>OX104069.1:10746754-10815285 GCA_944474145.2 Dicrocoelium dendriticum
GGTATCGACATCAGGGAGTTCTGGTCATGTCGGCGGATGGCTAGACTATGCTCATGTAGCCCAGTGCCGAGCTTTCTTCTTGTCTGGCTCACGTAGCATTGGTTACTGGTATCCGTTTCATTAAAGAAGAGGAGAGCAATGATCATCTACCATTCTTGAATATGCTAATAATGAGACATACAACTGGACCACTGGAGACAACAGTTTATCGGAAAGCGACCCATACAGATCAGATCCTGAATAATCGCAGCAATCATCCTACAGCCTACAAACGCAGCTATGTAAAAACTCTAATTAAAAAAGAACAGACACATTGCAGCACCCCGCAGCTGAGGAAAGCGGAGGAAGATCATCTATTCTAACTGATTACACGGAACGGGTATCCTTGGAATTTCATTTTAGTTGTTTAACATCAATAAAACGATGTGAGTGCATCTTGGGATGCTTAATGGTTTGCCACCGTCCGCTTCAAGTCGAGCAGCCTTTGGTCAAATTGGTCAGGCTATTGAGCCAAGGGTCGGAATGGATTACCTCAAGGGAACATCGATAACCCCCGCTACCTAGTGGTATAGAATCTTATGGCAAAAGTTGGAGGCAGGGCACCTGAAGCGAAACATCTCTCTCGAAATAGGCTATTAGAGCGTAACATCCGTCTTGTAGATAAGTTCGACTACACTCTGTCCTTCTATTGTTCTTCTTCCCTTCCCCCTCTTCTTCCCCGTCTATTGAGCGATAGGCTGCCCCTGAGCTAGCACACCTGCTGCCATAGAAAATGTTGGGAAGCCCCGGGGGCTATTCCAGTCCGAGTAACCCATCAGTAAGGGAGACCATGGATGAGAAAGTTGAAACGTTGTTCCATTTTCAGCGTGTCGACTAGCCCTTTTGCCGGTAACTTTTGAGGAGTAGTTCAACACGCCTGTTGCAACACCGCCACTTGCCGAGTAGCTGGAGCGGATATGAAAAGTAGATGTCAGACGTCTCAGATTGGAAGAGATTCCATGAGAGCTTTCCATCTTGAAGCGTAACAAAGCTCCTGGGCTCGATAACCATCTATCTTTGCTGAAAGACGTCGATGACTCTATCTTGTTACCCTTCCCTTAATAACTGTGTCAACTGTGGTGCCACAAAATTGGATAGGTTAAGTCGCGTATCAGCAAGGCCTATGTGGTTTTCAAGCGACAACATTTGTTGCAGACCATTATAAATGAGCCTGTCTGTGTAATTTTAAGTGCATAATGCTGCAGTTAGACCGATATTACTAGATGGAAAAGAGATCTGGCTATTTCGCGGCGAGGACAAGAAATGCTGACCCGTGTTTGACTTCTTGTTTTTGCCGAGTATTACTCAAGTGTAGTGGGAATAGCGTGTGAGAAATGCAGATGTCCGCATTCTTTTCTATCAAAAGCTTTCTTGTTTCACACTACAGCGTTTACCGTTTCCTATTCACTGATGTTGTCTAGGCAATTTTCGCAGAATGCCTGTTGATCGGTTTGCTCGGCGTGCATTATACTCCGTGGCTGCGCCAAATTGTGAGAAACCACGAGGTAGGAAGTCCATAAGGTGGAATGGAAGAATGAAGAAATGGACTGGGACAATAAGGCTGGTGCATGCGAGACTCTATCAGACGTGGCGCAGTCAGCGGCATTCCTGTATTTCATTACTTGCATCTACTTGCTTATTTGCGTTCCATTATGCTTAAGTTAATGTGCTGCTTGCATCCATTTGCTTTACCTTCTAGTTGCCTTCAAGCCAACTATCTTGACGTTGTTAAGTCTTACCATTCTCTCGAGCTAAGGGGTGGTCACCGCACATAGGTTGTAGTTGATGGACTAAACTTAATTGGCGGTGCCGTCCGTAATTTTCGCGCACGTGTTAAGGTTTCGGGCTACAGTGAACCAATCTAGATCTTCATCGGCCTTACTACCGACTCCACATAGATACTGGAAATAGTCTGCATTGTTACAGCTAAATCTCGATACCAGTGCTAATTTGTCCGGTGCTACTTGGTACGTTCTGGAGGTGTAACTGATAAGTATTGTGTGGTCAGTGTGCTCCAAGTAAGGCTGTCCAATAGAGGTTGCGAGTCGCAACCCAACAACACAGCGTGCTTCCAAATTCAACTTGAATTAAGGCTGTCTAACTTCTGGAAAATCTTACACACTTTGCAAGTCGTGTCCTGTGAACACTGTCTCCAGTATCCAGGTCATTTGGTTTACCTTTGGTAATTGCGAAGTCACAACACAAATTGCTTCTGCACCACTAGTAGACATGCAACACCTTGACACACATTGCCTCGAGACCGCGTAGCCTCGGAGTACAATGAATCTTACATTTAGTTACCTGATTCAAATACGGCAGGTGAATAACATCCAGTAAGGTGTATTTCAGGTAGTCATTACATATGTGACGCTGTACTCAGTCAGTTTCAATGGCCAAATATCATCCACGTACGATGATCCATTGGGAATTTCTTCAGCATCAATTCTGGTCCCTGCACAGCATGCATTCATTTGAATATATAGACCATCGGTAGACTCTGCTGCTCCAATGCATTTTTTGGTAGTGTCATAACGTTTCCACCAATAGAGAGCCATTGCTTTTGGTGTCAGGTTTAAGTCGTGTAAGCGCCCCATCTTGCATGTGGCATTTAGACTGCTACTACACATGTATCGTCCCGGTCCTGTTGGGTGGCGCCTGAGATACCAGTCCGTAACCATTGACATGTGAGAAGTGTCAAATAAGGGAAAGTATGGAAGTTCGAGGCGAATGAACCCAAAGTGTATTGTGCAAGCTACAAAAATAGGAAGCGAATCAGCTAGAGAAAGAAACGGTGCAGCACGATATTGACCAAAACAAATTTTGTCAAAGGAAGTGCCGTCAGTAAAACAAATGGATGTTTTGAGGGTAAAACAAAGGGAACTTTAAATGTTGCAAAACAATAAAAGCGTGTTTTTTCGGCATACTACAAGGTTATCTCCTTAGAAGGCTGCAGGATGGTAGTCTTAGATGGAGCTGTTAGTAGAGGAAAACGGGAGGTGAGGAGGAGTGCGAATGGTTGCATCGGCTTGAACACGGGCTTCCAAAATGGAGTGTGTAGCAGAGTTTGCTGGGTCTAGGCATTTTTATTAATTATTTATGATGAACATGTGGACCAGCGCTTCATCGGTTGGCTGTCGGTGCAGGCTGGTCTGACTGCAAAATTAACTGGCTAGTTCAGACCGACAGGACATTCCCTCTGCAGCACATCTGACGGTGCGCATGGGATGAGTCACTGTCCGCACCGCATTTCAGTCCACGATGCTCGTCCTACAGAAATATCCGGGGGTCCTCGTCGGCAACGCGTAGCCAGGCGTTGGGCACCAATCCAGTCGTGGCCGTCAGCGATCTAGGGCGACTGACTGTTTTTTTGGGTAGGTAAGAGGCCTTGAGCCGGGGGTTTCGTTGAGACCGTTGTTGAGTTTCTGGAATGTAGAACTCTGAAAGGGAAGGTAAGGGTCTTGGAAAGTGGCTGGACGCCGGAGAGAGAACATGGCATGCATGATAAAAACAAATACGATTTTTATGTTTTCAAAATGTTTTGGGTTTTTAGTCGATTTTGTGGACAAGACACATGATTACTACTAAAGACGAAAAACGCGTATTAATGGAAATAGCAAACGTTTACAAAATCCGTAAAACGGACCGGACGCTTGACCACTCTATCGCGTCCGTCAGTTGCCTGTGGTTAAGGCGGTGTAGGTTGAGGGTCAAGGAGAACAGAGGAATCGGGATATCCTGTGGTCGGGAAGTCAACGCCCGTGCGAGTGCTTGTGCGATAGCATCAGGATGCGTTGCAAGTGGTACGTTAAAATAGCAACTTTGAGGCGAGCGATGGACTGCGTTGTTTGATGACCACTCTGGTCAAAAGTGAAATGTTTAGGAGTCCGTTTCAGGACTCTTAACGTGCACTGCCGCACTGCGTCGGCGCAACGTAAGACATGAGTGCAGGTAGAGAGTCCGCTGTGCATTTTCATATATCTAGCCGGCTAACGGGGCGGAGTAGTAGGTAGTAAACGCATAGGTTATGCTACGGAGGACGCAAAGTTAGGCGGAAGCACATCCGATGGCGCGGGGTGCGAGACAAATTCTCTTGACAACTTTAGCGTTGTGTAGTAAACCATCTCTGCTGGATTTCGAAACACGCCGATGAACCTTCTCAATCATGTCACACGCACTTGGTAAGAGTACAGGTTGCGGTAATCCGTATACAAGAATCGGGCAAGCATTGGAATTAGGAGGATTCTGAAGATTTCCGGAGTCAGTCGCGAGAAGGCTGTCCGCATGGCATGGGACATTCTGTTAACAGCGGCAACCATCCGTAGGGTGTCTTCTGTGGTCCGTGAATCATGTGTGATAAGCACAAGGAAGGTCTTTTCAAGAATGGTGTTTCTGAGTAACACCCCACCAATAAGGTATTTGACGAACGGTTCAGGGGCGCCTATGCGGAGAACTAAGCATTATTTTGCAATTTGACTTGCCTATCGTGTAGCATGTCCAATAATGCCTGAAATCTGTCAGCATCTTCGAGACAGGATATCTCCATCCACATCTGCAAGTCATCGGCGTAAATCAGGCAATCCATCTGAAGCTCCGATTGGAGGTCAGTGATAAATATTTTGAACAGTGCTGGACCAAGTAACGACCCTTGCGGAACACCACTAATCATGAGCGCAGGAGCGAAATTGGTATCATTCACCTTAAACCGCATGGTCCGGCTATGCGAAAAATCAGCGATCCAAGAAAGAACATTCCCAGAGACACCGGTACCTCGGAGCTTAAGAAGGAGCCTTTAATGAGAAACCTTGTGAAACGCCTTGCTGAAGTCTACAAAAGTCACGTCCAGGAGTTTCGCAGCATGTAACCACCTTGTCCATTTCTCCCTAGCGACAAACATGTTCGAGGTACATGAGCATGCCCGCCGAAAGTCATGCTGAGCACAAGAGATATTTAGGTTCTCAAAGTGAAGATGTAAGGTGCGCTTGAGAATTCTTTCCATTAATTGCACAGTACGGATTTTTGGCAGATAGGTCGGTAGCTTGCGAAATTTTGAAGATCCCCTTCTTCGGATATAGGTTTAACGGCCCCAAATTTCTAAGCAACCGGAAGTCGTCCAGCTACCATGTAGTGACGAAATATTTGACAGACGGAAGCAGCAATTTAGTCTACCACGGTCTTGTGGACCAGCTTGCGCAGCCCATGAGGACAAGGTGAGGAGTTCGGACATAATTCACGAATGCCTTGGCAACGTCAGCAACATTCATTTTTATGTGCTGCAACGAAGTGGAGTGGATTAGGGCAGGGTCATCGGGTCACAGCGTCTCTATCGAGTAGACAGATGAATACTGCAAGGCCAGTTGACAGGCTTTCGTCGCATCGTCGAGAAGTAAACTGTCCTGCTCTGCGGAAAACAGGGCAGGAATGCTACTGCTAGCTTTGGTACTTCTTTCAAATAATAGTGGAGTGCCCTCGGTGTCGTCCTGGATGGCACAGCCAAACTGCATTCATACTGATGCTGTTTCTGACGTTATTTCAAGATACAGTCTTTTCTGATCACTTCGTAATCCGAACAGTTAAGCGCGCAACGAGTGAGCTTGAATCGGTCCTTTAATTTAACACTTTTAGACATGAAGCACCTCAATTATCGGTCTATCCATGGAGTGCCTCTGGTAAACGGTTGCATTTTGCAAACAAGGACAACCTGCGCAACAAGGGAAATTATCTTGAAGTACAAAATGTTCCACTCCTCATCTGGATCCGAGGAGAGAGGAATATTCCAATCTACAGCGCTGGCGGCCGCTTGCAGGCGGAATGTATCTACTCGCCACAGGTTCCTGCGGAAACTATCTTGGTTGTGAAGAGTGAGGCGTCGAGTCCAAGGAAATGAAACCATACAGTGACCACTTTTACCAAAAGGCGGAATTGTGTTAATGTCTGCCACATCTGGTGGCGCCGGCGAAAGCACATTATATAGAGAATATGCGGAGTCTGTCCAACAAAAATACGGGTAGGCACAGTGACGTTGAAATATCTTACACATGAGAAAGGTTTCCAAAACGTTCGCAGCAAAAATGTCGGAAAAACTAGCACAATCTGGCAAACCTTTTTGGACACCTGGGGTATTGAAGTCACCCACTTTTACACCGTCTTTTCATCCATCATGCATTTTAATGGAATCCAGCAGCCAAGCTCCGTACATCAATGGAAATCTGTAGACAATCCCGAGCATCAGGGATCTGCATCCATCATGAACTCGGCATCACAGGGCTTCGAAATCACCATATCATCACAAGTAGCTTCTTTTAGATGAGCCTTGTGTTTTTCATTCCTGTACAGAATCACACTGCCATCTTCGTAGGCAGCCCGGCAGAGATGATATCCGGGGACCTGCACCTTCGCGTCCAGGATATCCGAGGACAAGCAGGTCTCGGTGAAAGCCATTATGTCAGGACGATTCACTGAGGCAAACAGTTAAAGTTTCTCGAGTTTGTTTCTTATACTGCGCACATTAGCGTTAATTACGCGTAAACCGTTTTTCACCTCTAACGCCTTGGTATTACAAGAAGTGGTCTCCAGCGAATTTTGGTAGCTTTTCGGACTACGCCAAAACCCACAGTATGTAAATCTGTCTCACCGTTGTCTCGGTGGGACATGAATTCTTCAACCGCTTGTTTCATTTTCACTCAATCTTCAAGAGGCAGATGTCGTTAAACATAAAATGATTCACCTTTAAGACGCGGAGCTTGTCGACCGCCTCTCGGCATGATCTGCAGAGGTTAACCTTCCGAGCAACCCTGCCAAGTCGCAATTTATGTGGTTGGGTAAGTGTGAACACAGCCGAACGTACATAGTGGCTGGTTAGCCGTTGCATCACGGACCTATCGTGCGCTACCTGTGTGTGCTCTCACGCTGCGACCTAAAGTTCGTTGACAACACGAAAATGTTGCACCAAAACAGCCTTCGGATGCTTTGGACCCTCAGGCGTAGCTTCAGCACTTGGTCCAAAGATATTGCTACTCACCTCTTCGTCTCCATAATACGACCAATGCAAAAGTACGGCTCACCCCGCGTACTGTCCCATCATCCTGGGCGAGGTAGAAAAGCTTGAGCGGGTGCAGCACGTAGCCACCAGGCTGATTCCCAACGTACGGATTATGCCATACGATGACCGATGTAAGAAATTAGGCCTACACCAAAGCTTATAGTCGGCTGAGGGCTGATCACTTCATGACGCACCGGATATTACATCCGTGATTACCCCATGTTGAGACAACTGCTTCAAATGCGCACACCAAGCTGCACGCGAGGACACAGGTATAAACTTATCGTACCTAAGTTGAAGCGGGTCGTTCACCAACTCTTTTGCGAACGCGAAGTGATGAATGTCTGGAACGACCTGCCGCAGCACGTAGTAGAGGCGAACTCAGTGTGGGAATGTAAGAAGCTCATAGAAACACACTTTGCAGAAGCAATATAGAGCGAGCGGAATGATAAATAAGGAGTATATGTCCAAGAGCGAAGAATAATGCAGCTACACAGAGAAAGCTCTACTCGCTTCTTCGAACCAGTATTCAGTATTCATTTTGGCAAACACGTTTTAATGGGCGAATCTTTGAATAGTCCTCCTGTTTCCTGCCGAGACGAAATGCTGAAACCAGGTTGATTCCTTGATTTCCTTCGAAGAACAGTAAAGTGATCATCCATTGTACGAAATCTTTGTCATCTACAATCCTTTCAGACGGGTGGCCTCTGTCGACTCGGCTGCATTCACGATGAATGGGCAGCGGTCCCGAAATGGCGACTTAGCATTCTCACGGATTTTCACCTTCAGAACAGGCGGGACATCCTTAAGCTGTTTCTCAAATAGGTCTAATCTATCTAGGCCAAAATTCTACTGCGATTGACTTGAGGATGATGAGGACTTGCATTTTAGCTTAACCCTGACTTGTTTTTACGTTCGAGATTTCAAACGTTTTATTCCACCACTTCTGCGTACGTCTTGATCTTAAGCTCTTCTTTCTAGTCAACAACCACCGGCGTCCCCATAGGTAGATGGATGGTGCTCGACTACGTTTACTCGTTGGGGTACCTGCGCCATAAGCACATAAGGCAAGGAGTTGGTAGCGAGACAGCAGCGATGTTCATCACAGCTTGAGCCGGAGAGACGAGCGGACTGAGCGCAAATAATCCGCCAAGACATCATCTGTTGCTTATCGTAACGTAGCACAGGTCGCAAAATTAATCTAAGTCCGGAACGTTGGATCGCAGGAGAAATACGTACAACCCATGGCAGAATCCACAGCAAGATTTGTGGGTCCACTCATGGCAGATGGTGCGTTGCAAGGTTTGGAGCGCGCAGTAACACCTTTGTAACATAATAAAACATTTCGACGTCATTGCAGATGGAGTCCAATATTAAACACACGCCTCAAAAATGACCATGATTTGTTAGAATGCAGTGGGAAGGTCCACCGGTTATGGGAGCCAAAGCAGCACGTATTAAATAAAGCATCGTCTCATAAGTAGCAGGATATTATTTGTAAATCTCCTAAGGCTTACATCCCAGCAGCTCACAAACTACGTAACCGAGCCTAGTCCGGAGAAGCACCAGACGCGTTTCGCCCAATTGGGGCTCGTCAGTGCCGCGCACTCCCTCGGTGCCCTAAGGAGGATAGAACCCATGACCGCTCGAGGCAGATGCCAACTAGCCAGCAGCTTAAGCCACTGAGCCATGAACGACGTTGGCTGGGCTACATAATTTGCGAACTAGCTGGGACATAGCGCCACACATCTACCACTGCCAATGACAGTGGTTAGCCTGCAAGGTGATGACGTCCTCTCACTAGATTCTATATCTATAGCATTTGAAACTAGGAAAGGCAGCTGACTTTTATAGTACTCATAAGTAGCAGGATTTTATTTCTAAATCTCATAAGGCTTTGATCCCAACAGTTCACAAACTACATAAGGGAGCCTAGTCCGGAAAAGCTCCAGACGCGTTTCGCCCAATTGGGGCTCCTCAGTGCCGCGCACTCCCTCGGTGCCCTAAGGAAGATCGAATCCCTGACCGCTCGAGGCAGATGCCAACTAGCCAGCAGCTTAAGCCACTGAGCCATGGGGGGCGTTGGCTGGGCTACATAATTTGCAAACTAACTGGGATATAGCACCACCTATCAAACATTGTCAATGACAGTGGTTAGCCTGCAAGGTGAGGACGTCATCTCACTAGATGCTAAATCTATAGCATTTGAAACTAACCACTTTCACTGCCAGTGGTAGATAGGTGGTGCTATATCCCAGCTAGTTTACAAATTATGTAGGCCAGCCAACGTCGCCCATGGCTCAGTGGCTTAAGCAGCTGGCTGGTTGGCATCTGCCTCGAGCGGTCATGGGTTCGATCCTCCTTAGATGACCGAGGGAATGCGCTGCACTGTCGAGCCCCTATAGGGCTAAACGCGTCTGGCGATTTGTTGGACTAGGCTGTGTTAAGCAGTTTGTGAACGGTTGAGATGTAAGCCTTATGTGACTTAGAAATAATATCCTGCTGCCTATGAGTACTATAAAAATCAACTGCCTCACCTAGTTTCAAATGCTATAGATATAGCGTCTAGTGAGAGGACGTCATCACTTTGCAGGCTAACCACTGTCAGTGACAGTGGTAGATAGGTGGTGCTATGTTTTAGCTACTTTGCAAATTATGTTGCCCAGCCAACTTCCTTCATGGCCCTTTGGCTTAAGCTGCTGGCTGGTTGGCATCTGCCTCGAGCGTTCATGGGTTCGATCCTCCTTAGAGGATCGAGGAAATGCACGCCACTGACGAGCCTCTGCAGGACGAAACGCGTCTGGCGCATTTCCGGACTACGCGCCGTTATGTAGTTTGTGTGCTGTTGGGCTGAATGCATTATGAGATTTACCAACCAATGTCTACCAAAAAACCGAAGTGAACTGCGATTTTATGGGCCAATGATGGAACCCTTTTTGACCTCTTTTTTCCCTTTCAGTTCGGCGCCGTGACAGCCAAGCAAGATATTTGGACTGTTTATGAGATGACAATGATTTTGAAGATTAATAGTAATTATTATTTTTGTACTACCTATTCCTGTTTGTGTACAGTTAACCCCTTTTTTTGAATTAACTGCATTTTAGATTCTTGCTAATTACACGTTGCCATGTGCACGTTGTGCATTGCCCTGGCTTAACTCGTGCGCTCTGACCAACTTGACGCGTGCTGCCATTGTTATCAGTTCTACCCTGCGTTTTTCAGCCATGGACGATCTATTGTCCCCCTGGATTATTGTGCATTACATAATTGGTGACAGTGTTGAGATTTCGTCATGGCCTCCCGCGCAAAATAACGGAGAACGAGGAATAAGTTATTTCTGCTGCACATCCGTCTACCTTGGATAGCCACCTTTAGAACTAGGCCTTTGGCGGCTGTCTCTCCGTCTTCCACCGGTTTTTGATGTTGACACTAAACTTTGCAACTGGCGGCGACGCGTAGTAATGTCTCCGGCTTGTGTTCGCGAAGAACACAAATCGTCAGTTATCATGAATTCACTTGGTGATCTAGTTCAGGAAATTCTGTTATCGACTGAAATTCGCCCTGATGCCTCTGTCGTAGAAATCTGGAATCAACTAGGGGTACTTTTTCCAGACAAGGAGCAAGGGTCGGCTACTCGTTCCATATTCTTGAAGAGGTTTCGGCCAGAGGCAGAGTCGGCCGATGCCTTTTTGTGAGACCTTCGGGTGCTATCGGCCAAGGCTTTTCCAGGGAAATCAGTAACAGAATGAGAGGCCTTCATTTTAGAGCGGTTTATTGAAGGCAACAATGATGATCGCACTTCGGAGCGTTTTATATGAGAGCCGCCGAGAGATTTAGCGAACGCGGCGCGGCTCGCGCACGAAGAAGAGGCGATCCGCGATAGGCGTCCGAAGGAGGTCGACATGCTGATGCCTATTAGTTGTGTGCCGCCGACGATGAACCGGACTGAACCGTCTCACAGCCTAAGCCCACATACTAGCCGTCGTTATTGTCCCAATCGCCATAATTCACCCCATGAGAAGTCAGTACGACACCCACGCAATTTCCGAAGGCGTGATCAATCACCAAGATTGCGATTAATTGACGGTAAGCCAGAACTTCCTTGTCTACCTTTTGGTGTCTTCTAAGTTATGTGAATCCCCAGCTGTTGATGTAGTAATCAATACTCAGCGATTGCTTGCTCTCATTGACACCGGTGCAGCGTGTAGCCTTTTAAAATCCTGTTTCTTGTCCCCTACAGTAGTCACTAGTTCCGGGAGCAAATCAGAATTGCAAATGGAATGTTTCTGCTTACTCACGGTGTTGCTTCCCTAGATTTGCTGGTCGGTCAAGAGTTACTTTCTCATGAGTTTTACACAGCTGATCCAATTCCATGGGACGCGATACTGGGTTGAATTCTTAAGTCGGTATGCATGCGTCATCGATCTAACCACCGGAGTTTTGACATTGCTTGGCAAACTGCTCCCTCTAAACTTCAAACCTAATAATGGCTACGTGAAAAAGTTTTTTGCTCTATGTGCTAGCACCGTGGACGTTGAAAGTGAGATATCGAAATTGCTTTCGTCTGTTAGCCCTATTGTAGAAGGTGAAGCTCGGATACGCCTGAAGAATTTACTGCCTTCGCACAAGTACGCGTTCGCTTGGAAAGGTACACGTTTGGCTAGAACGAGCGTACTTAAGCATGGAATGGAAACATGGGATGCTCCACCAATATGGCAAGGGCCTAGGCGTGTCCCACCCGTGTATAGACAGGATTTACAGAAGCTGGTGGATCGGATGTTAAAATATAATATCATACATCCCTCGTGATCCCCATGGGCTGCCCCTATTGTATTAGTCAAAAAGAAAGATGGAACACTGCGCATCTCTGCGGACTATAGCAAACTTAAAAATGTCGCACGAAAAGATTCTTTCCCTCAACCTCGGATTGATGACCCTCTGGAATCATTGCATGGCGCCACCTGGTTCTATACTTTGGATCTCGCCTCAGGCTATCGGTAAGTCGAAGTACACCATACGGACATTGAGGAAACTGCCTTTATTACACCCACTGGACTATATGAGTACCAAACCATGTCGTTTGGATTGGCTAAAGCACCAGTGATCTTCCAGCGATTAATGCGCATTGTACTCAGAGACCTGCAATCAAGGAAATGTCCTGTATACCTGGATGATGTCATAGTTCATGGACGTAGGCTCGATGAACATCACCAAAATGTTGAAACAGTGCTGCAGTGCCTTAGTTCCGCAGGATTGAAGTTGAAGCCGTCTAAGTGCGACCTGCTAAAGAGATATGTTAAATACCTAGGCCATGTGAGCAGCGATTGCGGGATCCGGAGCGATCCTTCGATAGTACGGGATATTTTAATTTGGCCTATTCCCGAGTCCGTTGAAGAGGTTCGGAGCTTTATGGGTCTAGCTTCTTACTATAGATGCTTCGTGAAGCACTATGCGGATACGGCAGCACCATTGCACCGACTCAATGAGAAGGGTTGGTCTTTCCACTGGAGCACCCAGTGCCAGGAATCTTTTGTTGACTGACGTCATGCTTTGGCCCGCGCCCCAAGCATTGTCTTCTCGGATGTGTCACCTCAAGCCGCCCCATTCATTTTGAACACTGATGCTAGTGAGGTTGTTATGGGAGCTGCGTTATCACAGGTCTCTGAGGAGGGTACGGAACGGGGTATCGTTTACGCTAGCCGCAAGTTAACAATAACGGAGCGAAACCATTGCACTACTAGGAAATAAATGCTTGACCTGATCTCCTTTATTAAACATATCGACATTTCCTGTTGGGTCGACACTTTATAGTCCGCACTGATCATCAGGCGCTCCGGTGGTTGCGGGAATTTCGCGAACCCGAAGGGCAAGTTGCGCTATGGCAAAAACAACTGCATGCGTTCGAATGTGAATGTCAAGATCACCCCGGGAAGCAACACAGCAATGCAGTTGCCCTGTCTTGCCGGTGGTCTAGGGCACTTGGGGATTGTCCTTCGTGTTCAACCGCGAAATTTGCCGTTTTTCCTCTGAATCATTCTGATGCAACAGACTGGGCATCAGCTCACAGTACAGACCCAGAGACCGAATTAATTTATGAGCGCCTACGACAGGGGAGTGTGAAGTCTACGGAGGCAGAATTGGCTGGATCCAGTTGGGAAACGCACTGCTTGTGGTCTCTGCGGTCGAAAATTCGGCTATTGGATGGCGTCATGTAATACCAGTTTTGTTTCGAAGTACCCTAGCAGACTTATCATTCCACGGTCTATGATGCAACCGATACTCGAACAGCTACATATTGAGTTGGGGCATGCGGGATAACGGAAAATGGAGCAAGCAGCAGGTTTGCGTTTTAGGTGGCCTCAACATCGCCTAGATATTGCAAACTTCTCTAACGCCTGCCATGAGTGCATCCGCCTTAAGCAACCACAAACGATGAACAGGGCCCCCCTCCTACAGCCCATGGTGATTGGATATTCCAACAAAACCGTAGGTGTGGACGTCCTTGGACCCCTGCCAGAAACGCCATGAGGGAATCGGTATATACTTGTGTTGGTCGATTATTTCAACAAGCGGTGTGAGGCAATACCAACCCCGTACATTCATTCCAGATCCACAGCTCAGCTTGTGTTTGACCACTGGATTTCACGGTGGAGTGCACCTGAGCAACTTCATTTTGATCGTGGTTTTCATTTCGAAAGCTTGGTAGTGTCTGTACTCTGCCGAATACTAATCATTCAAAAGACTCGGACAACAGCCTACCAACCCCAGGGCAATGACCAAGTAGAGCGCACTAATCGATCGCCGAAGGCACTTTTAAATGCGTTCAGAGATGAACACCGCAGCCGCCATTGGGATATTGCACTTCCATGGTGTCTCCTGACCTATCGGTCCAGCGTTCACTCGTCTACTGATAATACGCCACACTTCATGGTAACTAGGCGCGAAATGAGATTGCCAGTTGATTTGACTGTGACAACCGCGGCTGCTGATTCGCTCCTTGTCACAGACGATGCCGTTCGTTTACGTCGGGACCTGACCGAAGCTTATTCGCTCGCGCGAGAACACTTAGGAGCTGCCCGTCGATGTCAAAAGGATTACTATGATCAGAAAGTGCACGGCTGTCCGCTTCAACCTGGACAAGGAATCTACCTCCACACTCCGAATCCATCTCAGGGCGTTCCGGCGAAGCTGCACAAGTAGTGGTCCGGTCCATTCGTGGTCGAGGAAGGGTATACCGATTCTACCGGTCAAATTTACAGAAAAGGTGAAGACACCGACCGTTCAATTGTTGTCCATTTTAATGGTCTCAACCCTGCAACTCTCAGTATTCATCCCATGTCTTTGTCTCAGCGTCTGGTAACCGACCATGACCCACCAAATGCGTTAACAGAATTGGAAGTAATGACCACAGATCCCAACATATCGATTACTAGTTAGAGCAGCGAGGACGACGCCTCTCGGAGAGGGTTATGCTGTAGTGCCGGTGGCCGAACTCTTTTTGACCTCTTTTTCCCTTTTAGATCGGCGGCCTGACAATCAAACAAGACATTTGGACTGTTCACAAGATGACAATGACTTTAAAGAACAATAGTAATTATTATTGTTGTATTTCCTATTCCGGTTTGTGTACAGTTAACCCTTTTTTGTTTGAATGACTGCATTTTAGATTCTTGCAAATTACACGCTGCTGTGTGCATGTTGTGTTTTGCTCTGACTTAACTCGTGCGCTGTGACCACCTTGACGCGTGCTGCCATCGTTATCAGTTCTCCCCTGCGCTATTCAACCATTGACGATCTTTCGTGTTCCTGGATTATTGTGCATTACACTAGCAGTCAACGCTTTGTCAGCAGCGTGAAATAAATCATGTCCAAGGTCAAGGTCGTAGCTGTATACTGCTTGAGGCGGCATTCAATTGAAAAACGTGAATAATGGCTTCCGATTGCGTGTCCTGCAGCAAGGACGTCACATCTCGTTTCATAGTTGTCCAATGTACTTTTTGTAACGGAATTACAAGTTCGTTTGGGACAGAAACGATAGGATAACCCCGTGAATGTTCCTTCTGTTGCGCTTCGTCGGATCCGGAATAGACAGGTCTGCTTGCCTTGTTAAATAGCCCAAAACATAGGCCGCATCACACACTGTACAACAATTACGGCCCAAATTTTCCTGCCCAGCCGTCCCTGTCAGGCCGGTTTATGTGAAGTAAAAGAGTGAAGGGTACACTACGAAAACAAGAAGAGGAATGTCAGCTAAATAATGATAATACCATGGTGAGAAGAAAATTTTAAAAGGACGATGGGAATGTTGAAGATACAAGTCGGTTAGGAGAAGGGGACGGTTTGGTACTGCCACCCAAGAGCATCTAACTGACGCTCGAAACCCTCTACCGTAGACTTCATAACCACGTGCGCCGGAAGCGGGTTCCAACTTTCAGTAACTCTATGCGACATGCGAGTTTCCATCCTTACCCGATCAGAACGCTGTTTGTGCAGTTTCAATGGGTTACCTCGGAGACAAGTCAGCTTGGCGGGACCACATAACCAGGACAAGTCTTGACCAATATTACCCGTTAAGATACAGTAAGTGAGGACCAAGTCCCCTCTAATTCTGCGGTAGTGCATTGAGCACATACCCAAGCAAAGCAAACGTTCGGGAAACTTTTGCTCCCCTAATCCTTGCACCCAATCGAAAAACCCGCTCCAGTTCCATTTTGTCCTTTACAATACAAGGTGGACAAGCCTGGATACAGTACTCTAAGTGAGGTCGCACAAAAGCTGAGAACAGCTTCAAAAATATTGGCCGTTAAGACACCGAAGCAGCAGCCAATAAAACACGTCATACAGAAACCTCTACAAACAGCCTTCCTCCAGTTTTCACCAGAGTGAAGCAATGAGGTATGGGTGACACCTAAATCAACCTGCTGAATGAAAACAGGGAGTTCACTTCCAACAAGTACATAGCGCGTGGAAGGACTAGCATCTCCAATGCGGAGGACAGAACATTTCGCTTGATTTATGCGCATCAACTACAAGGGTGACAAATCCCGGAGCCTATCCAAGGCATTCTGAAGTGCCTCAGAGCCACCAGGGATATCCACAATATTCCAGATCTTGAGCTCACCAGCAAAGATTAGCGACGGTTCTTCAAGCTCGTGGGGTAAGTCATTTACATAAATTGCAAAAAGCAACGACCCTAGAACCGAGCCCTGCGGAACGCCACTAAGAACAGCTTATCTAAGCGCAAGGATACGCCCCACTCGTTCACACTGTTCTCTGCCCTCTAGGAAAGCAGAAACCCATTTACGGGCAGGTCCATATATACCATACGATCTCAACTTCAAAGAAAGTTGTTGATGTGGGAGAGTATCAAAGGCTTTCGAGAAGTCAACGAAAAGCACGTCGATGGCTTGACCGTTGTCTACTGCATCAGCCCACCTTTCAGAAGATATACAAGTAAATTTCTCAGTCATAAATGTCCTTTACGGAATCCGTGCTGGGCCGCACTGAGATGGTTAAAATTAATCAGGTGATCCTCCA
This sequence comes from Dicrocoelium dendriticum, assembly GCA_944474145.2. Lineage (NCBI taxonomy): Eukaryota > Metazoa > Platyhelminthes > Trematoda > Plagiorchiida > Dicrocoeliidae > Dicrocoelium > Dicrocoelium dendriticum. The sequence goes on from OX104069.1 coordinate 10,763,370, forward strand.
CCGAATCCTGAATAATTGTTCAAACAACTTAACTACTACACTTGTTAAGCTGACAGGTGGGTATTTCGCGGGCAGAACTCTGTCCGCGCCCTTAAAAACCGGAGCGCTGATTGCCTTCTTCCATTCCGAAGGTAATGCACAGCTTTCGAGTGATATTGTAACCATGCATGTCAGAGGGCCACTTAATTCAGCGAACAATACATGCATCAGCTTCGGATGAATTGAAGCAGGGCCAGAAGCTTTGGACGGATTTAGCCCTTGCGATAGCTCGATGACTTGTGTCTCCGTTATGCTGATTTCAGTTAGGCGAGAATCCTCCGGAACTTTCGTGGCCAGCTCAAGCTGAGGTAGAAAGATCTCATGAGAAAAGACACCAGTATATTGTTTGCTAAGTATAATGGCATTATCAAAGTCGGTGTGCCCATGGGTCCGGTCCGCTCGTAGTAAAGCCGGTATGGGCGAGTTTGTACCACTACGTCTCTTTACGTAAGCAGAGAACTTCTTTAGATTTGTTAAGGCTGCGTTTGCCAAAGCCTCTTCGTACTGAAGATGAAGAACTCTAAGCCGATGCTTAAATTTATTTCTAACGGCTCGATAGCTTTCCTAGGTACCGGTTGGTGAAGCTGCTTTGTATGTTACCTAGCACTTAGAGCACTTCCTGAGCAGGTTTTTACCTATATGATCTATCCGTGGAGGCTGCGACCTTGTCACTCTTATCTTAGTGAGTGGTATGTGGGTAGCAAAGATCTCGGTGAGATATGCCTTAAATTTCTCCCAGGTTGTCTCAAGTGTGTCAGCCACGGTGCTCGCACAACGCAAAACTGAAGCTTTGTCTCGCATTGATTTGAGGTCTGCCCACAAAATATTTGGACATGCCTCAGCAGTAGCTTGATGACACTTAGTTAGAGCACATCGAAAGGATATGCAGACGTGGTCACTGGCTCCTAGAGGATAGTCGTAGGTAATTTCATTTACGAAATCCTGTGACTTCGCAAAAATGAGATCCAAGGTAGACGGAATTTGTTTGCGCGTAAATCTAGTCGGGAAATCTGCGAACTGATGCAAAAGCAGTTGCACTGTTAGCTCAAGGAGATCCGAACCAAAAGTGCCCATCGCCGAACTGCAAGTTAGATCAGCTCAGCAGACTTCAGGTAGGTTGAATTCACCCAGTATTAGACACCTATTGGCAGCCTGAGTACGAATAAATTAACTACTACCCTGGAGATACTTCCAGGACTTTGATATACCACTACTACTGTAAACTGAGCGGAGGAAAAGCACACAATAGTCAAAGGAGCTTCAACCGCTTGATCTGGCGACTGGAACACATAGGTCCTCAACATATCGTGGCTACAACCCACATAAAGAGCGACGACCCCACCTTGGCGGCCAGCGGAGCGATCTCGTCAAAGCAGTGCTTAGCCAGGAAAACATACTTCACCGTCTGTGATAAACCGGGACAGCCACGTTTCGGTGATAGCAAGTACGTCGGGACGAAATTTGTCTACCAGTAGACCCACCTCGTGTACCTCGTTCCTTAGGCTACGCACGTTACTAAGCACTACCTAAAGGAACTCGGCAGGACCAGCCCTTCGTCGTACGCCACCAGGTGAGGTTCTGGCGGTGCAGCATTTGACTTCCGGCTGACCACATGAAAACCCACGAGACGAAGGCCTTGCTCACCTGCCGCCCGCCTGCTCTTGTGGCTTTGATGGCTTCCTTTAACTTCAGTCAACCTGCCAGTGGGTGGTGCGGCTGAACGCTGACAATACTATCCCTGAGTTTGAATGGAAAGCGCATTAACCCTTTGAGTTCCTCCGGGGTTTTGAGGACTACACGAAGAAGTCGGGGTCGCAGATTTGGCTTGTCTACAAGGACATTCCCCATCTGGTTAACATCCTGATAGTGACAAAGAGGGAACCAGGTGGAAGCACCTCGTTGACGCGCAGCTTGAACCACTGGAGGTCAGCCAGCATGCGTTCATTTGGATGAGCTGCCGCGGATTCAGCAACATTAAGAAAGATAACGCTACCATCAGTAAAGGCTGCACAACGCTTGTTGTGGCATCGGCGTGGGACTGTACCAAGAACTGCGGCTATGTAGCTCCCCGATTAGCAGCTTTCAGTGTGACACGTACCGAAATGCAGGGAGCAATAACCACCCATCCTCCGATCGCCCTACTCTCCCTCTGCGTTCCTGCTCAGCTGTGGCTGGGATCTCCACAGATGACGAGCTTACGTCTCACTATCCTACTCTGTCAGCTGCGGACACCTCGCAAAGGCGGAGTAGACACAGCACCATATCTGCAACAGCACCAAAGACTGAAGGACGGGTCAGCGTTCCTCAACCAAAGACGTTTGTGACTGTAGCGCGAAATGGCGTACCAACAATTTCGAACACTCCAAACACAGCTGTGAGCAAAACGACCGTTAAATATACGCAGTAGTCTAAAACAGCACCGAAGCGTACCTAATCCCAGCAACGATTAGTTTCGAAAAGAATGACGAAGTTGGAAGTTCTGATCAATGCTGATTCCAGCACACCGAAACCTCCTACACCTGATGGAAACGAGCGTCCCTCCCTTGAGCGGTGTCTAACCATCGTAAATGCTCTCGGTTCTAATAGGGAGACACAAGCAGAAAGGATACAAGACGAGCAAGCATTCCCAAAACACATGGTCTCTTTTCTGTCGGATAGTAGGGAAAAAGGGATTATCGTTTGCTGCAGTTCAGTTTGGGAGAAAACCCCACTAACCCACGTCCTCTCAAAGTTGATTGTCAGGAAGAAGAAGAGTGTCGCAGTATCCACAAACGGACCTCACGTCTCAAGGGAGAAACATTCTATGTTTCAGAGCTCTCCCCAGAAGCTCGGACCAAACGGAGGAATGCAGTTAACGAACTATTAACCCGTAGAGCAAATGGCCAGACCAACTTGCACACAGTGCCCTTTAGGTAGCGCAGACGGTACAGAGTTCAAGCTGGAAGATGTAAGGAAGTCCCTAGAGTGGGTTATCGGCGGGAGCTAGAAAACGATTACGAACGAATCAACGGAAGTAGAAAGCAGCACGGAGTCAATCACAACGGACACACAATGCGAGAATCACACGCAGCCACCGGGCACGCACAGAATAGCAATACGCAACCGTGACACGAGCAAAACGATCAGACACGGGGTAAGCACGTTTATCCCCAACGTGAAAACCAGACGCGTACAGGACCTTGAGAAGACAAACAAAAACAAAAGGGAATGTCAAAGAGTTTGGGTCGGTAAAGTGGCTTCGCAGGTTTTCACATATCTATGGTTTCTCGCGAATCTGCACATGAAAGGGAAAAGAAAGCGATCATATAAGTAAACTTCAAAACGACTCATGGCGGTTACCATTTCGTTACAGGGGACCGCTTCTAATGTGGCGCCACAGCGATTTGTTGTCCAGTGTTATCTACTTGAACAATTACCAATTAGTTACATTCGTCATCCAATTATATCATCACGCAGACGTACAGCATCCTTTTCACATTTTTACCTTCAATGTTAACCTAACCAACGTTTAGCCTGGCGTACCATATCACCCTCACCATACCATACACATAACAGATTGGTTAGAATCCCGGTCCGTAGGTTAAAGAAATGTTGCAAATTTGGTCATTTAATTAGAAAATAAGATATAAACTCCCGTCTGTCGAATATTGTCTAGGGCGCAGAATTTAATGCTAAAAGTCAAATTTAGTTCGCTTGTTTTCATTGATATATGTAACCAATTCGCAGTCTGGGAAGTCAGTTAAAGTCAATGGATTCCAGCAAATTTAATTCTAAAAAAAACTATTGTGACAACCTTGTCGGCAAGAGTGTCCGTTAAGTGTCCGTTGGTCCAACTTTATGCGTCTTTTCGGCGCCCAGCCTATACCTTTTCAGGAGCAAGCCAGTCCTTAACGGAATGAAGCTCCTCCTTAAGAATATTCTACCCAATTCCTAACAACATCAAGCTAAAACCATCGTCTTGACCAATTGCAAATTAGTACAAGTGTACTCAGATCGTCTGCATCGGTTGGTGCCGCGCTCAGCCAAAAATCACGTGATGCAGTGGACGCGAAAACAACTCGTAAGCTCATTCGCTGTAGGATGGGTGCGGACTAGCACGCGGCATCTATGGACGGTTGAGGAAGTACTGTAACTTCCACCCACTCACTTATGCGGCATCAAGACACACAACGCAGAAGTGGGCGGCCATCCGCGTGCTCACTGTTACGCGCAGACGACCAGACATGAAATCTACTCTACAATGAGACAGTATCGATTGCACTGGGTAGGGTGAAACACCGTTTGACTGAAGAGATTAACCTAGGGATTGACCGAAAATTAAGTTGGTTGAGACAACCGACAGTGACATTGCGCGGTATGTCGTTCTAGCTCGGGTTTCAGTCTGAAGTAGGCATTGGAGAACATGATGGTATCATTAGATCGCCAATGTCCACTATGTTGTACATAGTACTGGCAAACTCCAGTAAATGGCGAAATGTTGTTGGTGTCAAGTGAATGGCACATTTTGAACACGAAAGTGGATAAGAAAAGCTAGTTTGTGAGGAATCGGAAATCGCCCACCATAGAGTAGCACATCGCCATTCCTTGACTGCTCAGTTTGCAAGAATGATTAGCTTCCGAACCGATATATCGTCAACCGACGGACACAGATGGGACACAGTACTACAAATCCGATCTCTGTGTTTCACAGATTAGGGCATGTGCACAGAGAAAGAAGTAGACAGTAAGATAATTCCTGGTTAGTGGACATCCGAAACCGGTAGTGAAAGCCACGTTTCACAATATGCTGAAATCATATTGAAGATATACAGCGGAATGGATTGGGACGATAAGAATATTATAGGTAGAAGGAACTGCCTTTTCCTTTTCGACGGCACTAATCAAAGAATAAAACTCGGGATCTGTTGAACAATGGTGTATCTGAAATACACACTTTTCGTAGATAAGATGACTAACGTGTTCACAAATGTATTCACAATAACTGTGAATATGTGTGTATTTGAGATACCGCGAGCGAACTGCACACAACGCTGCTGGAACACCTGAGGCGCATTTCACGATGAGGTATAATGCTCTACTGTGAGATTCAGCGGTGGTGACGCAGCTGTTAGGTACGGTGCATTTAAGGTGGCCAGATTATTGAATGAGCTCTTGCAAATAGCGGCACCTGTGGTTGGGAGCTCTCAAAATATGGTAAGCCAAAAATGAGATTTCCGCACAATCGCCGATATTGTCCGCTGAAGACCCCAAGCACTCGAATCCTTCGTGCATAAGGCAAATTATACAGACTCTTGACGTCTCTGGTTGCATGTCGTGGAGATATCTCCACCACGGGGATATCTGTCCTCATCCATGGCGCCGAAACTGTACTACGTATTCCACAGGTGGTGGTATGTATGAGCCGAGAAAGTTTGGAAAAATCGAAGGGTCGATTCGTCCGAGTGCATGGTTCAGGAGGCCCACGTGTTGGACGCCCCTCCTTTGGGCCGCCTCAGTCTGGTTCGAACATCCAAAGTCAACCTTGATAAAACACCCACATCCTTCTTCCCAGAAGACATTTGCAGCTTTGGTTGCCGATTTTGTGAGAATGAACCAACTTGGGCCTCTGACGCAGCACTATATATTTTTCCAAACTGAATCGAAGTAGATTCTGGACAACGCAGTTTAGCGATTAAAAACTGAAAGCAATACTTGTGGTGAAATGCAGTTCTGAAGAAAAGAGTGTCGTGTATCCTTGCGAACAACTTCACGACATGCTACTGCAGCGCCCAGACCTATGCCCATGAAATCATGGATTACAACATGGCGAAATCATGCCGACCGTTGGCTATTGTCACCATAGCAATAAACTTGCTTTTTTCGCAAACCAGCGCCATAATGTTCTGGGATCCCAGTATTAATCCACGAACTTCTTAAGTGAGTAAACGACGAAAATTTTGGTTGTACTTTATTCTAACCACACGTTTTACTGTTCTAAAGCAGCTATGTTTGTAGGTATATTTAGTCGTGGCTTCACTTGTATGCCTCCTTCTAGCGGGAATATGCCATTTATTTATTTATTTAAAACTTCAGTAGCGTAGCCCTTGTACTGACTAATAAAGCAAGTGCTTGTTATAATTGCATTGAAGCAAGAAATGTAGATATGTACCTTTTCAACATATTGTACGATTAACATATGCAGAAACAAATGTGGTAGGTTAAATGTCTCGGTTTGCCGTGCAAGAAATCTGGAAGCGTCTCGGTTTGGCTCATCAATAAGCTAGCCACCTTAAATGCACCGTACCTAACAGCTGCGTCACCACCGCTGAATCTCACAGTAGAGCATTACACGTCATCGTGAAATGCGCCTCAGGTGTTCCAGCAGCGTTATGTGCAGTTCGCTCGCGGTATCTCAAATACACACATATTCACAGTTATTGTGAATACATTTGTGAACACGTTAGTCATCTTATCTACGAAAAGTGTGTATTTCAGATACACCATTGTTCAACAGATCCCGAGTATTATTATTTGGTTAGGGCCGTCGAAAAGGAAAAGGCAGTTCCTTCTACCTATAATATTCTTATCGTCCCAATCCATTCCGCTGTATATCTTCAATATGATTTCAGCATATTGTGAAACGTGGCTTTCACTACCGGTTTCGGATGTCCACTATCCAGGAATTATCTTACTGTCTACTTCTTTCTCTGTGCACATGCCCTAATCTGTGAAACACAGAGATCGGATTTGTAGTACTGTGTCCCATCTGTGTCCGTCGGTTGACGATATATCGGTTCGGAAGCTAATCATTCTTGCAAACTGAGCAGTCAAGGAATGGCGATGTGCTACTCTATGGTGGGCGATTTCCGATTCCTCACAAACTAGCTTTTCTTATCTACTTTCGTGTTCAAAATGTGCCATTCACTTGACACCAACAACATTTCGCCATTTACTGGAATTTGCCAGTACTATGTACAACATAGTGGACATTGGCGATCTAATGATACCATCATGTTCTCCAATGCCTACTTCAGACTGAAACCCGAGCTAGAACGACATACCGCGCATTGTCACTGTCGGTTGTCTCAACCAACTTAATTTTCGGTCAATCCCTAGGTTAATCTCTTCAGTCAAACGGTGTTTCACCCTACCCAGTGCAATCGATACTGTCTCATTGTAGAGTAGATTTCATGTCTGGTCGTCTGCGCGTAACAGTGAGCACGCGGATGGCCGCCCACTTCTGCGTTGTGTGTCTTGATGCCGCATAAGTGAGTGGGTGGAAGTTACAGTACTTCCTCAACCGTCCATAGATGCCGCGTGCTAGTCCGCACCCATCCTACAGCGAATGAGCTTACGAGTTGTTTTCGCGTCCACTGCATCACGTGATTTTTGGCTGTACGCTGCATTAACCGATGCAGACGATCTGAGTACACTTGTACTAATTTGCAATTGGTCAAGACGATGGATTCAGCTTGATGTTGTTACGAATTGGGTAGAATATTCTTATGGTGGAGCTTGATTTCCTTAAGGAATGACTTGCTTCTGAAAAGGTATAGATGGTTGGACGCGAAGGAAACGCCGGAAAATTGTGCTGCAAATCAATGTCGGATTGCATTAAAACTAGTGACCATGCATTCAACCTTGCTTGCCGTGATGCAAAAGCTTAAATACTCAACTTGCGCTAATATGCGTTTACGTACCGATGGTCAAACATCCAACTTTTTAGTGCATGTAGCTGTGTTTATTATAACTCGCGCAAAGCTAATGCAATATAAGTAAATACAGATGCAATCATTCAGCATAAGTTATATACATAAGCATCTTCTGTGGTCATTTAATAAAAATACCTGCCGTCCACTTATAGCCCCCTACTGGATTACTAATTAGCCTCTTTAAATGACCGCCTGTACCAGGAGCCCGGAGAGCGATTCGATAAGATAGATCGAGTAACAGGGAAACTTTTATTGGTACAGTAGAAGATTCCCTGTTAACTAGCTATAAAGAAACGATACCGTGGACGCTCTAACTTTGGAAACGGAGCATGCACAGCACACAGGGCAGTCGCGAGTTTCAACCGAAACGAGTGCCAGGCAAAAATGGCGCTGAGCAAGTCAAGCATTCGAACGCAGCAATCAGTACAGCAAACCACACTGATTGCATAGGTGTACAGTTAAATAATTTTATCAGTGTTTTACACAGGCAAACCGGGGATCTCTAGACTGCTACATAGCCATCCACTAGATGGGAATTGGTAAGTAGTCCTTCGATCTACTAGAGTTCTGTCCGTTGCGGACCAGCCTTCTGCGTGACCAGGAGGTGAAACCTGATGCAGCTGCTACGGCAGAACTACGCAATCCGACCCTAGCGGGCTCCCACCCGTTTCTTCCCTACGGTGTGGAAACGGTAAAATAATTTGTGGGGGGACAGTTAGAAAAGTTCACGTATATTTGAAAAGGAAGTTGGTTCTTCTTCCATTTGAAATGCTGGATCCAGCGAAATGTGAAACCGAGGTACAAACAACCTGCGACGTATATGGAAAGCAAAATGAAAAAAACCAGCATAAATGCGTAGCAATACACAAATTACTGCAAAGCGAAAAATGTGCAGAGCTGTTTTCAAGTTTTCAAATGTGTTGCTCTTTATTGGTACGTTCAAAACGTTTTGCTCTTTTCTGGTGGATTTTTAAAAACTTTTGTTAAGAGCAAATAATGTCAAAGGCACGTTCTATGTAAAATAGTAAGCGCGAACAAAGTCCGAAAAATGAACTGGAGGTTTGAGCTTCCTACCGCGTTGATTGATAGTAGGGCGAGTAGGATTGTTGTCAGTTCTGCTGGAGCGAACTGACTCGTCTGAGATTGCGATGCTTGCCGTGATAGCGCAGGTTGTGAAGATGCTTGTTTTGCACCGAAGAGACAAACTTTTCGAGGAGACCGGGCTTGAGTCGATCGACGTTGATCGTCGCAGTCTTACCATTGTAGGGAATGGTAAACATCTTGTCGCTTCTGTGTACGAAACGGTTCGGACCAGAATAAGTAGTTTGAAGTAGCGGGCGTATGCTGCCAGTGCGAACAAAGATGTGCGTGCAAGTAGTAAGTGTTCGACCACATTGGTACGCAAGCTCTGTGCGCTGGGTTGCACAGTCTGAAGCTGTCGCATATGATGAGATAGTCGAGCTGCGTAGTCGCCCTAGTCAAAGGTTGCTGGCGCTTATGGTGAGACGGGTTCACCAGGTCAGCGTTGTGTGCATCCAAATACTAGCGACGATGGAGTGGCGTGCAAATCCGCCTTAAGCTTGTATATTATGCCTAAGAGAACGAGCGGAAGTGTTTCGAGCCAGGGTGTGCTAGATTGGGCAGAGAGGAATGCTTTGAGTTGCTAGCGGAACTATTCTTCCATCACATTAGCTGCGGGATTGTATGCGGTGGTTCGGTTATGTTGGCAACTATAAACTTCGAGCAGTTTGCTGAAGAATGCGTCAAACTGCGATCCTATGTCAGAGCTGACTACGCTTGGACAAACCCAATTGAGCGATCCAGCATTCTAGGGAAGCTTGCGCAACTGCCTCGGATGAGCAGTTGACTATCAGATTATTCCCTGGCCAACGGATGAATCAGTCGACACAAGTGAGGAGGTACATGTAGCCTTTGCATGGTGGCAAAGGTACGACCAGCTTGGCATGGAAGTGTGCAAAACGAGAGTCGGGAGCGGGAAAGACGCCAAATGGGCTATTAATGTGTCTGTATAACTTGGCGCGCTGACACTCTAATTATGCGCTTGCCCAAAGGCGGACATCCCTATTGACGTTGGGCCATACCATGCGTTCGACTACGAGCTTCTGCGAAGCACGTATGCCCGGATGAAACAGGTTGTGTAAAGCGTTGAAAACTAGTAGACGCATCAAAGTAGGAACTACGTGTCAGGGAGAAGTTTGTGAAACGTCACAAAGCATGGTCTTCTTAAATGAAGTTAGTGGAACTTCGCCTAGTTTCAACGAGGTGTTGTGTCGCAGCTTGTCTATGTCTTGATCAGATTGTTGGGTTTCAGCCATAGCGGCTAGGTCAAGGTTGGTGCAAGGCGATAAGTTAATCTGCTGAATAAGTGAAAGCGCATCCGCGACGGGATTAACAACACCTGAGACATGTCGTACGTCTGTCGCAAACTGATAAATGTAGTCACGGTGTCTAATTTCCCACGGAGAAAACCCGATTGTTGTGTCATTGATTGCGTAGATCAAAGGCCTGTAGTCAGTGAAGACTGTAAAATGTCTACCTTCGAGATAGTGACAGAAAAGTTTGATACCTAGGTAGATAGCTAACACTTCCCTACCGAATGTGCCGTAACGTGATTCGGCAGGTTTCAAACGTTTCGAGAAGAAAACTAGAAGTATCCATCGATGGTCGTTGAGTTGTTGAAGAACTGCACCGACAGCAGTGTCGGATGCGTCAGTTGTCAGGGAGATTGGTGCAAATGTGTCTGGAATGGCGAGGGGCGCTATGTTGGAGATAGTGTATTTGACCTTCTCAAAACACATTTTGGCGTCGTCTGCGAAACGAAAAGACCGTCGTTTACCGCGGAGCAAATCAGTCATTGGTTGAACAATGCACGCGCATTTAGGAATAAAGCGCATATAATAGCTGACCAAACCAAGGAATCGGTGTAACTGTTTGAAGGAACTGGCAGCAGAATATTCCTTCTGTGCCTGGATATTTTCTGGCGGAGCATCGATACCAGAGGCGGAAATGCAGGGGCCAAGAAAGTCGATAGAGCTTTGGCCGAGCCCGTATTTATCAGGGTTGACAGTAACCCCATGCTGTGTTAAGCTTTGTAGGTGAGCGTCTAGGTGATGAAGATGATCCTCGTCAGAAGACTTGGCGATGAGTATACCATCTAAATAAGGATAAACGAATTTGAGTCCTCGGGTTGCCTCATGAATGAAACGCTGAAAATTTTGGGCAGCGTTGCTGAGGCCGAAAGACATTCTAAGTTACTCGAATAGGCCAAATGGCTTGATGAATGCTGTTTTAGCAATATCGACTGGCGCGACAGGCCTCTGATGGTAGGCGCGAACTAGGTAGACTTTGCTTAAGATAGACTTACCAGCTGGAGATAGGGTCAAGTCCTGAATGTGTGGAATGGGATATTCATCCTGGACGGTAAGTTTCGTAAGTACCCTGTAGTCACCACAGGGGCGCCAGTCACCTGATGTCTTTGGTACCATATGTAATGGGAACGCCCATGGACTTTTGGAGGGGTGCATTATTCTCAGTTCGAGCATTTGTTTGAATTCCGCCTTGGCGGCTTTCAACTTGTCCCGGGGCTAGTCTGCAAGGACGGGCCGAAATAGGTGGTTCCTTAGTGAAACTGTGATGCTTGACGTTCGACGTCACAGGTGGCAAGTCGTTTACAACGCGAACGAGTTTAGGATGCTTGTTAAATGTTCTATAAAAGGTTGTGGAGCCAGAGGTAGGACACGAATGGAAGTGCTAGCTGCCACGTTGGAGCTAGCCCCAATAACACTGAGCTGTGTCCTAGAGTCGATAAGCTCTTTCCGTTTAGCTTCTAGGATGAGATCGATGCGTTGAAGAAAGTGTGTGCTTATGAGGGCGAAAGGCACGGCAACTATTATAAAAGGACAGCGAAGAGATCGCCGAATGCCTAAATTAAGCGTTAACATCTTTTCGCCGAAATCTGCAATTGATGTGCTATTAGCCGCACGCAGCTGGGTGGTGATGGTAAGACGACCTCTTCTGGGCTGCAGTTTAAAACGCTAACGTCGGCTCCAGTGTCGACTAGAAACCCGGTGGTGGAAGTTAAATCCCTAACGCAGATGAGGCGACTTTAGTGTTGGCCGTTCGCGTCCTTCGCTGTTACGGACCGGTCGAGAAGTCTCCCTACTTCTCGACGAAGTTGCAAGATTTGACGCATGTACGAGCTGCGGTCCCAAAGCGCCGTTGGTACCAGCAGCTAGATTGCAGGTTGCTAGCCTTATAACGTTTGAAGAGCGATTTTTAGCGGCTATGACGAGGACGGTTTACAGTAAGCTGCTGAACCAGTTGACTAAGTGTAGCAAGTTGTGATTGCAGGGCTTCTATAATTGAATGTAAGCCAGTGATAGAAGTGCCCTGGGACGCGACGGCATTGATCTTGATGGCTGTGATCGCTTAATAATTCGATCCGCTAAATCTGCTAGTTGACTGAGCGAAACGGAGCTCACTGTAGTGAGAACCGTTTGCGTGTCTTCCGGTAGCCGCCGTAGCCATAGTTCGCGAAGTAACGTCTCGTCCATGGTTGATGGACTAAGCGGTGGCTGCATCTATCGTAGCAGAATCGAGAGCAGTTCGTCGCTCAGCTGCAGATCCCTAAATAGCTGCTGCAGACGCATTACCTCAGAGGGCCTCCTTCAGAGCCTCGAAGTGGCTTTGTATCTGAGAAATGATAACTTCATGGATCTGCATTGATATATCTTTGGGGAGATAGGACAGGAGCTTGCTATACTTCGCGTAGTCGGAAGTGATTCTGTGGTCATAAAACTCAGCCTCAAGTAGAGCGAACCAAAAAACAGGGCCCATGTCACAAAATGGTAGCAAACAGAGAAGTACAACGCTTAGCCGGGACTCGGCCTTAGGGTCTACATATTCCGTAACTTAAAAATGACGCAAAATACAGGCTACCGTATGCAAAAACAAACCGCAAAATAGGAAATATAATTGGAACGAGCTTAACGGAGAAAAGTTGAAATATTCGGCGCTGAGATTGCTCCGGAGTTGGAGTCACCACTTTAGAGGGTCGCCTGTATCGAGAGCTCAGAGATTGATTCGAAAAGACAGATCGAGTTGCAGGGAAACTTTTTTGGTACAGTAGAAGATTCCCTGTTATCTAGCTATAAAGAAACGATACCGTGGACGCTCTAACTTTGGAAACGGAGCATGCACAGCACACAGGGCAGTCGCGAGTTTCAACCGAAACGAGTGCCAAGCAAAAATGGCGCTGAGCAAGTCAAGCATTCGAACGCAGCAATCAGTAAAGCAAAAACACCGATTGCCTAGGTGTACAATGAAATAAGTTAATTAGTATTTTACACAGACATACCGGGGAATATTTAGACTGCTAAAACTCCCATTGTGATGAGAGGAGATGGTCGGTATTTTAATATGGAACGCAATATTAATTTAATGAATTAAGTAACACTTGGGTTTTATGCGTTTCGTTGCTGTCGATACATCGTCGAAAGCACATGTACGTGGTCTCTTTAACAGCGAATACTTTATAAAATCATAGGACACGTCTGCAGAAATATGGTACCAATGGATTATCATCCTATTCAAACATATCGACAGCGATTACACTCACTGAAGCGTGCTTTTGGCCACACGCAGAGGAGCAAAATGAAATGAAGTTAAATGGTTTTCTACGTACAGGGATGTTGTGAACTTATGGTTTAATTCCTTATAGACGCCGTTGGATGCATAAAATCTTTATGTTCGACCGTCCTTTCTGTCGGCGCCAGTGAACGTTAGATCGCCATGAGTGACAAATAATTCGTCACCGTGGTAGTAGGTGCTTACATGTCTGGAATCGATTTCCGCGTGACGTTGACGGAATATGCATCCCGTTCGCGCGAGCAGCGAAAACGTGTGCTTTAGCTTGAGTGTTGTGACACCCAAAATGACCAAATCTTTGGCCCTCGGATGTCTAAATGTACACCTTATGGACGACATTTTGGTCACTCAATATATTTTCCAACGTCCCCCAAAATAAAGAAATTAAATCTTCAAAGTTAAGCGATCGTAATCATGAAGCGGAAATCTGCGTACTGTTTGTAACTACGCAATGCCATAGCCCTAAAACAAAGCATTAAACGATTTTGAATGATCAAACTTCGTCTAAACGGAACTCGTATCTGATAACTTGTAGTCAGGCAGTATGCTTTATCTGGTGCTAACACACTATATATCGTGAGTGTGCTACTGACGGAGCCTATATACTACGAACAACATCCCCGAAGTAAAATGCTACTACAACCCACCTAGGGTTAATTAGATGGGCACTAAATGTGCCACTGATGGAGCCTATATACTACCAGCGCGAGCATTAGAACGTCGTGCTATTACAGCCTGGGTCCTATTACATTGGCACCAAATTTGTCGCTGATGGAACCGCTATCATTAGGTGATGATCCTTGGAGCAGTGTGCTATTACAACCCACCTGGGACCTATTACCTTTGCACCAAATTTGCCACTGTTAGTCCTTGAGCTATGTGCTATTAAAACACAACTGGGTCACATTACCTTGGCACCCAAAGTGCTGCTAGTGTAGTGAACTGTCAGAAATGCTTTAATCCCGAAGGAGCACAGATACCGCGATAACAACTGCGCTTTGTATTTATCAGGAAGCAGCAAGCAATGGTTCAGCATTGTGCACTATATCCGTGCCTTGGATGCGCATGTCCCATGCAGGGTATCATACACTAAGTCGTATTCATGGGCTAAAATATGAAAGTAGTGTAGACGTGTAGCCTACTGTCAGGTAATTGATTGAGTGATTTAATCTGAGCAAGTGTTTCATTCACAGCTTTTTCTTTACTGTGCTTGCGTCTATGTTGACGCTACAATAAATTGAAAAAGGGAGTGTAAATTGCACAAAATAGCTTACTCTGGTACCGCGTTCTGCACAATACGGCTCCTTGCGAGGAACTCGACGGCTCCTTTTGGACATCTTATCGATGAACAGTAAGGAAAGTTTCATTAGTACCAAGTGAAGGTGCTATAAACTTGGGTACGGTATTTGACGTGCATTTGGATCGGCGGTAATCTCAACTTGACTGTCTGTGCAGGAAATCGTTTTACTAAGCTGATGCTTACCTTCGTAAGCGGGGCTTGTTGATGGGTTAGAGGCAAATGTGAAATCCAGTGAAAGTACGATCTAGAAGCACGGGCATTGGCTAAATATTGAAGGGAAACTTTTCTTTCTTACTGGTTGCACAGCTATGCACTGCCATCATGGGCACAGAGGACGTTTGTGAAGCGTTGACGCAAGTCGTACAACGGGCACCTGATTTCACACGCAAAAAAGTTTGATGAAAATTTACCGATTATGTGCAGCGCGAACTGCGTCAACTATAACAGGCTTGCCGCATATGAAACACAAATCTGCGGACGCCATAGTTTTCGGCCAACGCAGCTGTTGCTTTGCGCGTTGAAAGTCGTATGTATTACCAGTTACTTCGTTGGTCCTTCGCAGAAGCTCTAGGTACAATTCTGAAATTCCGGATGGATTAACCTGTTCAGATCTTTTCAGGCGATGTGCAAGACGTGCGATTTTAGACTTAGTTTTAATTTGTCCCGTATGGTACTTGTCCCTGTTCAAAGATGTTGGCGCACTTGTTTAGATAAGCTCACAAGGAAGGCGCTGTGTGCAGCCAAAGACAAACAAAGTAGTGCCATGTAGAATTGCTTTGATTAAGTGCTTTTTGTACACGATAACAAGCGGATGTGACTTGTGTCTTGATGTGTGTGATTGTGCACTATATGAGGCATTAAGTTACCGGTGGAACCTCTCCTGTATCCCCGTAGTTGAAAGGTGTTATCAGGTGCTTGTTTGTGCCGACAACCAGGTACGTTGAGAAGCCTGCTAAATGGTCCGTCAAAGTGGTATCCTATGTCGGGCAGGTCTACGCTGAGACAAACAACCTGAGTTATCTAGCTTCCTAGAAAACATTATGTTACTGTCTCAGCTGAGCAGTAAACAATCAGAGTAGCTTCTAGCCAATGTGTACATCTGTCGAGAAAGTGAGGAGAAACACATGGCATTTGATTTGGATAAAGTTCGTACAAGGTCGAATTGAACATGCGCGAAGGAAGGGTAAAGAGTTGGCAAGACGAGGAATGGGCTTTCAATTCGCCGAAACACTTTAGTAAGTTTATAATCTCTGCACACGCAAACCCAATTGCAGACATCGCGGTCGAACATTTATCACAAGAAACGATCGTTTCTACGCATCTGGGTAGGTCGCATGCCGAATAAGACAATTAGTCTAGGGAACTAAATTTTAGTTTGCGCCTACCACATTTCTTGTAATCCGGTCTCCGTTCTTCCCCCACAATGCCCATTATTAGACGTTCTTATGAAGTTCCCGGTTTAATTGAAAGCAGCCGTAATCCTAACGGAGTCGAACCAAATACATTTATCCTGCTGCACCACAGACTGGAATCTTGTACGCAATATCCCCGTATAAGTCAACGCGGCTCCGTTTCCCTGTCGGCCGTTAATGTTCGTACTCTAAAGAATATAGGTCAACAAGCCGCATTCGCACGCACCTTGGATAAACCGGGTATTGACATATGCTGTGTGTCTGAACATAGAACCAATGACCCTAATATTGTTGTTAAATTAATTGCGCCCGGCTTGTCTTCTTGTTGTTTGTTGCACGCTTCCGGCGATGCTGATGCGGCAGCCTCTGGTGAACTTAGGGTGGATATCGTACTCAGCTCCAAGGTTGAGAATCTCATCCGCGTATGAATAAACGCCTTCACCTACACTTGTTACTTCATGAACGAAATGCTAAAATGTTTGAGCAGTGTAGCTGAAGCGAAAAGGATTATTGCAATGTTCGAATAGACAAAGCAGTGTAATGACCGCCCTTTTAGACTTATCGTTTGGCGTCATCTATATCGATGTTATCTACCCACGAAGTTAATTTACTAGAAACCGACTCACCAGCTTATGCTGTGACTTCGCCGTGTATAGGTTTAACTTGGTTATTACCTGAGACGATAACCACAATTATTGTCATGGAGTCATTCTATGGACAGTAGTCATCGGTTTTCTATTGTACCCGGTAAAATGTCGATGCACATGAATTTACGTACAGTTGTTTGTTTCAACTTCGAGCATGCGTTAGATTTCAGTCTTAGCCGCCTTGAGCTTGTTCATATCTAGACTGTGAATAAGGACCGAAATAGCTAGAAGCAGGATATATATGTGGTGCATGACATTCGACGTCACAGGAACTGTATAGTCTTAGATGTGAACCAGCTTATGGTGCTGATATAAATTGTGCTGGCATAAATTGTGCGCTAGCAGCTCCATACCGAATGTCGCAATAGGTGGGATCTTGGTGGCATGTATTCCCGTTGATGAGGAATAAATTATCTCATTTGAGCTGTGAGGTATGATAATAACTTCGACATCGGTGTCCACTATCAACTTGACAACGGAAGTTACATATTTAGGTTAGGTAATGGGAATTTGGTTGTGACCGGTCGTGCCTGTCGTTGATACGGGCCGGCCGAAAAGGTTCTCAAAACTTCATCGAAGTAACGATGCTTGATTCACTTATAATCAATGGTGCCGAAGCACTAGTGGTACTGATGGCCAGCCGGCATGCTGCTGGAATTCAAATGTTTTAAGGGTACTTTGTTAGACCATGAACACACAGGTTCAGACTTAGTTGTTAAACTTGCAGACTAAGTTTCATAACTTGCGCCTGCATGTTTTCTTACATTGAATCCAGACAGTCGGTATATGTGCTCTGGGCACGACGACATTGAAGGCATTGGTGTCTGCATTTAACCGTGCTCGCTCCATCACTCGGTCTGACAAACCAGCTTGTTGTTGGCGATGCGGAGACCACAATTGCGAGAATCACTCATGCAGTTTACGTTAGCCGCTGCAAATATGGTTCGCAGAGATACTTCTCGGCGATTGTTGAAGAACACGACAGATACTGCATTTCACGTAGCAGGGTTGAGAGTCATTGTCACCTAGATGCTGATCCCTAAATTCTGACGAGGCAGAATTTCAGAGAGGGCATAACGCGGTTTGTCGCGGCTACCTTGATGGCCGCGGTGGTCTTTGGACAGATAAATGATGACGTCACTGATTTGCATGAATATCTATTTGGCCAGTTATGGCATGCGCCTGCTATACTTGGTATGGTCTGTAGTGATTATGTGATGGTTTAATTCTGTGTGTAGATGGGTGCACCACAAAACCGAATCGATGTCCTAAGTAGGTGAGATGATGATAGATAATACATGCGCGGAAAGTACTACTCAAAGAACGAAAGCGATCAAGGTAAGAGAGACAGAGAATTGCTAAATTAGGCAAAAATAAAACATAATTAGTTTATGTGTTTCAAAAAAAAATTATTGGATCGAGCTCACCGAATGAAAAGTCGAAAAATCCGGTGATCGAATGCTTTGGAAATCGCGGTTAATAACTTTTAGTAAACTTTTACACAGACAAAACCGCGAATATCCATTTAGCATTATAAGATATAGATGTATTTAAAATGCTTAGATACCGACGTGAAAGCATGCACATAGTTTTGATCTGCAACCATATACAACACTTGCAAAGCAATATAGCGGTGCTGGAAGTCTATTTATGGACCATGCAGATCGAATGGGTTTCTGGAGAAGAGAGTTTGTTTACTAACGCTATTATGTAATGGAGCTGATTATGCTTTATGAATTCCTTAGTCATTTCTAATGCACTGATGGCTGCAAGCCAGGATACATGAACAAATTATCCGCTACATGTAGCCGCCCGTGTTACAGATAACTGTGCTCAACAAATATAATATAATTCACGTGATTAAGAACCAAGAGCTAGCAAACAGTTAAACTCCTCAACTGCTTTGCATCTGATTAAAATATGTCATCTAATTCGCTCTTACAGGTAAACATTAAAAACGCACATGATTTTATGAAACATACTCAGTTTACAAGCTTCCGTTAAGTGATCTGTTTGGAAATCTATTTATGCAGCAGATGTCACTGACGATGTAAACCGAACGTCTGTAAACCCTACATGATTTCCTCCTACAGTTTACTGAAGGTCTGTATAGCCTGTGTTTTCTTTTCTCGATTTCAGAAATATTCTGTTACGTGTACTCCCTGCTGCGGTTCGTCATACACCTATTCGATCTTCTGTGTTTTATTGACTGACCTACCCTAATACGTATTCAGATATTTTGACCCACTGATTTGGCTGTCAATGTTTTCCTAGTAGCCTGCTCACTAGCATCATTGGCGTGAATAGTATAATATTTGTGGCATTTTTTCCAATCAGTGTCTACTGCTAAAACATTTTTGACTACCTCTGTCACTCAAATCTTGTTTATTATGCATGCGTTTTGAAACCAACGGACTACAGCTTTAGAGTAACATGAGTTTGTAAACCAGACGCTCTGTCATTAAGGAGATAATTTATGCTGCACCTCTGTCCATCGCAACGAGACTGGACCATATCGTGATATACCCGTAAACTTCGTACATCACACGCCTATCGCGGGTGCCAGCATGAATGTCCTCGGCGGACGTAGGCCCGTATGTACAACATATTGTACAGACAAATTTATTCCTTTCCCTTATCTATGTGGATATGGCGCCAATCTATACCGAACTTTAGTTTGTTGTCCTTTATATTCCTTGCTTTTATTCATATCTAAATTTTCCAATCTGTTCGCTGAAGGAAGCCCTGCGATGCTTACTTGATACCATATTATTGGCTTTAATTTCAACACGTTTGCTGGTATAGATTCCACGAATTGATGATGGACTGCAACTTAAGCAACTAAAACCAGTTGTGAAGTTTAAAGAAAGAATCTGACAAGACGGCTTATTCTCCCGCCATACCTAACATAGAATGTCAAATAAGAACGAATAACGTTACGCACGCTACAGTTTAAATAATGACATCCCCGTTCAGCGAAACTAGTGGCTGTCCTCATCTTCAGCAAATAAACTTTTAGAAAACAAACAATTTCGACAGAATTCAAGAAGCTCAATCACCGAAATCGTCGGCCTTCTAACGCAGCGTACATGAAGGCATTTCTACTAAAAATAATCTTACGGAACCTCTGTGGTCTCACTAATGATTCTGTGGATGAAGTTAAGAAAATTTGCATTATGCACGCTTCTGCGGAAGAGGCACTTTTCAAATGTGCATTTAGGATCAACCTGGTCCAACCGTGTAATACCAGTAGTTGCAGGTACCTAAAAAGAGATTATGCAGATGAAGAATTTCACTTAAGAGGCGGATCATTTGGAGTACGGGTAACAATCTGCCTAAAAGGATGCAAACTCTCAAAACAGAAATGCAAAGAATTCCATTTGAAAGTCTTATGTATTAAATACCTGTAGACTGAACTGCTTAATTTAGTCGACCTGGCGGATAAGGAACCCGATCCCATGTCTCACGACATGGTGAATCAAAAGCAAGCATAACAATATGTTAACCTAATAATTTATCCGCTTATGGAATCCACGTTACCAGGGTGATCAGGGAAAAATATCTAATGAAACAAAGTGCGGTGGGGACCTAAGTTTTTCCAGAATTTACTGAACAAACAACACTTTGAACGAGCCAAAATGTGAGTACCAAATTTAGCAATCATTGTAATTCTTTACTTGGTATTTCATGCTTGACGAAGAAGTTTGCTTATTCTAACTCGATAACGGTGCCACATCTATCCAACACACACTGATTTTGGAAACAAGGCATCACGTGAATAAGGTTAACTCAGGAGTAACCTAGTTAACAACCAATAAACTACATCAAATTAAAAATCGAACTGAGTATCTGTAACGTTTCCCGCACAAATACGCCCACACTGTCATCATGTGTTCCTCCTTCATTCATCGCTTCATAATAAAAGCGTTTGGCGGACAACAAAATAACGTTTTTAATCATAACATTTGAGAATATCCAACAGCGAACATTGGTGGACATATATAATGCATGTCTACACACTGTAACTGATTTTGTGGGTTTGTGCCCGAAACATATCTACGGTTAGCGACAATACACATTTATAGTGTTTTCAAAAATCTTGATATGGACTATTTACTATCCATCATAACATAATTCAACGGGGTATCATTAGACCGGATTCAGTGAATTCGACCGAAACCATAAACAATGGATGGCAAAGTTGTGACCAGGGCACAACTGTTGATTATCCTGTTGTCCTAGATCCGCATAGGTGATTGATTAGACCCGTTACCTGCACTCGGAGCCTATTAGGCCAAAATCCGTAAAATCTATACTTTAATGCCACTTTCAGTATAATGCATTTACAACATCATAATCTGAGGAAAATTTTCACCATTTTCTGATCGCAACAGTGCATTTCCATAACAGATTAGTATATCCTTGCCTACGTCACATATACTGCATTGTGCTTGGCGGCACCGAAGTTAGTGCATATTAATCGCTAATGCATTGGGCTAACATCGCAGAAACACGTCTCCGTTATCGTGACAATTTGTGACCTACTGCGTGGTCAGTAGAGGTGACATCATAGTTGATAGCTTTACAAAATTATATCACGCAAGTTGAATTCCTGTAAGAATCGAGAAATCTTAATCGCATGCAAGGTCTTGTATACGCAATCTTATCAAGGGTCATCGCAGATGCTAGAACAAAATGCGACTGCGCATCTGCGAATGTGCTTACGACTGAATTTGTGAGTTAAATTTTAACTACGCTCCTAATGCGAAGGATTCGCTTGAGTGTATTCGTAATCTCATGTTTTTGTACGTAGTAATATTTTGACTATATCACTAGATTTAGCGCCTGACAAACGTAAGTTTAATCTTATGAACCATTTCTCCTCATGTCCTTTAGATTCTATTCTTTGAATTAATTTCTGTAAGGCGATGGTGTCATTCCTAGCATTTAAACATGCCGGGTTTATTTGTGGACTACCCAGACCGAATAAATTCAACTACCTGATTTTTGCATATGAGGCAAAGACATTGATGGCTATACCGATGTCAAACTATGTTTTACCAGGACCTCGATATCATTGTTAGAATAACATTAGCTAGGTACTAAAGTGCCTTGCATTCAGTGTTAGCTGTTGCGCTCTGAGTTATTAACCATTGAGATATGAGGCGAAAGCAATCGTTTCTCCTCTATTTTATACTATGGAAATTTGCAGTCAGTGGACAATTTTTAGACATAAATTGTGTTTAGTCACTGTGATAACTAACAAAAACGCTGACAAGTAAAGCAGTTAGCCCACACAGGTGAGTCAAATCTGATCTCAGATAATTCGCAGGTACTTCGTTTTATCTGCTTCAAATAACTCCTCAACAAATGACGACGAAAAACACTGTAAACATGCTAAAAATTTCAGTGTGTACTGGTGACGGAAGCTGTATTATTACCACCAATAAATGCTTTGTTCTAATCAAAGTCAGCTTTGTCGGATAACGTTAAGACCGACGCCGTTGCATGGCCTATTTTCAGGCTTAAATACCTTCATCGTTAACGATTTTTTTTGTTTTATGCCACGTGATCTTATTTACATTTGCTCAATAAATTTGGTATGCAACATTGTATTCTACTTGGAGATTTGCTTTATTGCAGCGCTTTCCTTAAACTTTCTGTGCATTTACTGGCCTTGTTCGCGTGGTGTGGCAGGAGTAGTCTGGCCGCCACTTCGAAGGTTTATATGAAATATAGCATGGCGATTCCTTACTCCCTAGTTGTTGTCGGCTTAGGATTTGTGGCTCATAGACCCAGCCATCCGTGAACACAAATGCGTACTCACACTTTGCGCAAGATTAACTTAAACAACTTACGCAACTCCTTTCGTGTTGCATCCATAGCGCTATAGCACACCTACACATTATAAATAAACGTCCGCACACTATTCATAACATTACATTTCGGACGGCTGCCAATGAGGTACAGGATTGATTTGACCTTGGTTTATTTTCGGTAAATCTTTTACTGTAGTCCAAGGTATAATAGCCACCAGACTAATAGGTGCAAGGCGAAAACTATGTCTACTAACTCGATTTCCAGGTTGAAAGCAGTTACACAAATTTGTTGTTGAACAACTGGCTCACGGTCTACACATAGATGCATAGCGTATCACGATAGTGAAGTCTACGTATCTAATTCATACGGTCAGGCTGATGGTTGGGATCAAATTCTTAATCAACTTGCGAATCGCAATCTCTGCAATGAGGTCATACGTTAGAAATCCTGGAAACAAACTGTTACAGACCGCTAATTATACACTGTAACATTTTGTCACTCAATGGGGTTTCATTCAAGTTGTAGAACTAGTTAATACTAGTCCGAGACGGTGCGCGTAATTAAGCGCGGATATCAGAAGGCAATTAGAGTCGGACACAGCGGATTGTGTTCGATGGATTACAGTAAGAAGCGGACGGATGAAGCGAGACTTGGGCGAACGCGTGAGCGCGGAAACTTACAAGGCGATCGAGTGTCGAGCCGGTTGTAGGGACGATTAAAACAAGAAAGAATAACGTACAATGGGTAAACAATGAAATTGTACATGAAAGACAGCAGTTATATTTCAGGGCGCTACCGAACTCCCCCTAGAAGGCTGATCACAGAAAGACTTCCATTTAGTAAAGGACTGCTGAATCAAGGTCCGTAACGCAAAATTATGCCAAGTAACCTTGAACGAGCGTTGGTGTAAATAGGGGTTCGCCGGAATTCGGAGTCCGCTGCGCCGTTTGTGATTTGTTATTTATTGATTTCAGGGCAGGGTGAATTTCGGCGAGCCATTGGAGCGGGTTTGTCGGACTATAAATAAAAGGGGTAGCCCAGAAAAAAACCGGCAGGACCTCAACCTCCATTGATGCAAAACGGAGCGTTTAGGAGCGGTCTCTCCACCTGACGCAGCCCGCCCCGCCATAAAACGACCCTCGTCCCAAGGAGAAGCGATCTTCGTTCCGCGAAGGAGCTGCAATCGCCCGCAGAGAAAGGACCAGCGTTCGCGTCAGGGTCCTCGAATACATTGCTTGTGTGGGCCAGTCGATCGAAGGAGAAGGTTGGCGTATGTGGAGACCAGAAAACATAAAAACGGGCGCAGGAAAAGCGCTCATTTGGGTACGTCTTACTCGCACGCAGTAGCACATTGTGAAGTCCTATTTCCCGCGACTGAAGAGGCTATCGAACCCCGTCTGCGCGAAGAAGGATGTATGAACAAGTACATAGCTTCTAGGGCACCTACACTGGTGTCGCCTGCGCTCGACGAGCCGGTGGAAGTAGCTCAGGTATCCGATGAGCCAGTCGATCAGTGGAACTTCCGTATTCAAAAGAGAAAGTAGAGGGTATTGGTGCTACCAGCTGTCCGGACAACTGCAGTGTTCAAACGTAGACTAGCTCCGTTGGTGTAGCCTCGTAATCTGTTTTGACCTTGTTTCTTAAGCCTAGGAGGATGAGGGGAAGTGTTACAGACCGTGAAGGACCTGTGTGCGCCTGTAGCGCTGCCTTCAACTGGCGGTGAAAACGCTCCACCATGCTGTTTGCGGCCGGCTGATAAGACTTCGTCTAAACGTGACGACAGCCTAAATCCTTAAGCCACGTGGCAAATATCGACAAGAAATGTGGCCCTCGATCGGTAGTCACAACGGCGGGACAGCCTATTGAGCTACTCAGCGCTCCAGAAAAGCTTCCGCTACCGTTTCTGAGAAGCAATTTCTGGTATGGACGGCCTCGGGCCATCTAGTAAATCAATCGATGCAGGTTAGTAGATATACAGCGCCTTTGGAAGGTGGCAAGGGACCTACGAGGTCGAAGTGCACGTGCTGAAAACGTGCGTCTTGCGTCTGAAACTTGCCTACTGGGCTTCTTGTGTGCTTGTGCATGTTCGCGCGTTGACACAGAAGGCAAGCATTTGCCCACGTACGGACGTCCCGATTGACATTGCGCCAAACGAATAGTGCGGTTACAAGTTTAAACGATGCACGAACGCCTGGAAGCGACAATCCGTGCAACGCGTCGAACTCGGTCTGCCGAAACTTGCGTGGGACACCTGGGCTTGGCGCACCCTGAGATAAATCGAATCTTGTAGTGCCGTCTGATGATGTCAGCGGAACAAGTCGTTTGTCCAATGTGTAAGAGCTGCGTAGTAGATCAACCTCAGTGTCGCTGAGTTGCGCTGTGACCATAGCTGCTAAGTCGATAGCAGTGCCGGCGTCAGCGGAGGTAGCTTGGATGCGGTAAAGTGCATCGGCGACGTCGTTGTGCACACCAGAGACATGCCGTATATCGGTCGTAAAACAAAAAATATAGTCAAGGTGCAGCGACTCTCTAGGAGTGTATCGATCGGTTGCCGAGCCGAGCAAGTAAGTCAGGATTTTGTGGTCGGTGAAGACGACAAAGGAGCGGCCTCCTAAGGCGTGTCATAAGTGTTTTATCGACAGATACACGGCCAGTAATTCTCCTCCAAACGCGCTGTAGCGTGATTCGGCAGGTATTATGAGTTTGAAAAAAAACGCTAAGGTCTGCCACTTGTCGGCTACTCGTTGCTGCAAAACAGCGCCGACTGCTACATCTGAGGCATCAGTACTGAGGGAAAGTGGGGCAGCCGGATCGCGCTACGCTATAGAAGCTATGTTGGCGATAGCCCCTTTAGCGACTTAAGAGCAGCGCGTGCTGCTGCAGGAACTTCGAATTTCTTGAGTTGGCCTCGGAGGACGTCCGTAAGGTGTTGTAGCAACGAGGCGCAGTTGGGTATGAACAGTCGTTAAGATTTGACAAGCCCATCAAATCCTCTGAACTGTCTAAAAGAATGAGGCTCAGGGTGGTCTATAATGACCTGTATTTTATTCCGCTGTGACAGAACGCCTGCAGAGGAGATACGATGGCCGAGGAAGTTTACTGAGTCGACACCAAACGAACATTTTTCTGCGTTGATCGTCACCACCTGTTGAGATAAACGACCAAATAGTGTTCGTACGTGGCGCATGTGCTCTTCTCGTGAAGAGCGCGAAATTAAATGCCGCCGAGATAAGCGTAAGTGAAGTCTAAGCCGCGACAAATTTGGTCGATGAATCGATGAAAAGTTTACGCGGCATTCTTTAGACCAAATTGCATGAGCAGAAATTCGTACAAACCAAATAGAGTAGTCACGGCAGTTTTAGCAATGTCCGCGTCAAGTACCGGAATTTGCTTGTTTTCGCGTACTAAGACTAGTTTGCTGAAGATATGTTTACCAGCCAGACTGGCTGTGAGATCCACCATGCATGGGATCGGGCAGCGATCAGGCGGTAACCGTATTCAAGTTTCGATAGCCGCTAAAAGGATGCCCGTCCCGCATGATCTTCCTCGGGACCACGTGCAGAAGGGACGCCCACGGGCTTTTGGACGGCCTGAAGCATGTGTTGGAATTCATCTCGTGCCGCACGTAGGTTGTCAGGAGCAAGCCGTCTTGGTCTTGCGCTAACTGGTTGAGCACGCGTGACTATGTGATGAGCGACCTCTGTCGGGACTGGCGGAAGCTCTGCAGCTGGTAGAACCAGTCGCGGGTATTCAGACAGTAGGTTCCCATAATCTGTTGGTACCTCGGAGATTCGGAAAACGGGACTGATTATGAGGGCGCCGGTAAGCACGCATTCGAACCCCTAGTATAGTTCGGTCGTCTAAAAGTCCGGGGCGACCGGCATCAACAAGCAACCCAAAATGTCGAAGGAAGTCGATACCGATAATTGCGAAGGATACTGACGCAACCATGAAGACACACTGAAAGTCTCGGCGAAGATTCAGGTCCAGGTGCATCAATCGCTGACCGAATGAAGCTATAGAAGAAACTTTGGTCGCACGCAAATTGCACCTATTCTCTAAGTGCTTGTCGTCAGCGGTCGCTGGGATGACTCTGACTTCCGCTCCTGTGTCGATGATGAACGGGATGGAAGAACGTCCTTACTTAACGTAAAAGAAGCAATTTGTTTGTTTCTTGACGGATAAGTTGGTCGTGCTTGCATGCGGGCTATTCGCTTTCCCTGAAGCAGCTGAGTCGTGCATAATGCAGCGAGCCCGACAACGTCTAGCTCTTCCACCATATTGGCGGTGATACCAACACACATCTTAGATGGGTTCGGTATTATCTGACTGAAATCGTGCAGGAAAAATGTTGCGCTTTCGTGCCGAACGAGACACAATGGTGAAGGTACAAACGAGCCACAATGAACGGTAGCCAATACGTGGTCAGCATGTGACCATCGCACACGCCGCTTCGAAGCCTTCATTTTCGCTATTTTGCTGCAAGTAGTGCAATTTCCTCGTCTTTAGGGTCAGATGAGCCTGAAGACTGGGAGCAAATAGGGGATTCGATTTTCATCAGTAAGAATAGGTCACCGGAGATAGTGGTCATCTGCTTCGGAAATCATTCGAATGCAGCGACTGTCTTGGTAGCTAATTCTTTCAGGGGAGCATCTATAAACACGGAGAGCATTAACTGCAATGGCTCTGGGAGACGTGCAAACCATAACTCCTTTATCACTTCTCCGCTTAAGAATAAGGGACTAGCAATGCGCTGAAGTTCGCGGAGCAACGCCGACGGCTTGCAATCTCCAAGCTTGTGATCATTGAGCTGTTATATGGAGCTAGTGCGCTGGGCCGTAACGCTTTTACAATCGCTTCCTTCATCTTTTCATACTATGCCTCATTCGATGGGCAGAGTAGAATGTCCTAAACCAACGTCACAACCGACGAAGGAAGGCGTGGAAATCTATCTGTCAATTCTGAGAATTTCTTGATGTGGGAAGCACTAGATTTTGTCTGCCTGTTAACGTGAATGCTGTTGTTGGTGCTAAAGCACTCATTTCACTGATATTCTTCTGATGAAATTATCTTGAAAACCGTTCCTATAAACGCCCGGTATATATTATTTTTCTGTTTCCGCGATTCTTCTGTGCTGCATTGCCTTTCCGCTCTTTTGAACAGGGTTTGAATGTAGCTGTTTGCGTGCCTCATCGAATGGACGTTATGGTACATTAGTATCTTGTCCGTGCACTTTTCTTCATATGTGCGCAATGTAACAACTATCCTTACGCATTCTTGGTAAAAAATGCAGGCAAAAATAATACGTTGCCTCCCACCAATTATTTAATCGTTAAGTTGATATTCTTGAGTGTGAGGTTGAGCAAATCTTGCGTGGCCTGTGCTCACTTCCTTTTCCCGATGACAAACGTATAGTATAGTTACTGCATGCAGAGTTTTGGACAAATGGATAGCAGAGCAATACTCTCTAATTACCGCATTACGCCACATCGCATGTCAAGTTTATTCTAGTATTAAATCAAAATTTTATTTTTAAGTCACCTCGCTATTGCCTAACTCTACTCTAGCGCGCCGCCATTTCAAGGTTAGTCTGAAATATTGAAAGGTTTTCGGGTTAATTGTTTACTCAATTTTCTTTATTTTTTATTTACCTTGATGGAACTCCTTTCGATTTGATGAAGTTGAAACTGATGTTACCATACCCAGACAAACTAGTTTCAATTAGCTGATATTGGGTGTGCGAGACAAATAAGTTTGTGTGATTCAGCAGTAAGATACGTTGTCCGAAGTTATCTTCAAATGTGTAATTGAAACTGTTTATTTACCAGCATGTGATGTTGCCTATTTAAATGAAAGCTGAAAGTAACTCACTACTTTTAAGTAATTAGGTTTCATGAAACTATATGTATATTGAGGATGCTTGACTAACTTGTTGAAAAAGACGATCCTGTAGTGAGTCTTTAGCTATCTAATTAAGCTTAATGTCGGTCGCAGACCGGCAATTTAAACTAGTTTGAATGCGCGTTTATGTAAGCAATAATACTATGCGAATCACCATTATAAAATAAGCCTGCTGAGTGAGGATAAGACTTGCTAGAGAATTATTCGCTAAATCTAGATTCTAAAGCTACAATATAGAAAGATTTATCTGTTGATCTATATGAGACGGATGTTTCGCAACTGGACTCTCAGGGTCACATTAACCATTCATTCAGTGCGCTCTCATAGACCTACAAGCGTGCACCATTCGATCAGTCCCGTTTTTGCATTTGTTCACTGATCCACATCAAAACTAGCCACTAAACGTCAAAATATGATTAGATCCTTAGAATGTGCTCCATGATTTGCTCTGAATATCATTGATGATCTAGTGAAAAAGTAAATTTATCGTCATGGCGCATTGCCAAAAGATAATTTATTTGGAAATATTTCAAGCTGACAAAATACTTACTTGGTGCATATAAAACACCTCTTCCTCTTTCTCTTTTGATCACAAAGGATCATAAAATGCTCACTGTCCGCTCTCTGTTTTGCTACTTAGACATAATTAGCGTGGGTGAAGTGCCAATGTTGCCGGTCCGGGTGCGTCACGGTCACACGTGAACATTCAAGATGTCAATCGGTTTTGTTTCCTGTTGTGCTTACCATCTTATTCCTCTTCGCTATTTTATTCCCTCTTCCATATCTCCTTAGAGAATTCCTTACATTGGACACTTACTAGGCGACACAGTATCCAGTTTTTGTTTTGTTGCAGTTCTAAGGGTCGATAGCGACATGTCTTACTATTTGACAGGGAAGAACTTGCACCGCCGTATCGGAGGCCTATTACACCAAGAACAGCCATGTTATGTGCATTTTATTCATAAGCACACAATAAAAACCAAGAGTTCCACATAGCTGTATAATGAAATACTAAAACACGGAGTGGTTTCTATTGTGTGGCAAAATGTCCTACTCAGGACAGTTTGCGCAAAAACATTAAAATGGATCGGAGGTTCTTAGCCAAATGCTAGTGGCTCTACATTGCTTTCATTATAAGACTCTATATGAAGACTGCTAAGGGAATGGATGCTGTCCATCCGTTGGATGTAACGGGTAGTATACCGGAAACTTGCCGCTCTATGCTCGCATTTTATCGTTAACGTTACAAATTAATTGATGCTTTAGTTGTTCACATTATTGCAATCCACTTCGTAAACGTACACATGGAGGTAATTGGACAACTGGTTATTTTATTTTTATGGATACTAATTCTAACGCCAAATCGTGCGCGTTGAGAGCAGGATAGTTATAACGACAGTTTGCCTAGCTCCGTGTTACTGCATTTTGAGGAACAGGAAAATAAATTAACGTAGTTGCGCTTTCCTAACGTGCCACATGTCTAAATATCTGCTCGACTTGTAAAGTCGATCAGTTATTGTCCCATTGCTATGATTTACAATGCTATTAACTTGCCTCGCTTGATTGAATGATCGCCGTGCTGTAAATTTACATATCTAAACAATGCACACTTTTCTTCACCATTTTACAGTATTTGTTACATACAAATTGAGATCTCACTTTTCTGATTTGAAATCGTCAGGTTTAATAAACTATAGAAATCTGGATTGCCATTTTTCTTTTACCTGTCAGCGGATTATATATACGCAGCAGCTTCTCCAGAAGCAGGTTTAACTAAACACATACTACTCGAAACAGTGCAGTTCAGTAACAGACATGCATGCACTTTCAAATTGAATACTGAAAAGTGAAACTACTAATCAAGCAGACATGCGTCTCTTTAGCTCCATCCAAATAATTCGGGCACGTGTGCTGATTCACTTCACTGATTCCTGAGCGTCTGTTACATAATACCGCTGTGCCATACAATTCTGCTGTGATGCGTCCGGTGAATCAGAAATCCGCAAAATGAGTGTCCGGAAATTGCTTGTAATTCGGCCTGGATTTTGCGTCGAAAATTTCCGCAACAAAAGATTCCAATGCTTGGAAACTCTTTTCTTTATCATAGAGTGTGAACTATCCGATTTAGGTGCGGTTGCCAAGATTGCACCCACGCCAGTTAAATTGTATCCTTGCTCACGAGCTGGTATCGTTGCCTGCGAGCCTCTACTGTTGCGCTTTATCGTCCTGTGCAAACGGGAATCTCAATGCCCATAGGGCACGTGGAACATTCCATCCATTAAGTTGGTTCTCCCTTCCTCCTCTATGTTATGCTTACTCATGTGTTGTGACACTGCCAAATGTGTATTGGACAAATATTTATTTATTTAAATATATATACCCATATATATATATATAGTTGCCTTCGGGCTTATGCCAATGGAATATTATGTATAAACACTGTTGCATTTACCGCATGCTAACGTATCGTATATTCGCCAAATGCATCAAAGACGTGCATCCCTTGTACCGAAATTGTTTGTGACGAACTGTGGATGGCTTTTCATAAGCGACCTACACAAGGCGGATTCTTGCGTGAACCAACAACTGTAAAGCCCATTCAATTTTTCGTTATCGTAAGTTTAGGGTTGATCATCAGAAATGCAATGAATTGAAATGTATAGGTAGGAAAATTGGGGCTTGTCAGTCCAAACACACTAAAATCCATCTGCTTCGGCTACGGTCCCACTGAGCGCAATCCATTCAGGTAACGGTGCTTCAAAAGAGGACCTTCCCATCAGAAATACATGCGAATTGTCTTGAAGGTGCATTGGAATAGTTACGTAAAAGTGTCTTACGGTTTTTAATCCCCTGAAGTAACGTCTTGTGTATGCTCAATAATCCATGCTGCTATCACGATTGATCTATGCTTCCACCGGCAAACCTGCAACCAGAATTAATGTACAAAAGTTAAGAAAGCACCTTAATGGTTGACCTTCCATTTATTTCGCACTTAGTCAAGGAACATACAGCTTGTGACGTGCGATTATAACCAGCCTTACGCTATAAAGGCTAACACCATAATGCGAAGTGACTGGCCCTTTGGGTGCTCAGATTGCTTATTTAATACTAGAGGCAACTTCTCTAAATTATGGAGCATTTCATCAGTTTTATTTAAAAACGCAATTCCCCTTCATTGATGCAGCTTTTAAAATGCCTGGCTAACTGCTTTTTCAATAGTAGTTCGTCAGTCAATTGGGCTGACACTTCACAGCCAAACTGTCGCGAATGCTGCGAAAGGAATAATGCGAAAAGACAGCCA
The DNA here is from genome assembly GCA_944474145.2 of Dicrocoelium dendriticum. Taxonomy (NCBI): domain Eukaryota; kingdom Metazoa; phylum Platyhelminthes; class Trematoda; order Plagiorchiida; family Dicrocoeliidae; genus Dicrocoelium; species Dicrocoelium dendriticum. The sequence continues at coordinate 10,795,148 of OX104069.1, forward strand.
AAGGGGCTTACTAGAAAATTTGGATACCCAAAGACGCTAAGCAGTAGCAAGAAGTCTGCTCCATATGTCAAGGACGTTCCATCACAAGCAGCCTTATTTCGTGCCTTAGACGCATCAGCGAGACAATTTATTTGAAGTTTCCTGTGCCCCTACGCATAATTAGCCATTACTCTCTACATGAGACAGCACCAGAAACACACTATATACTGGCATTTCGAATATGCGAGGTAGTGGACGAGCATTATTCTCGGCAGCGAGCCATGCTCTTTAAATGGCCGAAGCATGATCATTCATTCTCTATGCAGTTGCTGTACACATACTTGCGGCCTCATGTAGAATATGCAGTCCATACCTGGCAACCTGGCACAAGCAAGACCCAACAGCGCTCGAGACACCTCAGAAACAAGCCACAAAGCACAGCAATGGGTTGTTCAAGCTTCCTTATCAACTTATACTGAGGGCCCTAAAGTTATACCACGGTAGGTACTGACGCATAAGTAGCCTACCAAATCCTAATGAACCACAACCATGTCTGCCGCATGCATTAAAAATAGAGTCACACCAATAATTTCATGGGCCACCAGTTTAATTTAGCCACGCAGTAAAGTCGGCTAGAATGTCGCCGCAACACTTGCCATCTTATTGTGCGGCAGCCAAGGAAGACCCTCCAAAATTGCGTAGTTACCGCCCCCACTTTACCTAAGTTTAACAAACAAATTGTGGTTACCCTGACCCACCTAGATTACGAATTATGACTCGTGAGTCTCGAAAAGTGAGGTACTGTGAAGAAAAATGCACAATACGAGATAACCTACACAAGTGACTTGGCGCATTCTTCATGCCTTTGTTTCAACACTGTGGTGAGTACACAACCAAGATTTTCTTTTTATCACGGTTTTCTATTCACCACATTATGCATTCCTTTCCAGCAATCTGGCCAAATTTACTAAGCATCCGCTTTGTTGCCCGTAATATACAATCGTTCCAATGTTCCATTGTAGGCAAGCCGCATCAACTTCATCTTGAATGCGAGACAGACAAAGAGTTGTAGTCAGTGGCTGCATTTCCACTGTCAGGTTCCATTTAATAGGCCTTGTATACGGTCTTAAATTAGAAGTCATTTCCGCGCACGTCTATCAACCAACCATGTATTCTTCAAGGAATGCTATGCAAACTGCACTCAGAATAAATACTTCAGTTACTATAACTTTCAAGCAATCAGGGTTAATGGAGCAAGCACACTGTGTGTCGTTTGCCAATGAAGTTGCCTAGCTACCTTGAATAAATTTAGCAACACCTTCCGAAACTGCTTATTCGCTACACTGGATTTGAGAAAAGCTAAGCCGCAACTGCCTTGTTAATATTAAACAATTTTGGTGCCCGGTGCGCCATTCCGACCATGCCCTCCAATGCTTACCTGCCCCTTTATAATATGGGAAGGATCAAGACTATATATAAATGCTTATCAATAGGGCCAAGTACGAAAACTACTCAAATTATCGAGTGCCCAATCATCAGGCTAACTGCTTGATGGGATTCAGCCGCCCATTCTTTCCACCTGCTTGATTTAAATGCTATTCTGTCTCCCGATTTTCAGCCTATCGACAACCATAGGAAGTCTGCGACGAGGTTTTGCTAGTGAGACGGATGTTCCACAGGTTATTAAAATGGTCCCTATGAAAATATTAACTAGATTCTTCCCAGCCTTCGTTAGACTGCACTGGAATATCGCGCCCAGTCTAATCTGCCATGCGTTGTTCGTCAATGGTCAATGGTATGTTCCGAATACATATGACGAAGGTTGACGTGTAACAGCTGGAGGTGGCAAACTAAATCCAAAAATGGCAATAACAAATAGTGAACAACCACAAATTGCGAACTTGCCGGTTACAGCGTTTAGGTATGTTTATATAATATCCGAGCTAATTGAATGTGACTTCTGACAAAATTGCAAGTTCGTTTGTTTGTTTGTTTTTTCCGCTGTTTGTATGGATCGTTTGGATTACGTGATATGCCGTAGTATGGCTAGTACACTGTCAACGCTGTATTAAATAAGAATAACATGGAGCTGAAATAACAACTTCTGGAAGGATATTCCACCTGTGGCAAACAAACTGCGAGAAGTTATTCAATATTTCCAATGACTTCATTTAACTGCTAGCTGGAGATTATGACCCCTCATAGTTTCTTAATGTGTCTTAGTTTCAACAAGATATGGCAATAGTGCATAGTGTTTTGTAATATTTGATCAACATGCAAACCTCGATAACATCCGTTGTAAACGCCAGGCACTCTGATGTGCTGTTCTTATGACAAGTGCCGCAGCACCTTGTGGTTTTTGGCCGTCTGAAATTTTGCAAGCTGCAAGGCCATGAGATCCCGCTTCAGCGTCGTGTTCAAATTGCATACCCAGTATAAGGGAATATATAAGCGGAAATATTTGTTGGAAAGTCGGCAGTTTCTTTGTCCCCATGTTTTCCGTAAATGCTTCACATTTGGGTCCCTTCCTTCGTTGAATTTTGGACAGCTCGGTATAGCCGACTTCGTCCTGGACCAAAACAACGCGATCCTTTTCGAGAGGAGAGTTTTGATCATCATGGTCCCTCAGCTTATATGTGTGAAGAATTCGGTGTCTTAAATGGAGCACTGGACATTTAGTCACAATGAATAAAACGCGATTTTGGTCAGACCATCCGTACATATTTTCACGTTCGATTTGAAGCTGATTACGGACTCTGGATATCTGATCCTCGTCACGCATAGATCACATTAGGGTAGAGTAAACAGTTTGACGCAATGGATATCATCAGTTTGTATAGGAAGACAAAGAACAGTGCTGACTCCTCTGGCACTCCGCATTCTACGTGAACTGGGCCCGACATGGATTCACCTAATCTCATCTCCAGACTTCTGTGCAAGAGAAAATTTTAGAACCTCCTGAGGTGGGGTTTCCAAATGCAATTTTTTGTTTTTTGGACATAGATGCTATGGTGAACTGTTGAAATGCCTTAGAGAAATCAAGGTAGTCCACATCAACCAATACAATAGCGTCCCCAGTTTTGGTCCAGCTCTCTCGTGTTAGTAATAGGTTGGATGTGCACTACCGACTATGGCGGAAGTCGCGTTGATGCTGAGCAATGGAACATAAACTGTCCAGGTAAGACATGCTTGATACCACAAATATAGAATTTACAACTTTTGAAATAAATGGCAATAGAACCACTGGTCGATACTTAGTTGAGTCCAAGTGACTTCTCCCTTTGTAAGTGGAAGTTAATCCGTGTTTCCACATTGCAGGTACGTGATGCTCGTCAAAGGAGTGTTGGAACAGGGGCGCCAGTTATTGAGCCAACATAGTAGCCGCTACAGCCAGCTAATTTAGTCTGATGTCGTCAGCTCTTAGACAGATGATCAGGCACATGGATAGCGGCTTCTCCTCTCCATGTATATGCGTGATTCCTGGTGTGGACACCGTAAGATCCAAAGAAACAGAAGACTAAAGAATACAGTAAATTTTTCGTTCAAATTGTGCTTGCAAAACATTCGATGATTTCTCAGCAGTCCGAGTTAGACCATTCGCTGTTTGAAGATAGGTAAATCCAGTATTCACCTCCCGGAAGCTGTTCACTGCTTGTACAGATGCTTACGATTTGGATTTAATTGCTCGGCTAAAGCATGTTGATAAGCTACTTTATCCTCGCGCACTAATTGGGTACAGTGTTTACGATGGACAACGTAGGCCGTCCAGGTACTCACACGCGGATCAGTTTCGTGTGTATATAGCGCCGCAAGGTGCATCAGCATGCGTTTTTGTGCCCTACCCCGTATAAACGACACCTTGTTTCTAGAGCTGATTTTCTTTGTATCCGATTCTCCAAACAAATTGGCATGGCCCTAATTCGGAAAATCGGAGAGATCTTGCAATTTAGATTTGAATTACCCTCCTGGTGCGGAGTGGGATTGTAGAGCATGTAAGTTGAAATCACCGGCGTATAAAGGTGAATGTTTTTCCTGTTTATCACCTAACCCAAAGTAGCCACTAATTTGAAATCCATCTCAGGTGTAGACGATGGTGGGCGGTAACCACCAGACGATAGACACATATCGCTCTCTGACAATCGGAAGCTGCAACCTGTAGATTTAAGTACATCAGTTTCCGAATTTTACATGAGTTTGCATTGTATGTTCTTAAGAATATAGTTGGCTATCCAACCACCTTTGCTGGCTTGATAATTCCAAATAGAGGACAAGTGCGTTAGCACGAGTTCGCATCCGTTATCTCACAGTGCAACCATGTTTCTGTGATAGCGTTTTGGTCCCAAACCGCTGACGAGTGTCGAAGTACTTACTCAATTATTTGCTGAGTAGACTCTGGCCATTTTTGCACATGTATGATACCTTCTCGGAAAAAAATGTTTGATGGGATAGATGGAGTAAGGAAGTTTACACTGAAAGTTGTAAGGTCGGCGACTAATCGTGTTTTAATGGGTTGCAGCCTTTTGAGACGTATTAGGTACATATGTCATTTGCGAAGTGTACCTGTGCTCTGCTGTGTCCCTGCGGATGTTAAGGCTACTGTTGAGACCGTCAGTGGATTAGGTTCCTATAGTTAGTCTTCGCTTTGAGAGTTGCGGCTCTACTGATTTGTCATTAGAATATGGTAGTACTCCTGCTGATATCAGAAAAATTTCTCTTCGTAACCTGCTACGGTATTTAGTCTAGTTATTTAGAAGTGTTTGATATGCTAGTTTTGACTGCAAAACACGTTTCAGCAGACTGTGACCCGCACCCGTTACAGTTCTCTGATAAAGGGATCCTTGCAAATGAGGTAACCAAGACATTTTCGAGAGAAGAGCCTTATGGATTTACTGCCATTAGTGCCATTACTCCCGGGGCTGTAGCTGCATATCTTCGGAAGAGGAATTAGTAAACTCAGGAACACCGTGAGCAAACTCTGCAAAGATATCATGGCAGATGATCATGACGGTTATTTTCAACATTTCTCATGAGTTGTGCATTTGCGCAAGACGTAGACCATTGAACCATGGAATGTGTTTGCCGCATTCTCGTAGACATTGCCCACATTATCATTTGAATTTGCGTGCGAGTATATGGAACATCGGTACGGATGTATTCCGACAATTGTAGCAACTCTTTGTTCGTATACCCGTAGTCTTCCGATGAATGTGCATAAACAACGACCAAATATTGTGCGGGTCGTAGTTTGGCTATCTCGCAGATTAGGTGATTCGTGGAATGTATGGCTGTCGTTTCGAAACGCGGAACATTTCGGGCATCATTGCACGGAAATTGGCTTGCAATTCAAAGCTACCCTTTTATACCTCAATTTTTCCCTCAATTTTGCATTGTAATGACTATATATTTCATTATATGCCTTTGCATCTTTTCTGCATATATGGGTTTGCTTCACTTGACTAACCAAATATTTATTTCTAGTGCAGATCACATTTATATCAATGAGTGAAATAAAACAAGTGTTACGCGTGTTGCCTTCATTCCTCTAAAATCACATTTGTGTGATGAAATATACCTTGAAATTGCGACGCACACACAATAAACATCCAGTTAAAATTCAGAATGAATCATTGCAAAAACTAACGATAGAATGCTTATTTCATTTCAGATGGACAACCTTGCTTAGTCCGTCATGTTGAATAATTCATGCAGCAGCTGAGACGGGGCAGTTCCACTATTTCCGTCCGCAAAATCCGTAACATGGTCACGAACTTGACGTCGCGTTAAAGTTGAAAACTAAAATCATAACGAGGATAAATTGAACTGCACAAGCATATCCATGTGTACTTAAATGCTTAAATATTCTGTGCGAAAGACCAGTGCCATGTAGATTTCAATTGTGACATCTTTGCTTTGATTTCACGCGGTGTTCCGAAAAGCGCCCGATGTTTATGCAAAGTGCAGTACCGCTGTTGAAAGGAAAACGACAAATTTGTCCGATGGGGAAGCGTGCATTGTTATCACTGGCAAACTTACACATAACATTATAATAAAGCCGTCCAATGAAGCAAGTGGTAAAACGTTTTATTAGAACCTCTCTGAAACTCAAAAAATAAGCTTGTCAATAAATTCCTAAGAACATTTAGTACAAGCTAAGATTTCGCGGGATATATAAGTGTTACGTGTCAGAGGTAGGTATTGTTAGCATCGGAATAACCAATAAATTAAAAAAAGTAGTTTAAAAAAATGAAAGCATATAATCTCAGGTTGTTCAAATATTGGACAAAATAATCTTGGCATTATTGACGCAAACGTTTGGACACAAAAGAAGACATATAATCAGTGCGTAGTTACGAAGAGTGCAGGAGCGTAAAGTAGCGTGGAGGAGCTACATAAGGATTGCGAGAAGCGTGGAACGCGTACGTTACTGCGGCCGTAATAGTCCAATAAGAGGAGAAATCCTAATGGTTTGGACTTCGATCCCTCTCCAGCTTGCTTGATAGGTAAATAATGTGACCTTGAACCATCCGCTGTGTGTTAACCTACTTTACCTGTTTGCTCTTATGAGCAAGTCAGTCGTCAGATCTGGTTGTCTAGTCCCACGTTTCACCGGATACAATCGCTCGAATTGGCGTTCGTTCGCCAGTAGTATTGCGTTTACTGCGTCCAGTTCGATCTGTCGAGTGATTAAATTTGTTTGGCGTACAAATAGCTTCCCGTGCACATTGCATCCAAAAACATCCACTCGGCTTTGTACTTTGATATACCGGGATATTTACATTCTATGAATCAAAATGTTGGACATCTTGATTTTCAAACGCAGAAACCAATGAGTGCGGTACATGTCATCTGACGGCCGCCATGGGTTCGGTGGTTCCTGTGCAGGGATTTATGCGAGTTTGTCAGACGTGGCTTTTATCGCAGTCGCATCAATTTAGCTGGCAAATGATATTGCAGTAGTCGACGTGTTTGACGTTTTATTTCTTCTTCTTCTTATTTACGGACGAGAACAGACAATGTAAGTCGAATTATGTGTTTTGACAAAGGCGCTGTAATTTTTGGAGATGATTTTGCGAGATAAGCAAGATGTCTCTGAAGAACTGAGTTCTGCAGCATGGTGTCAAGGAGAACCACATCGGCTTCAGTGGATGCCGATGGGGTTACCACCCGGATGCTCAAATGCCTGCAACATTGGACATGGATAAGTGAAACTTAGCAATTGGAATTGACTTCATGAAAAGAGAAATGTGTGCATCTGGTAGGTTTGCAGCAATCAGAACCAAATCAAACGCATTTGAAACGAACAGCTACTGTAGCGTAAATTGTGGTCCGCTGATTTTGACAATGCAGCGGAGAAGCCGGCAAACCGCCTCCGACTATGTTCTGCTTCGGATATTTCCACAACGACTGAGTAATTACCTGGGGAGATTGCTGTCTTCCTTGGAATTGATGTTCGGTGTGTATATCTCTCATTTATATGCTTAATATTTTGCGTGTGAAGGATTTGCTCTATGGCTGTTGTTGCTACAAGTGTATCTCACGACGTGGTGCTGAAGAGTACAGTATGCATCTACTTTGGTCAATTGTAAGCCACTTTGCATGATAGGGAGACTGCGTAAGTTTTTAGATTCTCAAAAATATAAACCATGGAAGTTGTGAAGTTTAGTATGAAAGTGTGTGCAACTACTCTCACTGGACTTTATGTGGGGGCAGAGTGCTTTTCGATGTTTTATGTGCTAGTAGTACGGTGTGGTTTGTCAGAACTTTAGGATCAGATATCATTCCGCACTGAAGGGTGTGGTGAACCCAATATTAGTTGTCCTACATCCATCAAGCGCTAATTACAACAGGTATATTAAGCTAGACAGCGTTACATCATCAAGTGCGTCTCTCAGGTGGTCCCCTGTAGGTGCTTAGCGTGAACCTCACGTGATAGGCATTCTAATTGCCTATCCAGTACCCGGGTTACAAGGACTGCGTTATTGATGATAATCTAATACTATAATTGCAGCATGGCGAGAAATCGTGTCTCACTTCAAAAAAAAACAGTATATCAGGGTATTGGTTCAATGAACAAGATCATACTAAAATGCAGATGCGCAGTGATATATAAGTCATGACATCATGCTAAATGTCTCCTTGCGTGGCCTCTCATGCAGTGTATGTTAACATACAATGATAATGCTTGCAAATGACACTCAGGAGTTGCTTTCTTAATTATCCCTCGACATTCTCCGATTGAAGAGTAATACAAGCTCTCATTTTTGACAGTCAACCTGGAAGGCATCTTTGACTGTACGCTTCCGTGCACACTCTAAAATATGATTGTCTTGTCAAAACCAAATAGGCGTTGCTCTGTAAAAGTTATTACCATTTCCCGCCAAATCGGTTTTCCTCTCTTCCGATATATAACGTTAAGTTGTCTCAAGCTTTGAGTACTGTATCGCTCTGTCGATTATTGCAAGATACTCTTTCATGTAGACTATCTCAAATAGTGTCATAACAAATACAACATGTACTATTATGTGAGTGGTCGATAGATTAAGCAACAATGTATCATACCATGATAATGCGCACTCCATATATAACGCCTCGCTTTAAGATTGTAACAATTTTAAGAACACGGATTATTTTATTGAAAGTGATTCTTTAAACTTTTAAATTACTGTCTTCTCTATTTTTTTTTTTTCAAGCGTGCCTAATATTGATGATCCCCCCCCCCCCCCTCCATACTACAACTAGATTAACTTCACTAATTTGTACAATGTTTTGCTAGATGTATGTTGTGTAAACAGTGTGCGAAATTATGATTTTGATGTATAAATCGCTAACAGTATACCGAAGAGATTATTGTACCGCTAAAAGAATTTTTTTATGATTTTAACAAAGACACTAGTGCCCTCTATTGTGAGATTTCAACGACTTGCTTCACCTCTCCCAATTGCTAGGTGTAAATTTGCTCAATCACGGTTGCGTGAGCACGTGAGAGCGACCCTACAACGATTTCATGCGAATCAAACCAATGGAACTAACGAGGTATAACTACTGTGAATTACAAGTTAGTGTTTTAATGTTCCAGACTTAACTAATAAACTTTATATTTATGTTCATTAATTGATGATAGATTACAATATGATAAAATAAATATAACGTTAGTATGTATACGTTTTGAATTTTGCATAAGACTTACCCGCGGAGTTTTTAGCCTGGCATATGTTGGCTGGAATACTCCTTCCTTAGTCTTAGACGTCCTGGTTGACACATTCGTGTTTGGTGTCTGCTGGTTATAATTATACACGGGTGCCATTGTTTCGCAGCGACGTCTAATTTACTCATCATTTTGGATTTACTACAGCCATCTCCGTTACAGTATTGTCATACAAAAATTACAACTATGTGTGACTTGTGTTGCTTCACAATGTGGTTTATGAAGTCCATGGATACGACAACGAAGATAAGTGGTCGTGCGCTTGCGAAAATTCAACGCGAGATGTAGCAGTACGGATTGTCTTTGGCAAGGAAACTCTTTTTTTTATGTGCATAGAATTAAACGAAGCAAATTCTAGGCAATATTCCTAAATGTAATATACAAGATAATTTTGTAAAAAAGATTATTTTATAGTGATGTGGATGTTAGTTAATTTTTATAGATTTAAATCGTCACTATCTATTAATGCACAAACAAACTACTTGGATAGCTTATAGTTAATCAAACTTATGCAAACAGTCTACATTTTTTGGACACTCATTGTAAGATAGGATTTTTATAGTTGTATTTATGCGGACGGGATTAGATGTCAACTTGAAGTATCAATTGTTAGCGAAATGTACGTGGAAAATATTAAAATATTGCTTCAAAATAGAATTATCCTCGGACGACATAATTGCCCATGTTTGTCTCGAAGTTACGCGCGACAATAAACTGAAATACTTACTTTTAGTCTTATTAAGATCAATAGAGATAATGGAGGTAAATTTATAAGATCTATAAAATCCCACAACGGGAGCTTCGGTAAGTCATGTTACAAATTAGTCAGCGGTTGCTGACTTTATGCGCATGAAGTACATCATGTCCAACTTCAAACGATAAGCACGTACTCATGTTATATTGTACGCCTTCTCAGTATTGTGTTAATTGGAAACTACTAGAATTTTTACCTTCCAACAAAACAATTGCTAGAGCCTAACGCACTCCCACTGAAATTTTATTAGCGCTTTGGAAAAAAAACTATAGATGAGGGCTTTGTCCGCTCATCACCTTTGTATCATTGATGTCGCATAACTAGAGAAAGTGGCTGCATTCAGTCAATTTGTACCGTAAAACTAATATGCGATTTAAACAATCTGCGTTCCTGACCAAGCTCATACACTGGGATAATTATTTGATCAGTAGTTTTCACCAGACAATATTCATTGTGCATGCAACGAAAATAGCATGTTACGATTATTCTCAAGCATGTTTTGATCAATATAGTTTTCATTTTTAGCAGAGGATGGCAACAAAACGGAATCTGGTAGTTTATTAAAGCTCTAAACGTACATGAAATACCCTTCACTTCAATTTATCAAAAATATGGGAAACATTATTTTAGGAGTCTTAATCGCGAAAAGCTTAGCTGGCTTGACGGGCTTGAGATTTTCAGACTCAAAGTAACGGGCTTGTGTTTCAACTTCCAAGAAATAATCACGTACAGAGGGTTTACAAGAATCCTGTGAAGGCCTATAATGCCGCAGCTCCCCTCATCGCGAAAGCCGATCCGTAGACTATTAGGCCTATACAGAAAGGAGCAGGTGGTGTTATCACATTGAGCTACGAGGATAAATACGCTTGCGCAATAATATCCTCAGGTAAACAAAGTACATCTGATGTGCCACTCTGCAGTACACGCTCGCGGGTCATTCCTGATATACTCCCCCCCCCACCCTCCCCCCCCCCTTCACCTCTTTAGTTTCCTTATCAAACTTCGGTTTGCAGGATTGTATTGAATCTTTGAGACCGAGTGGAAACCTCCTTGACAATGCTGCGTGACCTAGAGAGAGTAAAACCGAAAACAAAGTCTAGTTATTTATTTACATGACTTGCTGGAAGTACGATTGTCCGAAATATCGACAAAAAAATACTCTTAGGCTGGAGTTTGAAAATAAAAATACACATATTTTCCATAGTAAATAAATGTATGGTTATTCAATCGCGACATTATGTCCCAGTACATATATAAGAATATGCACCTGATTTCAAAATTAATCATCACTAGTATATACTTCCGCTGAGCCCTCTTCTCTAGTAGGTGTACACGCTTGGTGAATGTTGAAGTCTTTCTCGAACGATAGCACCGCTAAACTCTACCAGTTTTAAAAACATCAGACAAGTCACCAATTGATGGTATATCTACTTTTGATTTTCAGACCAGGTTCTCCGGTGCTGCATAATACATGAAGGTCAAAACTGAGGAGGGACCGAAATGCAGAGGGAAGGTGTCTGTTGATCCAAACAAAATGTCTATGAGCATGTGCACACGGTGGCACTGCGTCAACATAGAGAACCGAATAAGTGTCGTGGGAATAGTCCGGATAAAAACTGGATTATTCCAGCACGATATATCCAGAAATATCGCCTTATGATTTCGGAATAAAATATCTTGTTCAAATTCTGGGGATGGTATAGGTCCAGTGAAGTGCAAGGTACGCTGTGCTGCTTGTTTGTACACGATTTTATTGGTTTGTCACTGTAGTAAGTGGCAAGACAATATTTGCCTCAAAATAGGCTAACCCAGCTGTTTTTCACACAACTAATCACATTAAGCTAATAGAGAGATATCATCCCATCCTCGGTAAACATGGAACAGCGACTTAGTTTATAGTCAGATTGCTCTGATTCTTTACAATACGCTGCATATAAATACGCCCCCAGTTCTTTAAGATCAATATGAAGTGCAAAAGCCTTTTTTAGGTAAAGACGAGTAATATGATGCCCAGTTTAACCATTCTTCCATCAACTAGCAGGCAGCCTCAAACAGCCTCCGAGAGTTATTCCGTTTCTCGTCTCGGCCTGATGAAATACCAATAGCCCATTGTCCAACAACGTGTGAATTCAACTGACATAAATCAGGGGAGCGGAATTATATGTTCTAACTTAATGTTGCATAAACTCAGCTAAAAAGAGCACTCGGATTTCATCCGCTGAACTATGTTTACCAGTTTACGCTAAGATACAAAATATGAGTCGTCTGTCTTTGTAAGAATATGCCGCTAGATAGCACAAATGAATATGATGCGCGGTGAGTTTGTGAATTATGCCATCTTTTATGCCATCTTAAGAGTTAGCTGTTCAATTCACTATAGGGGATTTATATGTTAATACCGAATGGATGTTGATGACAACCGATGCAACTAGTCGCAGGGGGCAAGACCGACTAGTTGCGGTCTGTTTCGCACAACAGAGGCTAAGTTCACCTAAACTGGAATGTATTAAGGTATATCGAAATTACACTTGAGTTGTTAACTGCCTATTCATTATATGGTAAACAGTGAAGGTGTAATGCAATTTTTGCATCACAGACTTTAATGTTCATCACCGGTCGATGTAAAATTAAGCGTTCTTTTCGGTAAATTGGAAGCAAGTTAGTATTGCAATAGCTCTTCTCGCAGAAATACCGCGCATCTTGAATATACCAGTGTTATTTCAGGCAGCCTAGACACACAATGCTCCCCCCCCCCACCCCCCCCCCCCCCCCCCCCCCCCTCCCCTACGCTAACTTCCATCAAAACTCAAAGTAACGCCGCCTAAGAGACTAAGTGGTGTTGACATGGTCGTTTGTGTGTATTGCAATTTACTGTTCATCGAGCTGAGTACGTTGTGCATCTCTTATATAAGAGATGCAGATAAACTTCGGAAGATGCATGAGTGCGCTAGGAGCCTACGCCAGCAACTTCTAACTTATTTAAAAAAAAGATTTCAATTCGTACTGAGTCAAGTGCAGATCTCCCAGTTGGATCCACCGGATAGTCGGTCACAGTTATCTTGAGACCGCTTTTTCGCATTAGTTTCTAGGTCAGTCTTGATCAATTCTGTCAATTTGTTCATATTGTTCTTAACGTGGGCGAAATTATGATCATGAAACGTGATCTAAAAGAACCCGAAATACAGAATAATGTATACCAAAATCCATTTGATCATTCGTGTTAAATGCATATCTTCCTGGATCTTAGTGGTTTGCTTTCCGTAGACGTGCATGTGTGCATGGAATTATTTTCATCGAGTATGTGTCTGCAGATCCGCTTTAAATTTTCACTGTTCAAGGAAGCCGGCAGTACTATGATAGACACTAGAGCTATAGTGTTTAAGAACGATTGATTGCTGTACCAAACGATACTATTACCTAACCCGTTCACAAGAAATGCAGAATAAATATTGCATCTCTCTATATCTTGAACATCAAGTAGCTGCTATATTTCCAACGTGGGTTGCATGCATTTCCCTACAACTAAGTATCAGTATGAGAGGCTCTCATAGATTCTCAACTAATACTTGCTCTGAAATACAAGAGTAAACATTCTGTTCTTATCGGAAATGAATACGAGGCGAGTGCATATATGTAGCTCAGTACCTAAGTCAGTTGTGCATTGCTACTTGAGCCTCGATAGCACTTGTCATCTCACCTTTCGGAGGTCAGGAGAGCTAAGTAGTAGATAATCGAAAGTGTTATAAGATATTAACTAGCATGCCTCTAGGTTTACTTAAGGAATGTGCATTTAAGCATGAGGTATGATTATGGATGAAGCCCATCAAAAGTTAGTCTGATTATGAACAATTATTTTAGATACTAGATTCATATCACGATGTTATTTCAAATGTGAGTAAAGAAGCTAATGACACTGTTTTATACATTAGAATTTTTCTTATAAAGCATAATCTACGTTAATTTGGAGAAATACTATATGAATGTCTCTATTTGGCACTTAATACAATACTGGCAGCAACATGAAGTTTGTAGACTGCGACACATTACGTGCGGTCCTAGATCATGTGAACCCTCAGATTTACTGAGCTAAATTGTCTCTGCGGGTTCTGATTCCAGTCGGTACACAGAAATGTCGTGTGGTATTCGTGAGGAGTCAGTTGATAACCCCCTCGTGCATTTATTGCAAGGATGAAAATTTAACTACTGATCATACACCGTTGATGAAAACTATAGCAATGAATGGAAAGACCGTTGAATTGGCTGAATCTTGGAAGATACCTGCACGGAGTGCGCAATTTCCTTTACAATACGCAACGGCATAATGCTTTCTACGGTAAGTATATAGTTTTGGTACACAATTGCCAAACTATAAGCTCTATATTTATCTGCGTCGATACGATTTCAAGTAACATTTTGTTTTTCTAAGAGGTCGCCGTGCATGTAGTCGTTGCTGCGTTTTTAACTGAGTGAATATCACGATAAATACACAGCTACTGTTGTAAGAATTAATTAATTGGTCAACAAAAAATAACGGACCAATTGACGCACCCGCATTAGTTTCAATCTTCTCAACAACTACAACTGACCTTAGCGGAAAATTAAGAATAGAGAGTAATTGGCCCTCATATAAAAAGAGACGGAAACCAGTGAAAAGCTTCCCTGATTATGAATGTGGACTGGTTGTAATGTTTCCTAATGTTGTACATACACATCACATTACCTCCGCCATTATAATCAAATCAACAAGACCAAGAACACAATACAAATAAACCAAAGCGGGGTAAGCGTAGAATGAATTGTTGGGTTAGACAGATCAAGCATTATGTACTAATAAGATCCCATTACATGAACAAGCAATTTGCATAATCCACAATTATACAATCCGTTTTCAAATTGCATTGTTCAGCTTATGCATACATGGCTGACTACATTAACGTGTCATTTGGAGTGTGCGTCTGAATAATGCTACGAAATAATGTTCCCAACAGTATGTGTTTAGACTAGTGAAGTTAATTGAAAATTCAGGTTTGATTTAGGTTGTTGCCTCCCGTTTATCGTTTACTTTCGGTTTTCGTAATCAGAACAAGGGCTGGTGACACGACTGATTTGTGAAGCGTGCAACTTGTCACACTCGTTGGCTGGCTTTAACAGTGGTTCCAAAGAAATGAATTTAATTACCATGCACTAAAGCTTTTAGAATTTTGAAACGCAAACGATATTTTGTTAACCCAAATCAAAGAAGAAGCGATTAATGATATTGCTTGCGGAGCAAATGAGCCTTACTATTTGTGGTTAGGTTGATAAAAAGGGAATTACGTTCAATTTTTATTAATATATGTTGTAGAATCAAATGCCGAATAAGTACCATCGTGTTTGCAGTGATACATTTATAAGAAAATTCTGAGATCATATGGCCTCCCATTGGACATTTGTTTTAAGTTGGGATGTCGGCATGGAAAGATATTTCTAACAAGTGCGACCAGTATTGAAGTTCATTTCATGGCATGATCATACAATTTTTCACTCGGTGGCATCGGCATAGACGCGTTAGCGTGTCCCTTATTTGCACGTACACAGCGTTACTTCGAAAGTGGATGTGATTTTCGAATATCAGCAAAGTTGTGTCCTTAATAAGGAAGCTTTCAGCCGTAGAAGAAACTTCGTTTATACTAGTGAACGGACCGTAGTCGTCGAATTCAAAAGTCCACACGGATGACAGATACAACGTCAAGAAAACGCGGCCACCATACAAAACCACATTTGCGTTGCTTAATGTAAGTATGATACCATTTAACTATTTCATGCTTGGCCAAAGGCATCTTGCGAAGACAAGAATTTGGCTGGAGTAATTTGCCCCCCTCCCCCCCCCCCCCCCCCCCCCCCCCCCCCCCCCCCCCCCCCCCCCCCCCCCCCCCCCCCCCCCCCCCCCTTTCATTTTTGTTCCTGTTCTCTAAGACGCATAGCTACCATAACATACATACGACTATTGAGTTGAAGTGTTGGAACGCGACTGCGATCACTATCGATGATCGTCGTTTATCCTGAGCCGAAACTCTACTCACCTCAGTTTTTGTCCAAGAGTAAAATTTGCAGTTGAGTCTTTTCTCTATAATGTAGAGCTATTCAGACTGAGCAATGGAATTACAGAATACCATAGCTGAGTCGTTTTAGGTACGCTGTCCGTACACTATTAATAACAAGGGTAAAATTACGAGAAAAGTGTTCGCAGAGAGTGACCAGTTTTTGCGTTTTTGACATTATAGAATATGGTCTGTTCCAGCATTCTATACCCACTGCAGGAAGCTACGTATAAGAGCATCTTTTGCTTTATACAGCAGATGGAAGATGTTATGTCAAGTAGGACATGAATTTGTTCCCCCCCACCCCCCCCCCCCCCCCCCCCCCCCCCCCCCCCCCCCCTCACCCCCCCCCCTATAACAAGGTTTATATACAGAAGAGGTCCATTACATAAAGTGCACCGTTACTAATATTATTGTTATCTATGTCAGCGCTTAAATGCATAATGAACAATACGAAGTTTGTTCGGTTGGTGTAGCGATTTTTATGCGCTTTTTGTATTGTGGTGTATCTATATTAAATATATAGAAGTATATATTGGTATGAATGACATAGTAGAGAGTGGTCTACGGTTTCATTATTAACGAAGGAATTATCGGTTGTTCCGATGAAGTTCTGAAATCGCTTAAATGTAAAAGCAAACCCATACAATGCCACACACAATTTAGCGGGGAATGCATCAACAGGGTAATTGAATGAGTTGCAGTCAAGCGCTTTTACTTTAATGTTATTGTCGGTGCATTGGCAACGGATACAGTGACATCATTTTCAGCATGCATTCTGAACGATTGGAAGGAATATCCTGACAGCAAACCCAGGCGACTGTTATTTTCTGTATCGAGTTTCAGTCGGGTGACCTCTCGGTATTTGTTATGTAACATGACGGAGTTGCAAGTGCGGTCGGGGTCAAGAGAGGGGTCCACACATGGTTGTGTAGTTTGTACCAATGCAAGTCTGCGATATCAGGTGTACCTACGTGATCTGCGGATATGCATCCACTGAATGGCCCAGTTCGTGTTCAGCCCCTGATCGTACATAGCTGTGACACCTTTTAATGGCGAGTATTTGGAAGCCGACATATATGGCTAGTTAAACATTCCGATATGGAATACAAGCTTGATTGGCATTAGTAATACATCAGGATGTCGAGACAATTACGCTGAACTTTAGGTCAAAGAATATAAGGATTGTTAATTTGTCCGGACACACAGTTGCAACGGGAGTGCCAAGAGTCATCACGAAATGAGAGCAGTATAGTTAAAAGAGTTGATGTTGTTTTTTAACCGATCCCAAAGTAATTAAAAAGTGTTTAACACCAATATTGCTTCTTCCATGCCTTCGAGGGCACTTGGCTTTACTGCAGCGACCACGGTCATCCTGACATAAGCAGGTTTAAATCACGATAGACTTTTTAATGTTGCCACAAAAACACTCGTTACCGGTGTTCGTGTGGAGTATCTGCTCTGTCTTAAGCTATGGAGAGAGTCCGCACATGTACTCACGTGAAACAATGTGCAGCTTTGTGATTGACTATTGTCTTACCGTAGCCTAGTCACTCTGAAGTAGCTGTTGGTCGGCATTCTAAATGAATACTGTGGGTCTAGCCCTTGATATTCGACAACTTGTGTAGTCTGATAGACTCGATTGGACCGGGGCGGTGGTATCACCAAGATACAGTCGGGGAGCAAGAACTGAGGGCTTGCCAGCACACTATACTCGACTCTATGGCGTCCCGTAAAGAGGTTTTTTAACTCTGAACTACATGGTTGCCGACACGATACAGTGTTGCCGAAGCAGCTTAGAAGAGGTCGTCTGATCCAGCATATGCTAGACCTTGTATAAAAGTCATAAAACACCGTTGATTCTAGACGTGGAAAGCCTTCGAAAATATCATAGTTCAATTTCTAGCGTCATATGATCCGAACCCTAATGCGTACGATGGTATATTTTGCGATTACGTATGGGGCTCGACACAAGCCTTGATGCTCGCCCTAGCAGATGTTCATATTTGTTTCTTCAACTATCATCTACCTCACCTTTTCTTGTCAACTTATAGCAAGTTTACTGTCATGAGCTTCGCAGCTTTCGCCAATGCTACCTGTAGATCTTCATTCAAAACCGAGATAATTTCAATTCAAATTGGTTTGTCTTTTAACCCGCCCGAAATTTAATGACGTGCCCAGCTGGCATATATTGTCATCTTAGATTCACTGATGTGTTGTCTTGATGTGTAGGTCGTTACTCAGAAAAGGCGCGTTCAAGGGTGACAGTGCTGTTAGTGATACAGTTTCTAGACACTTTGGACTTTTAATACTGCTACACACGACAGCTCGTCAAACTCGTCGAGTATCTGTAATACCTGAGTTAAATGACTCAGGGTATTCCACGGTGTTGTTATTGCCCACCTTAATCTTGCTGAATGCAATCTGTTCGATGCATACCGTTGAAGAAACCTATGTGCGCCCTATCCACTCGAAAATAACAGTGCCGAACAAATACAGGTTGGGAGACCAGTATCTAGCGTCGTTGACAAACGCTTTGCGAGCTTGTCTAAAAGTGGTGCGCGGTGACGCTTCGGTATACGTTCGGAGAGGGGATGGTGAACGCACTGACGAGATATGGTCGGCACTGTGCCAACTGTCCCTCAGTGCCCCTTTCGCATTTGCTAATAAGCCCTGAAGGACGGTAGCCGCATAGTATAATTGTTTGATAACTGCAACATAAGCGAGACCCGTCCATCCAATATCATGAAATTATATGCCATGGCAAATTAGACGCGGTTCGCTTTAAAGAAGTCAGCATTATGTTTACGGCAGCTATGAAGCGACGGTAGCAAGTACTGGAAATCCGTAATGGCGAAAACGTAATTCCGTATCGTAGATGAAGTTGTGGGCTCGATTTTTGTGCTCTGCCGCCGATTCAATGGAAATTTCAGCTATGTCAGCTAGATACAGAAAATAGTCCAGACGGCTTTTTCTATCAGATTAGGGCTCGTCATTTATGTGCATCCTTCGGGCATCAGAGCGTATTGATGATCGTACACACCATGAACTCGATTAATGCCACTGTGTTGTAATCTAGCTTCCCACGGCAGTATGCCACCGGAGACCGTCTACAATATGGGCGACGGTGAGATGCCCGTCTTCTACGATATTCTGATTAGCTTAACTGCGTATATAGCCGGGACCCATTCTCCACTGCACTATGCAGGGTCGCACAGCACATATTACATGTAGCAGTGTTGGGCATTCCGGCCTCAGGACATTCGGTTCCGATGCTTCTGAATCGACATGGGAATTTGTGAAAGTAGCGTTAAGTACGCATTTGTTTTATTTATGAGAAGAAGAATGCTGACGGATAGTGGTCTCTCGTCGCACAAGTTCGACCATGTGATTACACCATCTACTATGCCTATCTTATCTGAACCGGCGGCCGGTCCTCATTATTTAGGGATGTCATCGATTTGCGCATCATTCGGAGTCGCTGTAAGAGAGCTGTTCAATGTACAATGACAGCTTACGGACTCGCTTCCAAATATATTTTATCGTTAACGCCACATAGCATGAGAATGGCAGCAAACTATTACTAATTGTAAGACTCACTCGATATTGACATGAACACGTATTTCACTTACCTTGCATGCAACTTCCCTGCAGGCTCCTTGCCATTCAAGAACTGCCATTGCAGATGACTGCATTGTCCTTTCGTCGTCATAGACTTTCCTTGTTGTACCGCAGCTATGCATCGAAATTGCATTTTTGAAAATACGTAACTAAAATTGATTTATTATGACGTAGAGGGATGAAGGACAGAGGCTGAGTGTTCATCACAAAACGCGCACCTACTATTCAGGTTAGCAAATACACCTCCAGAATAGCCACCAGATGGACTTTTTTCCATGCATAGAGCTCCTCAGTGGTGCGCCCTTCCTTACGGTCCTCTATGAATGAATCGACCCATGACTGCTATGTACTTTGGCCTCAAGACTTACCCCACACCAGTAACTATTGCAGATGCTAAATATAGGCCAAGGTAGCCGAGATGTTAGGTCAAGTGGCTATGTCTCTACAACTGCAATATATTCCCATCCACATCATGCGCTGCGATGTAGACACCTTCCAC
>OX104069.1:10815784-10935627 GCA_944474145.2 Dicrocoelium dendriticum
ATAGCAAAATAGGAGGAAAGTATGTCAAATCATAAATATTGTAATTTGCATGCAGTTGATTTTCGATGGTGATCTTTGAAAACTGGTGAATAATTCTCGCCTAAAGGGAAGTTGAAAGCTGCACTTGTAAAAGTGCATAGCACACCATCAATCCTTATATAAATATTATGTCTAAACCGATGGCTAAAATTATTGTTAAAAGGTATTAAATTGTTTAAGCTGATTTATTAGCCCTACTTTGGTTTGTTTGTGTGCGATCATGTAAAACCTTGCAGCCAGATAACATAAACCCTGTGCCTGACTTCACTGACTTATATTATACAACAATATATTTTATGCATGTACCTTAAAACGCGTTTACCTTGTGCGCATTAACTTCCTTTGCTGAGGAATGTAGGGGTAATTTGGCTATAAAAAGCACAGCCAACATTGTTTTCATCAAAAATTACAAGTTTTCTTACCAATGGTCGCCTTGGATGTCTGTCCCTAATCCAAGCTGAAAATTAAGCACTGTTTCTATTAATTCACCTTCGGCTTTAGATAGATTAAACCTCAGTTCGGAAGCTGTCTTGAAGATCTTGTTATACTTGCGTGTTCTCACGTTTCCTGGAATCGACAACGTCTGACCGAATTCTATGCAGCCGGTAGCTAGTTTTCCAGCAATATCTAAAAATAGCCATATGTTACCAGTATGAAAACGAATGGTCATTAATCTTATCCGAAAGGGAGGTAAAAAGTCTGACACTAAATCTACCGTCCAATAACGCTACATACATTGCTATCCAGATTTTCGGAATTATTCTTGATAAATGCTCAGATGCAGTACCTAGAGACTTACAAATAAAGAGTTTCAGAGGAAAATGCATTTCACAAATCTTTTATGTATTAATAACCTATTAATTGCACACAATAGCAAGTCTGATGCAGTTGATGATGGAGCAATAGTCGTTGCGCTCTACCCGAGAAACTCAGAATGGCTGGAACAAACAGACCGTTGAATTCGTCTGCAGAAACGTCACACCTACTGCATTTGGGATCCAACACTGATATTGTGTGACAATAGCCATGTATGCCGCCGCATCCGGAAACTTAGCAAATTAACTCAAGTAAAACTGCTTAAAATCGAATCAACAATAAAGCCATCTAAATTGTCGACGCAATTACGTTTCACTTCGGGTCCTCAAAACCTAGAACGCATTACCACACTCAATGGTATCCTAACCTAACATGTAGGATCGCAGTAAATGGTTAGATGTTTCCCTAAGATGCCAGCGCTTTGCAAACTCTATTATATAACCTCCATTGGGGATTACGTCAACCATCCTTTTCTACATATATTTTGCATCAAATTAACCTAAGATATATTATTTTACTTTGTTCTCATCATACATCAACAACCACAGCACCGCAGTGTATTTATGAACGTTTACAATCCGCTCTAAAGCCACTGTTATTTAGCATAGCATTTTTCCCGCGGACGTATGGTATATGTCCCACATAAATAATTGTTATTGTCGTATTCACCCCAACCACGCTACGGGAAATGTCGATCACTTGCTTGCACCCCTTGACCAATCATCGTTTATGGTTCATGGAACAGTTAATTGGATTGCCAATTTCAGTCAAGCAACCATTTCAAAAAAATATTTGTTTTCCGTGCATCAATCATTAGGCTACATTGGATTCCGCAAGAAGCACGTCAACGTAGTTTCACTCGAAGATATTTGCCCCAAATGTACTGAACGTACATAACAGTAGTAAATCAAAATTCTTGGTATTTAGAAGCGCCACGATCTTTTTACGCATAAGTTCTCAAGTGTTCGATTTAATTGTTAAACACGACGCATTCTAAATCGTTTGGACACATACTGTCGCGCATTGCGATAATACCGCATTTTGATGTTTCCACGGCGCCTCGTCCCTGCTACTGTTAAACGTACATTGTCCATAGTCCAGCGGTTACGCAGCGCTGCGTATTCATGCATTCTCCCATACACAAATATTCGTCCATGGGCCAGATTAATGTAAGTGTTTTTTGTACATCCACCCTTCGGCTGCATCGTGTCGTGCCTGAATTATCATGTCTCAATTTTCGGTATATTTACTTGTACTTACCGGTTCTTCAAGCTAGGTACGATATCCCAACTCGCGTCAGTCATGTAATCTCCGAGCTGTTCTCACTCGTGCCACACCTCAACAGACTATGCTTCATCATGCGTACAACGCACCACGGTTTCTGTAGATTGTACGCTAGACGGTTTGCTAAAGTTTACGTGGATTCTTCGGTAAGGCAAAAATAATTGCGGCCGAAATGTACGTCCTCTTGCCTAGCAACATTATTCAGGTAATAAATTAATAAATGATGCTGGACCCAGCTGTTTATTATATAAGCAGTAAACTTTCTACCCCAACGTGATTTGTTAACAATTTTCTAACGAATGTTCCATCGCTGGCGAGCAAGCTGCATCAACCATTATATATGTGTAATGTTCCTATTGTGTTTGTAACTTATACATATTTAGGTGGCAATTCACAGAACTACGTGTTGCTTTCTTCATGAATTTTGCCAGTTGTCATCTCAATGGTTGCGTGGTTTGGTGGCTGCGGTTCCTACGTTAACTCTGCACTATAATCAAGTAAACTCGAGGCTCCATCTTGATGCAGTTCCAAAGCTTCCTTTTGGTATTGTTTAAGAGTAAATCATGTTGTATTTTTGATGGTTGCATTTACATTTTGCCCGGCGCTACCAAGGGCAAAATAAACAAATTGATTTGGTTGCTAGAGTAGGTAAATAAGACGCCGTGGTTTCAAACATTATTGACTGTGCCCTCAAAAAGTCCGACGTATTGTAACAAGTATATAGAGCACTTGCCAATGTCGGAATATTTGTTATCTGAATTAGCTTATTGTTCGACACATTAAATAGGCTCCCCTACTAAAAGAAGGAACACACTTTACGTTTATTCCAACCTCGGCATATGCAGCGCGTAAACCCGGAGACTTGAAAATTGCATTACTAGCAATCACATGTTATCCAGCTACCCATCATCAATGCCAAATTAACGGCATCGAGTCCTCAATATGCCTACGGATTTTGATCATGTCCAGACATAATATCTTACTGCTTCCGAATGACTATTATATCCCCTGACTGAGAAGCTGTATCTCTTACAGATAGTCAGACATTCACTGTTTATGATTTGTACATCGTGTGACCTATTTAAACGAACATCAAACGCCATTGCAATATAGTAAGCAGCAATTGCCTAATATTAGAGATCTTTCTTGGACAGCTTGGAATGCATTTAAAACGTCATCATACAAAATGATAACATTCGCAGTCTTTCAAGTCAGAGCTTAATGTAAGCATTCGCCAAATTAGTTTGTAGATACGATGATGTTCCGATATTTGTAGTGCCTAGATTCCGAAAGATCGCCGACCTACTTCTGTAATGTTGTCTTGTGAGCACCCGGACTAGACGTATCGTCGTGGCGAACGCTTGGTGTGCGTTTGTATTCGCCAGCCTTTTACTAATTGGCGGGACCAACAGAATTCCGCGTGAGTCAGTGAACTGAGCATTTGCTAGTATCGCTGCCTTTCGAATATACAAATAAACTAATCGTTTTTCAATAGGTCCGATTTATTCTCAACAAGGTTGTGGACGAGCTGTAAGTATCCTTTCCATACCCTATATTATTCGGAGGACGTAACTGAACATCGCCACGCTTTCCGTGAATCCTAGCCTGGAGAGAATATATGTCCACGGGTTATAATATCACTGCTAGACTGAGGTAGAGCACCAAAGTCATGCGTTTTGTCTACAGTGCGAGAGAACATCCGGGTGGCCAAAGTTTTCCTACCGCCCGCCTCAAGCCAGGCGGCCCTATTAAAATGGTTGCATGCCGGCTATTATCCTCCTACGTTTTTCCATATTCGCAGGTGTTCATCCCACTACGTTTGCAATACATATGGATAATTATAACTATGCAAAGCTGTGCGTGACGGATATCTTGCAGATTCAAATGGATTTCCGTAGTCTGGTATAATGCTGGATTTGCTCCCCACTGCATTTTTGTCATTAAATTAGGTCAAAGACGCCGAGTAGATTTCGTCAAATGCACACAAAAGTAACATCGTCAAGTGACTTGCGCTTACCCAATAATGAAATCGAATATTTGCGTGCAAACCACTCAAACTCGGATATTGGAACGTGCGCACATTATTCCACCGGAAATCGAATAAGCGCGTTTAGTGACGTATTCTACCCGTCACGATGAAGATGGCGCGCTATGACATTGATACTTCTTCTTCCACAGAGACAAGGCTTGTTGAGCATGTGACTTGCATGTATTTTGTGCTAGAATTCGTTGTACAACCGGCTTAAATCCACCTCAGCTGCAATTGAATATGAGGTCGGATTTGCACTCTCCTATCCCATAAATGAAAATAAATGGTAGATTAGTCGCTGGTTATAATTGTGCTTCTCATTAAAGTTAGCCAACAACTAGGAAGAAGTAAGAGTGCCACGTTAGTCAACACGTGCCATGCCTTATCCTAATTACACCCGTTATCCGTTCTATTTTCCGACGTCCTCCATGATTCAGAATGCGCCGCGGAGCGATTAAATTTTTCAGCTAGGTGATTTCAACACGCGCCCTAGGCTTATTGATTCGGTGTGGACATTTCACTACGTTCAGCAGGGCATTATGTTAGCAAATGCGAACGGTGACTGGTTGTTCTTTTCTATTGCCACTGACAGCCAGGCTATCACAAACACTCAGTTCCCGCCGAGTGCGTCAGCATTCAGTCAGGAAGCACTGAGATAAACGAAAGCTCAGTCTTTCTAATTAGGACGAGTGTAAATGACAATAAAACGTTTTGATCTGTTATTGATTAGAGTTGCATTATCTTAGCAAGGACTACTCGGACAAATTCCTTTTTCTCCTCAAGACAGTCAAAAATTCAAACTAAATCATGTTGTTTAATATATTGCTCGGTGAAACACAGCCACACAGCGTTTACTGCATTTGCAACTGTTGATCAGTTACAGCTGAGCCAAGCGTTGCTTACTTATCATAGAGCCACAACAATCATGCTTTCTGCATTGAAACAATTGACTGAGAATTCAACACCCACTCGCGTACTCAAAAACTGTGTATCCAAAAGAAAACGAACTCGGTTGCGGTTTGCCAATGTTGAGAGGAGCAACAAGGAACCACATAAAATTCGGGCTTTTTTATGTGATATAAATGAGAGGTACATATAAATTTTAACAACTGCTAAATAGCGATGGTGCAATCGGAATCCAAACAAATATCGGGTACATCGAATTAATCATGTAAATGTGCCTGGCGCTTCTTACTAATGTGTATCCCTTTGCGATCGAGCAGATATTCATTAACCATTACTTACCGAGTTATACTTTATTTAGGCAATCTCCATATGATAATTTCAGACAAGTATGTACGTGTTGTGCGTTGTCAACTTTGAAAGAGGAAACGACAAGTTATGAGCAAAATATTATTCTTCTGACCGTCATGAAGCAAGTCTAAAACAATTGGAGCCGAGTTATATATTTTGCCAAGTGCTTCAATCCAAATAGACAGCGAGTTACGCGAACCCATTTTTTTATTTTATTACCGCACAAACATAGTACTCACGGCGTCAGCGTTTATCCGTTAAATACCAAATTCTAAAGCAAGACAGGTACCATCCATCAGATGGATTCCAGCGAGGACGAAACCGGTATTTCTTTGTCAGAGTAACAAAACTGAGAAGTAAACACCCTGAAACACTAACAATTTGTACACGGTCTCTGCGTTCCGTATGACCATTCCAAAGTAAACCGAGGATAAAATGTAGACTGCGCGTCTCGCAAGCCAACTACACAGCCTGTAATATAATTCCAACTTCGTTTTTCTACCACTGTGACAAGCGTTGCTAACAGGCCCCAATACAATTAGTGATTGGGACGCAAGATTTAATCAACCATGATAATTGTGCACCATGCACAAATTCTAATGCGCATATTCTAATGTTGTTAAATATTTTTTTCTGGTTTTTATTTTTTATTGTAATGCAGATTTAGACATACATTATATTTGACTCGACATTCCGTGCTCAACGAGCATGAGATCTCTCCTATTTAAATTAGGGACTATTATAAGCCCTACTTTTACTCGTTTGCATTGTTTTTTTAAAGCACGAAAGCGCAATATTTTTCAGTTTCCATCATACACTAATGATTGTGAAATGTTTTTGCTAAGCTAGTTAGGGAAAAAACAGATTCATCTATTCTTACCTCGTAAGTGTATATAAGCAGCTACAGAAGGTAGTATAAGCCATGTACCGCTATATTTGCGACTATTTTTCAAAGCCAATTAGGCCGTCTGCTGAAAACAACCACAGGACTAAAAACACCCATACCTGCTCCGAGCGGCACTCCGACGCGATGGACGGCCATTCTTCGTGCTAAGATTTGTTTGGATGCACATGATACCCCATCCTACGTATCAGGTAAAAATAGAAACCCATGTGTTGGCCGATTGCAACTGGTGTGTCATTAAAACGTTACGACTAAACAAAGTGCTTAATTATAATAAAAGGCCTATGGAATTACCAGCTATAGTAACTGGACAGACAAGCGTAGGAATTATTTTATGGTAGCATAGCGTTAATCTACTTCCCAGTTTTGAAGCACTTGCCAGCTAGACAACTGCATCTGCAGGGAGTGTATCAGTCAGGATCGATTGGAATGTCTTGCGCTCTTTTCAACCACTTTGCCCTGTCGCAACAGCGCTGTGGCGAGTAAAATGGGCTGCATCATCCACATGCACTCCTCTGGGGGTGCTGTGTTTGAAACGGCGAGTGAAGTGAAACCGAACTTTTTAGTTTCGGCCAGGTAGATTTTATTTAGTTCCTCAGTGTTGTGTGTTAAGAAAATGCTAATTGTACACATCGAGTCTGCTGACTGGTTTGCGCAACCGAAGAGTCAAAATTAGGAGAAACATCAGTGAGCTAATTGCGTAAGTTATCAATGCACATGCGTAGTCTGCGTGCTACTGGTTCTATCAGTGTTGAATCATACACACATCCGAACCGGATTTACCAAGCCTACGTATTGTTCCCTCATACGTGGAAATACATCCTAGGACTAGAGTCTGTATCATCACTAACCGTTTTCACTAGCATCCGTGGTTAAGCGCAAGCGGCTTAATCAATCATATTGAGCTGCTTGCGTTTCTGTATCACACCATTCGATACAGAATTCTCGAAGCAATCACAGAAAATATAAAGCTTATTTGGATCCAGCTTTTCTACACAGCTGTTAAAATATGTGTAACCCATCACTCAGTGTTCAGCGCTGTGTTCAGATTTAGTTAGCAGGTTCTAGTCACTTGCCAATCCTTTCAGCCATTAAGCCTGCATAACCCGTCACACGAAACCCGCGACCACACCGACCGTTCATTTGATCATGCAAGCAACACCGTCGCCTAACAAATGTGCGCCGCTCTCAAACTGGAAAAATACAGAATGCTAAGCAACCCACGGGTTCAGTTAACGACACCAGGTTAAATGGTATAAAAGCAAATATGAACATCCTCCAAGCGAAATGTATTTGCGGTTTCGGATAATGAAATCAAATAGTTAAAATCGAGCTGGTTTGCTTACAGATTTTTGGAATGATACCACACGAAATGTGTAAATGCGTTCTGACAAAAAATACGAGAGCGAAATGCTTCTAAGATGTACATTGGTCCCGCACTGCTGATCAAAAATCCGACTGGTTAAGGGCCAGTCTATCTTAGCTCAGAATTGCAACCAATTAACCGCATAACCAGAGAAGAGGATACAATATAAGCTTACATTAATGGAATCGATTTCGCACCACTTAAGCAAAACGGCTTCTAATGAACCGAACGCTGCACAACCGGTTACCCTGAACGGAATTTAGCCACAACCTTATTTCCGTTGTCTTTCCAACTTTGGTAAAACGCTAGGAGCAAGCTGACCGCACAGACGAGATTCGAACCATACCCATAGGGAAGAAAATCTGTCATCACTCGTAACGTCTGGTTAGGCTAATTCTACTAGACCTGATATCTAGCGTTAACAAGGCTAAAGCAACCAAACACCAACCATTGATACCTTCAACTCAACTCTCTCTTGTCCACTGAAATCATCCCAGAACATCAGTTAGAGGCTGCCGTTGCGGCCTCCTTTTTTAAACACCGTGAACGCGAATAAATGGCAAATAAATAAACAACCAACATTTATCCGCAAGTCTGGACAAACGAGTGCCATAAAAAGCACATCAACGAAAAAGCGATCAAACTATAGTGTTTGTACAGTTGTTTGCACAAAAGCCCCAGTATATACCGCCAACAAAATGCGAAATACATTATCAGACGACTAAATAAATGGAACTCATTGTACGTGGTGATGAGAGCCAAAGCCAAACCCTAAATTATTACGAAATATTGATCACTCGCAATCGCCGAACTGTGGTGAACCCATACTTATTCGAGTAACACTCTACTACTCCAACGACGTAGAAACGTTTTGCTCCCCGCAAGCGCGCTAATACTGGGTCCTGTGCCATAAGCATATATTGTGATGTCCCTTGCTGCACGCGACAATCAAAAAGAAATCTCGAATAAGAACATAAAAAGCGCAACCGGCTAAACAAAATTTTCATACTTGACGCACCAGAACATTATTCGAACGAAGTTCAAAATACCGGAAAGCACGATTTAGAAAAGTAATAGTTACTTCGAGAAAAACTTTCTTCGAAGAATATTGTGGCGTTACCGCTCACTTGGATACTTCACGCACCAAACTATAGAGGATGCGGCCCTAGAGTCACAAAACGTGCGATTCATTCAGAACAACAAGCAAATGATGTGTTGGATCGATGGCTGGGAAATCCGATACGTCTTCCAACTGTACTTATGTTAAAGTTCGCAGAAGGTTATCAAAGCTCAAATTATAAATCAAATGAAGCTGCAAGCATACACATGTAAATACATAAGAGTAACTTGCCTGCACTTTAATAGACTTTTACGTGGGTCAAAACTAAGCATGGGACGCACTTTGGCCGACTGAATTTACAAACGAGGTAGCAGGATTCCATCAAATTAAGGAGTAATTGCCTGCCTCGCATCGTTCGGCATTCTCTCACACTTGCTTTTTTACCCCTCTGAGAGCTCCGGAATACCAATCAGCAAGCAGGCATGTACATGGATGCAAAGCCGGGTCATATGATCTAATTAGTATCACCGAGACGTGGTTATATACGGAAATGACGGACACTGAAAATTTGCTTCAGGGCAGGTTGATCCGGAACGACAAGCTTAATAAAAGGAGGTGGGGTAATTCGTTGTTACCGAAGAGACTTAAGTTGCGAAGCGGTTGCCGAGTCAGCCTTGCAGTTACGAGAATCTATTTCGCACTACTTACACTTAAAATGCAGGGTTTACCGTACCTTAAATCCACACCCGAAACCGACTGGCACTAAGCGGCTGCTTTAGGATGCAATTTACAACGACATTTTAATCACTCACTTAGCAGGGGTATTTTTAACACAGACTAGATAGAAACTCTAGGCACGGTCGAAGAACATTTCAAAACCGATTTACAAGTTGCTGTTACCATGGTTTCTCTTTGCAGTTACAGCAACTTGTCCACTCGTTGTATAACAGGTAACATGTCATTCTTGCTGGATCTTGTGCTTATCAACGAAAAGCATATGATTTATTTGTTAGTTTTAGACTGCCAGTTATATTGCAGTGTTTACGCTGTCATCAGTTTCAAATTACTTTGTTATACGGGATATCGGAATAAGAAGGATGATACGGTGCCAAGCATCAGAAGCTATAATCGATTAGCACAGCTCGTCAGCACTACATCCTGGCTATTCATTGCCGATGAACCCTCGGAAATCCCCAGCTCAATTCGTCAACAAATTCAGTTAGCCGAGTTCAGAGGCTTTATGGTAGAAGTTTGCAATAATTGCGCATCAGTTTCTATCCAGGAGCAAAACTCGAAAATGGTTGACAGCACTAAACGCAGTATTGCGACTGTAAAGAGAAACTGAGGCACTAGATACTTTGGACAAACGCTTAGCCTAACAAAACCGATGCACATAACTGCTAAGAGAAAATCAATACTTGTATCAGCACAGCAAAGCAAAACGTTCTGTACTAAACAAAAGCTGCTGTGCAAGCATGTCGATATCCTAAGAAACGTGAGGCAAAGATTTCCTGCACTCAGGATGGCTGATGATTAAACAAGAACGGCTGTGGAAGCAGCAAACCCGCTGCGGAAGCAATATGCCGCCACGTTTCTGAGGGTCATGCTACAAATCAATCTTCTTACTTAAGTATTTGCCTTGTCAGGACTTATGCACATCATTTTTACAGCGAAGGCCCTATTGCAAAAGCTGACGTCTCTACGCCAAAACAACTCCTCGAGTGTCGACACTATTCGTCCAGAGGCAATCTAATCAGTTGCAGGTCAACTAGCAGGATACTCAGCTCAGATTTTTAGCGCTGTTTAGATCATATTCAACTTCCCGCTAAGTGGTGGCTTAGAATAACAACCCAGATTCACAATAATGGTAGCAGAACTGATCTCTCCAATTACCGCCCATTTTCCCTTAATCCCAAACTTTACAGTCATTGAATCAATAGTTGCTGATGCATTGGTGTGCTATTTGAAAAACTGTAACCTAAACATGCTTGTGCGGCACGGTTATTGTTAACAGCCGTCTTGTTCAACGAATTTGATAATCGCACGCGGTAGTTAAATTGAGGCAGTTGAAGCTGGAAAATGTGTTAAGTGATCTACGAGAACGTTTCCAAGGCTGTAAAGGCTTTCGGGATACGACTCTCCAAGCGTCAGTTCTACGGGATCGGCGATCGTCTTTTAACCTGGATTGCCATGTTTATATTTCAACGTTAGTCAGTGGTCAGAGAACGAATCTCTTTATCGGTCCATACACGTAGACTGTGTTTTTTCGCAAGGTTCAGTTCAGGGTCGAAGTTTGTTTTTAGGGTTTATAACTGACTATGCATGGGGAAAATCCTCACACATCTAATGATGGCAGATGCTCGGAAGTTCATTAGCAGGATCGAGGCAAACGTCGACAAAAATATACTTCCGAATGACCAGGATGCGATGGGCAACGGAAAACTCACTGCATTTTGACGCCATGAAATGCAGGACGTTATCCACCTGACTCCAGTGCGGCTACTCGTACCGGCTCGGAACAAACATAACACAAATTTCAAATCTCACACGTGACTTGTGTGTTCTGGTTCAATATGACATGGTTGCTCCATGTAATTTGCAAAGTTCTCCAGGACTAGGACCAACAACTCAGGCTGTTGCGACGAGTGTTTCGACAAATAACCAGCTCCATCTTTCGACACATGCACAGTGGGTATGTTCGACCCCATGTCGACTGCGTAATTATAGTCTGGCACTCATAGCTGAAACACGGTCTTAATGCACTGGAGCAGCCACAACGTCGGGCAACTAAGAAAGTAAATGGAATGTGAAACCTATAATACCAGGTAAGTCTGCAATTACTGGGGGTATCCAGTGAAAGCTATCGCAGACTACGAGGCGACCTGCTTACGGCATACTTGATTCTGCAAAACCCACATCATGTATGCCTCCTTTTACTGCTACTCCGCACCAACGCAACCTTGAGGGGCAAAACAATAAGACTCGCAAAACAATGCAGCCGTATGGAGTGCCGCAGAAATATATTTTCATTGGTGTCTGTCACCCGTGAAATGCTCTCCGAAAATCGGTTGTCTCTGCACCGACATTAACATTATTTAAAAGGCGGTTGGATGGTGTCCTCATCCATTTGCACTATGTCCCAGAGCACTTGGTCTTCATCCTACAATTGGTGTTTGCCATGAAAGTATTTCACGTTAACTGCCGCTGCAGTAAATCTAAGCGAATTGCATTACTACGGTGGAGCCAACAATTTCCTTATTATTTTATAGTATAAGTATTTTATTATCAATAATATCCTTATTGTTATGCTGATATGTCCCCATGAACTATCCAACCGGACTTAAAAAGCAACGCGACGTATTCCGTAGTCATTTATTGTTCATTGTTTAATGAATACAGTATAGAGTCGAAGAATGCAGTTATCAAGAAGCAAACTCAGATTACATTTGCAGTGAAGCCAATCGGTTGATTCGATAACCCGAATAAATGAGACACACTCAAGGGATGGAAATCATGAGCTGCGGTTGTTTCAATATATGAGGGATAAGGATATACCATCAATAGTGGTTCAGCCACCTGCTACAAGTGTCGGATCAAAGACCGGTGAAGTAACTACATTCAGCCGTGGGGATTCTTTCACGGATAATAGATTTAAATTCCGTATCGCGGCTGAATCCACTGCTCTCATTTCTGCGGAACTCATGTTGGGTGCCCATCAATGGTTTAACATTTGTATAACAAGGCATTTATCCTCCTGGTTTTCTAGGTGTTAATGTCAGAAAATGATTCGACTGGGAACGTCCTGGGTAACGCACCAACCCTATGCGCCATCATGCACATTCGGAGCTGACCTACTTTAGCTAACGCTCTAAATACAATTTCATCAGTATGCTGACCACCACACTAGTTACCTGAAAGTCCAAGTACCGTCTATGTTAGAAACTATTTTGCAGGCAACGGTTTTGTTGGTGACATTACTTACAGACCTCCACTTGGTTCAAGTTATCATGTTTGTTTGCTCTCAATTTGCACTCTCTCTTGCCGCCACCAGAGTACTTTTGAATCTCGCCTGAACATGTGACACGCAGACTACCAATCAGTATGAGCCAAGGCTTTAGGTTTCCATTGTGACACATCAGGAGATGATACCGTCCAGGTTGCCTGGTATAAATATAACTCCCACCTCACAGAGATAGCTGATCCCTTCATCCGAAAAACAAGGATAAATGAGGCACGAGTGTAGCAGCCCTGGATAGATATCACTGGCAGGCATTTGTGCACAAAGAGGTCTAAATTTCGATAAACTTACCGAAATGGTATATTTACGGACAATTATGAGAGGTACACTAAGGCAAGAATAGATGTCGCAACACATAAATAATGCTTATCAAAATTTCTTGAAAGGATTATCAGACGAATCCTCAGAGAATCAAAGTGAATATTTGCATATGTCAAAAGATGCTGCGGTGCGAACAAGTCAAACCAGTGTTGTTGCGTGATGACAGAACTCATGCTCAAATTGACCTCGGTAATTCCTGCCTGCTTAGTGGACAGAATGCAGCAGCTATCGTAACAGAAACATCTGTTTGGCTTTTAGCTAGGTTGCAGTATTCCAAATGTTTCGGTCATGTCTCAATTCATTGTGGTGAAGCAATATGTTGGTAGGCTGTTATAAAGCGCAAACGCATCTAAGACCACTGGATCTTAATTATTTTACCCGAAACTATTGCTCGCGTTGATTAATAAACTAGGTGGAACGCTTGCTATGGTGTATCAGAAATTGCTTGACAGCTGCACATTGCCTGTCGAAGGAAAGGAAGCTGTCAGCCGTCTCATCTTCAAACATGGGAACATGGGCCGCCCTGCAAATCACAGTTTATTAAGTTTAACAATTGAACTAGTAAAACCCATTAGGAAACTAGTTAGATATTCAGTTGAGAGTCTGCTGATTGGATTTAATCTAGTAAGCAATATACAACAGGGATCCCGGAAGATATTTTCGTGTCTGACTTATATACCGGCGGATGGTGAAATATGTGCGGATGCGTTGGATAACCGCTACGTACTGGACGTGCTTTATATTGACTGCTTGAAGTCATTTGAAAGGGCACATTAGTTGAGGCTAACGCAGAAGTTGACCGCCTACAGGGTATCCGGAAGAGCTCTACATATTTTGCCAGCCTTCATAGATGGTAGAGAACATTGTATACGTAGATGCCGTGGATTGTCCTTTAGGTACGATGTCCTCTATGTGAATGATCTACATATGGAGTTTGTGGTAAAGCCGCTGCTATCTGCAGATGATCTGAAGCTGTAGAAAGTTATCTGTTCTTGGGGGTTTCGAAGCTATTAACCGAGATTTGGATAAGCTTTGGGACTTGTTCACTTTATAGTTATTGCCCATTAATCACACACAGTACTCTGTTCCTGGAACTGAAGGATGTCCTCCTGTGAAGCGCTGGGCCGATAGGTTCCAACTCCTTCGTGTAACTAGCAACAATCTACAACTATACACTGACAACAACTGCAGGTAGATCGCATGCAGGGGTCTCTGAATTTTGTGGTTAATAGGATGTTCTTTCGGAAGTTTGACGTGCGGTATCTTTGTTAGACGTTTTAATCAAATTAATAATTTTCTTCGACTAGGCCTTGACATCCGTATGCACAGTAACCCAACTTTTCGGCGTGCTTTGTACGCTCTAGTTGTACCGTATCTGGCAAAATCGCGAGGCGACCAGTCGGAAAAGGGGAATAGGGGGCTGAAGCATCTGAACAACAGAATTGGTCAGGCATGTTATGCTGTCTTCCAAGCTTAAGGCACATGTATTGTCCACATCAATGCCTGGAGAGTTCAATCTATATAGCTCAGGTGCGTAAAGAGTAGCATCCGCGCATGCGATTATTTTAATCAAACTTTTAATTATTAATTAAGCAGGTTTAGTTTTGCGCTCTCTGTCATTATCCATTTGTTTTGTAATCCATTTTCACTATACCTCCTTGTTCTGCCGTAGTCATATATAATTGTGTTTTGAAGTGAGTTATAAAAATGGATCCAAAGAACTTCGGGAAGCGGATCGTAAAGGGATACATAAGCTAACCCCATGCAAATGCTTAAAAACAGGTGTGGGTATTGATATTCAGCACCCCAACCAGCGCCTCTAATATGATTACATAAATAAAAGGAATTTTAACTGGTGTTGCTTGCGCGTGCGTAATCTTAGACTAAATGAACTCATGTTACTTCTTCACAGAAACATGTTACAGTATATTGCAAATGCGCAGAGTGATAAATATTAAAATATGGACACTGTGAACTGGTGACGCCCTAATGAACCGTTTGTTGATTCCTGTAAACCTCAAGGACGTGCTGGCAACCTAGGGATCAATGCGTTCCTTAGTTGTTCTAGATCTACTTTCATGGGCCAGGTAAAGGGAGATGCCTATCCAAACACAGCTTAATACTCAGATAAGTAGCTTGTCTGCGGTTATTGATCTCTTTAGGGGCTGTTAAGAAATATTGCAGGAAAAGTAATGCTAGGTGCATTTCAGGCTCCATATCCTTAATTTCTATATTAATAAAAGGGTTTAGTTTATCTTCATATTTAACTACATGCAGTAGTCAGAAACATACTAACCTCTGGTTAGATATTCGACGGGACTTATTACGTTATCGATTTTTTGGTTGTGTATTTACAAATAACCTTCATGTATAGGTGATATTCGGGCATTGGGGGAATAGTGCCATGGTTGTGGTTGAGTTGGAAATAATAAACAGCTTACTGTCATATCGTAGCTAGGAGACAAACTTTATAAAAATAAGTTGAAAATGGCGTTGATGTATATATCTTAAATTAGTATTCGCATGTATTTGGTGATAAATGTTTATGAATGCGATGGCGTTTAATAAACAGTGCCATTCAAAATTCAAGGACATGAATTTGGCTTTTAGAAATAGACATGTTACCAAGAATACTTCCATTTCAGTGTGTAAAAGCTGCTTGTTGTAAGGCGGGATATTAACAAGGACATTAAAAATCATATCGTTGTAATAGCAACCAGTCTAATCGAATAACACTGAGGTAATCCTATCGATAAGCGCAGTTCCGGGTAGCAAATGCTGGACCATAGAACCAGACAACCTTTACATTGAAGGCCATAGATTCCAGATGTGCATTCAGTAGACAATTGGTTCATTAGAACCAAGCATGTTGATAATTAAGCTAATAAAATAAAATCTTTTAGAAAAACTATGAATTCCACGAATTTCTACCGTCTATATCAACAAATTGGTTGGTACAACGTAGTCCCCCACATTGGATGTGGTGTCTGCCTTGTTCATTGTATGGCTGCATTAGACGTAAATGTAAATTGGTACATATTCTCTCCTTAATTAATTCACTGTATTTGCAGCTGGAATTATGTCATTGTTGCTGTACCTACTGTACGGTATTCGAATTCACCCCGGTGTTTTGCGTGACCATTTTGCGGATCTAATGCATCTAACAAGTTAAACGCTAAAACGTCTTCAGCGTTCTGTGTCTACTTTAGCCTTCTCTAGTTAGCAAACTGACTGCCATTTCTATTTTATTTATATTATGATCTTTAGCAAGTAGACCTCACTTTTAGAGATGCAACATCTGTCGATTTTGCGCTGGTTGATATGACTTCCACTAATCTGGGTTCCGCATGAATTTCACTTTGGTAATACTACATGGTGTATTGGTTTCAACCAGATCGCATGCACCTATAGTTGCTAATCAGAGCATTTTTTCTTTACTTCTTGGAACTTAGTTGCACTTATGTTTGAAAATTGCCTTCACACAGGCTGTGAAAGAACACACCCAAATCAAATATTATCATGAAACCAGGCGTGTTTATCCCGAAATTTTGCTTCGACTACTAATTTTTCTAACATTTCTATAATTATGACAAGCATCCTTTTCATGCCTCCGGACATAAGGTTATTGTACCACCTGGTAATTTATTAATCCCCGTTATTTGAATTTGCAATATCCCCATTACTAGACTTCTCTCATTTGTCATCTTTTGACTTCTTAGGACATGAAATGCCGCGTCCCGGCTACAGAAAATGGTGTTCATTTGAAATATATAAACTTGTTGCTATCTGCATTAATGTTTCTTTTAATTTAGAAACTAAAGGATTTCCTAACTATACACTGAGTCAAAAAAACATGTCCCTTCTTTTTACAAGTACGAAGTCCCAGAGCTTAATAATCTACAACAATTATTGGTACGTAATACCTTATGCCTTTTCTAGCATGTCTAGTTGTAGACCAGCTAAAAATCACAAACTGCCGAGTGATGGTTCGTTGAAGTTAAGTGTGCATATTATCCGTGCCACACTTCAAATTTTATATATTACATGCATGTTGTCACCTATTATCCATGCAGTATTTGCATAAAGTATAATACTTGTCCCATAAGTAGTAAAAAGGGTATTGCCAAATAAAACGTATTCATACATATCCTTTTAAACTAACATTATGTAAGCAATACGGAGCTAGAAGGAATTACAGGCAATAACGTTATGAGAACTAGTCTAGGTCAGAAAGTCTTTTGCAAGCATTGCAAGTTAGGCCAATTTTATCAAACGCTAATATTTGGACCTTATGATCTATCAGTCATATTCATGCAATGAGTATGGCTTAGTGATAGTAAGTCAATTTTTTAATCTGATTATGAACTTCTCCAATTAAGCAAAGATGAATAAAATATTTAGCTGTTAGGCAGTACATTATAAGCGATTTCAGTTGACAAAGGAATTAGTCAAAACAAATCCAGCTGGAAATCAAATAATTGCATCACCTGGTTGCGGGGATCAATGTAATTGGTCCGAATTCTTTCCATATGAGTTTCTGGATTCGTTCCGGGCGATCACGCATGACCTATGAAACGTTCGCAGTCTTCATCTGACAACAAAAGAACCGACGCTCATGCAAAAGAAGCAGACGTGCATGGAATTCCAGCAGACCTAATAGATTGGCTTAAGCTGACCTTAAATGTTTGAATGTAAGGCACATTATTTTGTCCGCAAAGGTTCAATTTGCTTTTCCACATGGCGTTAGAAGCAAACGCGTTTGAAATGGCTAAAATCTCACTTAGAATACAAAAGTTGGCACGTACGCAAAAGGCCATATAGCTCAGACATTCAATTTAGTTATCCGCAATGTGTCCACTCATTTCCTGCAACAAAAGGGCTCGTATTGCGTTTGCGCATTGATTACGGTCACCGGTTGTGGCATTTATAGTCAAAACAGTCTCATTGCTGAACAATCTCAGACAGTGTATCCACATATCAGTTGATTGACGGTTGTGCTTGTTGTGCCGCAAAAATGTGCCTAAGGCACAGACAAATATAAAGTGCAGTTGTGTAGGTGGCAGTATTGAAAACTCACAGAAAATAACCGATTTACTATCATGAGCATCTTGCTTAACACAATTTGTTTGGTAAGTCGAATATTGGCCCCAATTATGACTCGGCTTTTCGCCTGCTACATTATTTTAGCTTTATAATACAAGGCTGTCAGATGCAATTAATTTTATAGTAAACATGTTGTGTCAACTGACAGCCTACGATGAGGCTAGCCTAATTCCATGACACTTAAGTTCCCACTCATCTTGCAAAATCTGCATCGAATAGCACATAGCTTTCAATGATTAATTTTATTGGAGTCACCTTTATATGAATGCCGAAAACGGAGCTACTGATTTTGATATCAACAATGGATTTAACTTGATTATGGCTGTTGATGAGAGATCGGATGTGCGCATATGCATAGACAAATTAGTGTCTTTAGCATCCGCTTGTTTTTGAGAGCTTCGAATTTGAAGCAAAATGCCTTACATTAAACATATAATCATTATTCGACTAAGACCACCTTTTGAACCCTTTCATTTATCATGGAACGTCACGCTTCATTACACAACTTTACCAATCCACATTGACTGACATACGTAAATATGTACTTTGCAATGTTCACAACGGTGCATGTTTAGTGAAAAAGCGTAAGGGTTACCAAAATGGACAACAACATCCAACATTTAGGCAGAAATTGTCATATGAGTACATCGCTGTTTACAAATTCTATGTTTCCTTTTAAACTTTATGAACTTCAGTGACAATGATATCGATGTTGTTTTTGGCTTTATCTAAGTGTTCCGTGCGATAGGATTGCTTCGGTCCCAGGATAAACATGCGGACATCAAGAATTTGTTTTACATTTCCAAAGTTATTCTGTTAGTGTGCTTAAATCGCTAAAAATGAGCACTGCGAATCTTATAATTATGTACCCAATTAGGGGGTGTTTTCAAGATAAAAGGGAAATGATGGAACTGGTTAATATATTATTTTTCATAGTCGATATAGTTTTGATAGTAAATACTTTACTAGTGCTGTGATTTGCACATTCGATGTGAAAAACATTTGTCATGAAAAGAGAGTATCGGCCAATAACTTACGGAATTAAGTATTCATAAAATGTTGCATTAACAATAAGGGTGTTTGAATGAGATCCACACAAAAACCATTTGAAAAAACAGAATTATCCTAACTTTGGTGTTTACATTAGGCTGACACTCATGAGTAGGTCGTTTAGGATTATTAAACCAGGAGCGCATTAATATTGTTCTGCTTATAATGTTCATATATATATTATATACAGCCGTCCAGTATATATATATTAATATATATAAATATATATATATAAATCTAAACATGATAACTAACTATACACACCGTAACACATTGGCTTTACCAATCATTTGAACGTACAGCACAACGCTGGATGACTTAATTAAAGCACCTAGGAGAACGCGTTTTCCATGGACCACAAACCGTTAAATCCACCGAACTTTTGTCACGCAGAATCACAAATTGTAGATCATAGGGATTTGTTGTGCCATGTTTATTTTGTTTATAAGCCATGGCCATATATTCTCAGCAACTAGCGTCTAGATATATAATGCAGTGTCTATATATCTATAGTTCGTTATCTAACAATACCAGCCTAAGCCTACCGGCAGTTATGTCCAATGACAAATAATAGACCATGTAGGACTCTTCTGTCGGTCTGGGTGCAGTGTGTACTAATTCATTCATTAGCGGCAATGATGCAAGTTGAAGTTTGTGAGGGGATTAAATAAAGATTATTTTGTAAAGCACAATAATAGTAGTCGGTGATTAAAAATTAGCATGTGTCACGTGTTGTTTGATTAGAGATAAGGGTAAGTTATTGGTCAAGCTTAATAACGCTTGTAGAGCTTAGCAATGTCTGCACTGTGTCTGCACTGATAGGTACCGTTGGTTTACATCGCATTGGTGATCAGAAATGCTCTACTATTCGTATGATTTGCTCACGTGAATCAGTTTGTTTTCATGAGAATTTGCAGTTTGTCAAAGCTTATGCCGCAACTTGTTTTTTGCGCTTTCTACAGATCGTTGCTACATCAATAGCGCATGGCTGCGTGCGATCTGGAACCTATTGCTTGTGCACACCTACGAGAGTACTTGTAACCAGGGAGAGGCCAATGTACCAGGTTATTGACGATGGCTTAACTGCTACCACACAAGTAGTATGCAGGCGCGGCTGCGTTTTGCTCACAGCAGTATGATCCGTTTTACTGTTACAATCACCAAGTAAAATATAAAAATAATTCTGGACACAGTTTCAATACATTCTGTAATTGGCCCCTGGAAAAATATCGGGTTTATCGTAAACAACTAAAATTCAGGTTACCCAGTATTAGGAACGATACATATTAACAATACTGTAAATTTTTTAAGCTAATACCTATACGTTTAGCATAGCTTATAGTCAATAGTACAAAAGCTAAGGCAATGTTAATATGCTTGAATTGATTCAGCTGCATCAAGCCGACCAGCAGATTTGGTTGATTGTCAAAAAACGCTAGTGTGATTAAATTCATTGCTGATTTAATATAGTTTTAAGCCATCCTAATTCGCACGCGAGCAGAATAGTAAATAAATATTTAAGGTTTGCTATTCAGATACTGTCATCAGGTTATTTAAAAACAATTCCTACAATTTTCGAAAGCAGTAGAGACTCTGATGAAAATGGAGTGTGAATACGAACAATCCTGCAAAACGGATCAAGGAGATGGAATTCTCATCAGGTTTACTCCGGCTGCAACATTTCCGTTTGTGTTTTACTCAGAGTTTGCTGTAACCTAATGTAGAGTGCAACAGCTGTCAATTCAGCATTTGTCAACAAATCTTAATTATAATGTGGGGAGTGATTATACCCGGAGGGGTACTGGTAAGTACTAATACATCTCCTCTTTTTCATAAGATGCGACCCGCTGGATACATTTCATTTATTTGGTAGCTTTCTGCTTTAGTAAGACGACCACGCAATCAGATGGATTTCAAAAATTACGCGTGCTGCTTTTCAGTAGCACATGCCGTTTGATTTTTGCTGTTGTAAACGTTGGATATTCATGTCAAAAGCAAATCCAATGAGGCTATCTAATTAAGACTTTAACAGCGTGGATGTAAACTCCGCAATTGGTGTTTCTACTTGTCATCATCACTAGTTTAATAAATAATGGTTTATTTATTGACAAATATTGCCGTATAGGCAAAGCTCAATTGTAAATGTAATATTTTCCATAAATTTCCCACACATTTTTAATGGGAACTTGAATTAGGTTATGTTTATGACACTTTGCACATGCACGTTTTTCAAAGGGTAATATGCAGAAGTTTGTAGTCGGGTTACATCCTCCGTTAACTGATGATATGTACATCCGAAATAACGCACTCTGACCAAAAGGCGGAAAGAGAAATTAAGTGGACGTGTCAGTATTTGCAATCTTTACGTACCTCGTAATCAAACTTCGTCCATCGATTGAAAAATGTTCAGAAATCTCAATCCATAACGGGGTAATGGAAGATAGAAATTAACTATGGTTTCAATGTGGAAAGAAACGTCAAAAGATTATTACAAGTAAAAAGTAAATATGTTGTGAATGACAGAGAATAATCTAAATTATATACCAGGTATTGTAAAATATATATAGACTTTGTCATGCCTAATAGGTTTTCCTATTAGTTGAGTTACAAAAATATGTAAGTGAGGGATCATGACGACATCATTGACCTTTGTGAAAGTATTCAGGATGAAAACTTACAATGATATCCTCGTCGACTTCAGCAGAATAACTGACAAAGTTCCACATTGAATATTTCTTAAATCCCAGAGGAATTGGCGTCCCAAGGGTGATTATCTCCTAGTTTGCTGAAATCCTGTATAGCCGATACATGCAACTTAAATTGAACGATGAATAATCCAATCGAATTTTTGATTGCCGTGGTCTCACAGGGATGTCTATGGTCATGAGCACGTCAAATACTAAAAATAACCTTCCATCTGAATACCAAACTGATGCTTCAAATATGCTGATGATCTCAAACTCTGACTAGAGTTATTCAAACTTAATGACGACGATCTGCTACAGACAATGCTGGACCGGTTGAGGTGTGGTAAAATGGGTGGCATCCACAATTAACCATGCTAAATATGCTGTGCTTTAAATTGGCACTTTCGACAACTTTGGTTTTTATCATATTACGAATTCTTGCCTAGGTATGCAAACTGGAGAATAATGTTTGAGTTAATGTCTCGCCAAACCTTCGTACCATCCTAAATATTCTAAAAACACTTGTCGATATTAATTGGAGATTCTTCTCCATAAGGATATACATATCGAAGATGACTCTAGAGATAATCCGACATATTTTCAGCTCTCATGTTCGACCAATTTTTGAGAACCATTTGCTGGCATCCTACCCCATCACGAAAGGACAATGAGTACTGGGAAAAAAACTTCAGCGTCGGAGATTGAAATTTGTCCTGACATTTTAGGTATTGCTCTAAGCTCATCGAGTTCAATTTATGAATGTTTTCTCCCTGGAGTATCGTCATCGACACGGCGAATTTATTTAATCACATCCTATTATCGGAGGTGAAAAAGGGATGTCATGCAAGCGTGCTTTCAAATTTGCACGGATAGTTCGGCAAGAGATCACCGTATGAAACTGGACCAAGTCCGCTTCGGGTTCGCTTTAATGTCAAATTGTCAACTTGTGTAGCGAATGACTGGAATAGTTTAACTCGGGTAGTTGTCCGTACGCAAAGGGCGGAATATTGCAAACGATTACCAGCTATATATTTGCTTGACAAGTATGCATTTTTCCGTGTTTATTGTGATCGACATGTTCTCTGTTGAAACACTGTGTCTCCTCAACTCACATAATCGCAACAATGAGTAAGAAGTGATGAGGCTGACAAAGGATTTCATTTCCGCTTCCAATAAATCAAACAAACCACACGGCGTATCGTTGGAGCTGAATTGCAGGATTTCGTTCCACTGCATTCCTCTTGTTTGCCTGGAAAACAAATTGAAAAGTGCTTAAAAAAGGGACTTCGGCTCCGTTATAATCTCACCCTATCTACATGAGTAGTAACCGTGTGGAACAATCTACATGTGTACATCGTTGTTAAGCAGTCAGGATAAGGTTTCAAAATCGATTGGATTCTCACCGGCTGAGTAAATTCAGAACATGTTGTTTTTTGCGTCAACAAAACGGTTCCATTGGTATTGACTTGCAATATCTACCATGATCTCTGTAACCAACGGGATTCAGTTAATCGGAATAAGAACTGTACCTTATTCTCCCCATATTCCAATGATTAAATAAGGCTAATAGCAACAGAAACCTGAGCTAGGTGCAACGAGAGCAGATAAAACACCATATGGTTAATGTCAATGAATCAATGTGACGCAGATATCAAAAGAAATTCGGATTTAGCTATTGCAACTTTAAAAAATTACAAAAGACGTATAAAAGGTGTGGTATAGTACAACGGGAAAAATAAGTACAACTTGCAGCGGTCGGTGCCTAAGAACCATAACCGTTAAATGTTTATATGAGCGCACACATCAGGAATGATTGTATTTATGCTGAGAAAATAAATATCAAGGATTTATTGCTGGTGTCTTCCGAGGTGAATAATATCTACAGGTCGCACGCAAAAACGTATGGTTACATATATACAGTAAACAAGCAACGAATAAGAAAACGTGTTGGTTCTGGATGGCTACGGATCATCCAGCTTTGCTTCATCGGATCCATGTTTGTTCTTCCGTAGGTATTTGGCCTCAACGGTATTCAAAACCTTACTCGTATTTCCTCTTATTATTTCAAGTTAGTGTTTGATATGCGATCATGAGCTGTAGTGGAAAGCATTATAGCCAATAATATGCGTACTGTTCTGGCATAAACTAAGGCTTGCGTCTTAAAACAACCGTGATTTATGTGTGTTCTACTGAAGGATGTTATTTGTTATTACTTCAGGGTAAATGTAGGGAATTATGGAAGCGCGAAAGTTCTGGTTTGTGATAAAATAAAGATGGGCTGTTCACCAAATAATAAGCCTGTGATTTATCTGGCGCATTTTAGGGAATGGAGCCTGGTAAAATAGAATTTCGTAAAGAAAAGCAAATGAAGTTGACATGCTGGTAGCAATTCATGGAACTCCCGTTATCCGAGCAGACAGTGGCCACTCTAACCCATGTTTAACATGCAGCGAGGTTAATTGCATATTAAATACTAAACAGCAATTTTAAAATAAATCGGAAACATAATCGGGCTTCGCACTCTACCAATTTGTCAAAGTTTTCATTATCAGTTGGTGAGTGTTTTCTTGATAAATCACAAGATCTTATGAGGACGAATAGGAGCTGAGGTGAACGGACAAAATCCCAGGTCAAAATTGTTTTTCTTTTTAGGAAAGTGCACCAAATAGAAAAGCTGAATATTTATGTAATGTATGATGGTTAGGAATTCCAGAGAAACTAAATGAACAGTGGACTTTT
The DNA here is from genome assembly GCA_944474145.2 of Dicrocoelium dendriticum. NCBI lineage: Eukaryota > Metazoa > Platyhelminthes > Trematoda > Plagiorchiida > Dicrocoeliidae > Dicrocoelium > Dicrocoelium dendriticum. The sequence continues at coordinate 10,840,455 of OX104069.1, forward strand.
AGCGTTGCACAACTTGATCGCTCAATAGAGGTAAACACAGTGGTAATCGTAGAACAAACGAAAAGAAAAATAATAAATGGGTCACATGGTCAATTTTACATGATGAGGTCTAAGTCGAGCAAAAATTACAGTTCAGTAGATGGGAGGATCAACACTTTAATTGTTATGGGACCTTTATCAGAATAATCGTCCTTTCACGTATATCTGCTGATTATACGTAATACCTCCTCTACGATGATACTTGCGTACGCTGGAGTACGACATTTATGCACACTTTTGTTATATACATGAATTTGGTTAGGTTATCCCATACGGTTTAGCATTTATGAAAAGATGTTGAAGTGCAAATTTGTGCGCCATTTAGGGAAGCAAATGCTAGATGATGCATTTCATTAGGATATTGATGGAAAGTGCTAAACTGTACATTTTTAAGTTCCCCAGAACAGCGGTGTTATTAACTAACCGGAAGATTAGGGTAAAGTTACCTCTTCTCAAACATATTGTTCTATTTTAAACAGCTTACACTGTTGTTAATAGAAGAAAAGCATCCAGCAAAGGTCTAGTGAATGAGCATTGCAACATTCCAAGATTGTTAATAAGGCACATTTTAACTCAAGATTTCAAATTGTACGTACAGGTACAATTTGAAATCTTGTGTAGCGAAACCCAAGGTCACGAACGGTTGTGCAGCAGGTTAGTGGCCTCTCATCTAATGGCTCATATCGTTATTATTGTTGCTTCTAATGAATAGAGCTTTACAGTTGCTAATTCGAAATGCCATATTTCGCCCTCGATGTCATTGCTGAAGGGCATAGAACTCCAACTGGATTATTTGAGTGACTGTTGTTTTATTTTTACCATCAAATGAGAAAATGTTTCTAACATCTGCGAAAAGAGAGGATCTGTCATGTCGAGAGACTAAGAAGTGCCATTAAGTTAAAAATGTCATAGGCGTGTGTCTAATCATTTTATGCGTATAACCCCGCTGGTTACTGAAGTACACGCAGATACGTAGGCTACATCACTGACTTAATGGGTTGGTGTTGATAAGAATGAATACAACCACGTTAGTAATGGGTTAAGTAAACTAAAATTTGTCAAATTTGGTAGATATTTGCATGGGGCACACGGTTAAATGTTCCTGCATGTATCAGCCACGAAAAAGGTCGATTTATTGGAGCCAGCTAAATGCTCACATAGTCCAGAAATTCGAATTGTTAAGTTTGACATGGAAATTCATGGAGGAATCCCTGTTGTGATCGACCGATCAGATGTTGTTAATTTAGAAAATCAATGACTTTTTAATTTAGTTAGCTTTTCATAATTTGAGTCAGCATAGATGAATGGCTAAAATGGGCTGTAATTCGCGAGCTCGTGTTTTGATCTCCTTATGTGTCCAGGTATGAAGTTGACCCCCTCCACTTAGCAGGGTAGATACGGTCGGCAGCATCCGGTTCCTGATTTGCCTTTCATGGGATATTCAAGGGACAGCTGCGCACAGAGAAATATCATGAGTGGCTTGCGCTGCAGCACACAGAGCTCAATCCAAAAAACGTATTTCGTGCGAAGCAGAAGGAATACAACTTGTATTGTATTGGAATCACGAGACATCAACCGAGCCGACGCACACTGCTTCACAATACCTTGTATTAAGGGAATAAAGCTTACGCAATGCCGTGGCTGGAACGTAGTTTGCTGCACAGGCATTTAAACTGCCTTGAACAACCAAGAGGACCGTGCAAAATTGCCCTTCAGCAATGATTAATTTCTTGGGAGCAAGTGAAAGCGAGGTAATGTGTAATATACAGGTAAGTATGTTGTCAACATGTATAAAAAGCGCAAGCCAACGAGGATGTCAAGCAACCGTCAATCACTTCAGTTGAACATATAGTATAAAACTGATCAAAACACCAGAAACATATGCCACTAAAATATAAAATGAAAAAAAAACTGGGCTAACAAAATATTCGCTATAATTTAACGTTAGATAACAAAAGAGTAATCAGCGTACGCCACACACGAAAAGATAAACAATATTAACCGAATTTTGTTTAAGCGACATGTGAAGGTTAATATGATAGTATTAAGTTTGCATTAAAATAAGGTAAAACACATTAAGACGATTTAGCAAACCAGGCACCTTAAAACTGAAAGCAGCACCAATGCACACGGTTTTTAAATGAAATAGAAGCGTATACAGCGTACCTACCAACCCTTCGTCCGTTCTGCCCTCATCCTCAGCAAGACCCGTGTTTGCTTTAATTCTGCTCCTAGGTGGCCTCCCTCTTGCCTCACCATTCTTAGCTGACTCAGGCGCACGCCATCGCATGTTCTTCATCACTAGGCGCTCGATGTCTATAGAATGCAATTCATCGACATCCATCACTTCCGCACCTGCTGCTTAACTGCTCATGAACGAGGGATTTTTCCTGCACACCGGCCTTCGTGTTTAGATCATAGTATGCAAACCGATCAACGGCCGCCGAATCCTGTAATCTGAAATCAATATTACGCTTTATAGGTTCACAATATTCATGTCCTGATAACAAACCAAGATTTTTCCTAAATTCCGCCTGCCCTCACTCAACTTACAAAAGAAAGACTCCTGCATTATTTATGTCGAATATATAATTACCACAAAACCGAGATACCTCAGGTGGCTCAGCAAAATTAAGCAGTCCACTGTATACATTTCACTTCGGCGCTCCACCTTCGTTCGTGCAGCTCGGTAGCACCAAAATGTTCGCAGAATACGTCGCAGACACCTTCGATAATTTCCATCAAGATATCTCATATTTATGCTGTGTAACGTTTAGGTGTCGCTACTGTATAGAAACCAGACAGCACCAAGGACTCGTAGACTATCAGCTCTATGCAAACCGTGAAATGGTGGCGGTTCCACAATCGGTACTTTAGCTTAACGAATGCCGAATTTGCCTTACTGTATAGTTGCTGGTTTGTCAAGACTACAATCCCAAGTTAGCAGAAGCCGGAGGTAGTTAACAATGCATCCTCTTCAATGCTGATTTGCGGCGTTATTGCAAAATTGCACTTCTGGTGGAAGATGAAATATATATACAGAATTGCTTTACTAATAGTGTCCGAACTTGGCCACAGCAACAATAATGTGCTGCATCACATCAGCGTTCCGTGCAAAAAACGCACTGTCCTTAGCGAACAGGAACATACGGTTTCTTCTATAATAGACTAGATGTTCAGTAAACCCCCATCACTACGGTGTTCCACACTAACGCCGTAAGCATATGCCACATCAACCCGTGGTATCTAAGATACAGACTTGCTACACACCAGAGACATCTGCAAACTCCACCGATGTCTACGCGCTCAGCCAAACGATCGCCCGCATAATACTGCGCAGATATTTAAATAAACAAAGTTAATCGCAAAGCTAAACTAACCCAAACCCAGGTTTAGGCAATTAAATAAACCTGCTGAAAATTATAAACAGCGAGTAAAGGGCTGATATCGTTCTCTTCACTTTTCCTGCTTTAAAGTGGCGTAATTACAATATAGATTACTCGTCCCTTCGAAAGAATTCCATGCACATCTTCAGCCTAGCTCGATTTTGAAGTTTGACTGGCAAGTCAGTATATTCTGATTCAAACAAACGTTATGCTTACACAATTAAGAAAGTTAATACCACGATAATTCGTGACACCTTGCTTGCTCCGTTTATCATGGTACAGAGGTAGCTCAAGGATTTACTACAACGAAAGAATACATCAAAACTGCTAATGTGTTGCATTATCTGGCGCATCACATTCATCACCGCGAGTTTGCCATGTTGCAATATTTCAGGTGGGATCCTGTCGGTACTGGCACACTTGCAGCTTAGGAAATGAACTCTGCTTCGCATCTACTCGCGAAATAACGGTGGAGTACGTGTGCGAGTTGACCCGGCAACTACCAATATACGCTAACTTTCCGGAGGATCTGCTAAAGGAGATACTATTTCGCTGCACGTTAAATGTTCAATTCATGTTCAATGGTGAGATGTACCGTCAAATTGATGGAGTGGCCATGGGATCTCCTTTGGGGCCGTTGTTGGCTGATATCTTTATGGCGAAATTAGAACATGGCCCACTCAGGACGCACATTTGTGGAACTGAAATGTACATACGGTACGTCGATGACACCTTCGTGCTTTGCGAATCCGAAAAGCATGCAGAACAGTTGCTGAAGGCCTTTAATGATGCACATGATAATCTACGCTTCACCCGTGAGCACGAAAATAAAAACCGTTTACTTTTCTTGGATGTAGAAGTCATCCGCAATTCGGACGGCTCATGTAGCAGAAAGGTACACAGAAAGCATACGTGGACTGGACAGTACACTAGCTTTCACAGCGCGGTGCCTTAACAGCACAAGAGGAATTTAATCCGATCTCTTGCCTTCAGGGCGCGCAGTATTTGCACTCCGGATACCGTCAACGAAGAGCTACAGAGAATCAGCGACGCCCTTCGTGAGAATGGTTACCCCGATAAGTTTATCATGAAGCATATGAAAGAACGCAAGCAAAAGCCACCTAGAAGCATTGCTCCCAAGAAAGAGCTGTTCAAACATTTACCATTTAAGGTCGATACTGCAGCTGATATCCTATCTCGACGTTTGAAAGATGCTGTTGAGAAAACTTATTTCGCAGCCCGCCTGAGAATTGTTTACCACATAAACCATTGCTTGCAAAACCCTTGAAAGATAGTCTGCCATCGTTGACCCGTTCAATGCTCGTTTATCAATACTCGTGCTCTTGTGGTGCACGATACGTGGGTCGCACAACGAGACGTCTATCCCAGAGGATTCGCGAGCACATCCCGGCGTGGTTTTGCAAAGGCGAAATGAGGGCCTCAGACAGCTCAATCATGTCGCACCTCCTCGAAAGTGGCCATACTGCATCTGAGAATGACTTTAAAGTCATCTATTCACTACCTGAATGCTTATCACAAGGCTTCCGAAAGCAAATCTTGTCTATCGCCGAGGCTATTTACATCCATCATCTGAAGCCGGAATTATGCGTAGACAAACGATTCATACGACCGATACTACTATTTCCTTTTATGCACTTTTCCTACCATCTGTAGCTACTTTAGTCATCGATCTTGACCTTTCAAACACCTTAGAAATCAATCCCAGGCCGATTCGACGCTTACCCCACATAAACCTTGCCATGTACAAGTTTGGGTCTGACGAGATTTTACCGAAAATAAATCTTAACCCTTAACTGTTTTCCGGTCTTGATTCATTTGATTACAATGGGATAATTTGTTGTGTTGAAAATCACCATTGCCCGTGATTTGTTGAAGAAAAATAAGTACAACTTGCAGCGGTCGGTGCCTAAGAACCATAAACGTTAAATGTTTATATGAGCGCACACATCATGAATGATTTTATTTTTTGCTGAGAAAATAAATATCAAGGATTTATTGCTGGTGTCTTCCGAGGTGAATAATATCTACAGGTCGCACACAAAAACGTATGGTTACATATATACAGTAAACAAGCAACGAATAAGAAAACGTGTTGGATTTGGATGGCTACGGATCATCCAGCTTTGCTTCATCGGATCCATGTTTGTTCTTCCGTAGGTATTTGACCTCAACTGTATTCAAAACCTTACTCGTATTTCCTCTTATTATTTCAAGTTAGTGTTTGATATGCGATCATGAGCTGTAGTGGAAAGCATTATAGCCAAAATTATGCGTACTGTTCTGGCACAAACTACGGCTTGCGTCTTTAAACAACCATGATATATGTGTGTTCTACTGAAGGATGTTATTTTTTATTACTTCAGGGTAAATGTAGGGAATTATGGAAGCGCGAAAGTTCTGGTTTGTGATAAAATAAAGATGGGATGTTCACCAAATATTAAGCCTGTTATATATCTGGCGCATTTTAGGGAATGCAGCCTGGTAAAATAGAATTTCGTAAAGAAAAGCAAATGAAGTTGACATGCTGGTAGCAATTCATGGAACTCCCGTTATCCGAGCAGACAGTGGCCAATCTAACCCATGTTTAACATGCAGCGAGGTTAATTGCATATTAAGTACTAAACAGCAATTTTAAAATAAATCGGAAACATAATCGGGCTTCGCACTCTACCAATTTGTCAAAGTTTTCATTATCAGTTGGTGAGTGTTTTCTTGATAAATCACAAGATCTTATGAGGCTCGTCAGTGATGCGCATCCCTCGGTCCTCTAGTGAGGATCGAACCCATGACTACTAGTGGCTTGTGTCAACTAGCCCACTTCTTATGCAACTGAGCCATGTAGGACGGTAGCCGACCACCACGAATTGTTAGTTAACTGCGATATAGCCCGACCCATCCCCCACTGTCGCGCAGGCACCTGTCATGCAGATGACAGCGGTTGGCCTTCCGACGTCAGGACTTCCCGTTTACGGCAGCTATAAATCGACATAGCATTTATAGATTCCTTAAGGGCGAATTTATATTACTTATGAGTAGAAGGATTTTAGCGAGTATTTTTGTTCGTCGCAGTCAGCTGACAATTCGGTTTTCCTATGAAAATGGGGACAATGACGGTGCGGTTTCAGTTTGTCGGGACAGCTTTCTTCTCCTAAATTTGCACTGGCAACTTGTGTAAATCATCCATTAGGGCAGGTCCCCCGAATTTGAAGACGGTACTGGCAATTATAGCTGCTCCTGTGGTCTTTTGCAACTTCAACAGGTAGACTTAAAGTTTGACTTCTGGAAGTGAGGGCGGATGCAAGCAGACTGCCCAGGGAGAAGGGCTCTCAATGGCCAAAAAGGAAACTGAAACTGGCCAAAGGAAACTGAAACCAGCTCAGGCCACCACCAACTGTTTATCCAAAGGCGGACGAAACCGGTTATTGGGAGCCAGTTTTGTGAGGAACAGCACTGAACCACCAATTTGGTTACGGTCCATGTGATCGTAAGAAAGGAGCTCAAAATCAATGAGGAACGAGGTCTAAGTAAAGAATGCGGTTCGAAATCTAATCACAGAGCGTGTACAAAAATGCCACATTGAATCCTTTATGCAATACCAAGCGTGGCTCGCGAACATGGGAGCCATAATGGTAAGGCGTCAACCTCTGAAAACTATGCATAGATGTCCAATCCAGCTAAGGCTCGCTCCAGCTGAGAAGTCATGGTGAGGACGAAACCGGTTATCGGGTATCAGGGATGGAAAGATCAACAACGAACCATTAATAAAACTATGGTTCATCCGAACGTAATTAAATAAGTCTAGGCATAGCGGAGCGAGGTGCGAAACTGAATTGCGAATCGCAATCTAACATCACAGCGGATAAAATAATTACCACCTAGAATTCTTCATCGCTGTGCCAAACGTTACTCTAGGACCTAGGAGCCATAGTGGTCAAGGCGGAAGCATTTGAATATTAATCCTCGAGGTCCAACCCATCACATGCTATCGAAATATTTTAAGTCCAAGGAGAACGAAACTTGTTATAAGGTTTCAGTGTTAGGAAGAACAACACCCAACAACCAATTCGGTTACGGTCTTTGTGATCGTAAACGCCAAGGTCTACTCATATAGACCGATGGTATGAATAGCGATTGCAAGTCGCAACCTAACCACAACGCGTTTTTCTCAAAAGCCACATGAAAATCCTTAATGCAGTTCCACGCGTAGCTCGCGGACTGAGGAGCCCTAGCGGCCAAGGCTTCATTATTGAGCAATACGCCTACAGATCCAACCCAGTTCAGGATATCTCCATTTGCTAAGTCAATCAGAGGAGGAAACCGGTTATGGGCTTTCAGGTTTTGGAAGAGCACACCTAACCAGCAACTCGAATACGGTCCTTGTGATCGTAATGACCAAGGTCTAATTACAGAGGACAGACGTCTGAATAGGTATAGCGCAAAGCAATATAATCATGCAGCGGATAAAGCATATGCCACTTTGGTGCTATTTGCCGTTGTGCTACGCGCAACTCGCGGAAATAAAAGCAACGGTGTTCAAGGAGTGAACCTTTGAACACTAAACCTCGAGTTCCAACGCAGCTCAAGCTATCTGCATTTGATGTGTAGCATTCTGGAGATTCCCCATTTTGCGTGCAATGTTCTAACTAAAATTATTTCATTGTACATCTAGGAAACCAGTGTGTTTTGTTTAACTGAGTGCTGGATTCGATTGCCTGACAAGCTCATCGTCAGTTTCGCCTGGCGCTCGTTTAGGTTGCAACTCGCGGCTGCCCCTTGTGCTGTGCTTTTTCCGTTCCCCTAGCTAGAGCGTCCACCGTGTCTCTCTTATATAGCTGGATAACAGGGAATATTTACGCTACCAATAGCACCTTCCCTGCAACTAGATCTGTCTTTTCGTATCGCTCCATGCTCTCGGTACAGGCGACCATCTAAATTGGGGACCATAAATTCGTAACAATATCAGCACTGGATATTAAGAACTTTTCACCGGTAAGATCGTTTCATTTATTTTTGATATTTTTTGGTTTACTTTTACATTCGGTAGCCTATATTTGCCTCGTTTTTAAAGCAATACTATCTGTAGACCGAAAGGTAGAGTCTCTGCTAAACGTTTTAACTTTAAGTGCCAGCTTTGTGGGATGTTGACCCTCTTTTCTGGTTCACTCATAATGACACTGAGTCGCACAACCACACAATCACTTTCGACTACGCGAAGTATAACACGCTCATTTCCTATCTCCCCAAGTTATATTAATTAAGGTTCGTGGCGATATCATTTATGGGACCAAAAACTATTTGAGGCTCTAAAGGAGGCCAAGGTTAAGCGTGTCATGCCCTCTGAGAAAGTTCGCATGCAGCAGCTTTTCAGGGATTTGCAGCTAGACGACAAACCGCCCTTAACCCTGCTACAAGATATGCAGCAACGCATTTGTTCCTTAACCATGGACAAGACGTAACTTTGCGAACTATGGCTACAGCAGCTACCAGAAAACACGCAAACGATTCTCGCTACAGTAAGCTCCGTTTCGTTCACTCAACTAGCAGATTTATGGGATCGAGTTAAGGAGCGATATTAGCCACAGGCCGACGCCAGCAAGATCAATGACTTTGCGTCCCAACGCACTTGTATCACTGGCTTACGGTCAACTACAGAAGACCTGCAAAGACAAGTTGCATCAATTAGTTGCCTGGTCCAACAGCTTACTACGAACCGTCGTCGTCATATCCGCTCAACATCGCCCTTCAAACGTTATAATTCTAGTAACCTGCAGGCTGGATGTTGGTACCATCAGCGCTTTGGTAACGCAGCTCCCAAATGTGTAAACAATTGCAGCTTCACCGATAAGCAGGGATACTTCTCGGCCGGTCCGGAACTGCCAAGTGCGCGACCGGTTAAAACCAAAGCCTGCTCATCCGCGTTAGGGATTTAACTTTCGGCAAAAGGTTTCTAGTCGACACTGTTGCCGAAGTAATTGTTATACCTCGTAGAACCGATGAGGTCGTCTCGCCAACGCTGAAAAAGCTGCGTGCGTCCAATGGCGCACCAATCGCAACTTTCGGCGAAAAGCTGATACCACTCAAGTTAGACCTTCGGCGAACCTTCCGCTGGCCTTTCTTAATCGCTGCCATGCATTTCGCCATCATAGGCATATACGTTCTTCAACGCATCGACCTCATCGTATACGCTAAAATAAATAAGTTTATCGACTCGATGACAGCTTAGGGTTATCAGGACTAGCGCCAAACTAGCTGCTATCAAACCCCTTCGTGTCCTACCTCAAGCATCACAGCCTTTTCTAGAACTTTTAAACCTGCATCCTTAACTTGGTTGCCACCTGAACGTGTTGCCTTCGTTGACATAAAAAGTCATGCATTACATATGCAATGAACGCCCACCTGTTTCGACCCGCCTTCGCAGACTAACCCCGGACAAGTTTACAGATTCCAAAGCGGAATTCGAGCAAATGCTCTAACTTGGATTCATCCGCCCGTACAAATGTCTATGGGCATCACCATTACACATGGTACGAAATACCTCGGGTGACTGGCGCCCCTGCGGTGACTACAGAGCATTTAATAAACTTACCGTCCCGGATAAATACACCATTTCGCACATGCAAGACTTTCCCTCTGCTCCACCTGGTAAGTCTATCTTTAGCATAGTCGATCTAGTTCGCGCCTACCATAAGATATCTGTCGCGCCAAATGACATTGCTCAAACAGCAGTCGTCACGCAATTCAGCCTATTCAAATACCTCAGTATGCCTTTCGGCCTCAGCATCGCTGCCCAAAGTTTTCAGCGTTGCAGTAATGAGATAACGCGAGGACTCGAAGGCGGATATCCTTATCAATATGACATCCACATCGCGAGCTCTTTTGACTAAGAACATCTCCATCACTTCTACGCTTCCTTTTAACGCTGAACACATCATAGGGTTACTGTCAAATTCAATAAATCCGAGCTTGGCCAATGTTCCATCGACTTCCTTGGCCACCGCCTATCTGCTTCGGGTATTGAAGTTTCGCCAGACACAATTCAGGCCTTGAAGGACTATCCTGCTCCCTGTTCCTGCAAGCAGTTACGCCCATTTATTTGCTCCTTCAACTATTATACACACTTTATTCCTAAATGCGCGAGCATTTTTCAAGCCATGACTGATTGCTCCGCGGTAAACAACGGTCTTTACGTTTTACAGACAACGCTAAACTGTATTTTGAGAAGCTCAAAATGCTATCTGCAACATAGCTACTCTCGCCAATCCAGACACAACTGCAGCACACCCCTGACAACTGACGAATCCGACACTGCCTTCCGTGCAATTATTCAACAGCTCATCGAACGACGATGAAGAACACTTAGTTGCTTATCGAAAGGTTTATAACCTGCAAAATCGTTATACACATCTTAGGTCGTGAACTGTTAGCTATCTACCTAGGTATCAGACACTTACATCACTATCTCCAAGGTTGATATATGTCAGTCTTCAGTAATTATAAATCATGGACCTATGAAATTAATGGCGCAACGGAGAAGCAATCTCCGCGGAAAACTATCAACCTAGACTACGTTTCTAATTGTACAACAGACCTACGGCATGTCACAGGTGCTCTAAATCCCTTCGCGTTTGCACTTCCACACATCCAGCAGATAAGCTTATCGCCTGGCACCGAGGTTGATCTAGCCGCGATGGCTGTTGCCCGATACGCTGATCCCGACATAGACAAGCTACGAGGCAACAACTCGTTTAAAATACGAGAAGTACTGAAACCTTCATCTGTGGGGAATATTCTTTGTGAGGTTTCAAAAATTTCTCCCCGACCCTTTAGTACATACTTCGATGTGTTTACAATTTTTCAACGCTTTACACAACCTGCGTAATCTCGGCATACGTGCTTCGCAGAAGCTGGTTACGTAAAGCCTCTTATGACCTAACGTCTTTCGCGATGTCCGCCTTTGGGCACGCGCATGCTTAGAGTGTCAGTGCCCCAAGGTATATAGGTACATCAAAAGCCTACTTGGCGTCTTTACAGCTCCTGAAGCACGTTTACACACGTCCATGTCAAACTGGTCGGACATTTGCCTCCATGCAAATGTGGAAGTCCGCTAGATTCCGATTGCATGGTTAACCCCCACCGCTGTATCCGGCTTCACAATCTAATCTCGCAAAAGGCGGGTCTGCAACGGACAGTCCGGACGTAGATCGAAAGACTTCTTACACAAACCATTCTAGCATAGGTTTATGTAGCCGTTTGTAGGTTCACCAGTTTGTCTGTAAAACGTATAACAACAATTCTTTAATTGTACACCTAGGCGACGATGTGATTTCTTGATATGATTGCTGAGTTTGAATGCTTGACTTGCTCATCGCCAATGTTGCTTGGCGCTCGTTCCGGTTGCAACTCGCGGCTGCCCTGTGTGCTGTGCATGCTATAGTCCTCAAGCTAGAGCGTCAACGGTGTCGTTTGTTTACAGGTAGATAACAGGGAATCTTCTATTGTACCAATAAAAGTTTCCCTGCAACTCGATCTCACTTCTCGAATGAATCCGGACTTCTGGTACAGGCGACCATATAAAGACTTTTGCTTTCATGCAAATGCTACGTTTATCTCCTCACTTGTGTCGGTCGATTCACCTGTTTGCTATAGGCGAATCCGATTTTCAACTGTTTAGCTGAAACTTTTGCGCAAGCTTTCGTAGAATGCTGGGTTCTTCTATTCGGTTGCCCAAGCGTAGTTATCACTGACAGGGGATCACTCCTTGACGGTTCCTATGACAAGCTGCTCAATGTTCTTAGTTGAAAACATTTTCGAACCACCTCATACCACCCTAAAGCTAACGGGATGATATAAAGTTTACACCGTCTACCCATAGTCGCCAGCTGGCGCTCTTGTCAATCCGTTCACAACAACATTGTGGACGTCCACAGAAAACACAAGGAGGTCGGCACAGGCAATTGTGTGGTCAGAGTCTATCAACAGTTTTGGACACATCCTCTGCAGCGCATGTCACGCCATCTCCAACTAGTGAGGCAAAATAGCATGAAACCGAAGATATTTTGTCAGGGATTGGAGTGGCAATCCGAAACCAAAATTGGATTACTGCCCTTGGGATCCTTATGACTGAGGCTTATTTGAAGTGGACTATGGCCAGAATATTGATTCTCAGTCAAGTATAGAATGCACAGAGGATCGCCTAGGTGTCACTAAGAAATAGGTACTGATATTACAAGCGTTGCTCGCGAAACAAGGACCCATATTTCTTAAGGCATCAACCTTTGAACAATAAGCCTCTAGGTAGAAACCAGCTCAGGCCACCAACAACTGTTTATCCAAAGGCGGACGAAACCGGTTATTGGGAGCCAGTTTGCGAGGAACAGCAATGAACCACCAATTTGGTTACGGTCCATGTGATCGTAAGAAAGGAGCTCAAAATCAATGAGGAACGAGGTCTAAGTAAATAATGCGGCTCGAAATCTAATCACAGAGCGTGTACAAAAATGTCACATTGAATCCTTTATGCAACACCAAGCGTGGCTCGCGAACATGGGAGCCATAATGGTAAAGCGTCAACCTCTGAAAACCATGCATATATGTCCAATCCAGCTAAGGCTCGCTCCAGCTGAAAAGTCAGGGTGAGGACGAAACCGGTTATCGGGTATCAGGGATGGGAAGATCAACAACGAACCATTAATAAAACTATGGTTCATCCGTATTTAATTAAATAAGTCTAGGCATAGCGGAGCGAGGTGCGAAACTGAATTGCGAATCGCAATCTAACATCTCAGCGGATAAAATAATTACCACCTAGAATTCTTCATCGCTGTGCCAAACGTTACTCTGGGACCTAGGAGCCATAGTGGTCAAGGCGTAAGCATTTGAATATTAATCCTCGAGGTCCAACCAATCACATGCTATCGAAATATTTTAAGTCCAAGGAGAACGAAACATGTTATAAGGTTTCAGTGTTAGGAAGAACAACACCCGACAACCAATTCGGTTACGGTCTTCGTGATCGTAAACGCCAAGGTCTACTCATATAGACCGATGGTATGAGTAGCGATTGCAAGTCGCAACCTAACCACAACGCGTTTTTCTCAAGAGCCACATGAAAATCCTTAATGCAGTTCCAAGCATAGCTCGCGGATTGAGGAGCCATAGCGGCCAAGGCTTCATTATTGAGCAATACGCCTACAGATCCAACCCAGTTCAGGATATCTCTATTTGCTAAGTCAAGCAGAGGAGGAAACCGATTATGGGCTTTCAGGTTTTGGAGGAGCACACCTAACCAGCAACTCGAATACGTCCTTGTGATCGTAATGACCAAGGTCTACTTACAGAGGACAGACGTCTGAATAGGTATAGCGAAAGCAATATAATCATGCAGCGGATAAAGCATATGCCACATTGGTGTTATTTGCCGTTGTGCTACGCGCAACTCGCGGAAATAAAAGCAACGGTGTTTAAGGAGTGAACCTTTGAAAACTAAGCCAACGCAGCTCAAGCTATCTGCATTTGATGTGTAGCAGTCTGGAGATTCGCCATTTTGCCGTGCAATGTTCTAACTAAAATTATTTCATTGTACATCTAGGAAACCCGTGTGTTTTGTTTAACTGAGTGCTGGATTCGATTGCCTGACAAGCTCATCGCCAGTTTCGCTTGGCGCTCGTTTAGGTTGCAACTCGCGGCTGCCCTGTGAGCTGTGCGTTTTCCGTTCCCCTAGCTAGAGCGTCCACCGTGTCTCTCTTATATAGCTGGATAACAGGGAATATTTACGCTACCAATAGCACCTTCCCTGCAACTAGATCTGTCTTTTCGTATCGCTCCATGCCCTCGGTACAGGTGACCCTCTAAATTTGGGACCATGAATTCGTAACAATATCAGCACCGGATATTTAGAACTTTTCACCGGTAAGATCCTTTCATTTACTTTTGATATTTTTTGGTTTACTCTTACATTCCGTAGCCTATATTTGCCTCGTTTTTAAAGCAATACAATCTGTAGACCGAAAGGTAGAGTCTCTGCTAAGCGTTTTAACTCTAAGTGCCAGCTTTGTGGGCTATGACACTGAGTCGCACAACCACACAATCACTTTCGACTACGCGACGTATAACACGCTCATTTCCTATCTCCCCAGGATATATTAATTAAGGTTCGTGGCGATATCATTAATGGGACCAAAAGCTATTTGAGGCTCTAAAGGTGGCCAAGGTTAAGCGTGTCACGCCCTCTGAGAAAGTTTGCATGCAGCAGCTTTTCAGGGATTTGCAGCTAGACGACAAACCGCCCTTAACCCTGCTACAAGAGATGCAGCAACGCAGTTGTTCCTTAACCATGGACAAGACGTTATTTTGCGAACTATGGCTACAGCAGCTACCAGAAAACACGCAAACGATTCTCGCTACAATGAGCTCCGTTTCGTTCACTCAGCTAGCAGATTTATGGGATAGAGTTAATGAGCGATATTAGCCACAGGCCGACGCCAGGAAAATCAATCACTTTGCGTCCCAGGGCACTTCTATCACTGGCTTACGATCAACTACAGAAGCCCTGCAAAGACAAGTTGCAGCAATTAGTCGCCTGGTCCAACAGTTTACTACGAACCGTCGTCATCATACCCCCTCAACATCGCCCTTCCAACGTTCTAATTCTAGTAACATGCAGGCTGGCTGTTTGTACCTTCAGCGCTTTGGTTACGCAGCTCCCAAATGTGTAAAAAATTGCAGCTTCACCGAGAAGCAGGGATACTTCTCGGCCGGTCGGAAGCTGCCAAGGGCGCGACCGGTTAGAACCAACGCCGCCTCATCCGCGTTAGGGATTTAACTTTTGGCAACAAGTTTCTAGTCGACACTGGTGCCGAAGTAATTGTTATACCTCGTAGAACCGATGAGGTCGTCTCACCATCGCCGACAAAGCTGCGTGCGTCCAATGGCGCACCAATCGCAACTTTCGGCGAAAAGCTGATACCACTCAAGTTAGACCTTCGGCGAACCTTCCGCTGGCCTTTCTTAATCGCTGCCACGCATTTCACCATTATAGGCATATACGTTCTTCAGCGCATCGACCTCATTGTCTACGCTAAAATAAAGAATTTTATCGATTCGAGGACAGCTCAGGGTTATCAGGACTAGCCCCAACCTAGCTGCTATCAAACCCCTTCGTGTCCTACCTCAAGCTTCACAGCCTTTTCTAGAACATTTCAACGTGCATCCTTAACTTGGATGCCACCTGAACGAGTTGCCTTCGTTGACGTCAAAAGTCATGCATTACATATGCAATGAACGCCCACCTGTTTCGACCCGTCTTCGCAGACTAACCCCGGACAAGTTTACAGATTCCAAAGCGGAATTCGAGCAAATGCTTTAACTTGGATTCATCCGCCCGTACAAATGTCTATGGGCATCACCATTACACATGGTACGAAATACCTCGGGTGACTGGCGCCCCTGCGGTGACTACAGAGCATTTAATAAACTTACCGTCCCGGATAAATACACCATTTCGCACATGCAAGACTTTCCCTCTGCTCCACCTGGTAAGTCTATCTTTAGCATAGTCGATCTAGTTCGCGCCTACCATAAGATATCTGTCGCGCCAAATGACATTGCTCAAACAGCAGTCGTCACGCAATTCAGCCTATTCGAATACCTCAGTATGCCTTTCGGCCTCAGCATCGCTGCCCAACGTTTTCAGCGTTGCAGTAATGAGATAACGCGAGGACTCGAAGGCGGATATCCTTATCAATATGACATCCACATCGCGAGCTCTTCTGACTAAGAACATCTCCATCACTTCTACGCTTCCTTTTAACGCTGAACACATCATAGGGTTACTGTCAAATTCAATAAATCCGAGCTTGGCCAAATTTCCATCGACTTCCTTGGCCACCGCCTATCTGCCTCGGGTATTGAAGTTTCGCCATACACAATTCTGGCCTTGAAGGTCTATCCTGCTCCCTGTTCCAGCAAGCAGTTACGCCTAATTATTTTCTTCAACTATTATACACACTTTATTCCTAAATGCGTGAGCATTTTTCAAGCCATGACTGATTTGCTCCGCGGTAAACAACGGTCTTTACGTTTTACATACAACGCTAAACTGTCTTTTGAGAAGCTCAAAATGCTATCTGCAACATAGCTACTCTCGCCAATCCAGACACAAATGCAGCACACCCCTGACAACTGACGAATCCGACACTGCCTTCAACAACTCATCGACCGACGATGAAGAATCCTTAGTTGCTTCTCGAAAGGATTACAACCTGCAAAATCGTTATACACATCTTCGGTCGAGAACTGTTAGCTATCTATATAGGTATCAGACATTTACATCACTATCTCAAAGGTCGATATATGTCAGTCTTCAGTGATTATAAATCATTGACCTATGAAATTAATGGCGCAACGGAGCAGGAATCTCGCGGGAAAATTAACAACCTAGACTACGTTTATAAGTGTACAACAGACCTACGGCATGTCACAGGTGCTCCCAATCCCTTCACGTTTGCGCTTCCACACATCCAGCAGATAAGCTTATCGCCTGGCACCGAGGTTGATCTAGCCGCGATGGCCTTTGCCCGATACGCTGATCCTGATATATACAAGCTACGAGGCAGCAACTCGTTTAAAATACGTGAAGTACTGAAAGCTTCATCTATGGGGAATATTTTTTGCGAGGTTGCAAAAATTTCTCTTTGACCCGTAGTACATACTTCGATGTGTTTACAAGTTTTCAACGCTGTACAAAACCTGCGTAATCTCGGCATACGTGCTTCGCAGAAGCTGGTTACGTAAAGCCTCTTATGACCCAACGTCTTTCGCGATGTCCGCCTTTAGGCACGCGCATGCTTAGAGTGTCAGTGCGCCAAGGTATACGGATACATCAAAAGCCTACTTGGCGTCTTTCCTGCTTCTGACTTACGTTTACACACGTCCATATCAAGCTGGTCGGACATTTGCCTCCATGCAAAGGTGGAAGTCCGCTAGATTCCGATTGCATGGTTAACCCCCATCGCTGTATCAGGCTTCACAATCTGGTCTCGCAAAAGGCAGATCTGCAACGGACAGTCCTGACGTAGATCGAAAGACTTCTTGCACAAACCATTCTAGGATAGGGTTATGTAGCCGTTTGTAAGTTTCCCGGTTTGTCTGTAAAACTTATAACAACAATTCTTTAATTGTACACCTAGGCGACGATGTGATTTCCTGATTTGGTTGCTAAGTTTGAATGCTTGACTTGCTCATCTCCAATGTTGCTTGGCGCTCGTTCCGATTGCAACTCGCGGCTGCCCTGTGTGCTGTGCATGCTATATTCCTCAAGCTAGAGCGTCAACGGTGTCGTTCGTTTACAGGTAGATAACAGGGAAGCTTTTATTGTACCAATAAAAGTTTCCCTGTAACTCGATCTCTCTTCTCGAGTGAATCCGGACTTCTGGTACAGGCGACCATATAAAGACTTTTGCTTTCATGCAAATGCTACGTTTATCTCCTCACTTGTGTCGGTCGATTCACCCGTTTGCTATAGGCGATTCCGATTTTCAACTGTTCAGCTGAGACATTTGCGCAACCTTTCGTAGAAAGCTGGGTTCTTCTATTCGGTTGCCCAAGCGTAGTTATCACTGACAGAGGATCACTCCTTAACGGTTCCTATGACAAACTGCTCAATGTTCTTAGTTGAAAACATTTTCGAACCACCTCATACCACCCTAAAGCTAACGGGATGATATAAAGTTTACACCGTCTACCCATAGCCTCACTCTGTGCCCCATCTAGCACATCCTTGCTCGAAGCACTTCCGCTCGTTCTCTTAGGCATAAGATAAAAGATTAAAGCGGATTTACACGCCACTCCATCTTCGCTTGCTTTTGGATGCACACAACGCTTACCTGGTGAACTCATATCACCAAATGCGCCGAAAACTTATAGTCGTCTATCTCATCAAATGCGACAGATTCAGCCTGTGCAACCCATAGCACAGAAAATGCGTACCAAGGTGGATGAACGATTAATGCTTGCATCCATATGCTCGTTCGCACTGACAGCGTACGTCCGCCACTTCAACGTCCTTATTCTGCTCCGTACTGCTTCGTACGCAGAAGCGACATGACGTTTACCATTGACTACAATGGTAAGACTGAGTCGATTAACGGCGATCGACTCAAACCGGCATTCATCGACAAGTCTGACTCTTCGGTGCAATAACACCTTCAAAGCCTGGGCCATCACAACGACAAACTTAGACGAGTTAGTTCGCGCCATCAGAACCGACAACCTCAACCGACAGCACCCCTGTTCGTCTTGCTATCAATGGACGCGGTAGGAAACTCAAACATCCGGTTCGTTAATCGGCTTCGTAAGCACTCACTATTTTACATAGAACGTGCCGACGTAAAATACTGCTATTACAAAACGGTTTTTAAAATTCACAAAAATGTTAAAAACAAATGGAATCACCAAAAAAGAGCAAAACCGTTTAAAAACCCAAACCAACTTTGCACACTTATTTGCTGTACAATCTTTGGTGTCACCCTCTGCATTTATGCCCCTTTTGCATTTTGCTTTCATATACACAGCCGGTTGATCTCTTTTCGGTCTCACTTGCTGCTGGATCCCCGTACGTCAACCGGAATTCTAACGAATCTCCTTCCCAAATGCATACGTGGACTTTAAAACTGTCTTCCACAAACAGAGTTTATACCGTTTCGGCACCGTAGGTAGGACACAGAGTGAAGTTCCAACCCAGCTCAAGCCAATCCTTATCTGCTGAGCCAAAAGGAAGACGAAACCGTTTATGGTTGTCAGGGTTGGTTTGAGCGACAGCTAACCAGTAAATCGGTTACGGTCTGTCGGTCGTAGTGATCAATGTCAAATCAAATCGACCGAGGTCTAAATAGAGACTGCAAGTAACAATCTTACCACACAGCCGGGACACCAAATTCCACATGGAACTGTGTAAGTTTTGCCAAGCGCTTCTAACGGACCTAGTACCCATAGTGTTAAAGGGTTCGTCCTTTGCACACTGAGACTCGAAGTCCAACCCAAATCAGTATATCTCCATTTGATGAGTCCAAAAGTGGGATGGAACCGGTTATGGGATGTCAAGTTTGGGAATATCAACACTTAACCACAAATTCGATTTTGGTCCTTGTGATCGCAATTAGCAAGTTGTAATCAAATTGGAGGGATGTCTTAATATACATTGCGAGTCGTAATCTACTCAAACAGAGGGTAAAACAAATGAGAGTTGGAAGTGTTTCCCGCTGTGCCAAGCCATGCTCGCGGGTCTAGGAGCCATAGTGGTAAACTTGTCAACATTTAAACCCTAATCCTCCAAGTCCAATTCAGCTCAAGCCATCCTCGTCCGACGAGTCCAAAGGAGGACGAAACCGGTTTTGGGTGCAGTAGTTTGAATAAGCAAGAAATTACTTCAACTAAGGTTTGGTCCGTGTGATCGTAATGACCGAGATATATTCAAATTGTAATGAGTTCACAATAGAGATTGCGAGTAGCAATCTAGCCAGGCAGCGGGTACAACACGCGCCACCTAGAATTTGTTACTGCTATACCAAGCCTATTTTCGCGGACCTAGTAGCCATCGCAACCAAGGCTTCAAACTTCTAAAACTAAGCCTCAAATTCCAAACCAACTCAGGATAACTTTATCTGATGAGTCGAAAGCGGGTCGAAAGCGGTTATGCATTAGCAGGATTGGGTTCAGCAACTCCTATCCACAAATTCTTTTACGGTCATTGTGATCGTAAAGAAGGCGGTCAAATCAAATCGGATGGAGGTGGGAAGATGGATTTTATGTCGCAATGTAACCACACAACTGGTACACCAAATGCTACCTGAATCCCTGTAATGTCTGCCAAGCGCTGCTCGCGGACATAGGAGCTATAGTGACCAAGGCGTCAAAATGTTAACACTAAGACTCGAAGTACAAACCAACACAGTGTATCTCCATCTGATGGGTCAAATGGACTAAACCAGTAATGGGGTGTCAGGGTTGGGAAAATCGACATCTAACTACAAATTCGTGATCGTAATGATCGAGTACTACTCAAATCGGACCGAGGTCTAAAAAGAGATTGCGAGTCGCAATTATTCCAACCTAGTGTACAAAATATCCACCTGGCACTGTTTACCGTTGTGCCAAGCGTTGCTTGCGGAGCATAGATATAACTGACCAATGTATCAACGTTTGAAAACTAATGCACGACGTCCAAACCAGCACAAGCTATTTCCAGCTGTTAAGTCCAAAATAGAACGAAACCGGTTATGGTATGCCACGGTTGGGTTGAGCAACATCTTATCACCAAAATTTTAGGTTACATGCGATAGTAATGAGGGAATTATAATCAAATCGGAGCGAGATCTGAATAGAGATTGCAAGAACAATATACCAACACAGCGGGTACACCAAAAGCAAACCAGGAACTCGTTAACGCTATGCCAAGCGTAGCTCGCGGAAATAGCAGACATAGTGGCCAAGGCGTCAAGCTTTGAACGCTAAGGCTCGAAGTCCAAACCAACTCAAGGTATCTCCATCTGATAAGTGCAAAGGAGGGCGAAAACGGTTATGTGGTGTCAGGGTTGAGAGGAGCAACACAAAACCACGAAATCGGTTGCGGTCAATTTGACCGTATTGACCGAGGTCTAATCAAATATAACTTAGGTCTAAATAGGGTGAGCGTTTCGAAATATATCCACACAGTGGGCACAACAAATGCCACCTGGAAATCTTTACCGCTGCGCCAAGCCTTTATCTTGGAACTAGGATCCATGGTGGTCAAAGTGTAAAAATTTAAAATAAAACTCGTGGAAAAACCAGCTAAGGCTATTCCCGTCTGAGGAATCCAAATAAAGACGAACCCGCTTATATGGTGTCTGGGTGCGAGGAGCAATACTGTACTGCAAATACGGTTACGGTCCTATTGATTTAATGAGCAAGGACTAATCAACTGATACCGAAGTCTGAATAGAGATTGCGGGACGCGCTCTAACCATACATAAGGTCAGACATTTGCAACCTGGAACTGTTTACCGCTGTGCGAAACGTTGCCCGCGGACCTAGGAGCCTTTGTTGTCAAGAAGTCAAGGTTGGAACACCAATCCTGGAGGTAAAACCCAGCTCAGGTTATCTCAATTTGATGAGTCAAAATGAGGACGAAACCGTTTATTCGGTGTCATGGGTTGGATTATCAACACCTAAACAAGAAATCATTTACGGTCTATGTGCTCGCAATTGCAGAGTCAACTAAAATGATACCCATGACTGAATAGATATTACGAGTCGCGTTAACCAAACATCGGGAATACCAAATGCCACCTAGTACTCTTTAGAGCTGTGTCAAGCGTTGCTCGCGTACTTAGGAGACGTTGTGTTCAAGGCGTCAAAATTTCAACCCTAAGCCCCGAGGTCCAATGCAGATTAGGCTATCTCCATCTGATGAGTCCAAAATGAGGAAGAAACCGGTTATGGGGTTTTAGGTTTGAGAGCATCACCACATATGCAACGATAAGTTTAAGGCCCTTGTAATCCTAACGGCCGAAGTGTACTCCAATCGGACCGTGTCCTGAAAAGACATTGCGAGTCGCAATCTAACCACACATCGGGTACACAAACGCCAACTGGGAGACTTCACAGCTCTGCCAAGCGTTGCTAATGGACCCAGAAGCCATCTTGTTTAATGCTTCAACGTTTGAGCATTAAGGCTCCAGGTCGTAAACTGCTCACACACTTCAACTGATTAGTGCAAAGTAGGACGAAACCGGTTATGAGGTGCCAGTGTTAAGAGTAGCGACAACTCACTGCCAATTCCGTTACGGTCATTTTGATCCTAATTACTAAGGTCTGCGAAAATTTCACCGAGGTCTGAATAGAGATTGCGGGTCGCAATCTATCCACACATCGAGTACCTTAAATGCTAAATGGAAAAGATTACTGCTGTGCTAAGGGTAGCTCACGTACCTAGGAGCCTAGTAGTCAAGGCTTGAACGTTTGCACACTACGCCTTAGGGTCCAACCCAGTTCATAATCCCTTCATTTGCTGCGTTCTAATTAGGAGGAATCCGGTTATGGGGTGTCAGGGTTGGGATTTATAACACCTAACCTCCGGTTGTCTTACGGTCGTTATGATCGTCATTACAGTGGTCTTCTCAAATAAGGGCTGCGACAGCTTGCCAAAGCCCTCATTCTGCCTGTGTTTCGTGTGTACAATGCACGGATAATGTTTAAAATATCTCGCGCACTTCATTCCTGTGAAGACAATCCCAAGGAACACATCAACAAAACAAACCAAATTAAATGCATAAGTCGAGAGTAACGAAAAAGTTGGTCGGCCGGTATGTGCGACGGTGCTAAACAACTGCCGCAAATTCAATATATGTTAGATGCAGCCATAATCCCGACAAAATCCGGATTGCTCTTTAGAAATATGGCTTTAACAAACGCCAGGCATTCTGCTAGGGGTTGCAAAAGCAAGGAAATGGGAAACGATGTATTGCAGACAGATTTCCTTATGGCTGCCGCTATCCGAACACGTGCCTCTTTTGAAGATCGGAACTAAAACGAAGCGGCTACAATCGGTTGGGACAATCTCTTGCCCTCATAGTTTCAATTGTATTTTGCGGAAATCCTCAACAATATCAGGGCCGACGAAGTTGTAACGGGCTGGATGTAAATCGTCTGGTCCTGCAGCTTCGTTCAACTTCCACAGTCCGATCTCACGTTTGAAAGTTGAGTAAGAAAGCAGATAACCTCGACAGCCTAGGGAGAAGGGCAGTAACTGGACGGTGAGGAAGCCAATAATTAACGCCGATCTACTTGCTTTTCAAAATGCGGCCCAGAGCTCCAAACTTTCTGACATGTTTTGGGGTGCATGAACTTTGCTTCACTGCTACCAGCTGCTGTTTTGTGTTTGTGTTCATATTTGACCAATGTAAACTAATGTTCCCTTATTTGACCTATATATCTTATTCCATTGCAATTGAACATATTACACGAAATGCTGCAATCTCGTCTAATAATTTTGTTCAGACAGATAATGAGAACTGGTTGCTTTAAACTGTGGATATATCTCCAACCATATCTTTCGTTTTTTTAATAAAAACTGGTCTCTTGCTGCCCGTTAACCTATCAGGCGAAATAGCTTTCGATGCTTACCAAGGAAAGCGGCCACCTCCATATCTGTAAACGGAAGAGACCACCCGGATTTGTAGCCTCTCTTCAGGCTAACAAAAATTTTTGCCTGTAGCACTTTGCGTGTTTTATTGTATTCGCTTACCGCCGATATATGCTGGCATACAACGATAAGATTCAGAGTTCGCAGAGACCCAATGTCCATGTTTGCTATTAGACTTAGTACATGACGTCTCATCTGCAGTTGGTAAGATCTGGTAAATATGCAACCAGTGATCTTCTGTTGTCTCCAATGAGTGCTTATTCGAGCCGAATGCAAGCGTACGAATATACGCATTTAGAAAAGATGCCTTTGCCAGTTGGCTGGTGTCAATGTGGCTACAGCTTCGTCCTGGGCGTCCTACAATATGCATCTGTGATTTTGCACATTCAATGGAGTGGTCATAGTCTACACAAGTGCTCCAAAGCAAGCGAGGGTTTTGGACACAGTTTACTGAGCGATAACATATCACAATATGATCGATTTGCGTCCACGGCTGGTTTGAATCTGTTGGGCGCCAAGCCACCTTTGGTGGGTGCTGTGTCGCAATTTGGTGTTTGCAAGAAATATGCTGTCATCTGCACACTAATGAAAAAACCGCCCACCGTTATAAGTTACGGGAGCATAAACTGTGCTGGTAGTCCAAGTGCAGTCCAGCAACGGTTACTTTTTCAGATTAAGCTTTTAGGTTCCTTGCCAACACAACAACGTCCGTGCTTTTCCTACGGCTATGGTGTTTGGTTTGATGCCTGTGGATGTCGTCTTTCACCGAATCTTCGCTAGAGTGTTTGGGCTCGTAGACAGCTACGACGCATAGATACATGTAAGTCGCACGCCGCTTCGAAGCTTTGATCTAGCAAGCTAAACGGACCGCGCATTTCCGATTATTGAGAATGATTGAATAAACCAGAGAAGCTTCAGCCTGAGGATACAGGGTAATGCCAAAACCAGCTTGTCCGGAGCTCAAATCTGCATCTCCACTAAATGGACGCAATGATAAACTGTTGCTGGTGTCAACTGAAGGTGTGGGACGAGTGAGCAAAGTGCTCCAGTCGTGCAGACTGGTCAGCGATAAGCAGCAAATATTGTTGGCGGGTGTCTCTAATGTTCAGGAAAGTGCTGCTTTTGATCGATTTTTAGCAACTTGCGTACATTGAGTTATGCCAATCTGAAGGAGGATCGAAAGCTCTAATTGAAAGACGAGGAATGAGGGTGAACGGAATAGTTGGACATTTGCTTTCGCCAGGACAGGTGTCTCGCTGCGCGCTTACATGCAACTGGAAAGTTAAAGAGAGACGATGAGCAATTCAATTTGGGGGAGGGCCGTGAAAACAGTTTTAAAAATAGAGAGGATAACTGTGGCGTTTTAAGGGTAATATATGGTTAAAAAGCATACAAAGGAATACAAGACGAAGAGATTGCTTAATTAGTAGCACCCACACCACCAACTACCCTGATCGATGAAGCAGTTAGAGCGACTATTTTGTTTTCTGCAAGTTTCAAAGCATTAAAACATAGTTGCAGATAATGCTATTACATTTCCTGGAGAGGATGATATCAGGCTGCCTAGGCAAAGGCAGGAAAACGATTATGATTTTTAACCAGAGCCATTGGTTTAATAACCTGAACGCAAGGCAGACGAAATTTAGGTTGATCACAAGGCGTCCGTGCTAAGAAGCCAACTGAATATCGAACACTAGCCTGGAGTATCAGTAGCATGAAATCGTCTGTAATCTAGCCATTGAAAAATGTACGAGTGCGTCTGATGGTGCCAAAATGCACCACTCAATATATTTCAAGGGATATCTGAGGCAAGGATAACATCGCATCAAATGGAGGTCTAGTCAAATTGATATAGACTGTTAACTTTACCGACTGGTGCAAGAGAAACCACATAATATACCATAGTTAAAGCCCTCCCTTATTTAGATTTCTAAACTGTTGACATCTGTGCCACGTATTTAACTGTGGATAATGAAAAATAATCCGTTAGCTGAAGTTATTATCAACCCAGAAATACAAATGGCAATAATACGTGTGTTCTCGTAAACATTGTGGATGAGTAACATAATTAAAGTTTTGTAATAGTGAGAATATCAACCACTCCGTTTATACCGTTGCTCGCAGATATGGCTATGGAAAACGGTACTTCAGCAACAGCAATTACATTTTATACTGAACCGCTTCTTGAACTTATTATGACGAAACATTGTGCGCTGAGCATAGATGGTGTGTTGAAAATGTTTGGTTAAAAAGCAAACTAAAATCGTCAGTGAATAGTTGCTTAGAGTGCAGAATCTTATAGTGGCGCGGTAACCTTCCGTTAGAGTGTCATGTGCGCGGTACCCGTGTATTTTTAGAGTTGTATTTGACCGCAGAGAAAAGCAATTTCACTGGTTGGAACTGCTATGTGCATCCAGCTTTTTTGATGAGTAGATAACAATTGAACTTAAAACTTCGTCCTGGTTTACAACTTTATCTGCTTGCGCTTGCGCGCAAGTCTGTTTTCAGATCTGTATGTCTTGTCCCAAGTTCCATTGGATACATTCGATTAAGTTGACGGTCGTTGGTCAGTAATGTTTCGTATACTGTATCCAGTTCGATTTGTCTAATGATTGAATTCGTTTGGAATAAAATTGTGGATTACAGCGCATCCAAAGCATCGTTGCCTGTTTTCTACTTCCATTTACTTGGGTATTTACGTTCTACACCTCAATGTGGTGGACTTCTTGATCATCATACGTAGAAACCTATGAGTGCGGAACATGTCTACTAACGGCCGCCTTGGTGTCGTTGATTCCTGAGCAGAGACTTATTCCGGTTTGTCCGACTTAACTTTTGTCGCATTCACCTCATTTCAGCTGGCAGATGATATTGCATCGGTCGAATTGTTTGCTGATTTTTTGGGGGCTGGGGATTTACATACATATGGTCGCACTAACGTTGTGAACTACAAATATTCCATGTGAGTGAAGCAATCTTACTGTTAGACATAAGACGTTATTGAAGTGCGAAGCACAATTTGTGTGTTTTCATGTAAAATTAAATGAAAAAGTTGTTGCTGAGAGATTTGCATTTTGAATTGTCTTCTGATAAAATTGCATTGAAAAATGTTGTATTTAAACGCTCAGTATATGCACTCATGGCGCTCTCACGGGACCTACACTACGCTACTCTACAACTCGGAACTCCTCGCAATTACCCACTGATGATGTTACTTCTCTAGTTGACCAACTGTTTGCAACAAATTTGCTAAGGTTGTTTTGAACACCAGCTGAAAATTATGAGATTCCTGTCAATAATACTTTTAAAGGAACAGTTATAAAGACCGGTTGCTACGATGTTATATTACTAAAAAGCTGACAGTAGGACGTAATGATTTCGTGGAGTCCGGGCTTGTACTACTTTGACGAATGAATGTAATAAATTTTCTATACATATTTGGGTACTGATAAACCATCTAATAAACCGATGTGCAACGAATCACTGGACGAAGTCCTATGAATGATATGCGTTTCTTGTCATTGTTCAGGCGGCACACTGCCGCAGGAATAAAGTATACATTTTCTTCAGCAGCCATGCCAACGTTACACAAAGACAGCTGATGTTGTTTGAACCACCTTGTGGAATGCAAAGCTACGATGCCTAATTGAAATCTGCATGAATGTTCTATCACACGGAAGAGTCGCGCGCTTAATTGCACATGGTTTTGTTTGAGCAGTTGAAGTTAATAAGATAGTGAAATTTACTTTCAAATTTCGCGACGTCCAACATGTGACAGTGTTACGTATTTGGCGATCTTAATATCATAACTGCGTCGCCTTAGCTGCTGCATGAACCATTCAACTTGTCGCGTTAAGCAACCTTGTCTATTTAAAATTAACTTTATATTTGCCAAAGCAGTTTCCTTGAGTCAGCTGAATTAACATACATTTTTTAGCCGCAGATACAACATAAATAGACCGATAATCAAAACATCGGTTTCGTTACAGAACCATTTGTGTTAACTCTATTTAACTCATCCTTACATTTTTAGCCCCAGTTGAGAAAATCTATGTGTGCTTCATAGCAGTATATTAAAGAGTTTAAATTTGCGATATTACTCGCGCATCGACTCTCCAAGGTTGGCCGGAATCAGATATTCCGCAAAGCAATTAAGTTAATTACTACTTTAGTATGTGCCAAACATTTCCATTTGATAATGACTAACGTTACAACAGTTATCCTTCAGACAATTGTTTGTACACCATCTTAATAATCGGTTAGAAATTCAAGGTTATCCAGTGATCCATGTAAAGTTAACGCACAAATACGTCAGATTCCATTTTCCTTATGTGTGCATTAAATACATTGAAATTTATATGTCTTGCTATTTGCATTCTGTCCTACTTAATTATGCAGCTGATTTTTTTGACGTGCTTTGAAAACAACGAATGCATACGCACCATTACACAAATAAAATCAGTCGCGAATATGTTCATTGTGATTTTCCAAATCAATGATTTACAGTGTACATGTTCAACTAGACTAAAGCAACGTTGGTGTCAAAAGGAAAACATGGCCCAACAATTGCACTAAGTAGTTTACAAATTTATAATCACCTTCTACTCATCTACTGTGTTAACATTATGCCAGGATAAAAATCAAGTTGCCGTTTCTTTTCATGTGTTTACTTTCCTTATTTAAATAAAATTGCAATATGATAACTTTACTCGTTGGTTTGCGAATTTGCACTGACTACGGTTACCATTTGATTATCGCTTGAAGGAAACATACAAATTTATTTATGGCACGCTCTCGACAATAATTTCACTTATTCATAGGGTAATTTCGTGGAACTGAACATGAATACGACTAAAAACCAAAGTTTACCAACAAAATGTTTTCCAAACATTCGGCGTGTTTATCTTACGATTTGGCCCTCTTCATATCACTTTTCCTCTAAACGTAGGAGAAATAATATTTTTAGTCTGTATCCACAGCAAACTAATTGAAGCTTTTTATTTAGATTTCTATCAAAAATACCTCCAGGTTTATTATACATATGTCTTTACCTGTGATACTTCAATGTTCCTTGATTACACTTAGTTTCATTTGCGAAATATTGGAAGTGAATATCTTTCATGTTCTACAAATTGCGGATGGGTTAATGAGCTGTTATGCCGTCAAGCTTTTGGAACATATCTTGCAAAATGGAAAGCTTTAGATCTATTTTACTTATGAATAATAATAAGCTCAAATTTAAGGCAACACATTATAACCGCAATCATAAATAATCAGATAACCTAGAAAGTTCGCAGTAGTAGCCCGTTCACAGCATGTTTCTAAGGTATGGATTTTGCAGCGCTGGTGTTTTTTTCTTAACCCATCTACTGCAAGTAGTAATGTGTAGATTGGTTAGTTGTTTGGTATATTTTACCACATTCTGGCGAGCGATAATCATTTATTTGATCAGCAGCTAATCGCAGTTCGACGCGCTGGAACTTCATCGTCATGACACAAAGGGAATTATGGCGTCCAGAAATTGCTATGAGCTCTACTCAACTACGATAACGATACGGCAATAAGGCTTGACAAAGGAAATCGTATGGTTATTTACATGCTGTCATCTATATATTGAAACTGACAGATGGGGCTTTACCCGTTTTACTAAATGGGAAATGTTTTGTTTCCAGATAAAAATGTTGCTGTGGAATGTTACTCTTCTAGTTTGCAAGGCTGTAAAATCATTTTTTATGTCGTTCTATCCGAATGTTCTACTGTTCGCAGTATATTACTTTTCTAAATAAAAATGCTTACCATTTATCCAGCAATGATTTCCGTTCAGCACTTATCCCTCCCTTTAGTATCAGTGGCTGTTCTCTTTATATCTCCAATGATAACCAAGCGAACACCGCCAGGGTGGATATGTAATGTTCAAATGTATTAGCAATTATATGTTACTTCTATCGAATATAAAACGTTACTCTTAGGGAAACGATAATGGGAATCGTTACATATAAGATCCCATTGCCATTGTTCTAGGAGGCTAATATTTTAGGAACTATCAAGCCTCATCTAAAGTACTTTGCATTAAAACTTGAACATTTGTTGTAGTAAGAAGTAATTCTTCGTGTGAATCTCAAGTGAACTGATAAAACGTAATATTCAGACTTGCCTTTGGGGTACCTTACGGTTAATAAAAACATGCTCTATCGGGGTTATAAATGAGTAGTTATGTAAGATGTTTTATTCTAATAATCAATTCTGTCCCAATTACATTACTATAAATTAGGTCAAGAGCAAATTGTTGTCAATTTTCCATTCAAAGAAGACGGTGTATCTTCATATACTTATATGTTTGCAATTTATCAAAGGTACAGGGAAATACGCTGCTACGGTGCGTCTGCATGCAATAACTCCTAACATAACCTATTTAATTAAACGAAATTAACTTGCCTTCTCGGTACCCAAGTTACCCATATTTTAAAAGTTGGAATGCAGGAAATTAAGATAATTATATATGTATTTAAATAATGCTGTCTTATTACTGTAAAGAGTAAACCCAGCTTATGAAACGGTTGATTAGGACAAGTTTTCAGTGCGATAGCCCAAAGACATCGCATGCTCGTTTATATAAGAAACATCAAGCGTTGTAAGCATATTATTCAGATACTTTTTTAAATTTTGATTTGCTGATTTTCGGTCGGAGTACGGTTATTGCAAATTGCTTAATTGCTTTATCGGATTTGAATAAGGGAGGCATAAGAATAACTCACATTTTTATTATTTCTCACCCGTGGACGTTACCTTTACACACGTGATTAATCTTGTTTATATTCTCCCGCCTGTTTTGTTAACGGAAAATTAATCCACGTGAAATATATACATTGTTATAAAGACGCACATATATACATCAGAATATTAAATGTCGTAAAATGATGAGTTTCTACTAGCTAATTGCTAGTGAAATTCACACATGCATGTGTTTGAACTCTTTGATCGTCAAATTTTATGTGTCGTTCGTAATTTACGTTGGTTTTGCAGTCCAAACAAAAAATGTTGGGCATGTGTCTGATGCTTATATCTCATAATTAAATAGCAAATTGAAACAACATATACCGCCATGCAATTAATGAATTCGGGCAAACATATGCGTCGCCTGGTAATAGTTAACACCTCGTCGACGTAAATGGGAGTTGGCGGCATATGAATTATATTTAATCTGCACAAACAGGACTGGGTTGTCCCATAGATGACACGCATCAATGCGCCATAGTGGCAGAAATGACCTGATTTATGAGGAAAGCAGGTTTTATAGTTACGTTGACAAATTGAAATTTCGTACACAATGCATATGTAACACACACCCTGTTTGCAAAGCAAAAAATCTCACAGCAACGAAAGTGAATATTTGCGAATCTGGCGCTTCAATGAACAAGAGCCAAGCGCATGCGTCGGACATACAGTCACAATTGAAATGCATACTGCGGTGCCTGTACGCGTGATAAGAGCAATTCGCTTTAGGTGCAATTAAAGCTTACCACACATAACACATTTATGCTTTTCCAATCTAGTTGTCCCATTATAATACAGCAAACATACTGAAAATTCCAGTCCATTTAGTCCGTATTAGCTACCTGGTAAAATACGGCAGATTCGTCGCCGTCATCAGCTAGACAGACCGAGAAGCCATACACTGTTTTATATCGCAGGTATTCGATCGTAAGCCTGCAAAGTGTAAATTTTATTTAGCCAATAGATATTTCTAAATATTGCGGCAATAAATTAGGCTTATTTTACCTTGGCTCGATTTCACTGAATTTGTTTAAAATACATATTAATATTTTACGTTTGTCACAAACGTATTCAAGTCATCCGATGCTGAGCAATTATTTGAAATACATGTTTCTAGCAATGGAATGAGGTGCGCAATCTGAGGTGCAACGGTATATATAATTTAGAAGCGATTATGTTAACTCTTAATACATTATTTGAATACAAAATTTAGTGCCAAAACCTAATTTTTCTTGTGTTTCCACTAATGATGTAGGAAAGTTGCAATTGCTGCTGAGCATAACTGGAATGCCAGTTAAGCCCAAATTTTAATTGCATGATTTCATGTTGATGAATTTTTATTTGCAGTCAATTGACTTGATGTCACGGCAATATAAGAGCAGAATTCCTACATAATATAATTAAGGAAAGCTAATGTGTGTCCCTATTTGATAGGCCCTTACTTTACATCATGCCTGCAGTACCAAGTATTTCATCCAAAGCTAACAGCCTAACTTGCTTAATGTAGCTGGAACTCTCACAAATAATTTATATTATCCATTGCCAAACGTTCAACAAACTACAAGTGAATGAAAGTGGCTTTAAAAAGCATTTATTAGGTAAAACATTTTCGGAAAATCTACCTAATTCAATCTAAACGTTGGCAATACCCAGACAGATTTTGTATGACTGCATATTTTTAATAAAAGTGTGTTGTTTGGTTCTGCACAAATTGGCAAATATATATATATATATATATATATGTATAATGCTAGGAAGTGCCAAACTTTAGAGTTTATTATGTAGATTTGCCCACATATTTTGACCAAATTAATGCTTTTTTAAAACAAGTTTCATGCACCCATAATTGGTTAAATATTTAGTATATTATAATACGAATTATTTGTGAGATTTAGAGTTCCGTTAAGCAGTTCATGCACACAGGTCATATACATATATATATATCTACATATATAAATATCCTTGTTCCAAAGGATATGGTTATACCGTCTAGTGAGTGGACGTCATCACCTCGCAGCTTAAACGCTGTCAGTGACATAAGATGATAGGTGGCGCTATATTCCATTCACTTTGCAAAATATGTAACCTAGACAACGTCCACCATGGCTCTGTGGTTTAAGCTGCTGGCTAGTTGGCATCAGAATTTAGCGGTCATGGGTGCGATACTCCTTAGAAGATCGAGGGAATGCGCCCCAATAACGAGCCCCTATAGAGCGGAAGGCGTCTGGCGCTTTTCCGGATTACGCTGTGCTATGTAGCTTTTGAACAATTGGGATGAATTACATATGATTATTCCCACGATCACCTGCTGCTCATGAGTATTCTAAAAGCAAATCAGCCTACCTTTGTTCCAAATATTATGGATATTTCGTTTAATGAAATACGTCACCAACTAGCAGGCTAAACAATATCAGTGACAGTAGTAGACAGGTGCGCAATATCACAGTTATTATGTAAATTAGATATCCCAGGCAAATTCTCGCACGGCTCAGGGTCTTAGCTGCTTGCTAGTTTGCAACTGCCTCTGGCGGTCATGGTTTCGATCATCCTAACATGACCGAGGGAATGCCCGCCACTGACGAGCCCCAATAAAGCGAAACACCTCCGGCGCATATTTGGACTACGCTCTGCTATGTAGCTTTTGAACAACTGGGATGAAATCCTTATCAAAAGTACAACTAAAATCATGCTGCTAATGAGTTATATAAAAAGCAGCCAACCTAGTACCAAATGCTATGTATATAGCTTTGACTGAGATGATTTCATCCACTAGCAGGCTAACCACTGTCAGTGACAGTAGTATATAGGTTGTGCAATATCCCATTCAGTTTGCAAATTATTAAGCCCA
This sequence comes from Dicrocoelium dendriticum, assembly GCA_944474145.2. NCBI lineage: Eukaryota > Metazoa > Platyhelminthes > Trematoda > Plagiorchiida > Dicrocoeliidae > Dicrocoelium > Dicrocoelium dendriticum. Next base: position 10,873,702 of record OX104069.1, read on the forward strand.
GCCAACGTCTTTCATGGCTGCTTGGCTTACGCCGCCGGCTAGTTGGCATCTGCCTCTAGCGGTCATCTGTTTGATCCTCCATATAGGAATGAGGAATGCGCGCCACTGACGAACCTCAATAATGCGAAACGCGTCTGGCGCGTTTCTAACCTCCGCTCTGCTCTCTAGCTTGTGAAATATTGGGATGAATGCCGTATCTGAATTACAGCTGCAATCCTGCTGCTCATGAGTAATATCAAATAAATACAGCCTGTCCTTGTTCTAAATTTTATGTATATAGCGTATAGTGAGAGGACGTCATCATCGATCAGGTTAGCCACTTTCATCGTCTGCATTATCATCAGCAGTACGTCAATTATTTAACCGATGCTTCACTACCGTACAAACATGTGGGTCTTTGAATTAATGTGTTGGAAGGGCGTGATAATGGGGGCTTATCTTAAAACCTTAATGCACTTAGGCAACATTCCGGTTAAATGCGCCTACTCCTTGTGAATAAGGCATACTGTTACAAACATCTGGCTATCGTGCAAAGGTAAGTCGGCACCGGCGAGACAGCTGTCTTGCGGCTTTCACGACCACGCGTCATTATCAGCCAATACCCTGCAGATAACTCAGTAGCAAACACACATTACACAGGCAATCATATTAATGGACGGCAGCAGACGCGCCACTGGTTTCTACTTCGAGCCCTGTCCTGTAAATGCTTGAGCCAAGCACAAGGCGTGTCACGTGGACTCCAACCCAGAAAGCGAGACGGACCAACGGTACCCATTTTGGTCATCTTTGTCCTCATATCCGGTTTCCATGTCAAATGCTGTCCACCGCGAGACTTGCGCCACCCTACACCTGGCAGACTAAATAAGGCCCTTCTTGGTAAGCGGTGACCAGACATATGTAGTACTTGCCCGAGCCAACGCAAAATATTCAGTAATATCTGTTTTTCTGTTAGCTAGCATAATCAGCACCACCTAGTGCACGCCAACGCACAATATCTTTGCTGACACGCTGGAGACATTCGACTACAATAATACCTTGCAGACAACAATGATCAAATACTTGAAGGCGCCTCTGATCTTCAGATCGAAGGGGACAAGTTTCACTATCATCCAGCAGAACGGCTCTCAATGTGACCTTGTATACCCGAACATTCAGACAAAGAGAAACACCCTTTTGTCGCCAAAGATGCCGCAAGTTCAATAAAGTAGCCCTGGCTATTGCAATGTGTGAGCTGACGTCAGTTTCTATGCGCCTATCATTGCTGATGCAGTTGCGAATATAAGTGAAATGATCAACCACCTCCAGTTCCTCGTTAGCGAGCGCCAGGTGTTCATCAATTGGCTGGTGGTACTGTAGCAACCCTTTGCAGTTTGTATTTGCGAAATGCACCCAAATATTGGGACCACCCTGGACAGGATATTCATTGTTGATTGTGCAGCCGCAACATCTTCAAAAAACAACATGATATCGTCCGCATAATCTAGATCAACCAAAATTTTACTATACAGCACTTCAAATCCTACATCGTGAGATTCCGCAAGGGAACACCCCATGATAGAATAAATTGAATTGAATTGAATTGAATAGAAATTGAACAAAAACGGGTAACCGGACAACCCTGAGGAACGCAACTTGGTGTCGGGAAGCTATCCGATAGGATATTGTAAACCATGACTCGTCCTGTATTGTTCGAGTATAGAGAACGCAGACTGTTCACATATTGCGGTGAAACACCTTCTGCGCATGTATTTCGAACATCATCAATCGAACGCCTAAATCAAAAGAACGCTTGAACTCGAGAAACACAGCTGCTTTAGCACCTGCCGCAAAGGGAATATGTGGTCTGTACAGCCACGTCCCGGGTGGAAACCGGCCTGCCTTTCCCTAATCCAAAATTTCCGTTCCGCAGTGAGGCGACGAACTATACTAGAGGCCAATGATTTTGTCACAATTGGCTTAGGGTAATACCCCGGTGGTTAGAACAGTCTGTGCGACTGACCTTCTTTTATATTGCCACTATAATCGATTCGCTCTAATTAGCCGGGACATCCTTCTTTCCAGAAACATCCGAATATGAAGGTCAGCGCTTTGTATAGAGCCTCACCTCCATCCATAAATAGTGCAGATGGGAGGGAATCCGGGCCAGCGGCAGGAAAATGATTAAGGGCTGTAATCGCGTTTCGGCCTTTGGCCACCGACGGAGGCTTTAAACTAACCGTATATGGCTAGTCCTGCACCAACCGAGTTCCGTTCGTTAGATCAAATACCTGCGCATTAGTATAGCGTTTGTAATGTATCCATACATAAATTCTGGTCACTTATGGAAGCTTTGTCCTTTAACTGTTGACAGTAATTTTATAGGCAACGAGAAGCTACAATCTAAAAGATGTGTCAATTAAAGTCAACAATGGTAACAAAGCTTCACTAGCTACAATCAAGTGCTCAACAGGCGGACTGCGATTAAGTCTTTCATCCTAAACATTGATCGTCCGGCTGCCTAAACAACCAGTCTGCCGCACATTTACCATCGAAGCTGTATATCAAACCGCAGTCCATAACAAGACCAAAATTACTTGTTACAGGACGCTGTCAAGAAGAAAGTTAATGCTGATATATTTTTAATTACGTTCTAAACAGATATAAATCCGTAAGAGTTTGATCATTCCATCCCGTAAGACTTAAAATGCTGATGAAGCTATCATCATCAAACGAAACATAACCTGCATTAAACTATGCCAAAGACGTTTTGGCCTACATATGTCAGCGGCAATTTGTTCTCACCAAATGGAGTTTTATTTCGAACACAACAACGATGACAGAGACCTCAGCGTATTTAATTCCTTGATTGGAAATTGTGTTTGTTAGATAAGCAACCGTATTCACCCCATATATAATCGTTATGTAAGCACGTGTATCCTTCGATGTGTAAACATCTAATAATTACTAGCTTGTATTATGTTTGATGCACCGTGGGAAATTTTACTGTCTCTCATCATGAACCTATTCGACTTACAGGCCATGTCAACGTAATTCGAATGGGAAGCTAGCCCTTTGTGCACATACGGACGAATTTTAGGAATTATACACTGTTTCCTTAAAAACATTAAAGATATCATCCAGCACAATCCGTAAGATATTTCGTTTGGCCACATGCACTAAATTTTGCAGCTTCAAATTGCTTACTGACATTAGTAATATACAAATGAATCAATAAATTTGCAGCTAAAATTCAGCATATACTTATATTTACGTAATTCACACGTAATTAAAACCTAGCGGTTCTAGAGTGAAGGTATACTGTGTTGACTAAAACATACTATATATCAAATCAAACTAGAGAAAAGCAGCTGCTGACATACAATGCTTGACCTACTCAAATCAACAGATGAGTACTTTTGCAGAAACTGGTCGTTTCCGACTTCGGAGTTAGCGAATACCCAATGTTCAGATAAGGACAAGTTAATGAAACTGTTTAAAACGAAAAACCACAATAGTGTAGCACATCATCATTTGGATTGCTATTATTGATTTTCAGTAAATTTTAACTAGTATTGTCTTCTGGTGGACCGCAAGGGGTAGTGTTAGACGTTTGACACCTCGACCATTATGGTTCCTAATTCAGCGAACAAAGATTGACAGAACAGCAAATAACCCTTAGTTGCCTTTTGTGTACCTGTTGTGTGGTTGGAATGCGAATTGCAATGTCCATTATGACCTCGATCCACTTTGAATATACCTCAGTCATTAGAATCACAAAACCGTAACCAAATTGGAGGTACTGTGTCGCTGTTCCCAAACATTACACCCCATAAATGGTTTCGTCCAACTTTGGACTCATCAGACGAAGGTAGCCTAAACTGGGGTAGACCTCGAGGCGTAGTGTTCACATGTTGATGCATTAACTACTGTTGCACCTAGGCTTGCGAGAAGCTTGTGGTACAGCGATGAAGTGTACCAATTGGTATTTTGTGTACCCGCTGTGTGGTTGTATTCGGAATAGGATTATTTATTTTGAAGTCGATCCTCCTTGAAATAGACCACCGTCATTACGTTCACAAACAGTGTAAGCAAATTGGTGTCTCAGTGTTAATGCTCCCAACCCTGAAATCAATAACCGGTTTCCTCCTTCTTTTTGCTCAGCTGGAGATAGCCTGAGTTGGGTTGGACTTCTATGCGTAGACTTCTTTGTTTATGCCTTGTCCACTATGGATCATATTTCCGCGAGCATTCTGGCTTTCGCAAGTAATAATTGTACTAAGTTCAATGGCGTAATTGTACAGTGCGACGTTTGTTTGCGTTGAATGATATAGCGTTTTGAACAGACCAATTTGACATTGTGTTAATATCGCACTGGAGCCGTTCCTAGTCGTCCAGTCCTCTGATCCTACGCCATATCTTTATATCATTTACGAAAAATAGGGAATCGTAAAATAATGAACTCGCTAAATCGTTATTGAGCACCAAGAATAGAAGATTCCCAAAGAACCGAACCTTGTGCTTCTCCACACGCCACAGCGTTTGCATCAGACGATGCCTCTTGGGCTCTCACCGCTAGCCGTAGTTTGTGTACAGAATTGCTAATCCAACTCAGGATTGGATCGCAAATGCCTTACATCCAAATATTTTGCAGGTGAGTCCAATGGTCTAAGCGATCAAACGTTTTTGATACGTCTAGGTAGATGGCATCGCCTCCTAATCTCTCATCAGTCCAGCTATTTTCACTGAATAAGTTAGAATAACGCGAAGTCTATACACGAAAGCCATTTTGCTCTGGGGCTATTAATTTGTGGCTTTCCATATGCCACACCAGAGCATGTGCGTTGACTGTTTTCATCACATTGGAAGGTACGAGATGTATTGTTATTGGACAGTGATTTGCAGGATCTGTGCGGTTAATTTCTTCATTGTTGCAAGTGATGAACCCTCGCATCCAACTTGGTAGAGTATGGTTTTCTTCTATATATCGCTACTAGACACCAGCCAGTGATTTTGCTAGTTCACTAACCTCCGCCTGCAGAGCCGTTGGTCGGACGTTGTCAACTCCAGAGAACTGAATACACAAGGCTAACAACTTATTTGACGCAGATTCCGCAGTGAACTTGATGTTGTCTAAACCCGCTAGAGAAATAATGGAAATGAAAAGAACGTTTGGATATTTACCTGCTGTATAGTTTGGCAGTAACAAAGCCGTAGAAGATCAGCTGCTTTAATTAATGAACGCGTGCACACACCAGTTGCGAATAGTTCTGGAATCCTACGCTTCACCTTTTGAATGCCTTTAACGTGTCAGTACAGAAGTACGCAGTTCGTGCGGAATCGTTTATTAACACCTGCTGATGAGTGACCTTGTTTTCGCGGAGCAGCTTCACACAAATTTAAGATGGGCTACGTATGCAGTCCAGGTATTTGCATTCGAGCGGCCCAGGTGTTTTCGCCATGCTGAATCCCTCCGGAACATACACGTGCGTGTGCTGCTTTTCAGAAATCACTTTTGCTTTTTTGGGGGTTGGAAGGACCTCTGTTCCGATGCGTGCATGACCAGTGCGCTAAACGTCCTTGTGACGGTTATCCAGGCAAAATCGGTGGGGCAGTTAAGGAAGTCCAACATGTATCCTTAACAAGCTTAGATAACACACTGTACTGCGTGACAATTTGTAATTCATCATCTTACTTTTCAGAATACTTCGCATAGCATATATATTCAAAGATCGAGTAACCTGATCACTACTAACGAGTGGTGTGCCTGTAACTATGCGGTCAATCATTAGTTCTTTGATAGCTAGTCAATATCCAGTATCATTAGCAATTCAAAATGTGATATAAAAGTTACGCGGTTTTCCAAAGGGTGTCTAGGAAATAGCTTATGCAAGCCAGCTTTAAACTGCGTACCGTCACTTGCTAATGTTTCTATGTCGTGCAAACTAAACTCTCCAGCAATAAGAGTGTGGGTGAAAGACTCGTTCAAAGTAAACTGAAAGATGTGGTTCAGTTTGGAGTAAATTTCCGACTTTAAGTTTGTTGGACGGTTAATCAAGTCTAATAGACATGTGCCCATGTTCTGCAACCGTAAGCGGCACAAAGTCTAATCAGGAGCTCGAATTTTCAGGTGGTATCTAAGTACATAACTGCGGTTTGCGTTATAGTAAGAAACCTCACTACCACCTTTCCGGTTTTATCGATCCGGGCCAGTGACATACCGAGTTAATTGATCACAAACTCGGTAATATCAGGATTTAGCCATGTCGCTTTATTCATGACTAGGTCCCGCGGTTGTATAGCATAGTGTAATTTAAGTTCCGCTAACTTACTTAAAAGGCCTTTGGCGTTCGTGTACATGCACGATGGGATTTTGCTGTCAGGAGTGTGTTTATGGATCACAACTTGGTTTTAGTTTTTCAGCCCGCCTTTATGTGGCCGGCAATTAAACGTTTTTTGGTTCAGGAATTTCAGTCAAGTCGCACGGCAATATTAAGCCTTCCTAAATAGAATTTTCACTCTTGCCCTGCAGTGTCCTTTCGTATGCCTTGGGCGCTGTTCTGTCCGACTGTCCGCAGGACTGTGCAGATAAACTAGTTGAAACCAAGGTAGATCAGGTAATATGCGTACTTCAAGCGAGTTGCGAACACGAGCTGCTGAGAGCAGAACAGCCTCTGTCCCGTCTGCTGAGTCTAGTGATATTTGAAGAGCACAAGTTTCAACATAGTGCATTTAATTCGGTTGCCCAGCTACGCGTTACAGCAATGCAGGCTCAACCAGAATATATATTGCTTCGCTGATAAAACTCCACTGCTTGCGATTGTTTTGCATATTGCCATTTATTGAGGAAGATTCGGATTCAGGCATATTAGTGCACGGCCGAGTTAACGCAGCGTCCTTTTTTCCAGCGAGTGCTAGTTTTATATCTTTGCCGCTAAATTGGTTGGGTTAGATGGCACCGTTGGTATCTGACGGTGAAAGCTGATTTGCACTGCACATACTCGGTGTAGAAGCTGGGCTTATATGTGTCGCTGTCGGTGTGCTTGTCGAGTCCAGTAATGTGTACGTTACCGCCTTGTTATCTGCAACGGATTGTCTTCGGCTCTTAGCTGTCGTTCTCATGACTGAATCTCTAAGTGAAATGTCTATATTTGGAGAAGTCTAACCATGAAGGTTTGCGGCTTGTTCACTAATGGGGGTGAGGTGGCCCAGTGGATTTAGAGTAAAAGATACTGCGTTGCCGTTAGAGACTCTCGCGCCCTGCTTCTGCTTGGCTTCAGAGCTTACTTTGGCTGGGTGAGGTATTATCTTTGCCATATTTACCTCCGTGAAATCGATCCTAGTATTTAGAAAATGAGCGAATACATCAGTCATCCCATCACACTTTTTCATGAGCGAAGCTGAAGGTTTGACAACTGGAATTACGACAACATAGATAAAACCAAACTGTGTCAGCACTGTTGCTTGTCTTACTTCTTGTATGAATTTGCCTACACTTTGCGGAGAGTAGGATATAATGTAGCTAGAAAGGGTTAAATGATATTGAGGAATACATTGCAGTTGTATGTGCAACAAATGCGACGTTAAAACATTGGAATGTTGGTCATCATCTTATTTCTGACAGAAATCCTTATCTAGGCACCCACCTTGATAAGTGTATTTTGCGCCAGGCGTGACGCTCAAAAGTAAGCACACGCACACGTATTGAGTGCTGTTTAACCCCACCAAAGGCAGGCTGTATAGGCAGATAGAGGTCGTAGTGCGCAGACTGTCGCGTTCAGCGATCCTTCCACTCTCAGTTGAACATACACACACGAAGCGGCAGGATGTGTTAGAATGCCTGCCTCAAGCGACGATGCAGGTGGAGTACTGTTAAGCGTCCCTAGAGCTGCTCAACTGATGCGCGGAGCAAACAAACTGTACATTTGTGATGCTGCAAAATGTAGGGATGTTTACTCGTAGTTTAGGAGACCCTCAGATTTCTCTTCCGAATAATACCAACATTTTACCTAAAAGCCAAGTTGATGTAGTTGCACAAGCAGACCTGGGAAAGGTATATGCCGAAATTATTGCACTGGAGAAAAGGTACAATCCACATATTGTACACCGAAGACTTGAGAAGTACTGAGTAGAGCTTGTCGAAATGGTTGAAATGAACACACACAAATATTGCTTGGGAAGAATTGGAGAGGCCACGTAGGTTCACACAAGAGCCGCGTTAAAGTGAAGCCTCACGGTGTGTCGTTTACCAGACAACCGTATCAAAACATATCTAACCGTTTTGTAAGCATGTGGGTTATTCCACGTGTAAACATTCAATAATTATTAGCTTTGAGTTAACCTTGAGGCACCGACCGAAATTTCTTTGTCTCACTCTAAGCAGCAACTTCTTAGACGTAATGTCAATGACACAACACTCCGAATAAGGCCCTTGCAGTTGGTAAAATACATAAGATTATAAGGCTCGATATACCGTTTGCTTGTAAACATAATCTATATCACCTATCATATTTGTTCCCTTTGGCCAATTGATTTCTTTGGTACAGCTTCAAATTATCTAAATGTATTATGTTACCATTGTTTATTTAAAGTTATGAAAAGAAAGGCTTACGTCAAAAATTCAGCGTATTCTTACTAAGTATTTACGTAGCACATTAGGAAACATTTAATTTGCTAGAGTGTATTTGTAAGCTGCTAATATGTAATATTCTCATGTCATTCAAAACTAGCGAACAGCATTTACTGACTTAATATACTCAACATGGTCAAAACTGCTGCAGACCTTTTACGTAGGAACTGATATTTTCCGACATACAATTTCTCTATACACGTATGATCAGACAATAATTAGGTGATGCAACTGTTGAGACCGATAATCTCCAACGCGAAACACATGTTCAGAGTGGTTAAAAATATTACTGCAATGCAGTAAATAATAAAATTGGTATCTGGTCCACTAGAACTAATATATGCAGCAGAAGGCTGATCACAATATATAATATGATTACACATTAAGATCTGCAAATAAAAGAACATCACATAAGACCATTGGATAAGTCGTATATTTTTTAACTAGTTATTTGGCTTGATAGCTAAAGGAATATAATTTCCTCTAAGTGTACGTTTATAGTCGCATTCTATCGCATCTCCGTAGCTGGCTTGTCTTCTAAATAAATAATGTAGTGGGCTTCTACCGTAAGCATCCACTGCGTTCACAGCTTTGGACAAATTACACGCTGTTAAACTCTTTTTTTGAAACACCTTGCTACTGCTAATACAAAACGTTATACGCTCACATTTATAATGCATGTTACGCGATTTTAAGCACGATGACTCTGTTCTGTTTGGTATCGTTTGATTTGCAATCTAATCGTCATTGCTACCTACTTAGCGCCTGCAATGGAACGTGACTACAATTTAAAGGTATATTTGATCAGCCTCTTTCAGAGTAGCCTCACAAAACGTTCATGCAGAGCTCTTCTCTGCAATTACACTTGGCTCCAACAGCATCCGCATGGTGTTTATTAGGTGGGATCAAACCATTTATATTGTCAAGGTAAATGCGTCACAAGCTCGCCACATCAATCATGGACAAATCAAAACTGCATGCACTTCGCTTGAAAAGCTTGCCGCGAAATAGCGCAAGGTAAACTCACAGTTAATCAAGAAAAATCGCCTTGTGATGCCGCTCATACAGCGGACGCATTTAGGGCCATTTTCCCCCTTAGCACAATTGATCGTTCTACTTATCCTCGCATTTTATCCAACCCATTTAATAAAAATAGCAGATCAGTTCAGTGACATTAGTAATATACTTGATATATATATATGTATCAATATATATGTATATATATACATATACAGGGGGCACGTAACTCAAGCAGCAATTCACATAACGGAAAAGACTTTTAAATCATTAATCGACACTACAGTTACCCTAAAACTTTCAGTGCTCAGGTCACACACAGTACGTGAATACGAGTAATCTCATTGGCAGTCGTCTATTTAATATTCAAGGCTGCAAATTTGGGGATGGCATCCCTTGTTGACACCCAAGCGACGATAATCATTCTAATTTCGCACCTGGGAAGACTACTTAACCCGTCACTGTCACATTTTGTGCCGCTGGTGCATGACAATGCAATTCCAACTTGATGTGGGGCAGTGCTTTAACCCTACGAAGGAGAGGAAAAGCAATAGATAAACTTTCTTAAGACCTCAATGATGGCGTTTACGAGCATAAACTTTAGGTAGGCTACAGTGAGGTGAACCTGCATTATAGGTCATATTTTTTTGAACCTGATGGAATTAACAAGTCTGTAGGCATTCACTATGTTCCACAATTTGGTAAGGTTCTCATTTGGCCGTACTTGTTCCATATTTGAGTATACCTTACCAGGAAGAAGTTGAAACGGATGTTTAAGTTCCCTTTTTTATATGTAGTGAGTGACCCCTATTTATTGTAGGATAGATTGAATAATTTTGTAATAGAAGTTTCATTCCGGTCTTGTGCACCCGGTAATTTATAATTTTGTAGATAAGGACTAGATTGTTTCTCAGGCTGCGCACCTATAGGGTTTAATTAAAAGCTGCGCCAGCGTTCTTCATTGTTCTGAATACTGGACAGGCCAATAAGAAGTTTCGTGAAAGAAGGCTGTATGATTTCTAAGACAAATCGAACCTTTCAACACAAGTGACCATGGATAATTGTTCAATGGAGCAATGAACGATGAAGAACAACCATTGTATCTGGGTTAAGAAGCTTTGCTTAACAAGCCTCATATGGTCTGCTGGGTTAGCGAAAAAGGTTAATGAAAAAAGCAGTTAATGGTTTTACTATCAAACTAAAGAACTTATCGTTTTTCATTCCGTACCCCTTCAGTAGGCGAAAAAAGTAACTCCAAGGTATCTTCCGGGATTCGAATGGAGAGTAGCGTTAAGTAACAAAATCTAAGTGGTGGTGTGCGTCATCCAAACGACTTTTAAATATGGCTAGTTTGGGTGCTGAAGCAACATATTCGGGGAGAGCATTCCATGGCTGGCACGCAGCAATAGAATAGAAGTTTCTACGACACGTCAGACGGCTGTATTGTTCTGCTGATTTCAAGGAGTGGCCGCTAAGGTTGATGTTACTGTGTAGTTATAGTAAAGAGCGGCACACATGGATTGGATTATTTAAAATCAAAGACTTGTAAACAAGTCGCATCGTAGTCGACGAAACCGCCCTCTGAATATTCCTAAATGTCTCAGCGTATGCCTGTACTGAAGGTGGCACATCCCAATGACGTATTTATAAGCCACTTGTTGAGGTTGGTCCTGTGCTGTTATGCCTTGCTTTAGCCATGGCTGCCAGGCTTGGATTGCATATTCGACATGAGGATGAACAAAAGCATTCAGTATCTGTTGGAAAATACCGATGTCTAGTTGTCCGAACGCGCGTCGTAGCAAGCCGAGGTGCTGGTCACCAGTATTCGAGGTCTTTGCGGATTGCATGGAACAACCCAAGTTATCCTGAACAAGGATGCCAATGTCGCGTTCCACGGATGATTGCTGCAGTACTTCGTTCTTAGCTTGTAGGAACAGGTATACTGTCGTCGTCTGTACAGTACCTGGCGTTTGTCCACGATGAACTATAACAGATTTCAGGTTGAATTATCATGTACCATACCTAGGTAATACTGACGTAAATGCTGATCGGCATGCGCCTGAATCCGGCCATATAATAATAGGTATATTTTCGGTTGGTATAGTAGTTCGGTAACGTTTCACCCTTGGCACAACAGCTTCGTCAGACCAGGTGAATCAGTGCATTTGGTGTGGGGTTTTATAGCGGACAAGGGCGATAACCGCGTTACCCGAGACTTGCGTTATGATATCATTACAGCAACCGTTCGTGATTTCACCTCAGGTGGTTTAAGCACAGTGGGAATAGTCCATGTGTTCCTTTGTGCTTCATGACATTGACGGAAGGAAGCAGTAGGACTAGGCAAGTGATATGAAGCAAGGTGGATAGTGACGCTGTTGTGTTGTTATAGATGCATATATAAAAAGTTAGCATTGATAACAAAGGTCAGCTTGAGGGAAATCATATAGGTGCACAGCATAGCTAAATAATTGAGGTCCTACGCACAAAATTACGGAGCTACAGTGTGAAAGGGAAGTCGGTGCAGCATAGGGGATAGTTTTGTATAAGGAAAGAGAATAACCAGAGCCAAGGAGATAATTAGAGGAGTAGAATCAGGTGATGGATATAAGCTAGGTGAAGGGAGAATATTCAATGACGTTAGAGTTAAGTAAGATAATTATTATTGGAGAAAACGTTGTCAGCCTGTGGAATGGTTATACGTTGATAACACAGCTAGGTACTTGAGGTCCCACGCAAAATAGTTCAAAGCTACAGTGTGAAAAGTTAATCGATATAGCTTCCAAAGCCTGTGCTGCATAGGAGGATAGGAAAGCAAGAGCCAAACAGGTAAGCGAAGTAGTAGAAATGGGCGATAAATGTAAGCGAGATGAAGAGAAACATCAATGTTGTTTTGGTTCATACGGTAACCAACCTAAGCGATAACGATGTTCGTTTGTCGATAAGGAAATAAATGGGCGACGCAGAGTAAAGATCAGATTGGAAAGTGCAAACCGAGTCTTATTGTCAACACTATGGGCTTTTCCTTCAATTTCTTGACGCACAAAGGAACACATGGACTATTCCCACTGTGCTTAAACCACCTGAGGTGACATCACGAACGGTTGCTGTAATCACATCAAGACTCAAGTCTCGGGTAACGCGGTTATCGCCCTTGTCCGCTATAAAACACCACACCAAATGCACTGATTCACCTGGTCTGACGAAGCTCTTGTGTCAAGAGGGAAACGTTACCAAACTACTATACCAACCGGTTGTTTCCAAACCTCTCTGAACTCATGACTACTCAATCGGTTCCACGTATCTTCCAGAATATGAATAGGTATATTTCCCTTGATGAGAGAAACTGTGTCTGTAGCGGCACTGATCAATTTGCACAGAAGAATACATGCTGTTGCATTGGTGACACGCATTGGTGGCGTATTGGAATATGCGTTTCATGTATTGATATTCTTACGAATGCTGGAAGCCAAAGCCTAGTTATGAAAACATTGGTGTTTATATTTTTTGACTCCTTTTGGAATAGATCATCAAGGGATTTTTCCCATATGAATATAAAGTTTAGGGTAGTTATATCAAGATAATTGGCGAACCTACTACTAAATGTTGCCAAATTGTCACATGACCTGAGTGTTATTAGTAGTTTAGTCCACAGATAGCTGTAACTGACAAGAAAGAAATTAGTGTGGAAGTTAGTTCTAGCCCACGGTATATTTAATATAAATTCTTCATTGCGAAGCGCTCTAGATAAACAATGTTATAAATTAAGTGGAAGCAAGTTCGAATAGGTATTTTCGTGTAACATGTTGAAAAGCAGCAACAAGTTTTGCTTCCATCGTCGAATCCAAAGTAGCTCGAGATGAAGTTCATTACAACCTTCTCGATAACTCAAAACAGGGTGTATACCAATCAGATGTTTAGTGCATGTCTTCTGCAGATGCTCCACAGCAACTGTCACTCTTTCTCTTATTGCTGTATATTATGCTGCAGTATTCAAGTATGGGGCGAGTGAGTAGCTTGAAAAGCGCAATTCTAGCACGAGTTGGGTATATTTTGTTTGATATATTGAACATAACCTGTCTGGCAAGTGCTACTTGGTATTGGGCCTGTTCGGAGAAATTGTTGGTAGACGAGTACGTAATGCCAAGATCTCACGTGGAAAAGTGTGTAGAGGCGCGTTCATTGTTTAGGATGATGAATACTTCGGCGATGCAGCAGCCGTAAAACATGATGCATGATTTCTTACCCGAGACGCTCATCAGTCATGTTCAGCACCATGATTCAAATAAATGTAAATCATATTGAGTGAGCAGTAAAATCCCGTGAAGCTCGTCATGCTGAAACTTAGTTTGATATTGTCAGCAGATAAAAATGATGTACCATTTCTTGCAGACGTGGTGATGTCACTTGATGTAGAGCAAAATGATAAATGGACCGAGAACGCCCCCTTGAATGACGTCACTGGTGATTGAGCATGAGGAAGAGCGATAATCACTGAAAGTGACTATCTGATGATGATCACTCAAGTAAGATGATAGACAAACTAGTAATTGGTCCTGGGCCCTAAAGTTCGCCTAGTTTTGTAGCAGTCGCTTTTGCGGTACTCGGTCGAACGCTTAGTGTATGTACGAAACAAGACTACTTTTGCATAGTCGGAATCGATTGAGTCTGAAAAGTGATTAAGGTACTGCAGTTGACAGGTGGTGCACGATGTTCTATTGCAAAATCCATGCTGCGAATTCCTGACCAGGCCAATAGAATAAACAAAGTGCGTCATCTCCATTCTGACCAGCTTTTCAAATAGCCGACCGATTATCGAAGTGTGAATGATTGGTCGGTAGTTATCAATCGTTTGTTTGAAACCTCCTTTATGCAGAGATATAATAAATGACGTTTTCCATTTTTCTGGAAAGTAGCCAGATGCCAGCGATAGAGTGAACACGCTCCTCAGTAGCAATGGTATATCAGCTCTTCCTAGTTTAATGGTGGTTGTGTAATGCCATCAGATCCCAGCTTGCAAGATGGCCTGATTAATTTGATAAATTGATGGATAGCGTTGAGCGAGATATCGACTCTACTTAACTTAAGCTCTGTGCAAACAGGCATCTGGTCAGCTTCGCGACTCATGGTAGTGGGGAAAAGTCGCTGAATGCTTCACAGATTTCAACCGGGTCAAGGAGTTAGTGACAACATCAAAAAGTTCGATAATCAGAGGAGAGCGGTCACTGGTTCTACGATGCAGTATTTTGACAAGCTCCCTAGCTTTGCAACTTGTCCGTAGGGCTGTATGTTCTTCATTGTTTTGTTGTGTTAATTGCCTGTTTGACTCTGGTGTTAAATTTTTTTAGGACAAGTGAAAAGTCATGGCGCCGTCTGTATCTTGCAGCTAACGTTTTGCTTTTCTTGCGAATTAAATGCTCGACGGAATCTATGGAGACATGAGGGGTATGAATACATTTTGGAATAAGGAGAGCTATAGCGTGATCGATTTGTTTAATGTCAGAAAACGGTAGGAATTTTGAAGCGATACTCAATGCAAGTTAATTGGTGAAAACTAGTATCAACCGTGGACCTAGAGCTGAGCCCAGGGACGCACCAGATTCCACTGGTATGGGTTCAGATAGGGAACTCCGAACTCTCACCACTAATTGTCGTTGCGGGAGAAAGTTGGCGATCCAGCTTGATGTTACTCCCAGTGTATCAGAGCGAATGGTGTCGACCCCCGAGGAGCTGTAGTTGTGCAGAGACGTCAGCTTCCGCAAAACAGCTTCGGCAGTAAAGGGCTGTGGGTAGCTCCTTGAGGCGGAGAAATAAAAGTTGTAAGATGGCTTGATTGTAAGACCCTCTGAAATGTGAGCGTATTGCCTCCGCAACGCGTTTGCTGCTTCTCTTGCTGTTCTAGTTGGACCATCAGTCATCCGGATGGGAGGAATTCCCCGTCTCACCTTAACTGGTCCATCGACATATGTGTAAGGCAGTTTGTGGTTAGCGCTGAATGTTTTCGTTATATTATGCTGATATACGACTTTGTCATTGCTAGATAGTTGATCGCAGTGATTACGATGGGCTACGTAGTTGTCACAATTATATCGTATTGGCGAGGATCCATACATTCACCAGGCTGCGCTGCGAATAGCCATCCATTTGCTAGTTCTGCTCCTCAAGAAAGAAATGGTTTTGGCTCATTGAAAACCGTTGTCACTGAGGCAGCCGTAACCAGTTGATTAAATTCACTGACGAATTTAAGCCAAGTGACTTCCGGAACGCCTTCAGTCAGGAAAGAACAGGTTGTGGCACTGACAACTTGGGCTTAGCTGTCCTAGAGTGTAATGGTGCGCACCAACTCAGGGTTCAGGTTGCGATAATCCGAATAGCAGATGATGTCGAAACTGATGAGTGCATGATCACTGCGCTCCAAAGGGGATTCGACGATTAATACATCAATCATATGTTTCTCGTTGGTGAAGCAAAGATCTAGCAAAGAAAGTCTATTACCTGTTCTGAAACGAGTAGCCGTAATGACGTGATTTTAAAGTAGAACACTTGTTATAAGCTCCTGCGGATCTGCTTTGAAAGGTTCTTCGAATGTAGCAGGAGTTTCTAAACAGTGTACATTGAAATCACCCATAATAAGGATGTGATTGTGCTTTCGCTTTTGGTTGCATCTTAAAGCTGTCGCAAGTTGCCAGCCGATTTTCGGTGTTCGGTTTTGTGGGCGGTATACCAAAGCTATTAGGCAGGGGCATCTGCCATGTAACTGTAGACGGCACTAAAGAGAATCGGCGAACTGCATGTATAAATCCTCAACAGCCTCGGACTGTAGGTCACTTCGGTAATATACGATTACCCATTATCCTTTCGTTAGCCCGTCGTTTTGTACGAGTGACATGCCCGGCAGCGAGATTTCAGTGCCTGTCATCCCAGTGTGCAACCATATTTCCGTGACACCGATAATATCGCATGCCTTCGAAATTTCGCGCTCTTTCAGTTCGGCTAGATTAGTGTAAAGCCCTTGAGCGTTGTTATGAAGACAGGATAGTTCCTCGGTCTTTAGTAATCCACAAGGAGCCTAAGGAGTCAATTGTGGTAGAATGCCGACCGGTGGGAGTTCGACCGTTATTCCTTATTTTGTTGGGAGGATGATGACACATCGTTCGCAAACTCTTTTACCAATATACGCCCCATTCCTCTTCCGGACCTGCTGAAGAATCGCGTAACCGAGCGGTAGTAATGCTCTTGCGCAATCGCTGATAGGATTTCTTTTGAATGTAGGCTCTTGTCTGGTACTCCCAAGGATTCAGCAGCTTTTAACCGAAATTCAGATGGATGGGTTTTATGATGCCTCTGCTAACGTTCTAACAGTTCCCTTGTTGTGTTCTCTAACTGAACCGGGCTTTAAATACATAACTAAACAAACTATTTATTCACGACAACGCGAGACACGACTTTACATGCATGATCATGTTACGATAACAAAATGTGAAAAAAATGTACAAAATTACGTTTCCAAAACATTGACAGTCTCTATGGATGTGTATGTAATTGTGTATAGGTTTAGCTTTGTAGCCTGCGCTTGTAAGTGTGCCGTTGTATATGTGACTGTGTGATGGCGTCGGTGATGTAAGAATAGACGATTGATGTCAGCGGATTGGGTATAATTATCCGGATATCCACAAGTCAGTGGCTTTAGTATTTGGCGGGTCACATTCGTCACACCATTGTTGATGAACGACATTTGCGGATTTTATAGGGAGAACGCTTGCCTGGTGAAAACCCACCACGTCCTGGAACACTGCCGCCGAACTGTTTGCTGGGACGGGTTACACCCATACCACCCAGCTGGCACCGCGAGGAGGTAGCTTTTTAATCAATCGCGCCACAGCGTTGTCCAAGGAAAGTTTTTCACGAAAGAACCGTCACTGTTTTAATAGTGATTACCGGCTTCGCGACTAATGTCAGACGTAAGGTCTGGCATGCCATAAACAAAGATGTGCTTAGATAATGCAGTTTGCTATGCCCAGTTGCGGTGTCTTTTCGATTTTTGCGTGGTCCAAGAGATTTCAGGATAGTTGTGTACATTAAAAGTCCCGTGTTTTAGCGCAGTTGCAGAGAGGAAAAGGTTTTCCACAGCAATGGTTGATTCCAGTGTTACTCTAATAATGCTGGGTTCGCCGTAGTGTGCAGAGTACGGATGACGAGTAACTCACACTAGCGTTGTGGGTTTAGCTGTTACGTTCATGAAAATGCACAGTGAGTTCCACCGGTCATAGTCGTCAGACAATTCACCCTACGATGTGATGGCAGTAGATTTTTGGGACAGTGGTTAACACGACAGCCAGGGATTTATTCTTAGAGGTCATTTTTGTTGAATTGCAAGATCGGGTGACTGACCATATGCCAAGTTATGATGTTCCACAACTTATCGTTCTGATGACGTCGGCGGTGTTTGCAGCAGAAGAGACACTTAGGCTAGCATCCCAAGGGACTTTGCAGCGACCAATGCATAGAATCTGGAGTAGCAGGGGATTTGAACTCGACCAGAGACTCTTGGGTTGCAGATGCAGTAGACTCGGGTTCGGCTGTCCCATCCTTGTTGATGATACAATCAGTCAAAACCGGCTAAAATTGCTCGCTCACGCGTTTCGAGTGGTGCCCGATATTCGGGGTCATGAGTACTGCTTGTCCATCAGAGCTACGGTCGGTTTTTACCTGGAGTTCATCCAAAAATGAAGACAATAACAGCAAAGGGGACCTTGGCAATCGTGGTTCGAGCGAATCAACTTTTGCGCCAATGCTTCCCTTGGAAGCCACTGTGTTAGCATGGTGCAAACCCGCTTTCAGTGATATAACCTTAGCGTTTGATCGTTGTTTAATTTCTTCTGTTAACCGCTCGCACTTTTGGACTAGAGGTGCAAATTTCACTAGTGGGATGGTTGAACACGCAGTACAAACCAGATATCGTCTGCGGAGCTATTTCGGCTCTTAAATTTTGTTTGGAAGCTTTGCAAATTTAGGATGGTTCTAGCTGAAACAGTGTGCAATGCTAACCTAATTTTACTAATTGGTTACATTCAGCGTACCAACAATAACCCTTCTAATGGAACCCCTTTGGATTCGCATCCACTTGCTTTCTGCTACTTAGCATAGTGTTGCAACTTTACACACTAGGCTACTTGATGTTGCGTGCTTTTCCGACTGGCTGGTAACGTACCCTATTCAAACGCATTGGTTCGGACACTTTGCTTCTTGGTCACACACTGCACTGTGACGGGACAGAGAACGCGATAAAAACAAACTGCCCGGACTAGAAACGGTCGCAAGCTGCTTTCATTTCACACGTTAGTCTAAACGCCGCACTGTCAGGTGACTGCAGATGTTAGTTTTGATCCTGTTTAATGGCCGGAGCGCTGTTCGCGACAAGGCACGGTCGACACGACTGCAGGGTTGATCGATCGCCGTCAGCCGAGAAGTCTGGTCAGCCGATGCGGACGGATAGCTAAGAAATTTCAAAAACCGTTGAAATGACTTAGGTGCTAAGGCCATGGAATAATTCCTACGCTTGGCGATCAACTGGATAGAGGTGATAATTCGTATCATATGAGTGGAACTTGGGCGATGGGTGATCAAATGCCTAGGGAAAACCACACTAAAAGGCGGATCACAGGATGATTGAAAAAGATTTGCACGGTTATCGCAAAAGCTGATAGGGATCCTTCCAAATTCTTTGATGACGAAAAAGCCCAGAAAATGAACTTGATTGTTATATGATAATCTAAAGTCTGTTAAGATTGCACGTAAAAAAGTACAAATTGTCGGAGCTTCGGTTTTGTGTCCACTTGACAGTAAACTTGTCAGTCTTTCCCGTCTACCACAACGGGTATAAAAGCGAATGCTTAATGTATCCCGGAAGATGATTATGGTAAAAATCGCAAAATTATTAAACTGTATGAGGAAAAGTAACTATTGTATACATTACTCAACAGGTGGTTTGGCGTAGCACAGGTGTGAGTTATCCTGCTTGGATTTTCGGGGGTTATGATGCCGTCCACGGTTTTCTGTGTACGAATGCCATCATCTGATGTGCGTGGGCTACATAACGTAGTGATAACATGTCAGAGTATCGTCAAGGCGTTTTTGAAAAGTGGTAAGGTGAGGGCGTTAATTACATGTGCCGGGAGGGTGCTTTTTGGCTGTGACAGCCGGAGGGTGAAAATTTCGTCAACATTCCAGTCTGCTGTACTGTGCGACCAGCGTAGACTGATGACCCCTTAGATATGTCTTTTGATTGAGTTTCAAAAGTGAATGGCATGCGTGGTTGGGATTTCTCAGGATCTGATCGCTCCTTAGACGCCGATAACGTCCGCTGTATATGTTGAGGGGTTTTAGCCAGAGTGAGTAGGGAAGGCGGGACAACGCTGTGATAATTTTTGTCGCCCTGCGTTATGCAGTAACGCTCGATGGGAGGTGGTGCTTCCGTCAGTTTTGCCACGCTTGAATGGCGTATTCCATGTGCGGCCTCACGTTCGCGGCAAGTACTTTTGGATTGAGACAACAAACTTTCCCAACGCACTACGAAGAACGCCGGTGCTGGTTTGCTTTTTGTAACCAATTCAGTCAGCTTCAAACACCTAAGCTCCTCTTGCACAAGCATGACGGGATCGCACTCATGAGAAGGCCGGGGTAGTATTTCTGGACATAAGTGGTAGCTGTGAGTATTCTGATGGCACATGCTCAGAAGTCTGCACTTGTAGGCGTTGAAATGCAGTATGTTCTCAATGGACCGTGTGTGCGCTTCGTCCAGGTCACCTTGTAACGCTTTGTGGTTCTCCACTAAGGCGATAGCATGTTATATCTTTGGACCATCTTTAAATAGCAGACGGTTTGAAGATAGCACGCTTGCGCGATCATTTATGGAAGCCAGGAACAGGCGGGGTCCAAGTACCGAGCACTGAGGTAGCCGCACGTAACGTCAATTGGTTCGGACAGGGTGCTGCAGGCCCTCAAATTCAGGTGATACTGAAAGTGAAAGTCGCCCATCCATCCTAGAACGGGATCACCATTATCATTATTATGGAGTTGCTGCAGTAGAATTCAATAGTTCGGATGGTCGGATGCCTTTGAGAAGTTCAGGTAGTCCACAACTACTATCACAATAAAATCCACAGTTTTCGTGCATCATGCAGGAGCTATCAACAGATTAGTAGTACGTGACCGATTTTGACGAAATCCGTGCTGCTTCGGAACGTGGATTCTGTCATTTCCATGTACTCTATGTACACCTCAGCTACAATTCATTCCATGATCTTGAAGATCACCGGAAGAGGTGTTATCGGACGATCCTTCGTTGTTTCTACAGTGACATGTTCAAATACTTTGCTTTTATTTCGCTCTCGATGCGTATATTCTACTCATAATTCTATTTAGCACCCATTCGCCGATCATACGAGCTTGTAATTGATTGGGTGCATTTCGAGCCACTATCGTTTTATATGCGCTGCGCGTGTGTGCAGGTAGTATTCTCCATCCATACGTTCCGGTGTTGCTCTTGTCTGCTGCTTTTCCGGTATACAACATACTGGGCTAGCAACTTTCTAGATTTTGGTGATGATCAAGTGCTTCCATATTTTGGGGATACGCATCTCGTTAAGTCAGCTCTGAAAGAGGGTTACTAACGGTTCAGCTAAGCTCATGGCGGCAACTTCTAAAGCCTTTTTACGAATGCATTGCGCACACGGGGAGCTGCACTCGTGAAAGGACACCAGCCTCCTCAGTACAGCTGCGGAGATAAACGAAATGTGATTAAGTAATGATCGAGCCGTGATCGCGTAGGCAGGATGTAAGGTGATCATACACTTCGGAAGGTTCGGCCAAATTGGAGTCCAAGAAAGGTGATCGCCGCTTGTGCCTTTTGGGCTAACCTGCAGTATACGGAGCAGAAATTCGGCGCGTAACGCAGAGAAATTTGTTTATGTGTCTGTATAGGAGTTGTGGGTTTAGAGCTAAATGTTTCAACCAGGTCCTGTTTATTCTTCATTTTATTCTCCTGGGCGCGGATGACAAAGTGGTTCATTTAATGTATAGACCCCCAAGTACCCTCGGTCTGCGAGGGGTTTTTTAAGCGTGCCACGTCAGTTCCTCAATGACATGCATTTACATATCCTGCTCCCCACGAAGGACTCCATCATTTTGGGTCGGCAAATTTTGGCTTCAGATGTGCTTGCCACGAGCCTGTTGAATCTATTGACAAATTTCCAGCAGGCCAATTTCGTTGACCATTCAGCTAGGAAAGACCAGTTCCTTCAACCAGAGTTCGGACAGATTATCATACTTGGTTATGACGTAAGCTTCCTCAGTAATTTTATTAGAATACTCTGCATAGCACTAGTATTGAAACACTAGTGTCACTTGATCGCTACGGCCCGAAGAAGTGCAGTCTTGCCGATGTTGATCATCAGTTCCTCGTTGGTAAAGAGGAGGTCCAAGATTGCCAGTTTGTTTCCTGTCATTAAACGCGTTGAAGATGTAACGTGGTTGTACAGCAGTGAACCAGCGATTAGCTCTTGCGGTTTTCACCGTGAATCGCTCACCAAGTGTAGTCGAGGTTTCCACGCAAGTCGGATTGAAATCCCCTACCATAAAAGGTGGCAGTAGGATCGTCCTTGTAGATCCTACATAGCGTACGATAGGGCTTGGTCCATTTCCAAAGTGGACATTGATGGGCGGTATACAATGGCGACTAAGCATCTATCGACCTGCCTTAGGTGTAGGCAGCACCATGACGGGTCCACCGTTTGAATCCCACAGTGGTTTACTAGCTCGATGAGTTTGAAACAGTAGTAGAGAATTACACCGCCTTCCTTTGTGGGTCGGCGGTTACGCAGGAATGACATACCAAGTAGTGCGATCTCAGCGTCAGTAAGGCATGTCTCGCTTACCATGACAGAATGCCAACACATTGAGTTTTGACGATATCGAATCTCGGCCAATATACTTAGAAGACCTTAGGCGTTTGGAGGGTCAATTTTGGACTATGCGTTTGTGATTGGATTGCGAAGCGCAATCTCAGTGTGGAACGCCATTCACATTGTAATGAACCTCGGTCACTGCGATCACTGGGACCGTAGTCAAAGCTGACGAAAATTGGGTGTTACCCTCTCGAAAACACTGCACTGCAGTGTTTTCTATCTACCATCTACATTAGGCGTTGGTTTACAAAGAAAGTAGAGCAACGGATCCTAGAAGCGTATTTGAACACAAAGTTTTCCCGTGAATTTACCCCGACCTTTGTAGGATCGGTTGACCATCCCTTTTTGGATATATTTCTTGCCAACACCCCGGAGCGGTTTCGGTCTGTTGCATGGGGCACCAACTTCCTGGTTCTTTAGAAGCGATTTGCAACCGATTGTCTTTTCCATCCTCTCCTGATGACTTCAGAATTTCTTGCGCTCCTTTTCGATAACCTGTCTGGTTTTGCATTCTCTCAGCTAATAGTGACACGGATTCGACCGCCTTCAGAGGTATTTCTGATGGCACTTTGGTGCACTCTTTCAGCCATTTCTTTGGAGTATAGAATGACTTTTAACCCCTTCGGACCAGTTCCTTTATAGCTGGGTGATATGGCCAACCTTAACGTTGAGGTGGCGATCACTTCATGAAGAGAGAGTGCTTCGCGGATGCACGGCGATAAGCTTAAACATTTCCAGTCTTGCTTCAGGTAGAACAAAGGATACAGTGATTTGGGCCTTTAATTGCCCTGTATGATATGAGACATGCTCGGAAACGTTCAACGATGTGAACAAATATTAACCTGATTCCTAACTGAAGAGGATTTTGGAATGTTCGTACCTGCTAGATTGACGGAGCCATGCAGACATAAGCACTTGCGACTTTTAGCGGAGCATTTTGTGGACCAATTTTTAATCCAAGAGTCCAGCACAGTTAATTATCAAGTATGTTCTCAAAGCCTGACTCAAAGCCATCGGGTGGAAATGATTAGATAAGTTAATATTTTCCGCAAATACGTACGATCGTCCGTGTTTAATGGAATCACGGATGGTCAAAGGGCATTGCGTTGAACAACGCTTGTAACTTCGTTCGAGGAGAGTTGTTGTCCTATTTTAACATCCTAGGTCCGATGTTTTATGTAGGATTTAAACCAAGTTATCAATGTGTTGCTGACCCCGTGAAAGTGCAGGACGGACAACAAAAGTTCATGTGGCACACGATGAAAGACCTTGTGCATGACTAGTAGACTGTCAATAACGGCCATGCCACAGTTAACAAACAAGGTTACGTGATCAAAGAATTGTATTTGACACGTTACACAGAACCGCTTTGTAAGAAAGGCGTGTTGTACGTTGTTTATCAAGTCACATCTCGTTAAGAATTGGACGACACCATACTTGACAATTAGCAACATGACTTTTGTGGTTGCCGCAGTATTGTTGATAGGGTGATAACTTGTCATTGCAGCTCGGAACCCATCTTTGTGTTTTGGTGCCATTACCGAGTACTCCAACGTTGGAAGAAAATATCCACTGTACAAGGACAATGTGAAGAGTTTTAACATCAGTAAAGGAATGTTTTTGCCTCCATACTTGGTGACAGTTGGAGAAATACCATCGAGTTCTGGATGAAATGACGGTTTGAACATCACTCAGGCTCGTTGGAATGTTTAAGAGTGATGCACCTTGGACTTTCTTAACCTAATGCCCCCTAGATGTTGCCTGGGAAACATTTACAAGGACGTTTAGTACACTAGTAGCGCACGCATCGGAGCAGAAGTCCTTCTATCCCAAAAACAAGCGTAATTCATTTCTGAGGAGGAGCACATGTAAATGTATGTCCCGGAGAGCTTTGGAAAGGCGAGATCACTAGGACTGCCCAAATGCCGACACCTGGACTGCATACGTGACCCATCGTAACTTCTGTGTGAAACTGATCCGCGAAGACAAGGTCACTCATCAGCAGAAATTTATGACGATCGACAACCGCAAACTCCTGTACAGGCAAGTTAACGGCCTTCGAAAGATAAAGCGAGGGGTTCCAGCACTAGTCACGGCTGATGGGTGAACGCGATCAGCAATGGGCGCAGCTGATCTCATACGGCTTCATTACTCCCAAACGTTCCAGGAGTTAATGAGCACAAACATTCTCATCATTTCTAATACACCAACATCTGGTTTGGAAAATGCCACCACTGCGGAAGCTGTGTTGAAGTAGTTGTTATCCTTGAATATCCACAGGTCTCCCGGAGCTGACAACATCCGACCAAAGGCTCTACAGGCAGTAGCTAGTGATCTAGCAGCACCACTGGCTATTTTCTATCAGCGATGTCTAGAGAAGAACCGTATTCCACCAGCATGGAAACGAGCGGTCATCACTCCTATTCATAAAGTAGGTAGCCGCACGGATCCTGCCAACTACCGTCCAATAACACTACTTCCAGTACTATCCAAATTGATGGAATCAATCATCGCAGACGCGCTGATGGAATACCTGGAAAGCCACAATTTAATAGCCCCAGAGCAACATGGCTTTCGTCAAAAGCACTGTGTAATGCTAACCTATTAATTGCACGTAATAGCTGGACTGAAGCTGTTGATGATGGAGTAGGGGTCGATGTCATCTATCTAGACTTTTCAAAAGCATTTGATCTCTTATACCATCGCATTCTCCTTCAGAACCCTCGGAATTACGGCATTGGCGACCCAATCCTGAGTTGGACTGACAATTTTCTACAATAAGGACTGCTAGTGGTGAGAGTCCGAGAATCATTTTCTCATGCCATCGATGTCGAGTGTGGGGTACCACAAGGTTCGGTTTTTCGACCTCGTCTATTCTTGGTGTTCGTCAACGATTTGGCGGGATCAATTACTTCCGATTTCCTATTTTTTACTGATTGTATCAAGCTATGGCGAAGGATCAGAGGACTGGACGACCATGAACGGCTCCAGTGCGATCTTAACACAGTGTTGAATTTGTCAGTTTAAAAAGTCTTACCGTTAAACATAGACAAATGTCGCCTTGTAAAATTACGCCATAGACATAACTACACCTTTTCACTTGCGACCAACCGACTGCAGAATAGTTCCCAGGAACGTGACCTTGGTGGGATCGTATAGAGCGAAATCAACTGTTAAAAATAGGATGTTACCAGTGAAAAGTGGCAATTAGCATGTCGGCATGCTGCGAAGGCATTCGGGAGATTTGGCCCATCAATCTTCCCAATGAAGCACAATTCCTACGTGCACCCGCATGTTAAATACAATATCCAAGCTTGGCAACCTTGGTTGAAACGTGACCTAGAAGCGATAGTGGCACCACAACGAAGGGCAACAACGAATGCAACGGGCCTGCGCTAGCATTCTTACTACCGAAGGCTGAAGTTGCTGGGAAGTTTCAGAGGGCGCTATCAAAGGCTGCGCGGCGATCTCATATTAGAGTACCAGATATTGAGTGACCCCATCACGTATGCCGCCATTTGCTGAAACTTAGACACAACACGCAGCTCAGGGGTAACTGCTTAAAGTTGAAGGAACAATATAGCCGTCTAGATTGTCGACGGAATTACTTTTCCTTCGGGTTTGCAAAACTTGGAACGCAATCCCAGACACAGTTGTATCCTCTACTACCTTGATTGTTTTCAAAGAACGATTAGATGTTGCTCTTAGCTCCCTGCATTTGGTTACCTAAACTCCCCTATTGTGGATTACTCCGAGCATGTTTTGCAACAGGATTTATGTACCTAATGTACCAAAGTGAGCGACCATATTTTACTTTTCTCACTGCTTACCCCAATAATCCCTGCACCCCAGTGTCTTTCTGAACGTTTAAGCTCGTTAATTTATTTTAATTTTACACTAATGTTACTTATCAAACTATTCATCTCGACAGACGTTCGATAGATGACCCAGACATATTGTGATTTCATCATATTCACCTCAACCATCCTATGGGACGTATCAAGCACTTGCTTTTATCCCGTGATAAATCATTGTTCATTGTTCCGTTTTACAAGAAGATGGGACATACTGATATCTGTGTTGAATGAGACCGCATAATAATATGGGTTCAATGCTTTCCACAGTTGGCTAACGTCATCGGTTGTTGAGCCATTTGCTGAGGTCAGACTGGATTTTATGTTACTGCTTTGCATTCCTCCTGTTGAGAAGTTTCACGAAGGTTTATAACTGGTTGCGGACTTTTAAGCACTTTTATTCTTCGGTGATTCCTGCTTGCAGTGCTTGATGTTTTAGTTTCAGTAAAGTCTCTTGAATTTGCAGTAACGTTGCAAAATCCTTAATTTTGCGATATGGGGCCTAAGTTTCTTCTATTTGGTAGTAATTTTGAAGCACAGCTTGCGTTGACTACTACTGTCATGGCGGCTGTTCCACAGTGTGGGTGCTACTTGGTCGGTACAGGTGGTAAGATTGTTAACAAATTCGTTAGTGGCCAAAGTTGAATCCTGTGTTAAGATTTTATGCAAGCTTGGGATATTGAGATTGCCAAATATGCCCTAGTCAATGAGATGGAAACAACGAGTAGACTTCTCCGTCACTCGTAGTTTGTTGGTTACTTTTACATGTATGCAGCAAAGCACATTAATGTGGTCGCAGCTAAGTAAGTGGGTTTTCAATAATGACGAGCACCGATGGAATGCTTTTGGTGAGTGTCAAATCTAATGTGTTGGCTCTTCTTGTAGGTTGGTTAAGTGAGTCCAACCAATGATCTGAATGCCATGGATTATTCCCATGAGGCTAACCGACACTTTAAGTGTGGGTGTCGTCCAGGTAATATGCGGTAAGTTAAAATCTCCACATACAAACTTATATTTGTAGGAAATATTAGAGGCAACGTTGATGGCATCAACTAGTTGTTCAATATGGTGTTTGGTAGAGCCAGGAAATCCATAGATGCTAACTGCAAGTAATCTTCTAGGTCATTGACAGCCAGAAGATGAACAGACATCAGCGTGATATCATTCGATGTTGATAGCGCATCCTCCTCCTAGTTTGCTCAGGCGATCTTTCGACACGTGGTAGCCAATAAGTTGAAGCTGACAGTCACTTATATCTGAGTTGCTCCACGTTTTTGTGAGGAAAATATGATGGGGACTTTTAAGACAGAAAAAATTTATAAGAAAATACGATTAAGGTAGAAAGAAACAAATATTTATAGCAGCGGATTTTAGGAAATATACGGAAACAAGTGATGCGGCAAGGGTCAAGTGGGACTGTTTGCTAGCAATGTTATCGGTTATGTGCCCAATGAAGCATTCGTGGTCTGGAGATCCCGAGGTTGTATTGACGCCAAGGTAAATGTTCTAGCACAGAGAACATCCTTTGATTTATGGGGTCAATTGGTGGAAATCCCAGTGGTGTCGTGTAGTGTTGGGGATTTGGTGTCGAAAAAACCACTTGGAGGGATTTCCATGGGAGGGATTGGCGGAGGTGCATAGGCTAATTGTTGTGGAAGTAGCTGAGTGACGTGCAGAGTATGCAATTCGCTTGAACTTTCCAAATTTCGTTAACTGGTTGCAGTTCAAATGGTGAAAGTGTGCAGCCAAGTTGGGTTTGGTGACAGCTGTAGGAGGTGAGGGTGTTCATCCGACTTTCTACCATTGATCCTACAGCACGATTTGGTGTCACTAGTTGACTCATGAAATCGTGCACTTCTCCTGGATTGAGTTAGTGAGTATGTTGTGGCAGCGACTGAAGATAAACTAAGCAAAACAAGACGTTTTCAACGGTCATACTATGGCTTCTGGACATCGCATCAAGCCTTCATAATGAGATCAGTTTAGAAGCGCGGTGATCTAACGTTTACCTATTGTTGATGGCTCTAGCATTTGAGCTTACAAATAACAATGTAGGAGAATCAGCACACTTCCATAAAGCGTTTGTAACAAGTCATTTAAAATACTAGTCTTATTTACACCTAATGGTTCGAATTCCAGGCAGACCTTGCCATGAATCAACCATTTAGTTTAATTCCAGCTAACGAAGGAAGACAGATAAAACTCGCTTGAACAGACGCACTTAGTATAACCAGCATCGAATTCGTCAAGAAACCCAATCGACTGATTACAGATGTTCCATATACATAAGCTCGAAGTAGGCGCAAGTCTGTTTTGTACATTAAGAGCAGAATTTGAAAATGGATCTCTGTACGTATCATAGCATGGCCAGCGAAAATATTGCCTCCAACGACAGAAAACTGGAACAAATATGTAGCCCAACGTAAACAATACACTCAACTGCTCAGAAATGACAAAGCAGCATATCAGCAAAACATCGCAGAAACCTTCGGTGCTAACCACAGATTGCTGCTCAAGCACGTCAATGATCTATGAAATGTGAGGCAAGGATGTCCTCTACTCCAAACTGTTTATGCAGCAACAAGTAGGGCTAAAGAAGCAGCAAACGTGTTGCGGACGGAATATGCCCCACATTTCAGGGGGTCTCGCTAGTAGACCATCTTCAGCTTTTAACGCCCCGTTGCCTGGACTCACCTGTCTCTCTTTCACCGCTGAAGTTGTCTTGCAAAAATGAAAGCACCTGTTACTACGATTTGAATGAGCGTCGCAATGTATGTTGTCAATGGTTGCAGTTTGAGACCGTCTAGATGACAACACAACGCGGCGCAGAAAAGCGCACAACCAGATGTCATTATTGTTCTAACGCAGAACAGCCGGGCGTGCTCGTTCACTTCATTCATGGTGCTCATTTGATACTTAGTTCTGCTACGCGCCATCATCCACAACGTATACATGATAGTTGACTTGCGCACTACGTGCCGTTCGTCCGCAGTAATCACTGGTTTCTCTGATTTCCTCAGACCCGCTAGTTTTTCCCAGATTATTTAGTAGTGCACCACAATTTCAATGTATTTTTTTAATAAATTGCATATGCAGTCGCCCCAGAAGCAGTGCTGTCGCCGGAGTATATTTTTCGGCGACAGAAGAGTTTGGGTAGTCCGAGGAAGGAACCCAACTTGCCTGTAAGTCTTATCATTGATAGAAAAAGAGATTATCGTGTCCATTCGTATCAACACGGCAGCCTGATTGATAGTGATGTGGAAGTATGCGAACATAAGTGAAAGCATAGCGTTTGCAGAACCCAAAGTCGACTGGAGTGAAACGCCGGTTGGCTATGTTTTCAAGAGAGGCGGACCTACTAAAGATTTAGCACGTTAATCAGATGGCAGTAGTGAACACGTCAGCTCATGTATAGCCAGAAAGTTCTAACCTTTGTGAAGCTTGCGAACTCCACACATTTTATTGGCTTTGAAGAAGTCTTGGAATCATGTGATGTATTCCGTGAACAGTACAGACAAGACAATACCTGTCTAAGCCTTCCACTCGTTTATCGACGAACAGCTAATGTATGGTTTTGCGGATAGTGCCGCAAGGCATTTTGCAAAGCGACGCAGTGAACATGTTTCATTATCGTCTCTGTTGATGTTGGATATCGTGACCGACTAGTTCAACAGAGTCATCCAACATGATATCGTGAAGAATGCGACAGTGATTTCTTTCGTTCTGCTCTTGCGGTTACTACGCAGCCAGATAATGTGTTTCGAGAAGGCTGAAGACTTCGAATGCTCCTTCGCTTAGTGCCACAACATATCGGACATATTGAAACTTATTCTTTCAAGAAGCTGCTGGTTTTTGTTGCAGACTCGTGAGGAACTCCTATCTCGTCGTTTATGAGTGCAACTGTGGAAAATTCAGCTTCCTCTGCACAATCTCCGGAATCGACAATGCCTTCACCATGATAGGCATTGATCAGATATAAAACGTATCCTCCACAGCGCAGTAATCTGGACTGACACTTGAAACCAGGATATGGTGAGTGCCGCCAGGTAAGTTAAAGAATACACCCTCATGTTTAGCACGTAACAGTAGCCAAAACGGATAAGGCAAAGCAACTGGTGCGCTTTTAGACAACCTATATGTCCGAATCTCGGTTAGGATCTCCGAAGTCGGTGAGAACGACTGTCAACACCTAGTGCTTCGTTGGAACCGAAAAACCTTATATACCGATATGTCTAAAAGAAAACGTAGTGGCGACATGAACCTAACGCATACGAGTAAGATTATAATTGTAGCGACATTTTTACCTTTGAACAATTCGCAGGCCACCGAATTGCCGGGCGCTTCCATGCTTGTTGCTCAGAGCAGGTCAGTTGCAACTTATATTAAACTCTGCTACAATGCAGCTCCTTAAGTTTGTGCAAAGCTGTAAGTAATAAACACTGTTTTCCATGGGGTGCTTGATTTTATTTGTAAAATAAGGTTCTTCTGTAAACCGCAACTGGGATGTTGAGCTGCTGTTCCAGTCCAGGTTGCCAAGCAATTCAATTAAACCCTCTCGTCAGACAGCCATACTGAACACGCGGAAAACACATATTCCTGACATTCCAAATGTCGGGACGGCAAGTTGCATTTTTCTCTAATAATGCACTACTTTGAGTTTTGCCAGAACTATGTTTACATAATTATGACTCCTACAAATATACAGTCCATGCAACGTCAGGAACATAACCGTTTTGGGCACTGCTTTTTGCATGGTCGAGGAGGTGCGTATGACTGCGGTGTTGATCTGGCGAATCAAGTAAGCTGTGCTAGACCGGACCATGAGAATTATAATTAAAAATAGACGCAATATGTAGTGGGATACTTAGTGGATAAGGGTGCATGTTACATACACGCGGAATTGTGGCAGTTTAAAATAGCGGGCTTTAACAAATAAACTCACACGACGGCAATGGGAAATAGCTTCTCGAACAATAGTGCAGCATTAACATCCGAATTTAAGCTAAATAAATCAAAAAGAATATAATTAACACGGTAAATCACTGGTCAAACGTAATGTAAAACCTGCAGTGCTCAGGGAGGAGAGCAGCGACTCGAAAATTAAAAGTTCTCCAGGAAAAGCAGTAATAAAGCAGAAAATCCAAAAGCGACTGTGGATCCGTGTGACTGGGATCTAAAGTTGGCAATAATTGTTTGTGGATTCTCTGACCAGTTAATGACCAAATCAACGGACGAAATTTTCTGGAGCTGAAAGGCTGGCGAGTTCTGAGGTGAAACATTTGTATGTCGCTGATTACGGGTGGTTCGCTAATGAAAAACCGCCTTTGGGAAATTTCGTTTGCACGCCATAGAACGACAATCAACGAGAATTTGGCACTTTGAGGGTTCCAAATATGTTAGTACTTCCGGGCAACATGCGCTAATATACATTCTAGAGAACCCTAGAGGAGCACCTATGACTGGTGATTAAAAATGGGATGGCGTCCATTTCTGTAAAACTAAATCATTTCCAACTCCCCGCTGCGTTAGGACAGGTTTTTGAACCAAAAGATTTGGATGAGGACCTTATCGTCCGCTTTTCTAAGTCTGTACGCCCTGGCATTATCCCAGCCCAATACAACAATGACATTTTCTTCCAAAATGAAGTTCATCCTGCATTGGCCATCCCGCAGGTTTCTGATGGTCTCCTTATCTGCTACATGCAACAGGGCGAATAGGCGAAAACATGTTACTGCTGGCGCCTCCCTTCTTTCTTTTCCACCATTTTCTCTTACTCTTATCCCTAGCCCTATCACTAACATTGCTTCTATAATTTCCAGTTTATTTGACAGCAACTGCAATGACACTGGAGTAGAACCCTCTGCGGCCACCATCCCACAGCACCTATCTGACGCCTATCGGCAAAAATCGATTACAAGGCCAAGCTATCCCGTTTTCATGGCGACATACATATTTCGCACTCCAAAACAAACAGGTCCACAAGCTGTACTCGCACGAATCTTAAACCCACTGGGTATTGATGTTTGTTGTGTGTCCGCAACTAGGATCAATGTCTCTAACTGAGTTATTGAATTAACTGCATCTGGTTTGTCCTCTCGTCATTGGTTGCGCGCATCCGGCGACACCGATGCCACACTCAAAGGCCAAGCTGGTGTACGTATCATTCTAACTTCCAAGGCTAAGCCAAAGTTGGTTAATTGGATTCCGGTGCACAGCCATTTATATGCAGCCTGTTTGACGACATCGGCTAAGGTGCATTTACGAAGTAGTACAAAAATCTGTTTTTTGTGGTTTCCGATTATGCTCCCACCGACTGCAGTTCTAATGCCTTCAACGACGCCTTCAAGCACGAACTGAACGTGCTACTACGCCGTGCTACTATTTCAGATATTACATTGCATGAATTTCTGATGGAACGGTCTTATTTTGTAGCATCATTTTGTGAATGGATTGTGCTCTATGGGACCGTAGCCGAAGCAAATGCTTTGTAGTGTTTTTAGACTGGCAAGCCCCAATTTTCCTACCTATATATTTAAATTCATTGCATCGCCGATGATCACCCCTAAGCCTACACCAATGTAAAATGGAATGGGCTTTACAGTTGTTGGTTCACCCGAGAACCCACCTTGCATTGGTTGCTTATGAAAAGCCATCCACAGTTCGTCACAAACAATTGCAATACAAGGGATGCACGTCTCTGATGTGTTTGGCAAATAAGCGACGCAATGGCTTGCGACATATGCAACTGTGTTTCGGCATAATACTTCATACCAGACGCTGACATGGGTACAATCTCGGGGCACCTATATAAATAAATATATTTACAAATAACACTTGTCTAATATACATTAGGTAGAAAGCCAAAGCACGTGAGTAACCATAATAAAAAAGGAGTAAGGGAGAGCCAACTGAAGGGATGGAAAGTTCCATGTGCTGTATGGGCTTTGAGATGCCGGTTTCCTAGGCTGATGAAGGGCACCAATAGAGGCTCGCTTGCGCCAGCAGTAGCTCGTGAGCACAAAAACAATCTCACAGGCCCTTGTACAATCTTGCGCTACAGGACCTAAATCGGATAGTTAACCCTCTATTATAGATCAACAAGTGTCGAAACATTGGAACAGTTTGCTTGCGGAAATTGTCGATGCGAAATCCGTGTCAAATTTTAAGCCA
The DNA here is from genome assembly GCA_944474145.2 of Dicrocoelium dendriticum. Taxonomy (NCBI): domain Eukaryota; kingdom Metazoa; phylum Platyhelminthes; class Trematoda; order Plagiorchiida; family Dicrocoeliidae; genus Dicrocoelium; species Dicrocoelium dendriticum. The sequence continues at coordinate 10,907,310 of OX104069.1, forward strand.
TTTCCGGACACTCATTTTGCGGCTTTCTAATTTGCGGGTCGCATCACAGCAGAATTCTATGGCACAGCTGTACTAGGCGGCAGACGCTCAACAATCAATGAGGTGAATCAGCACACGTGCCCAAACTAATGAGGATGGATCTAAACGGACGTATGTCTGCTGGCACATTACTTAAACTTTTCAGTGTTCAGTAAGGAAGCACATGAGGGTCTGTTACTGTAGTGCACTATTTCCTGTAGAATGTGCTTATTATATACCCACTTCGGGGAAGCTACTGCTTATATGTATATAAACTGCCAACAGGTAGCAGAGCAATTGCAATCCAGGCTTCTATAGTTCATTATGGTTGACAAGTTAATATCAGAAAAGCGAGGTCTCAACCACGATATAACAAATACTCTATAAAGGAGAAGAACAGTGTGCATCGTAAACATATGTGAATTTACGGAATGACGATCGACTAATCAAGCGATGCAAGCAAATAACATTTTAAATGAAAATAATCGGCAAATAAATGATCGAATTTGCAAGCCGATCATGTATTTAAACAGTGGCATGCGGCACTTTAGGGGGCCACAATTGGGATACATTAATATCCTGTTGCTCAAAATGCAGTAACACGGAGCTAGACGAACTGTCTTTGTTACTATTCTGTTTAATCCGTTGTATCGGGGTTGATTAATATATCGCAAGCACCGGCGTATTAAACATAGTTCCAACACTAGATTTCACGCAACGCACACGGTTTGGCGTTTGCATTAATATTTATAAAAATAAACTGACTAATTGTCCACTCACCTCTATCTGTACGTTTACGAAGTTAATTTCAATAACGTGAACAAATGTAGCTTCAATAATATGTAACGTTAACGAAACATGCGAGCATAGTGCGGCAAATTTCCGTTATACTATCCGTTGCATCCAATGGATGAACAACATCCATTTCCTGATCAATCCCCATGTACAGTTTTATAATAAAAACAGCGTTAAAACGAAGCCACTAGCATTTGGCTAAAAGCATTTGATTCCTTTTAATGTCTTTGCACAAACTGTCTTGCGTATGATATTTTTCCACACAACAGAAACCAATCCATGTTTTAGTATTTTATTATACAGCTATGAGGAACTCTCGGTTTTCTGTGTAAGTTGAAGAATGAAATCCACATATCATTACTGTTGTTGCTCCAATGGCCCTCCGGTCCCGTGTTGCAACTTCTTTCTTGTCCAAATAAGATGACATGCCGCAACAGACCCTTAAAAAGGTAACATATGGCAATACCTAATAGAAAGCCGGATGCTTAGTCGCCTAGTAAGTATCCGATGTAAGGAATCATCTAAGGAAATACGGAGGAGGGAATAAAAATAACGGAGAGGAATAAGATTGTAAGCGTACCGAGAACCAAAACCGATCGACCTCTTGCTTGATAACGTGTAACCGTGACGCACGCAGACCGGCAACATTGGCACCATACCCACTCCATATTTGTCTAAGTAGCAACACAGCTAAGCCGAGAGTCAGCAGTTTTAAATCCCTTGCGATCAAAAGGGAAATACGGTGAGTTGTTTTATATTCACCAAGTAATTATTTTGCCAGTTTGAAAAATTCCCTTATTTAGTATCTCATGACAATGCGCCGTGAAGTTAAATACACTTTTTCACTAGAACATCGATGTTGTTCATAAAACTCATGAAGCACATTCTAATTATCTATTTATTCACGCATCGTTCAGTGGCTAGCAGTGTTGTAAATCAGTGAACGAATGCGAGAACTGGCATGACCGATTGGTGTACGCTTGTATGCCTATGACAGCGCCCTGAATGTTTAGCTAGCGTGACCCTAACAGTCCAATTGGGACATTTTCCGTCTCCTACTGGTCAACAGATACATTTTTCTTCAGTGTAACTTTAGAACCTAGACTGAGCGCATGGTTTCCTAGCAATTATTATCCTAACTCAGCAGGCATCGTTTATACTAGGGATTCGCATTGTACTGTGGCATTCATGGAAACGCACACAAACTACATTTTATTGCTGATCTACGATTGAGATCATGCCCAATGGGATAGCATGAGATGAATAAGATGAACGTCATTTTGCAATAATCTGATCAAGCACTCTAAAAATATAAATGGTTTCATTATGAAGAAATATTTCCACGTAGTAAATTACGTTCAGCTTGCATTTTAATAGGCAAAATAACGCTTGTGATTGCTAAACATTTTCGGTTTTAAGCAAAGATTATCTGACGACAAATCCGAAAGCGCTAGTATAATCAATTAACAGGAGCCGCTCATTCTTGCATTTCGCATTTAAGTTAGACGCTATAATATGTACAAACTATACTGGTGCATCAACCTAGAACGTCGGGGTCTGTACGTTAACTGAGATACTTCCAATTCTGGTGGGCTTCTTAAAATCCAAGACACAATTAGCCCCTCGAAGACATTCAGCATGACGAACGTATTGGCGATGGGACGGAATCTCGTTCATCTCTTCTTTGGCACGGTTGTTGTCTTTACAGATCATCAAATATCAGGAAGAATTACAAGGTGTGGGTATGGAGTAAAAAGAGCCGACAAACGCATGGTTAGATTATTTACACATACTTTTAAGTGAAAGCATCGGGTTCACTTGCCGTGTTTGAGTTCAGGTTAATACGTTTACATTTGACCTAAGCATGTTGAAATGTAATTTATGTACCAGAACCAGTGAACTAACACACTAAAAAAGGAAGGTGAGGTGGTGGCATCCTGTGAATTAGAACGGAACTCAGAGTTTAGTTTCTCTACATCCACAGATCCAGCCTGCTTATTGAAGCACTTATCGCGTAGCTGTTTTCAAATTCGCCGCAAGACTAGGTATTTGGGATACAAAAAGCGGCTACAGCTTATAAATTATTCATTCGCGTGATCTCAGTTACTTTTTTTAGAATGTAGTGTGAACAGGTGTCATTTTATATTTATAGGCTTGTTCCACATTCCTTTTAGTTTGTTTGAAGGTTGGTTATGAAAATCTATAGATTCGAGATTTTTGACCTGGCAGCAAAACCGAAGCAAATGTTACGGTAGTCAGTGAAATGGTCACACTGAGCAGACACATTTTGTTGCTGAAAACTATAAAATGAATACAACTCAGCATTCCCTGTTGGCTCGCAGTACCGTTTGTTGGACAGTCTCATCGGCCAACAGCTTTGCGTGACATATTGTTCAGCGAAGGGGATGGATTCTTAGCATAAATGATTTGGAACAATTTTGGTATGAAAAGATAGGAAATATCTACTGGTACATTTGTTGTACGGAACATAGCCAGGTATAATTTGTTTAAAGGAAATCTACTTGTGCGTCTAATCTGGTCAGAAATATCCAATATTTTAGTTTAGTTAAGTACCTATATGAAAATGGCATCAATTTGATCCAAGCGTCAAGGAATGACAGAAAATTAGTCAGGTTTAGTTAGTGACGACATGTATAGATCCTCAGCAGAAAGTTTTAAAATCTGATGCTTCTGTGCCGGTGGTACGTGTACACTCCGAATAAAATTAAAAATAAAACCACTATAATATTAGGCTTCCATTCCTCCCATTACCAGCTGTTTCAGAATACAGAGTAAGTTGTCTATGGATATCTAGTTAGACTAGTTTTGATGGAGGTAGAAGATGACATCAACGGCCCGAAGTTCTGCAAATCCGGAGGCTCGCGTTTCTGCTGGAAAAATAACCAGCTGCTTGAACAACCTTCTCTTCACCATCGTCATGCAACATATAGACCCACAATAGGGCTGCGTTTGAAATGTTAATTTTATGCGTAATAACAATAAAACCCGCTATTTTTCCAAGAAGTGATCGAATATTGCTGGGCTAGATCAGGGGAATTTTATCCATGACAACTGAGCGACTGGTTAGGCTTACCTGCCTACCTGCGCGATATTTTCTCAATTTACAAGCATATATCTGCATGCCCTGTTTAAAAGTCTTTAATAATTTTCAGTATATTTAATAATGCCTGTTTGAAGATTATACCATCCATCCGGTTTGTGGCGGTTAGTTATACCGTGCTTGCCACCAGATGTATATCTCAATTGACGAGAAAGTCTGCAATGGAATGCCAAGTTAGAGAGAGTAGGCGGCTGGAAAAACAAGTTGTAAGACCGAGTGCCGACGAACAACGTATCGAGAATCTGTTAGCACGCAGACACCGGAAAGTGGCCGAAAACTCAAGCGCAACCTAGCGCAAGACCGCGCGTCCGCAGTTCATGACAAGTCGACACAGAAACGTGCCGGATCTTAGATTGAATACGACAAATTGGCGCGTCGCGTTTTCCTTTTAACTGGTTCTCTTCCAACGGGCGCTGTCCTCAATGCTTTCAAACCCTTAGCTCCGTTCAGCTTGTGGAACTGTGCAACAATCAGGAGCTGGTTGCGCTTAGTCCTATGCGTCAACACTGGTTCCACTTCGAACAGCCCTTCCCGGTTTCCATGAAAAAACGCAGGGAAGCCCGGTGAACTTAAAGTTGCTTTCAGCTACACCTAACACCAGGCTTGCAAGGACTACCAAAAGCACTACTGTCAAAGTAAACATTGTAGTGACGCTGCGAGGTTTGCAGATGAGCCTATGTCATCTGAGGTGCTCGCAACGGAATTGTCTGTATCCGAAGTACATGCTCCGAACCAGTTAGAGTTTCATGGTGTGACGTCGTCTTCAGAGGATCCGAAGAGAGACGCAGTTTCCGACCCTTCATCATGAGACGTGGTTTCGAACCGGTCGACGTGTAACGAATATTTGTCAAGGGAGAGCAATTGGCCAGAGTCGTGTCCCATTCCCGAAGAGGCCCGGTAGTCAGGAAAAGTTGTAGTAATGTCTTCATTGTATGGTTTGTGGGTTCCAACAATCCTTAGTCAGTGTAATACGAAATACTTAAAATGTTACTAATCTCCCTAGAATGTGCTATCACTGTCGGCTTCTACGGATTTCACTCTTTGAGCTGACATTCTAATATCGTCTCAGTGGTCTCTTGGCTTTCGACTATTGTGACCCTAATGATCAGGGATGGGCAGACATATAGGTATGCTCACATCTTCCTGAGAACATTGTTGGCTTTTCCTCTTTCCCTCAATAAAACGTTTTCCTGTTCGCACTTTGTTTTCATTACTTTTTCACTTGGATGGATATCCCTTCGGACCTGGCTCTAATCTACCCTCGGCTGACCAGCCACCTGTCTCTGACTGCTTCCCGACATTCGAGACGTTATTACTATAGGCTCTACATTCTAAACACTCTGTTTCCCTCATCCCGAGACCTTTCCTTGATATGCTATCTGGCTTTTCGGATAGTCGCTGCCGTTCCGAAATCTTCTTAGCTTATGACACGCATTGCTGTTCTTCACACCTTAATTTGGCGGCCTAAATTTATCTTGCTGGCTTATCCGGACTCGTCTGAACGGTCTACTACTTTCTGACCCACTTCGGACTTCTGAGAGCTAAGTGACTTACGCTCTGCCGACGTAATGTCCTGTAGCCCTCAACTGAAATGAATTGTTGGCCAAGATTCATCCCTACTACTCTTCCCTCATTCTTCCTATGTATTCCTATTTTGTCGATGCTCTCCTTTAGTAATTAGACCTAACTTCTACGGATTTTACTCTTTGAGCTGACATTCTAATATCGTCTCAGCGGTCTCTTGGCTTTCGACTATTGTGACCCTAATGATCAGGAATGGGCAGACATATAGGTCTGCTCACATCTCCCTGAGAACATCGTTGGCTTTTCCACTTCCTCTCAGTATAGCGTTTCCCTGTTCGCACTATATTTGCATTACTATTTTAATTGGATGGATATCCCTTCGGACCTGGCTCTAATCTACCCTCGGCTGACCAGCCATCTGTTTCTGACTGCTTCCTGACATCCGAGACGTTATTACTATAGGCTCTATATTCCAAACACTGTTCCCCTCATCCCGAGACCTTTCCTTGACATGTTATCTGGCTTTTCATATAGCCGCTGCCGTCCCGAAAGCTTCTTATCTTATGACACTCATTGCTGTTCTTCACGCCTTAAGTTGGCGGCCTAACTTCATCTTGCTGGCTTTTCCGGACTCGTCTGAACGGTCTACTACTTTCTGACCCACTTCGGACTTCTGAGATCTAAGTGACTTGTGCACTACCGGCCTGCTGCCTAGTAACCTTTACTTCAATTGCATTGTTGTTCATGCTTCATCATTATCATTATTTCTTCCTTTCATCCTTAACATGTCTTTTTATGCCGATGCTCTCTTTTAACATTTGGATCTAAACTTTACGGCTTTATTGCTATGTGCTGGCCCCCAATTCACATCTTAATGATCTGCTTTCTTTGGACTACTATGTCCCTTTTGATCAGGTTTTACAGACCCAGCGACCTGTTCATATCATTGGGAGGCTAACTGCCGCTGCGGATAGCCACTTTCGTCCTAAACTGCTTCTTTTATGATGACACTCATTACCTTATACTTAGCTATATTTGGCGGCCAAGGTTCGTCTTGCTGACTTACCTGGTCTTGTCTGAACGGTCTCTTGTTTCCTGACCTTTGTCGGACTTCTGAGATATAACTGATCTCGGTACAGCTGACATAACGCTGTTACCCTCACCTTAATTGCACCACTAGGCATTATTCCTTCTTCTTTTTACTAACAAGGATGAATCATCACCTGAAGATGGTCGGCGGCTTTTCCACTTCTCCTCAATAGAACCTGTTTTACCGACCATTTCTTTCCTTCCTTTGCTTTACATTGCATTTCTTCTTCATTCTACGCTAACTTACATGCGTCTGTCCACTCTGACTTCTTACCTTCCTACCTCCTTAAGACTGAGGCAACGAGTCCCAGTCGCTCTTTTCGCGTGATAATCTTTCCCATAATCTGCACACCTCGTTTTCCTTTCTCTGGTTCTAACCGATTGAGTATATGCGCATTAGGACCCCTCAAGCTCTCTTTTCTTCACCTACATTTCTATTTTGGAACAATCTCTCATTCTCTACTGATCCGTGTTCCGCATGCTTCTCGTCATATTTCACCATTTATGATACACATTTAAATGTGATAGTTAAATAACAATTACATATATAGGGGTACAATAGTTCAGTCATCGCCGCAATTGATCGAATGCATTATAGACGTATTCGTTTCTTCTGTCTTTGTGGTTGTTTCTGTTCGAACCCTTTTTTCCCTAGTTTGCCACAGGTACGGAGACACGCACCCGAAGAATGGTCCATCGTTGCGACAATAATACATGTCACACCAATCTGTTATCTGGACATGAACGGAAGATTATCAACCCTTTTGCAACTTACTAACCAGACATATCATTCGGTATCATGCAAGACGACAAATTTTCCGTGGCTTGAACCACTGGCTTCAGTTTGCCTAGCGTTATCTCTTGCACATTTCTCTTACCTGGAGAAATACTTTTGACGTCAGAAGACACTTTCTCCTGCCATACAAAGCCAGAACAATTGGTCATTTTGAGCTCTTCAATCCGCGTTGACCGCTCAATTGGCGTGGCTTCCTATAAATTTCTAATCAATTTTACTACATTCCCCGGGGTATCTGGGTGTCTTTCCTGAGACCCATATTCTATCCTGCGAGACTTCAACAACAATTCAATATATTTCAATGAGTATCCCACAGCGACCCCACGTGGTTCTGCAGACGATCAAAACGTTATATTCGAAAAGACAGGACTCAGGAGCGCAACACGCACCCGGCTAACGTATCAGCCGGCAGAAAATTGGGACGCGACATGACTGCAAATAACCGAGCAAACCAACCTCCAACCAGAAACAGCTAGTTACAACTTGCCATTCAATGGATTGGCGGCAGTGTTTCCGGACGTGGTGGATTTTCGCCTAGCAAGCGTTCTCCCTATAAAAAGCCGCAAATGTCCGTTAAAAAACACTGCAGCGTGGCGAATGTGACTCGCCACCTAATAAGTCCACAGCCCATAACTTCTCACTGGCAGGTCAACCAGCGTCAGCATTCTAGATAGATTCGCTAAGCTGAAACTTCTACATCTTCAAATTTTGTCGTCTTTTTGCCTTCTCCATTGTACAGTTCCAATTATGGGCACATGGACAACTTTATACTGTCATTGTTACAGTTGCAAAAGATGTCTGTGCAGTTGTACATTTCTGCTCATGCCTTCATGGGCGTGCCGCGCATTGCCCAGAATAAAATATTTATTTATTGATTAATTGATTTAGTCATCAAGACCCTGGAAATCTAAAGTTATAGTATAACATTTGTCACTAAAAAATGGTATGGTGGTTTTGCCATAAAGGATACTCCTGTAGAAAATTTTTCCGCTATATTGCTGAGAATAACGACTTTTGCCGGTAGTAAATTGGAAGACATTTTAATCAAATACCAAAATGCTTTGGCTCAGTCAGAAGAGGACATATTACGGTATCAACTTTTGCAATATATTCACGAGAAATGCTCTACCGAATCGAAAACCAGCTAGAAGGTTGCCAATTCATTTTCAGAATATTTAAAATGCATTATATGCGAACTGCTAAGACACGATGTTATTCGACCTTCCAAATCGCCGAAAGAATCGCGCATTTTGCTTTTCTAAAAGAAGAGTGGGAAGCTGGTGCTACAGTACCTTATTGAATACTAAGCGCGCTTGCTGGTAACATACCTTTCCGTTACCAAGAATGGTTGACATGATGGTTGCGTTTAGCCGCTCACGTTAGTTTACAACCTTGGATCTGCCTTTCGGCTACTGACAGGTCCTGCTGCTCCCTGATGACAGGTACACGATTACGTTTATTGTCACGTCCATTTGTACAAATTTCAAACAATGTCAGTTAGATTTACAAATGCTTCCGCAACTTATCAGCGCCCAAGTCACACAGCTATAACAGAAGGCATACCTAAACACATGCTACTTTTCTAATCCATATCATTGTGCACGGCAAAGAAACGGAAGAATACATTCAGTGCTTATTAGTTGTGCTGGCTCGTCTTCGCCATTGGGGTTAATAATAATACCCTCGAATTGCCTAATCCTTAGGGAAGAAGTTTCTTACCTTTGTTATATCGTGTCTGGAAAAGGTGTATTCTGTGATCGGGCGATGGTCAAGCGGGTTCGCTCATGGCCACATACAAATGTCTTAACAAAGCGTGTACTTTTCTTGAGGTTTCCTTCTAATATCAGCTCTCGTTTCGGCAGTCGGCCAAAATCGCTGGTCCTTGGAACGAACTACTAAATTTCGTCAAATTTTAAGTTGGGGTAATGCGTAACCAGATGCATTTGGATTACCTCGAACTGCACTGTGTGCAGCGACCATGTTGGTCTTCCCTGACACGCGTCCATCTGCGGTGCCTTTATTTTGGTCCCGATACTAGTGAGACTGGCATTGAAGCGGTATCGCACAAAGCACCGCAAAGGTATTGGAACCGGTGATGGCGTATGCCAGCAGTCTTTCGCAGAGGGAGCGCAGCTATTTAACAACAAGAAAAAGAATGCTGTCAATAGTGTACTTCACCAAGCAATATATGCATCATCTACTTAGGCGCAGATTCATATTGTGTACCGACGGCTAGTGATTAATATGGTTCCACACTTTCAAATCATCAAGGGACAGATCGTCTATATGCAGAAGCAATTGCAGGAACAAAACTTTAAAGTTCAACACCGCCGAGGCAAAAAGCATGGGAATGCCGACACTTTATCCCAAAGGCCTACCAGGCACCATGGACCATGTCCATCGTGCAGCGTGGCTGGCGTAACAGCCGTCGTCATGGAGACACCGAAGATAGATAAATAGGTTTACGTGCAATCGACGGACTTGGAGCTGTGCTTCTTGAGTAGTCGCCTTGTCTGGAAGGAAGACCGCCTAAAGCACCGAGAGCTAGCAGGCGCCAGTTAGGAAAACAACTGCGTATGGTCACTATGACCGCATTTGCGCGTAATCAACGGTTTTATGTATTTCCAAAAAAGACGGGCTTATTTGAGAAAGATTGCTGTGCCCACCTCTGTAATACACTTATTTATGCGATGGACTCAATAGGAGTTATGGTAACCGCAACACAAAAATTGGAGGCTGCAATTCGAGGTGGCTTCTTGTGGCTCAACCTAGGAGGTGCTATTTCTATCTACTCTCAGTCGTGCGCCGATTGCGCGTGGATCAAGAACCTTACAACCACCCGTCCGGTTCCACTGCAGCCAATGATGTCCAACTTTCCAAAAAATATCTTGAGTATCGGCATCGTTGGCCTAATTCCGTTGACTATTGGAGTTCAGCGCTACGTCCCCGTTATTGTAGACTACTTTACCTTTGGGTGTAAAGCATTACACCTTTGGAATTCAGACGAAGCAAGTGTGACACTAATATCCTTCTGCAATTGGGTTGAAAGCTAGGGAGCACTCTACCAGTTAAACACAGGTCGCGAAGAAAACGTTGAGAGCTCCCTCATGAGCGAGCTGTGTCAGCTTTTTGGTATCCGGAAGACTAGAACTACAGCGTACCATCCAACTAAAACGAGCAATTGACGCGCAATAACCCTAACCTGAAGTCGTTAGTACAGTCGTTTTTAATAGTACGATGCCTCAAGACTGCGACACGGTTCTACCGAAATGTTGCTTGGCTTATCGAGCATATCTACACTCATCTGCCGGACTACCACCACACCTCATGATGACTGGATTTTAAGTGCAACTACCGTCGGATACTTTGCTGCCAGTCAAACCATGTACCTTTAGTCGAATCGGAGCCAACACTTCGGTTACATTCGGGGCTGTTGCATGCCCACCAATGAAGGCCGGTGCAAATGCGGACTTCACAGCGACATTAGAGAGCTTACGTTGACCGAAAGGCATTTAGAAACGCGTTCCCAACTGGTGATACTGTCTGGCACAAAGATCAAGCCAGGTCAGGTCAGGCACAATGGACGACATAGGCTTTCGCCTAACGAGCGTCCTGTTTCGGGTGCGGTAATTGAAGCGGCCCCCAGCACTTCGATGTTAAATGAACTCTAGTTGCTACTGGAAAGGCATACAGTAAGAATAAAGCAATCTTTGTCCTTGCCTTTGCCAGTAGCAGAAATCATTAGCCATTGCAGTACAATTACAATATATAAGCACCTAAGCATACTTTGTAGGCTTCTGCAGATTCACATTCTACTAAATAAGAATGAAGTTTATTCCAGATGGTACCTAAACGATTTGTAAACCATTGTAACCTGATGCCCAAACAAGCTCTATGTAGCTTGAGCCTAGGGTGATGCCCGCAAAGTTAGCCTGTCGTTGCTAACGCAAACAGATGGGTGGAAATAGTGTCACTATGGTTCTTAATTTATTTAAACCTTGATATCAAATCCTTTCTTAACCTACGCCGTTCCAAATAAAACAATCCTAAGCTAATTAAGCCATCTTTGTACGACTTCCAGCTTTGACTTTTGATGATCTTTATCACATTTCTGACGTCAATATGGAGGTACGTTGCCCAAGTCTGAACAAAGCACTCCAGATTTGGCCTAATCACGGCACGTATACTTGGCTTTATTATTACTTAGCGCTCTCTTAAGTCGAAGCCACTTCCGTCTCTCTTTCTCTTTAGCATGTAGGCAGTAAACTGGAAGCTTAAAACCGTACACTATGACGGCACCTAGATCGCGAGCCTCATCAGTACAGTGTAATGAAAGTGATCCCGCAAGTGACTGCACTACCCTACCGTTACCACCATTGGTCAGTAGTTGACATTTGTTGGCATTTAGCGGCAAACCCATTGGATCTCTTATTTCCTGATCTGCGTGCTAGAAACTTATCGTTTAAGTTATTAGGTTATTATTAGTAAGTTATTAACTTTCAGCGGCAGGCGAATTACTCGTATGAGCTTGGGGTGGCCAACTTTGTGAAACCAAATCCCAAGTTTCCTTAAAGTTATGGCCAATCAAAGGCTTCTGTAAGAGAGGTGGTTGGCTGTCTAAGCATGGAGGAGGGTACTCAGGCTATAGACGAGGTTGATAAAGTAGAAGCGCTGCTGCCTGTCTACCAACAACTGCATGGGAAGGATAGGCGGTCAGGCTTGCCAGCACAGCCGCACTGCTCAATCAGATACACAATGCGGGAACTTAATCTCAACGTGCCAGAGGTCTTCAGAGTGTTGGCCAGTTTTAACCCTTATAAAGCAGCTGGTCCTGATATTGTACATCCCTACACAGTTAAACCTCCGGCTGACATCATTCAGCATCCCGTAGAGGAGATATTCAACCAGTCACTTCAAGAAGGCAAGCCGCCACGTGATGGGAAGGAGGCGAATACTTTTGCCATCCACAATGGGGTTCTAAATAGGTGCCTCTTAACTATAGCCCATTTATTTTGACTAGCATCGTGCTGAAGTGCTTGGATAAGCTTATAAGGCACAGGATCGTGGGCATTTGACTAAGCAAAATCTAATTAGTGCGGAACAGAATCGCTTTCATAAAAAGAAGTCTTGTCTTACCAATTTATTGTGTTTTCTAGACGAGATTACCTGATGTCTTGATTCTGGGATGATGGTAGAGGTGTGCTATTTGGACTTGTGTAACCCCTTTGACTCAGTGGATCATCGAATTTTAATTAACAGCTGACATGGTTTGGATTGCATCCTTAACCATTACTATGGCTCTCTTAATTCTAACATAGAAGGATAGTCAATGTCAGGGTTAGGGAAGCGAGTTCTAGTGTTGGCCGTGCCTACGGCGGTGTCCCCTAGGTTCGGTTCTTGGTCTGTTGTAGTTCATTTTGTTTATAAATGACCTGGCTTTTCTTCTTGAATATTGCTGCCATATCTTTGCCGATGACTTGAAGCTACTCTGTAGGGAAAACTAAGCGACCTTGGCTAAGAATTTCATCACTGTGGTAAATTGGTCGAGCCAATGGGCGCTACATCTAAATGCCAATAATGAGCAATATTGACAGTAGTGCGAATTCTTAGTTCACATGATTTACATTCTGTTGATTAACGCACTAAGTGTCACGCAGTGAATTTAGCTTCAGCATGTTTCATGCTGATAAATTTTGACAAGTCTACGGCGTTTCCCATTTAAAAGTAGATTAATTGGTTCTGAGATAAGTTGGATGGATCTGGGCATAATGTTGGAATTTAGAATTTTGAACAAGGTGTGTTTTTGTTTGTTTCAAAATTTTTTTCCTAAAACATTGGCTTCGAAAGTGCTTTGCTCCCTATTCTTCTTTTATATGTAAGCGTTTATAAAAAGCACGGCAAGCCAAAATACCCTTAACACGCACTTATAAACGGTTATTAAACCAAAAGAAAGATTTAATTTTTTCCTTTCTAAATTTTTTTTATTAAAATTTACAATTGAATAACATGACAGGGTACTAAAGGATACCAGCCAGTACTTAAGAGTGGATGACAGTAACTGATTATAGTCAACTACACACTTAGCCCTGTCATTACTATACTCCTCATTGCGCTACTTAGACGTGTGATGCGAGCTGACCATCTTCATGAATTAACGCGAGTGAGTAGACCGTCCGTGTTGCAGAAACTAGCAACGGGTCTAAATTACTTGAACATTAACCTGGTGCTACTAGTTAGTTGAAGGTTGAACTTTTCAGCAAGCTGAAATTACCTAAGGTTGTCTCAGTTACTGAGGATAGCGGCAGTTTACAAGGAGCAATAGAAACAGGACTCGAGAGTTGGACCTCATAAGCATTAACACTAAACGTGCCCGCGGCAAGTGTTTCTTCCTATTATTCTGATTAATCGAACTAAACCGGCGTTTCTGCTCGAGTATCATTCGTACGGAACGCGTAAGCTTACACCTGAGATCTCTGCGATTGGTATGACTTATTAAATGCCGCTTTTTTCATAACTTATTTTCCGCCCATCCCTTCGAGTTTTGCTAGTTAGAGGAGTCTGGTGTACCGAACTGGACAAACGTTACAACATAATTAATGAGGTAGTAGGTGTTCTTCTTTCTCTTTTTATCTTAATGTATTATTCAGGTCGTACATAAATGCGTGGCGCTACTCTAATTTACATCTGCATATCGTTCTTGCTTCCGGATGGAACCCGGACGATTGCTTTTTAAGCGGTTTAGGGCTATCACATTTATTATCACACCTAACTTGTCTCCCTTTCTGTCTTGCTGCATTCCAACACTTGTTCGCTTTTTCCTTACATCATGGACGTAGCGGCTTATCTTGCAACCTCCTTAATCCATCTGGTTACATCCCGGATAAATATTCCAAAGTACATCAAAACGTTGGTCACTTCATTTCTGTCGCTATTTTCTGAAAGTTTTCAGAATAGAAATAAATAAATAAATTGTTATTCTCGACGATGCGAGGCACACCTTTACAGGCATGATCATATTTAGCCAACATAGTGTGATCAAATTGTACAAAAGGGCATATTTGGCATAAGAGTGTATGTAAGTATATCAGTTTATATATGTATTTAATTGTGTAGGAATGTATCTTTTGTTTCTGAATGCGACGCAGAATTTTCAACTGTTTGTTATCGTCAGGAATGTGAGAATAAGCGATTGAATTTCGTGGGTTGGATAGCATTTTCCGAATATCCACGGGCCAGTGACTTTAGTTTGTGGCGAGTCACATCAGCCACGTCGTAGTGTTGTTAAGCAGAATTTGTGGCTTTTTATAGGGAGAACGCTTGCCAAGCGAAAACCCACCACGTCCTGGAACACTGCCGCCGAACTCTTTGCTGGAACGGGTTAAACCCGAACCACCCAGCTGGCACCACGAGGAGGTTGTTTGGCTAGCCAGCTTACGGATATTTGAGCATTTCCTTTTCGTCACTCTCATTACCCGCTTACTGCACATATGTGCGCATGCATCTGCTATGCGTAGCTTCTTAACGTTTGCCTCTCTATTTTGAGCGATCTTGTGCGACGTGAATGCCCCCTGCTCTGCATTACAATCAAGTTGGCCTTGACCTCACCTTAGCCGCCAATCGCTTTCTGACGGCTTTCATTATGGGTATTGAGCCCAACCGTCACCATTTTATCTATGCATCCTTCCAATAATAGAGCTTTTCGTTAAATCGTTTGAACATGCTTATCGCTTTTGGACCATGCGCGCTGCAGTACCATTTCTTTACGCTGTATTTGTTGTCTGAGCCACACCTGAAACCTGATGTAAGAAGACACCTGTAACGCATATATACTAAACAACCCTACACAGTACCACATAGCTACGGCCGCTGCATCCCCGGAGTCATGTTCTAGCGTTAATTGCTGCCATCCTCTCAGTACGTTTGCTTGGTTGGCTTTTTGTTCGGAGACATTTTTGCTGGGTTATCCACAGGTACGTCGGCCAACACATGACGGTGCATCAACTGACATAGGCTGGTCTATCATCAATAACAAGCTGGTTTGAAACAATTGATCACTTATGCTGGAATTCCGTAGCAACTCACTCTTCTTATGATTCCACCTACGCTTGCAATTTAGGAGAGATGCCTCTTTCATTCTGCCCATAACTATTGCGTTTAGTTTCCATCGCCATTAAATGGCCATAACTTACGCACCTTGGAGTTTGTCTTCTCACGGATGCCGCATATATCTATGGATGACAGCTTCTTCTGAGACTAATAGTTTATTTTGATTTGATCATCTTTGTTGCATCTACCTGGTGCTTGAATAACTGGGTACGGTGCATTTTACTACTGCATGAACACTTTTATATCCCATATCTTGGAACATATTTGGAATCGATTTGGAGGCCATGAGTTCAGAGAACTTGGTTAACGAACGGTAAATATATTAATGAAGATAAACCAAGTTTATTTGTTGACACAACAGCTTCATCAGCAGAAGTGAATTATCTTAACATTGGCATATTGTAACGAGCATGGCTAAGCTACTACCGAGACTAATTAATTTGCAGTGAATTCTTGAAACGTACAGCGGGCAAAGATGAATAGGCTCGTGTGTACACTGTTGCTGGTTGCATTCAGAGTCAGGTAGGAAAGAGAAAGTGCTGGTCCGAAAAAACAGTACTTGTGGGGTCAGCAATCTTAAGCAGTCCGCTGCAAGTAACGTGGTCACCGACATAACTTGTCTTCAGTATTCTGAATTTTCTTGAGGGAGTGCTGATAGTCCATTTCAATTTGGGATCCGTCCACCGATGCTTATCAAGCTAGCCGGAGTAAGACCTGACGCCAGGCACTAGACAGCTCCACTCAATCTTCTATATTCGGTTGTTAACCTCGGTTAGTTTTATAGTCCCAGAAATCTTTCCTTGTTGGTGTGATCAAAATCCCATGCTGATAACCTGGACATTTTCGAAGTCAAGTTGGTTGCCAGTGTTCAGCGTGTATATATCAATTGCCAGGTCGCTGATTAGCGCTTCATAATTTAGTTTATTTCGCGAAGGTCGTGATATGGATCGCCTATGTTCTGAAATCCTTGTACCTAATCCCTTCGTTTTTTGACCTATCTACAATTGCATACAATAGATACATGAAAGATTGTAGATGCAGGTGCTCTATCTAAAGGGAACGAAACCTTCAGGCGTACAATCGTGGATCGAAGATTACAACTCCTCTAGAGAGGTACACATACATTCCTCTTATATATTACTCCCCGAATCGTTTCTGAATTTCCTTCAGTTTACGGAATCCCTAGTGTCGCTCCTCACTCGGTGGTTGGTGTTGCTCAAAGGGTTGTGATAATTCTGTAACGCATGTTTCACTAATACCATCGGGTATCCGCTAACTACTAAGTATTTTCTTGGCTCTCACTGCGCTGCCTTCGTATACTCTTGCTCCGTGCAAACAGCACCTGCTCTTTAAAAGAGTGCTGGGGGTTTCCTGAGTATAAGTGCCTCGGGTGGCTTGAACTATAGTTATGTACCTTATTTGTGTACATTGGTTTGTGATATGTTGTCTTTTTTGACGTTACTTTATTTCTACGGACCAAACAATGAAGCAGTAATAGCGTACCACTTTGCGGCTCAACTTCCTTGGTGAACTGCATCGCATCGCCACTATAGAAGAAATAGTTAGTTGATTCCACTTTTCTATCCAGTTTTATAATCGCGAAGTGTCATCCACCTAGCGCCACGGTATATTCAGGGCACCATGTATATTGGGTAATGCCTTCTTTTTCAGCTTCTTCCATGCACATGTGGGCACAGACGTGCGCCATTGAATGTCCCGTGGCCACACCATGCTCTAAGGCGTACATTCTAAACTGGAATGCGACATAATTCCTGTCGACCAGTTGACCTGCTGCCATGTTGTATTGTACTGTAAGCTGCTGCACCATATCAAGCAGCTTCTCCCCAATAGCAACAACTCTTTGGTTACATTCATGAACAAGGAAGTGACCACGAAACTGGCCATCAACTCGTCTTATTTGCTGATCACCCCTCTCGCCATTTGTACAGGCTCATAAGCAATTTGACTATTGTGCTCGTCCTACCTTTATTGTGGTTAAAGCAAGCTCGCCAGTTACTATGCGAGTTCAGGTGGGCCAAAGATTATGCCATCCACTATTAGTAGCAAAGGTTGTTGGACTTGTAAATTACATCGTCATAACTATATAAACCGCCGTCTAACATGTTTTTAGTACCATGCTTATATTCTGCTTTCCCGGAACGTTTCTGTTGGCTAATCTTGGAGCCGTTACTTGAACATGGTGGCGAATTCCACTGAAGATAAGTTATCTGTAGGGGAACGCTGTAACCCTTAGGTGAGGAAATAGCTGGAGAATATACCATTTTTTATTACTTTACGTGGACCGAGCACCGAAGTTCAGCCATTTCACAGATAAACGTACCTATGGACTGTAAAATAATTAATGCCATCTTCCTGTGGAACTGGCGCTGGAATAAGGTATCGCATTTTCACCGGAATTTGGACGAATGTCGCCGTAGGTAACACTGCACGCACCACCTAATATGTTGTTATGATTCCCTTAACACCTTGACTTCACACCAGAAAAACCAGATCCAGTGCATCGAAATACTTACACACCAGGACTATTTTTCACAAATTGACTAAACCGTTCCGTTAGCGAAAGCAGAAATTCGGATGTCATGTGACTGCGAATAGTCGGGTGAACCTCCGGCCTGTAAGACGTGTGAACAGTTACACATTGCCAATAACCTACAACAAGGGCAGTGTACCATAACCTGTTGGGTTTTCGTCAGGAAAGCGTTCTCCTTATTAGAAGCCACTTATGTATATTTTACAACACGAAGACTTGCCTGATATGACTGAAAACTGTATAAATTCACTGCCCACAAATTCATACTGGCACGTTTACCCGTGCAACATTGCTCTACTTTTATATATTTTTCAATATACACGTTAAATACTTCCATACCTGTCTGCGCTTTACGGCAACACTCGACATACTACGCTGTTATTGCTGCAGCACGGCAACGTTTCTGCGTAGCAGTAACTAAATGTTTTGTGGCTTTTAATGCAGTAGATTCACCCTTGAAATGCTACTCGATATGGAGCTTTTCCTTGGCTGCTCTGTGCACCAATTCTTACGGGCCACTCGGTTGACTGTGACTCTATAAATCTACATGGGTAAACATTTGCAACGAGTGTTGGTGTAGCTAACTATAGATGGTCGGCTAGCCAATCAGCTGAGCAATTTCGTCTAGCATAGCTATTTCCTTTTTTTCACAGGGTTTGCTTGTACAGCACTGGTGTGAAGCTGGTGAAGTGCAGGTGTTGACCGGACGAGTAAGCGTTGCTGTAGATAGACCTGTTAATAAGCCTGGCATCCCTACGACAGATGAGGAGGCCTAAGAATAGCAGACAGTTCTTTTGTCTCTCTTCGCAGGTGACGAGCAAATTGGAATGTGCACAGTTAAGTTACTCTACCAACTGGACAATCTGCTGCTCCGAAGGACAAAAAGACAACAGATAATCCACATTACCTTTATAGTATGTTATGTGGGCTACTTCTGCGCTTTTGCATCTTTCTACAGTCAGCATGAAGAAATCGGCATGTACAGGGTCTAGTTGGCTACCCATGGCCACGCCATCGATTAGACCATACAAGTTGTTCTTAAAGTGGAAGCCAAGCGTTGCTGTATAGAGAAATAAGGATTGATTTAGAAATTCGACTGGAATCGGCAGCCAATAACTAGGTAGATCAGCTAGCTCACATATGTAATCAAATGTTTGTTGTACTGGGATGTTGTTGAATATAGATTCTACCTCGAAGGAACACATGACCTTATCGGAGAGGTTGATGGCAGTTACGTCATCGATAGTTTGTAAAGAAGCATCAAGACCATATGGATTAGGCAGTTGTCGCAAAGGCAAAAGTACCTTTACTAGCAGCGAGCCACTTTACTCTGCGGCACATTCAGCATTGATGGAATCGGTCTAAGTGGTACTCCACCCTTGTGTGTCTTCGGTGATATGCGTGGATGCGGAGTGGTGATGCCAATTGGCTTCAAACAATTGTTAGTTACTTAGATGGCTAGCCGAACAACCTCCGCGTGGTGCCAGCTGTGTGGTCCGCGTTTAACCCGTTCCAGCAAATAGTTCGGCAGCAGTGTTCCGGGAATTAATCGGTTTTCGCTTGGCAAGTGTTCTAACTATAAAACGGCACAACTGTCTGCTTACCAACACTGCGACATGGCTGATGTGACTCGCCACAAACTAAAGTCACTGGCCTATGGATATAAGGAAATTGCTATCAAACCCACGGATATCCATCGCTCATGCTCACTTTCCTGAACGTAACAAATGGTCAAAAATGCTGCTGCACATTCAAAGACACAAGCTACATGCATGCACGATTAGATACGTATATACAACCGTAAACGTACATACACTGTTACGCCAAACAGGTAATTTTTGTATATTTGAGCACGCTTTGTCGGTTAAACATGATCATGCCTGTAAAAGTGTGCCTCGCATTGTCGCGAATCAGTTTATTTATTTATTTATTTATAATGACGGTTATATGTTTCACTGATGGCCGACTCACTGATGATTGGCTGGGAGGTGGCGCATTCTTATTTCATCAGGAATTATTTGGCGTCAGGTCATGTGCTGCTTCCGTGAATAGGAAATCCATTTTCATTTGTCATGTCTGCGGATCTTCCAGCCCATCTGTCCATAAGAACAAAGCACAGGTCGTAGATTCCGCACTGGACGTCTGCATATGGTATCCAGCTGTTGTACTGACGCATGGCGTGCGTAGTCAGCTCGGCACGACGTTATGTCTGTTAGCTTCGACCACGAGAAATCCTGCTTGGATTTACCGTGAGAAACCCAACCTTTACCGCAAGAGTGGAGTCTGACTTTATACTTGGGATGGTGCCACGTTTCGCTATGTAGCTCCATTAACTATTCGGCTCTATCAGTTTTAAAATAACTGCACTAGTAGCCCATCTGTGTTTGGATTGACAGAAAAATCTTGCCCATACCAGTTCAACGATCGTTAGATACTGCAGAGTTCCGCGCTGTTGCTGTTGTTCCTTCCAGGTTCTGTTATTGTTTCTCTTCGGAATAATTATATCCCAGGTAGACTGTCTTAGTCTGCCCAATAACATTTCTGACGGTGACCTTCCGATACACTGCATGTGGAGTGATTCTATGCACCTTGAGAAAGATTCGCATACACTCGTACGCAGGGCATTTCCACTGCGCCTTGACCAGCTCCCGGTTGTACGTGTCAACAAAGCGCTTAGGCTGACCATAAGTTTGAGGGTAGAAGGTTGGTGTTTGTTTATGAGTCACATCATTTGAGTTTCAAATAGTGTTGATTTCCGCAAACGCGTCCCGTGCTCCACTGTCGGACAAATTATTTCGAGCATTCCTAAACAATTGAAAACCGGGCGCAGCTGTTTGATGGTGGTTGATAAATTGGTTGAGGACAACATTACAATGATCTTTGTCCAGTTAGCAGGGGCAATTTTAGAGCTCCCTACGCGTTAATTTTGTATATGCATCTACGGTTAACCACAGATATCCATTTACCGTTTTACCCGTCGTTCTGTATCGCGCTGGTGACTGTAAAAGGGTTACATTAGTATTTTATGGATTCGGCAGAACACGTGAAAGCCATACTCCATTGAACGGTCGGCCTAACTAGAGTGCTTAACTCGCAATATTCAGGGCATTGTTCTCACTTTTTCCTTACGTACTCAGTTTGGTTAGCTTTATATTATAGAGTGCATCCTTTCTCTGGTTGAGTAGTAAGTGCATATTTATTCCTATATTTGTAGCATATTACTTAGTTTCTTATATTCTGCACCGAGGTCAATAGTAAATAAGGTAGATATGTCTAGGTCCGTGTAATTCCTAACTATATAATTACATTCTACATCGTTTGAGCATATATTAGTTAAAATCCGAGCTTAATTTATAGAGAATTTAGGACTTAAATAATTTCACTTATAAAACTAACAGTTTGGCTTCTAACTTTTTTATCTAGTCCGTTGCTTTTTGTTTGCCTTCCTTTTGCAGGGCTTTGAAAGCACGGTCTACTGGTGAAACAAGGCATTAGGAGCTTCGGGATGCCCCAAAATGTGGCCGTATGATTGCAGTAACAAGTAAGTGTGTTGCTTCGGGACGTTCCGTGGTGCAAATTGTACATAGCAACGAGGTTATCTAGAGACATTGCCAAGGAGGATGAATGTGTAAGTACCTGGAAATAGCTGTACGGTGGGTGGGTATTTGGATTGTGTGATAATTTTGATACCATAAAATTGGTAACCGGTGGTGGTGCATATATATGCTGTATGTTTTAGTATTTCGGTAGCCATGCTTGCTTTTTCTGCTATAACTATGGTTGCGAATGTTGGTGAGCTGTTTTGTATTTGGTTACTGGAAAGTATGAAAGTTTTGAAGATATTGAGGAGCAATTGGGAGGTGTACAGATTGAAACGGCGACTTGTTTTACCCTAGTTACCTCTATCTCTGCTGCCGCGTACCAGAGAAGAAGGCGGAAGCATTTGCCGGGTGGGGGCAGCTACGGTTACATTCTTTACCGTTGCGTCCATCGTGAACGTTCAGGATCGCGTGGTAAGCGGCAAGTTAATATTAATGATAAGCGGAGGCTACCGCATGTAGACACAAATCCTACAAATGCGAGGCGCGATACTCCGTGGTTTTGAAGGATGGAAAATATGTTGTGCGAAGTTACTTCATGATCCATAGCAATGATTTTCATTTAGGTAACCCCTGGCTGTATGCACGCAGCCGTCGGCTTTCTCCGCAGCAGGAGAAGTAGGTTCGGCGTTTGAGTGGCAGTTTTCATAGCACGCCTGATTTGCGGCGCTTCATTTATCGGGAGTACGGCAAACGTGTAACCAGTTTGGACCATAGCAATTTGCGCATTCGTCATCGAAACGTAATCTCATTTGAAATGTCGGATGTGGCAACGATTTTGGAAGGGCACCGTGTTGTCCGATTGGTGTCAGAGGTTAGTCTGATACGTTACGTATCCTTCACACCATCCGTAGTTCGGGGCATTGTGAAGCGTTATGGCGAGGTTGTTTTGTGCGATGCGACGCATCAACTAAATTATGGTGGATACATGTTGTGGCATTGCATATTCGTGGACGTAACTGGTCTAGAAATTTCCCTCTTCTACGCCCTATTACTTGATGAGACGTCCTATAGCTATGGGTAAGCGGTGGAGGCGATGCGTGAGATGGTGTATGTCGGCATACGTTGCCGCACTGTGATGCTGGATACTTGTGCTGCTCAGTCGCGTGCGTTTGGACGTTACTATCCCAATGCGAACTTGGTGTTTTGCCGGTACCATGTGAAAGTGGACAGGGCTAGACCTTGCGGTTGCCTACGCGGGATAACAGATGCTCGCCGAATGCAATTATACGCTTGGCTTCATAACCTGATGCTTACTCCTGAATCGCCTGTGTTTGAAAGGTTACTGAACGCGGAGCGGCGTGGCAATCCGGAATGCTACCGGTATTTGTGCGCAACGTGGCTTCACACGTGGGCTCTTGGGCAGCTAACAGGCTAAGGGATGCTGTGGTTTTGTGACGCCTCACGACAAACAGGGTTAAGAATGAGAACAAGCACCTTAAGGCGTATTTTTCGGAGAGGTTATCGTTACTGTGTTGACCTGCTCTCTTGATAGGGTAAACAGTATCGTGCACGAACAAACAGCATAATAGCTAGGCGGTGCATGAGCATACTTTCTCTTCTCAATCGGAGGTTTCCTCATTTGCTTGTGTTTTCGAGCAGCTGAACGACTTTGCAGGCAACGTCTTCATATCCCCTTTTCCGTGCTTCAAACATTCTTGGTTGTAGGTTTGATGGGCCTTATTGGTTAGATACCAGCCGTCGTTCAAAAGTGCGTCGGGTATAAATCACGCGCGGCAATGAAAGTGATTGCGAGTTCAGTCGGCAGTGGCGAATCCCTTGTGCTCACATTTGTTATGAGTCGGCGCTTCACGGACATTCAGAGGAGGACATGCTACATGGATGTCGGTGGATCGAAACCCGGCAACCTTCCGCAGCCTCCTCAGACTGTGTTGCGTTGGATGATGGTGTGCATTTTCGAGACCGTCAGGTAGGGTTAGCGATGCGGTTGTAATTCACACCATAAAACTTTGCAGGACGCATGATGTTTCGGCTGACATCGGCACGCAATTGTGCAGCGAGGAATCGATGAGCTCCTCCGCGGCTTTGACCTTTCTGAAATTGGTGGCTTTGCTGATGTCCAAGGAAGCGACTTTCCGGTTGTAGGGTCAAACGTCGCAGTGCCATGTTCCCCTTCTGTTAGGTAAGGAGGCAAACGTACGGATGTTATGCGGATTGCCTACGCCGGGAACGTCGCATGGTGGCGCAGCGTCCGCGGTAGCCAGGACGTTGGATGGCGATGTGCCGGCCCCGGTGCAATTAACACAGGTGAATAACGTTTGCCCTTAATTGCAGTGGCAACACCGTTTCCATCCACCTCGGCAACTGGGTCCAGAAAGCTTAAATCGCTTCTAAAGTGCCGAGTGTTGGATGTGAGCCTCAGTATGAGTGCGCTTAGTGGCAAGGACTTTTGTAAGCTTCACACCCGGACATCCTTCGGCTACAGGGTCCCGGTGAAGCCGGAACGGCATAGTCATGGAGTGGTTTCGGATGACCACTGCGGAGTATGTCAGCAGGAGGATAGTGTGGAAGTTCGCGAAGACGCTTTGATTGCGTTATGTTCGATACTTGCTCTCAATTGTACTACGCTTCATGTGTGTGCTATTTTGATGACAAAGAATATATTTGCTTCTCTTACTCCTCGTGGTGTCTGTGACACGTACCTAAAGGGCCTGGCTTGGTACCCGCTGCAGGTTTGCCTTATTTGCGTGCGCTTCCATTGTGTCCATTTTGGTTATATCAGACAGGAATGAAGATTCCCGTTGATACGTATACCTAAGAATAAGAAGTGAACAAGGAACCATGGGAGCCGTAGCACCGCGGAACCAATATGCGACCTTAAGTTTCCAATATCCCCGTAATGATCCTTGATGCAGCCGCTGTCACTTCGCTGTCATTTCCCCAGGGAAACTGCTTGCCAGTGACCTCGCGTCACCTCTATATGGGTGGCAGTAGGGGGAACATACGTGCAGTGGTTGAGTCCGTAATCATGAGAACTTAACCTCTTTTCGCGATACACGCAGCTATACATTATTATGTTCCGTACAACAGTTGGTGTGGTGCGCACGGATATGTTTACGAAAGCAATAACATCACTGTGTGTTAGTCGCTGTGGCATGCAAACAAAGTTTACAGTGGGTCCAGGAAGAGATAGTGTGTGTTAAAACTTCTTGCGAATTTGTGACTTGGAGTTCTGTGAATTTGTTCCCACGGGTTTCTTTCTTCGGATAAACGGAACTAGTAGGCAAAGTTGATCTTTGCAGCTGGGTTATGTCCGGCTTTATCCAAATTCGCCGGAGGTTCCAGTGCTGATTTAATACATATGGCGCGTCAAGGAATCGTTTAGTCAGCTCTGAGTTGCTAACTTTCTTATGTTGATAAATAACCTACGAAATGCCAATAAATGTCAATCTTTGCCTATTAGTGGTGGCGGATTTGCAGAGCAGTCTCCTGTGGGATCTATATATATATATATATATATATATATATATAGTGTGGCATTGATGAAGCCCGCGATGCAGGTGTCATCGTAGGGAAAATTCTCATCCTTGGAAACGTTGCCTTCATGCCGCCAATAAAGGGAGACATGAGATTTTCGTCTTAGGAGAGTGCTGCGCAACATCGAGGCGGAAGCATTCTCCCCGTTATATGAAGCAACCGTTGCGCCACATTTGGAGTGTTGTGCTCAGACCTCGTCAGCCTACCTCCTTAACAGAGACATCGTGTGTATAGAAAATGTTCGGAAAGCTGCGAAAACCATGATAGAACGTTAAGGCAGGAAGTCGTACGAATCTCGTCTAATGATGAGGACATCATGAACGGCAAATGGAAAACTGAATTCGGTTTCCATAAACCTCTTACCATAAGCGGCGGCGTCACATGAGTGCCACATGTAGAATTACAAAGCACAAGTATCCGTGATATCACCTTCCTCTTGTAAATCATGTCATGTTATCCATATGCCTGTATTCTCCATCTACGAGACCGTCGCAGCAAAGTCATCAGTGTTCACTTTAGCCAGCCACCAATATCAATATGCCATTACACTAAATGCATCTTTCCAACGCAGGTACCCGTTGAGGCAATTCCACAGTCCTGTTCCCCCACGTGTTTCAATGATCCACAAACCATTTCTTAGTGCTCTCGAATCGTGGGTGACGAGCCATGAAGCAGCTCACCCACGAGGTCGGAAAGATTTGTGAATGGTTTTAACATTCTATGTCTGCATTGTGTCTACTTCCCATCGTGCCACCGTGGATATATCGAAGTCAACGAAACTGCGGTCCGTAACACAGTATGGTAACCTATTGTTAACATGGCATTGCTACTTGACGCGTGCTCTTGTTCCATCAACCAACATCATCGTTTATCACCGTAACGGTATGACACGCATAAATTTACTTCCAACGGCTAATTCCCGCGTACACATCTCTCTGCATAATGTGTCCCCTACCGTTCAAGCAATACGTTTCTGGTCGGCAACAACGGTTTTAATCACACGAACGGGGTAATGCAGTCCAACGCACTGCTGCTTTTTCACTTCAGGTGGAATTGGCTTGTTTCATTGGAATGAACCATGATGCATGGTAATAGAGAACCACCCAATTGGTCTGTGACTCGCACTGCTAAGGAATAAAACGTTTATTTATTTACTAGGTTTAAGTACACGCCCTTGTAAAATATACCGTGAAGAAGTGCATTGTGTTCTTCCAGTTCCCCTGACGCATCCACCAGTTCCATGAGTAACAGCAAGCGCGATAGCAGAAGGTTGACGGTGACTGATGCACTGCATACACAACCTACCTGTGGTTGTATACATTAGGATTGCCGCCTC
Source organism: Dicrocoelium dendriticum (assembly GCA_944474145.2). NCBI lineage: Eukaryota > Metazoa > Platyhelminthes > Trematoda > Plagiorchiida > Dicrocoeliidae > Dicrocoelium > Dicrocoelium dendriticum. The sequence continues at coordinate 10,933,743 of OX104069.1, forward strand.
GCCAAGAATCACCGGGGTGATTGTCGCCCAGTTGCACACATCACGATGCCGGAGATTATCCCCACACGTACAGCAGCGGCATGTGATTCATCGGTCACATTTAATCACAGGTACCTTCGGTTTGCTACCACAACTAAGCACTCAGAGACGCAGTAATATGCGCAGCGATAAGCAATATCAGGGGACAGCAAGAGAGGGTAAGCTATAGTAAGAGTTATGCGAAGTGTCTGAAGCCGCATGGGTGCGTAGATACTCACCATCCTGACTCCAGTACTGAGACAACATGGGTTAAGTAAGTGCGCTTCTCCTGCTAAACTTGGTTTCCTTTGTAACATCTTTACCTACATGGTGTACATTCATTCATTATCGTGATTTCTTTGCTAACAAACTGACATCATACGCTAATTTGGAGAACAGTTATGCTACGTTTCTGTATGCTTTCTTTAATTCATTTTATTACATGTTGTATGTTCTAATGCTTACCTGCGACTTCAAAACGCATATGTGGCTGCGCATCATGTGCAATTTGACATGGTGCCTACGTAATTTTTACCCACTGCCCCGTCCACACTGGATCAACCAGGCAGATGGTCGTTACTAAACGTGATGGGGTGCAGGTCCTTGTCGCCGTGTAAGGCTGGAATAGGGGATGCATGCACTCTGTGTGCCGGCACCGCCATTTGTGCGCTTGATTCCAAAAACACAGCGTACATATGTACACGTGTACATATATGTATTTAGTGCACTGCATACTTTTATTGAGACAGGTGAGGTGGATCCGTAACCTGAGTTACATGGATACGACGCGCATACCGTAGCAGCTATTATACGGTCAGCTGAGTATTGGAAGCGGCACGTGGGGAAAACAAAGTTACGATATAAAGACATAAGTAAATTGAGCCACACACGTTCTAACCTTGATTGCAGTTCATTGGAATCGAAGGTGGTTGATCGGCGTGCATGGCGCGATCAGATCACGAAAACAGGTTCCGATATGCAGGAGAAAGCACTCATGCATGCAGAGAAGAAGCGGCAATTGCGGAAGCGGCGAGCACCGATGGGTTGTCCTCCATCGACATCAAGCGCATAGTGCTGTAGAACATGCGGTCGCGAATGCGTTAGTCCTGCCGGTTTAGTGAGCCATGAGGGAGGCCACTCGGGACTACTACGGAGGCGACGAAGGGTCCTGGAGCGAAAGTAGGCAGAACTGGCGCAGCTTTTGTGCCTACGCTGCGACACTTTATAATCTGCGGGCCGGCCAATGCAGGATGAAGTTTATGTTTGCAGAAAATGTCATGGTAGTAGGTGGGCTGTGAAAATGCCAGGGCACCCGCACCTAGACAGGAGGAGGATTGAGGTCCTCATCCAAAGCCTATGGCTCAAAAGCCCGTCCGCAAGGCAGCTGCGATTTGGCAATTCTTTAGTTTTACAGAAATGGACGTCATCCCATTTCAACCTCCAAACTGGAGCACCAGGAAACTGAGCTTTTCTGACCTCTCACCACTGACGAACCTGGTAGGAGTTGCTCTCAAAGTGCCAGGTGGCACCACCCAATACAGTACACTGGGTCAGTAAGGTACGTAAACCGTCCCACCAAGTTAAGGTCCAGTCTCGTTGCGACAATCACTTTTACGTACAAATATATATATTGTACGTCACGTTTCGCTGTATCTGTTACCGTACGCCTTACGGCAACCTATCTGAATGGCCGTATGGTTTCAAGCGCCAACACGCCATTCACGGCAGCCGTAAGCTATTGCTACAAAAATGGCGTTAAACAGCTTGCAAACCTTATATAAACAAATACCCTTCCTAGATACCCCTTATTACAGCGTGCAATGTCGTTCACAAATTAAAGCCATTGGCGTCCACTAACCATTCTCAG
>OX104069.1:10936126-11002391 GCA_944474145.2 Dicrocoelium dendriticum
GACTAATGCACTTTATTCTTTCTTGGTTTATGCATCATTACAACGGGCGTGTCACTTGAGTGTCCTGTAAATGCGGGCGCTAACGTGTTGCACTTGTCTCGCTCCAATTGTCCGCGTCTTCTTGTATTCCATATAATAAAGGTCGCTGTGTAGGATTTCATCCGCCTTCTGATATCTGCGCTAAATTTCACACACTGTCTCGGACAAGTATTTACTAAGCTTACAAATTAATAACCCAGGTTCACACGCGCGAATGGGGACTTTTTTGTAGTTGGCATATGTTAATGAGTTCGTTCTTACCGGTCAGTTATTTGCGTGCATTCATTTGGTTCCTGAGTAATTTTAGTTGTTTAATTCTGCTTTTGTTCATACTTGAGCTTTTCGATTCATAGTTCGAAAGCGCCACCGGATTGTTTGCAAAGCGTAAACGTTCTTACTTTGACTGTTCCACGTTTCGTTGCATACAGCATAGAGGTACACATAATGCAACCAACAAAACTTCCTTCCACGGACTATTTCTCTGGTTCTCGTCCATGAATCACATTTCAGTACGTTTAAGTCAAATGTTAGCTCAGTAATCTGAACTCAAGGAAGTCTAGGAAACCCGATGCTCTTCCATAAAAGACCGTGCAAAAAGCTAACCATGCGTTTGACAATACCTTTTACTCCATACATATAGCTTAGAGTGTTTCAGGACAACAACCGTGCCAAAGAATGAATCCCCGAAATTCCGTCCTATCGCTTATACATCAGTGATGCTGAATGTCTTAGAGGGACTATTTGCCTCATGGATTTCAAGAAGCACTCCAGTGGTGGACGTATCTCAGTTGAAGTACAGGATCCGACGTTCTATGGTGTTGCTCTAGGAAATCTTATACAATTTATAGCATCTTCATTTGATGTAAAACGCAAGAATGTGCTGCTCCTCTACTTTGACTACACTAGCGTTTTAGGAAGATTCGACTAATCAATTTCTTCTTAGCAGCCATATGCGATAAATTTTTAACCTGCAGTGTACAAATTGACGAGGAACTACTTCGTAAACCAATCTCATTTAACCCGGCTGAACGGTATAAACTTACACTCTTAATGCTGACTGTGACGTCATACAAGGAACACTCCTCTAGCTTCATCGAAATGCTTCCAATTCGCCTAAAGTTATTAACCTTAAGTTAGAGGATGTCTCAGTCTTTGGCAGCATATACCTAACTTCTGTATCAGCAACGACTCACCAACTCGGTTTGATTGAGTTTCAGCATTGGTCGTCTTTCTGATCCTTTATTCTTAACGCTAAAAATGCTGTGCTATAAGTTTCGCCTTTCTACGCAATGACAAACATTTGGCTATGGTAATCACTTCTTCCCGTGGTCGTAAACGACCACAACACAACACAATTCATCCACCGTTCAAAGCTTTGATGAATGTTTATATCACAATCTCTCTTGGTCAACATAGTTTGACCGAAGGTTTCACTAGGTGCAAGAACCATCATCATATGCCTTGCGGCGTAGGATGTTTACAGTACCATGCAATTCAATGCATAACTACGTTAGCAGTCGTATTGCTTCCCATTGGTCATATAAGTGAAATATTTTCCTGTGACAGCCCACAGACGTTCCACGCGGCACTGGACAGATTAATGCTGGCTGTCCGTCACTTCGGGCGTTTTATTTACACCATCGAGGTGCAAAGTGTTCCTCCAAGTTTGACCTGGTCCGCCTCCTATGCTGACGCTTGGCGGGGAGCAGCAAGAATTCATACAACAAATCAAATACCTGGGAATTCGCATCAGCGTCATTGCCATGGAAGAAGAGTGTACCGAAAGTAGAGCAAAGTTTGGGGCATTTTGCTAAACTTCCTCACTTATGGTGCCGGTGTGGTATCACTCACGAACTGAAGGATAGAGTGTATCACGTAGCGGTACATTCAAATCAACTGTACGGTTGTGAAAACTGGCCCCTTAGAACAAGGGACCTAAAGAGGCTACTTACGTTCGACAACCAATGCCATCGCAAGTTCGCTCAAATCTCTTGGGAATACCAATAAGCAATGAACGCGTTCGACGCTTAATTTATGTCACTGGAAAAGAAAATGAACCGCATAGCACCCCTATTTCACATAGCAGGCTCCGATGGTGGTGGTAATTTGCCTTGCATAGGTAAAGTATTTTATAATTTGGAAGCTATAATCCATCACTACAGGAGAGCAGCCCAGTCGCGGCGAACATTGATAAAAAGAAAAATGTATAAAAGAATAATAATGGGAAAACTATAACGTTAATGTAAAAAATGGGCACTTATGTTGTTATATCGACGAGAAATGGATCGAGTCGATCATACGATCAAATTGTGTGGTGTGACAGCCGAAAACAGATAACTGTACGGGTTGTCCATAGGCAAAAGTCGCATGGGTAATCAGTTATTGCCATTACTGATTTAAGTATATGTTTCTGGACTGTTAACTTCAGAAAAGAAGGGTAAATTATTAGCACAGAAGAACAAATGTAGCGAAGGGAGTCGCTGAACAATATTATGAATTAATCAATTTTTGGGGATCATTACGGATATAGTTCCTAAAGTCACACAAGTAAATAAATTTGCACTCGGTTTTACACAGAAGATAGTCGGTATGAAATAAGCTTGAAAATAGTAAAACCGCATAGGAGGTAGCACTAAAGAATAGGATAAGAAGCGGTATGTAGCAGCTCATCCAAGTTGATCAAGATTTCTCTGGTACATTCGAGTCGATTTTCTCCTGTATCATATATGATCCGGCCTTTCTTCAAACAGCTTTTCATTATCTAGTTGCCTTTTTAAGAGGCATTTCACCCTGTCAGTAGACAGATAAGCATTTATCACTTTCTTGAACACGCAAATATGTTCAATACATTTAATCTCCTTTGGCAGCTTATTACATCTGAAGTCATATTTAAGAAGTTAGAAATTTATCCTTAGGCTTCTGTTGAATTTAGGTAAATCGAATATGCATTCACTGTCGCAGTCCCATCAAAATGGATGCAAATTCCTCGTTCCCTCACCTGGTGTGGTCTTAACGATTCGAATTCGAACGGCTTGCGTAATCAGGTGACAGAAGATGGCTCTCAACTGGGAAGGTAGAATGAGCATTTAAACATCATACAATTATGCCGAGAGGCGAATAAAGAAAACTCTCCAAGTAATGCACAACCAAGTCAACCATGGTTCACAAATCTTCAAGTTCATAATTCAGTAAAGCAGAAGTACATGTATAAACTATAAGGGAAGGTCTACTGTTGTTCGCACATGCTTTACCATGTGGTGGCATTATCCCCCTGCAGAGATGGGCGGTAGCGATGCTGTAGTGAAGTTGGAAAAATCAGAGTTGTTCAGCGTGTTCGGCAGCTAATTCATTGGCATGAACATATCTTAGGAGGCAGGCTATTGACTTGAGGAGACCACGGTAGATACTGTGGTGACACTGGAGCGAGTCCACTGGGAAGATTGCGTTTTGACTGAGGACAACTCAGTTCAGATTTGCGCAGATGGGTAGACCGTTGGCGGTGGTTTTAGTGGGGATAACTCTCGTCATAACTCTATAATCTCGGTCTTTGCATAGCGACTGTTTATCAGGCCTGATAACCTAATGACGCTGATGAACTCCGAGTGAGTTTGTCAGGGTTGCAAAATAACACTTCTCTCTTTCTAGTTTCTTATCGTGCAACATAACGGGTCACATCAAGCAGAAAGAAACTGCTGACAGCATCATTACTACCTATGTATACCCTTACTGCAGCAACTTGCATCGGAGCAATCACCGTGCTGGGGTATTATATAATGCTGGAAGTATCACCAGTTGGTTGAACAGATCCTTATTCATTTATGCCAGTCGTCACCACATTGTATATCCGTTCGGGTCCACCTCGGTTAAGACGTCCGCACACACTGTGGTGATGTGCGGTTGACGTTTGCGCCCCACTATCCCAGTTTTCTCCGTATAAATCATTTCTACACCCCCAACGATGGCTTTCTTTTCCTCTGTGCATTTCAATGTTGTCACCTTTCATTTCTCCGCCATTTATACTCGACTCGTCATGTTCTTCTCTGCTAGTAACCCAGCACTTCCGCACACTTCTTTAGCCATGGGTCATGTGTCGCTTCGGTGTTCCGTTCGGACAAACTTAGTGGCGTAAACCATGCTCATCCCTTAATAGCAGCGGTAAAATCCACGGTGGTATTTGTTTACCTTAATGCGCTTACCGGCTTCATGGATGACCGCAGTGTTTAACACACTTCCGCGATATCAATTGTTCCATATTTATTAATTCGTTCTATGCGCCTTATTGCAAGTAACAAATATTCTCCGGTTTGACAACATCAACTTCGTCAAGCTGATCTGTGGTTTGTGCTTCCACATATGTTTTGCGTGTTAGGACAGCAGCCAAATCCTCTACTGATGCAGCAGTGCTCCGAATATCTCCCCTAAATTCAGCTAGAAGGGAGTCCGCGTGTTCCGCGTTAATTATGCACCGACCCAGATTTTCGTGTAAACTTCAATTTTGTTGCCGGTTTGCACTTAGAGAAGGCATACGATTGCTCCCGTGTTGTATCCGTGTATCGGAATTTTGTCGCCGAGGAGACTAATCTCGTCACACTGCATTGTAACTCATCTCACGTGCATGTGGACAACTACCCGTTGCCCACAAACTAAAACACCCGGGTAATTGTATCCGCCAATATGCTTTTGACTTCAACGCAACGGCATTTCTGCAGGCCATTATCCATTCTGTAATCCAGACGCAGAACATCTCTACACATATTTCCAATTCACGTGCCGTTGAGGATAGCATGCAGTTGTTCGTAAACTACAACAGCCGGACTACTGTATTTAACTCTATGCTTTTGCCACAGTTACAACGGTTGTTCATCAATGTTATCTTTAACTGATATGGATGTCCAACAACGTAAAACAATTCGTTTGGTCCATGTATCCGACAAAGTTTTTAACAGTTGGGAGGAGAAGTCTATTACCCACGGAAGCTACACATTATTAGCTATTTGTCTTCTGTTTCAAGTGGCTTTTTCATTAGCACTATTTCATGAAGTGAATCCTCCAGTGCTTCATTCATGACTAAGCTCTCGTATCTAAAATCATATTCAGTATCATTTGGCAGTTTCTAGCTTGAGCTTCATCAGCACCTGGTGAAACGTGATGCAGCTGTTTGGGGGAGAACCTATCGAACGGACGCTAGTGGGCTCCCATCCATGTCCTCTCTACAGTGCCGAAATCTGAAGAAATGTTTGTGGTTTGACACCTTTCTAAAATCCGGTAAGCTGTCTCAGTGGAGTGAGTTGTGCTTTGCTGAAGCAGAAGGATCCAGTGAAACTTGTAACAAAAGGCCTAAACAGTGTGCCACCAACCGACAGTTTACTTATGGAAAGCCTAATGAAAAGACTTGCGTTTATCTGCAGCAGCGCAATGCAACAACTAGAAATGCAGTTTTTGATTTTTCAGAGACCATGCATTTTGAATACTTTCAAATGTGTTTCGTCCTTTTTGATGGTGTTGGCAAACTTCAGTGGATTTAATCAATTTGTGGCATGGTCTGGAGGAAATAACCAACACTAACAAGTCGGATAAACGAAGAACAGCGTACTCCCCTACCGTGTCATAACAGTTGGGTGAATAGGAGCACTATCGTTTGGCGCTGTCAAGTCTAGTTGTCTAGCTAGTCATTTTCCGGTTCCTTGTTTTTAGTCTTTAGATATAGCAACCTTTTAATATACATCTTTCTGGGTTATTCTAGGGTGAACTGCCGCACACATTTGATTGGCCATTCGAATCACAGTATCGAATATACCGTTAGACAAACTAGGCATAATACTTATCTGGAAATGTGGAACGGGGCATCAGATGCATACTCTGGTAACCATGTTTCTGTTATTAATACTACATGTGCATTATGTAACGCTGCTAGTAGGCCGAAAATTCGCATGTTGTTTACATTGGATCTGGAGTGCATGCGGAGCATGCTGTAGGCAACATGTCTACTCCGAATTATTTAGATTCTTGTATGGTTTTGCTGAGGGATTATCGGTGATTGATGGAGATCCAGACCATGTAGTTTTAGACTCTCCAACGTTGTGTATACTTTGTTGCCTGCGAACTCAGACGTGTCGGTAGTGGTGCCTATAGCTGCGGCTGAAGGAAGGAGTTTAGCAGACTTAATCAGTGTTTGTAGGTCCGTCGACGTCACTTATGAACGTACATTACAGTGACCGCTTGGTTTGCTGCTGGAGGCTGATATTTTGTAGTCTACCGGTGGGGTTCCATCGGGGGCATCAAGGGAACGACACTAGGCTCAAAAGGTGGGAGACAATGGGAAGTGAGTAAAGAGCATCGGTACAGAAAGGCACAGAAAGTGCGTATTGGTTATTGCTCTGCCTAGAGGGATGACGCGCCTTGAAGGGCACCGACTGCGACAAGAGGGCTGTAGCTCCGGGGTCCGCAAGATAATCATGGAAGCTAGAGGTGGCCACTCAATATCCAATGTTACGGGTGTGGTTTGGTGGTAAATATCTCTTTGTATCTAAAGCGGGAATAAGTTAGAACATTTTGAAATACGCACGTTGAGGGTAAGTTCTAAACTTACCAACTTGGAGTCGGTAAGATATATGAACGAAGTTGATTCCAGCGGTTTTGTGTTGCCTGGCATAGGTTTAAGAGAATCGGAATTTGCATATGTGTTAGTTGATGCATATGCTCACATTGAGGTAATGAATCAACTCCCACTTTGTTCCAGAAATTAGGAGCGGGATTTACTGTGCCCCAGCATATTTGCTGTACCATCAGTGTGTTGCCAATTACATGCGAGTTGTTGGTTTTTGTTGGCAGTAAAGACGCTGGCACGTTACTAATCAGTTTCCTTGGATGCCTTGGATGCGATCAGTTTCGCAGAGGCCGCGAATTCTGGGCGCCCTTTTTTCCGACGTCGGTAGGATGGTCAGTGGTCGTGTGTTATCTTGGAGACGGCTATGCCTGCGATGACTTTGATTTTTGTACGAAGGCGCGGAAAGGGGGTGATGTGTACGTTGAACTAGTACTCTCTTCCATTCGGTGAGTGCGCTGCACCAGCCTTACACATAGGCGTTAACTTAGTAACCATGTTCCTGTTGTTATTGATGTGTTGTAGCTTGAAGTCTGAGCATTTGCTAAAAGCAAGCACTGGGTCTCGGTATTTGTAACCTGGATGATAGATAGGTACCAGCAGGGCGAACTGTAGCGCCCGGTGGTTGCCGTTTGCGGTAAACACCTGAGTATGTGCTCTATAGTGGTTGGGCAAGTCAGACGTCTCGCGTATTAGCGAAAAATGGGTCTTGATAGCTTTATCAGCAGTTTAACAGGCAAGGTACAAATCAAATGAACACGAGACCATAGGTTAACAATTGCTTTTGATGATTCGCTTCAGACCATTAATCCATCGTTAGTTGTGAGTCTTACTGACTGATGTTGTAACATTGGATAATGAAGTGCGGGTGATCTATTAGCCTGCGCTGGGTCAGCAATTCCGAAGCAGGCTGTCACGGATTTTCTGTACTTTCGATGAACGTGTCGGGACAGCAGGAGCGGTAAGGCATTGTTTGTTAGATAAGAGCCGCGTACGGCTGGGAGTTGGCGTGGGTTATGTTACAAACAGCATTTCAAGTACTGAACGTAAAGGCGCGCATAAAAGCACGGGACGTTTTCTATGCTTATCTGAGGTTGTCATGTGAATTTCTGAACCCTTGGACTTGCATGAACCCCTGAGCGTACGGTCAGTTGCTCTCTTATATAGACTATTGCTTGTTCTTTTGATGCCGTTTGTTTCGGAATCCAATTTAGATGAGGGCTATGGAGGAGACAATTCGAGATCAACTTTAGGTAGTGTCGCGGAGTGAATAGCAGTGCGGTCAGCTACAACCACTGTAGAGCCGTTTCGCGTGTTTCGCCTGACATGACTCTTAGTATTTTTTGTTAACGCAGATGACCCATGTGAAGGATTTTCAAATTGTATTATTATAATCGGTTCAACTTTCAGTCGGAGTCCAATTTCTCTTTTTCTCATGAAAAAATTTCAGAAACCATCTGGCTACCAATAGTGAAGTTAATTGGACAGCTCCGTTGATTGCTACATTTCCTCAAACGTTTACATGTGTAAGCGTCATGGGGCAGGTGGCAGTTATTAAGGAACAGGTGTTTCAGTTTATCCAACATAAATCTATCTGGGTCATTGAAGAATACTAGTTAATTTTGACCGCTCAAAGCATTCATGCACTAGAGGATATTAACTTGATTGTAGCATTAATTGTAGTGGGAATACAAGACTCTTGATGGTTCTTGAGACATGCGCATGAAGCGAGTAAAGCCAGTGTCTCATTGATAGAGAGTTTTTTGTTTTACCATTTCCAGCTGGTCGTCTAATGAATATAATTTTGCAAATAATGTTATCGGTTGTTCAAACAAATTTTGATTGCAATTTCTGAGCATTACAATAGATGAAACGTTATGATGGGTAGGAGGCTACGCCACATTCCTCAATGATGAAACCGTTGAAGTTGTTATTACAACACCCTCTCAGGGAACAAAGCATTCTTCGGTGGAGGAAAATAATTCGGCGGAGCAACCCTAGGTTTAACTTGAATCTTCGCACTTGCAGTATTACCTTGCACTCCGTTGATCTTGGACATTAGAGAATAGCAAGAAGAAGTTGCAGTTAACGGAGTAACTGCTCGTTACTACGATACAACTCGTGTAGTCTAAATATTCTAATGAATAGCAGTAAGGTGTCGTTGATATGATCGTACCTATCGCGTGCAGTGTTAGGATAAGCAACACTATAATTTTCATTCAGCACCGAAATTTCTTTGCAAAAAAGCGTGAAATAATTTGCTAGGCTTGGCGAGAATATGCATTGAAATAATAATATTTTGGTGCGTCTACATAAGGTGAAATTTGGTAAAATATATCAGGGTGTACGTGACTAGGCTGGTGCAATTTAGTCTGAGTGAACGAAACTTGGACCAAGGTTGTCTCGCCGGGTAAATTTTAGGAGTTGTTTCGGACGGTCGTTGGAAGTATTTCGGACCAAATTCGGTCACTCTTGCCATCTTGGTGGGAGAGCTCTCTCCAGTCCTCATGTTGGTTATCCTGAGGGAATGGAATTTTATGCTTTGCATAAATGGATCGGTTACATAACTGATTGCACATTGCAAGTTGCAAAGCTTGCAAATTTATAAGTTGACAGCAAACAGTTTTACTGCTGTGTTGCATTGGTACAGCCTGCTCACGGGGCATCATTTTAGCGCAAGAAAAGGTAACTGCAAACTTTTACGTACAATTTCATTGTTGAGCAAGGCATATTATTCTTTCTTGGTTTAAGCTTTCTTACAACCGTCGCCTCGATTGAGTGACTTGTAAATGCCGGCGCTAACGTGTTGCTCTTGTCTCGCTCCATATGTCAGCAAATTCTTGTAGTCTATATAATACAGGCCGCTGTGTAGGACTTAAACCGCCTTCTGGTATCTGCGCTTAATTTCACATACCGTCCCGGGCAAATATTTACTAGGCTTACAAATTAATAACACTGGTTCACACGCGCGAATGAAAATTTTTTCGTAGTAGGTAAATATTAATGATTTCGTTCGTACCGGTCGATAATATACGTGTATTCATTTGTTTCTGAGGACTTTTAATAGTTTCAGACTGCTTTTGTTCATACTAAAGCTTTTCGGTTCACAGTTCAAAAGCAACATCGGAGTCGTTGCACAGCGTAAACATGCTTAAGTTGAATGCTCCAGGTTTTACGGAATACAGCCCAGAGGTTTGTTATGTGATATTCGAAACTGAACTGGAAAAAAAATACATTACGACGGATCGTCCAAGGTAACATCAGCTCATCCCACGCCTTACTTCTTTGGTTGTGACACGGGTTAAGGGCTTCCTACTCTGCCAACCGTATAAGTCCAAATACGAAACGATGAAGCAGCAGAGCCTAAATGAGTTGAAGTCCAGTGCACAAGATCGGTTTTAATTGCTCAAGGCTTCTAAAGTGGGTGACCGCAAGCCGTCGACTTTGCTCCGCGAAGTGCAGCGCATCGCTGCTCCCTTATTTTTAAAGGAAGAAGAGATAAGGTGGTCCGCATGTCTCCCATTACATGGTCGGTCATGTTGTCCATGTTTCTGGATGCGCCCCAGAAAGAAGTTGATAGCAATGCCGACGCTGCGTGTAAACGCTTTCCGTAGTAGACTACTAGTAGCTTCGGTGAGGGATACTTACCGACGGAAACCGCGTCTCATAGTTGCTCAAATTTGTCAAGCTGATATGATCCTAAATTGGCTAAATTGCACTACTTCACCGCAGGATGGCAGTAATGAATGCTTTGAAGCAGCGTGTGCCAGGTCAGACGTTGATAACGTTTTGGCTACCGTTCATTTATGTCTACTTGTGTCTGAACCGAGTACGCCTCTTTCAAAACAACACGCAGACTTTTCTCGGCGCACGCGCCGAACGAAAACATCAACTCCGTCAAGGAGGTAATATTGTGTCGCAGCCAATATAGTGAAAAAGCTAGACAAGATCGGGCTCCCTGTATTAAGCACGGCCCGGCCGCTTCAGAGAAAGCACATGTTTGACGCCGATCTCCTTAAACGACACTCTTAAACGACACTAGGGTTAAATGAGTACTTACCCACGCCCCGATAACTAGTCCAGTTTTCCGAACCGCTGACATTCCGGCGGATAACGCGTGCCTACCCTTGGTACTCCCTCCGTATGGGAACGGCTGAAAACAGGCTATTCATGACTGCATTTGCTCAGCACATTATCACACGCTATCCACCCACTGGCGCTCGTCCAAGACGACTCGCCTGCAATAACTTACGTCAAGCAAGAGCTAGCTTCTATCACATGCCTTAGCTCAAGAAGGAAAGCGTATCTTAAAGCACATACGCGTCACTACGCCACATGCTTCCAAAAAAGACCATGGGGAATCGGCATCGCCGTTGCGATTATACAGCATTAAACGAGGTAACCACGCCCGCTGGACAACTGCTCTCACATATCCTGGACCTCACACCAGTCTCGAGGATAAATCTTTTAAAAGAATTGACTTGCTGGGCGCGTCCGACCAAATTCCGGTAGTCGGAGCAGACGTCGCAACAACTGTCGTGATGACTCCAGTGGGTTTTATTAAGTTCCAGCGCAAGCCATCTGGACTAAAGTATGATGCGCAAAATAATCAGTGATACATAGACCAAATTTATTCTGGCCCGGACTTCGCGCATTACCTTGATGACAGCTTTCTAGCGAGTTATTCACGCGAGGAAGACTTAAGCCATGTTCTAACGACTTTTGTTAGTTTATCTCAACACAGTGAATATTAACTCAGAGAAGTGTTCGTTTGGTGTCGAACCAGTCAGTTTTTTCAGTAACCATAACTCTTATGTGAGCCTCGTGCCCGTATGGGTTAAGCGAAGGCTATTAAGGACTAATATGAGCAGCACACTTTAACAGAGCTAGGGCACTGTGTCGTCCTTGTCATTTTTGTCGTTAAATCATGCGCAGACGCCCTTCCTTTATGCAACCCATATAGGACCTTCTGCTGGGTAAACTTCAGCACTTGGGTTTTCCAGATGCAGCTAGCGCTGCCTTCCAAGCCTTGGAAAACGATATCCTTAATATGGCTTCTATAGCGATTCACGACTTGGCAGCTCCACTGTCGCTCAGTACCAAAGCTTTGTTCGTGCCAGTTACGGCGGCATTAAAAGGAAAGATAAGTTGCACTTGACAGCCTTTCTCAACTTTCACCAAACGCTTACCATCTAATGAATCTCGTTGCAATACATTCGGCAAAGCAAAAATAGCTACTTATTTATCCATACCTCATTTCCGACGTTTTAGAATGTCGCTCCTTTGCCGTCTTCACCAAACATAAACCTTTTACTTATGTACTTAGCTTGGCTATCGACCGAAAAACACCTAATATCAAGCCGCTTAGACGATATCACTCAGCTTACAAACTATACACGTCAAGTAACATCCTACGAAAAACTATGAGGCAAACTAAACTACATGCCAGGCTGCGCCAACTACGAAGTTCCAAAGCAAGACGTTCCACTTTGCATATGTCGTGAGGAAAATCTGGTTGCAATTTAGCCATCAGTCAGATCCAGACTGCTGAAACGACACTTGCTTGTGTGAACAAGGTCGTGGCAAGCAACTGCCTGATGCCTGCTTGCACCGCTTATTAAAGTGCGTACTAGTCACAAGAACGAGATTGAGGCCTAAGGTGGTGTATGCGAGACATGCTACGCCAACTTTAAACAGTCACAGTGCGATGAAATATTCGCAGTCGCTATTAAGAAACACGTGTCCACCAACCCGTAGTTATCTTTGGCTCAGTTTGCTCTAAATCGGATGCATTTCCCTAGCATAGCAACTAAGCCATCTACTAAGCTTGGCCTTGACGGAATTCCACCTGTATTAATTTAGGACGAGGGCAATGAATTTACATCTTTTTCTTAAAATTGTTCACACTACGGCGAAGGGCCAATACCCTTCATCTTGGAAGCAATCTGTCATCACACCGCGCCACAAACTTTGCTCCGTACTGGAAGTCAACCAATACCGGCCCATAAACCGCACATACTTTATATCCTGCGTGTTAGCAAAATCCGTTAAGCGGGCACCCATGGACATCCTGTGTGCCGGAAAGCATGTTAGCTGGTCATACCATGGGTTTCAAAGTGCTTGGTCTTAGGAAACCTGTCCACATGATTTCCTAAACCATGTTCCCAGCCCGCTTGATTAAGATGCCTCAGTATTTATACTATTCCACGCCATGCAAAACGTGTTTGATAGGGTCCATTATATACGCTTATTTCATACGAATAAATCTTACGGCGTAGGTAAACATGTACTCCATTTGTTTGAATCCTACTTAACGGGGCTCATGCAGTTTGTGTAAACTACGCGGAACAATTTCATCCCTGTCATATTGGAAAGTGGTGTCGTACAAGGAAAGTTGCTGGGATCAAGCATGAATGAAAGTTATGTAAACTAATGTTGTATCACCATACGCCATGGCTGCCCCTACTTTCTCGCCAGTTATATAAAGGTGGTATATGTCTTTCCCGAGGTGCATAGATTTACACCCTTGGAGAAATCTGCGAATAATTGTAGGCTCTAGAGTCATAGTGCCAACAGGGACAAAGTAATTCTTCGGCTGAGAAATCGTGTATCATGAAGCACAGATGGTATACTTGATGGCACCTTGATGTTAAATGGCAAACCTTTTTAACTCAATACTTTGGCTAAAGGTTTAGCTATAGGATTTGCTATGTGACCCGACATCGCAGATAATGTTCACTACCAAGTGGCAAATGCCCGACCACTGGTCTTCCAAATAGACCGTCATGTAAAAACAGGCATGACAAGACTAGAACTTTATCAGAGTCATGTTTTTCCGCACCTGGAATATTACATCTACCTCTGCAGCAATGTGGAACCGGCAGACCGCATACTGCTTGAAACGGCTCAACGGCGGTTTACCAAAAAGGTAACCTCACAAATTATAACGCTTACTTATCTACTGAAGTGTGGTCACCTCAGACACTAGTTTTGATGGTTGCGTTAACATAACCCTATGGCTTTTACATGTTAACAAACCAAGCGGTGCACAATGACACACCCTATTTGACACTGATACAAGTAGCAGAACTCTGTCTCCGAAACAGATGCTGCTTTATTGTTTTCCTACTAGCGCGGAAGAAACTACGTGCACATTTACGCTAGTAGCTTACGTAAATACCTGGAACAAGTTACCAGCACGGAGAGGAAATTTCCACAATCCGCAGGCCTACAAGATTGATGTACAAATCTTTACCTGCGTATAAAATAAAAAACGCTTTTTCAACCTCTGCTATTCTGATGATCTTATATTTAAGACCAGCCCAGATAGAGCATACACGACGTCTTGGTCTACTTTACAAGCCCTTTGGCAATACTTTTAGTCGCGTGACATGTAAGCATCTTGATTTTAACGGCCAATCTTTAGTACTGACGCCCCTTTCCAGCCTCGTCTCCCCAGAGCAAATGCTTAACTGCATCGATTGCCAAGGTCATTCTCTCCTTCCTTCAACATCGCCTTAGCTATCCTACTTGCACCCACCCTGTCGATGGCAACATTTAAGCAAATATTGTATTGCCCTTTCATTGCTATCTGGATACTTTCGTTTCATAGCATCACCAAAGCATTCTTATCCAATTTTCCCGACACCTTGACCGATATTAAAAGAGCCTCACTCATTTCCGACTACATTTAAAGCAATAGACCGCGACCTTGTCTGCTACAGAAAGCCTGGGCGATCGCATGACGACCTCACTCCATAATTATTGGCATTTACTTTCACCCTTCATCAATTTGTGCTTTAGTCCAGCAATCCGATCTACACTTTAGCATAAGTATGACCGACATTATGCGAAGTCTATCATGCCACAAAGTCTGTCGGTGTTAATCGGCAGGTTAACCCCTATGAATTCTCCCAACCAATGACCACCCTATTTTTCAGCTAATCCATTATTGCACGCACAAAACCCAGGTAGTGTCAGTAGTATCATTTGGACGCATCATACAGAGGCTAAGACTGGAATACTGAATACATAATTTGTGTAACCATTTCTAATTATTTCCTGAATCGCTTCGGTTCCACCACTGCTATCTTGGTCCAAATGCTGCAAGGACCAACCGGTGTCTACACCCCAGCGGCTTCCCTTCATCAATGGCCACGTTGTCAATGTTCAAATTTGCAACCAGTAGGAAAGATTCGTCTACTGATCTTGGTTCGCAAATCCGTAGGCATTTAGCACACAGCATATATAAGGGCGGGAAATATATATACTAGCTGGCCAAATGCAGACATTCTATCTTATCTACACCTTCATTCCTTAGCCTTCAGCCTTAAATATTATCTCTTTAAAAATTTTAGGTCACTAGTTTGTGAATATATATTAGACTTGACCTTTGCATTAAGTCTATTAAAGACATTCTACCTGACCTAAGCATTGTAAAAGGTGTTATTGCCTATATTTGCTGTTGATACACAGACATGCACTTAAGGTAACATAATTGTTTAAATAATCTTCTAAATAACATTTCTATGGCACGGAAACTAACCAGCGGGAGCGTTGCCTCTATCACAATGGCTTGCTGGACGATTAGAGAAGTTTGGAAAGCACCTCGCCTTATCTTTGCCGTAAGTCCGTAATTTTATCTTTTAACTGACTCCTAAGCTTACTATGCAGTATGCGTAATGTAGATGAACCAGCAGCTTCCACATGTTTTACTTACTTTCCTCTTTTTGTTTTACTTCATCTACATATTCCATAGGCGCTAATACAGTTCGCACCAAAAGTCAATACAAATAATAATAACTGTTGCGACCATACAGTACCAGTTTAACTAAGCCTAGCTGGTTGAACAGGACTCGCACTTGCTCCAGAACTTAAGATTAGTGAGCAAATGCTCGGCATTACACAAAGAAATGCATCAAAGTGGGTAACAACCTGTGAGGCACAAAAGGCACCCAACTTCGAGCATCATCAACCCAAGAAGCAGAGTTTCTATCGCTGTTATTTGGTGGCTGGCTACTTTTGTTAATCCATGAAATGTAAGAGACGTGTCAAATGAGGGAGAGCATACACGTTGGATGCGATTGAATCCAACGTCAAGTATGCATGCTGCAAAATAGTTAGCGAATCAAGCAGATCGAGAAACGGTGCAGCAAGGTACTCAGCAAAGAAATTTATGTCAACGGAAGTGCTGTCAGTAAAACAGGTGGACATTTTGGAGGTTAAAACAAAGATAAAATCGAAGGATGCAAAATATTGGAAGGTCGTGATTTCCGGTACACTACAAGGAACACCCTAAGGAAAGTAGAAAAATGGAAGCCTCCGATCGAGCTGTTAGTGGGAGAAATATGTGAGGAATGATGCTAATGATGGCTTGGGCTTGAACAAGTGCTTCCAAGTTTAGATTTGTAGCAGAGTTCGCTGGTTTTGGGCTTTTGTTTTTAATTATTGATGAGGATTGTTTAGACCAGAGTTATCATCGGTGAGACGTCGGGGCTTTCTGGTCAGGCTAAAAAGCTTGCTATTCCAAAAACGGCCAACAGAACATTGCCTCTGCTGCAGACCCGAAGGTGCGCTTGGGGGATGTCACCCCCTCAGCTCTCCAGTCCACGGTCCCTGTCCTACGATGAACTCAAGACGTCTTGATCAAACAAAAAAACCGGCGTCTTGGTCGGCAACGCCTAGCGAGGCGCTTGGGGACCAGTCCATTCATGGCTGTCTGCGGCCGAGGGCGAATGACTGTTCCGTGGGTTTGGAAGGGCCCTTGTGTCTACTGGTTAGTCACTTCTGTTGTTACGTTGAGCCGAGTAACGAGTCACTCGGGGGTTGCATTAGCAATTCCAACGGTTTCGTTTCTAGGAGTAAGAACTTATAGTGTCGCAGATGTGGCTTTACTTCTGAAAGGGAACATTGCAAACGTGATAAAATCAAATGCGGTTTACAAATGCCAAATGTTGTTGGATTATTTTGATTTTGCAAGACCGTTATAGATGAGACGCAACATTACAACTAACGAAGAAAATGTTGTGGTATTAAACATAACAAACGTTTAAGGATCTGATAACTGGGCCTTACCGTTGACCTGTCTGCACCATCCGTCTATTTCCTGGAATTGAGACCGGGTAGGTTGAGAGTCAAGGGTACGGAGGGTATCTGGATATCCAGTGTTTGGGAAGTAACCGTAGGTGCGGGTGCTACTCTGCTAGCATCGGAAAGATATTTTAAGGCAGTCTATGGAAAGACTGTTCTGTGAACATTCTGGTTTGAAGTGAAATCTTCCGGAGTCAGTTGCAGGACGTTAAAAGGGCCGGCGTAGGAAGGGTGGAGAGGGCACCGCAATGTCTAGGTGCGAAGAAATACGTGAGTGCATTTAGAGCGTCCGCTGTGCATTAGCACATCTGTGGTGTGCACACGGACGTGTTCGTGTGTAGTGAACGCATGCGTGGAGTTAGGAAGGCGGCCAAGTTAAACGGAGGACTCGCGACTAAGTGGGCGTGAAACAAACGCTCCAGGCATCTTTAGCGTTGTGCCCTAATTTAGCCCCGCCGGTGCACATTACCATTCAGCTTTGAAGCTGTTGCAAATGCCTACTTGTTCAAACGAAACCTTTTCGCTACAGCTAGGGTCCGAGGAAGCGCAGAGAGAGGATTTAATCTGTCCATGCAAGCATTCAACGACTGGTGGCCGCTGGGTGATACGCAGTGGTATCAATGCGGTAGATGCCTGAAACGTTGCAGTACGTGTCGAATGGTGAATATTCGAAATACGTTCCTCGGTCAATTGTAACGATAGATGGGCATCCATAGTGCAAGAATTACCGGTCTATAAAAGCCTGGATAATTGCTTCAGCTGCGCAGCTTATTATCTGAATAGCTTCATGGCATCTGGTGAATCGGTCGACATTTGTAAGAATGCATACAAACTTACGTGTAAATGGCAAGGGACCAACCAGATATACTTGTACATACGAGAACTGAAAGTCCGGGATGGGCATTGAACTAAGAGGAATACGGGTTATACGTTGTGTTTTGGAGCGCTCACACTGAAGGGAGGCACGTGTCTAGTGTATTCTGGCGGGCTAGACCTAATTCCCACCTATGATTACGTGTGGCCAAAACAATGTTCATTGACGAATTTCAACTTGCACAAGTCCCGGGATATGATGGTGAATGCTGTCCGCCAAGGGATTGCGTCTAAAGTAGTCAACCTGTGGAAGATTCACGTGATGGTTTCTTCCGTAGTTTAGAGAGAATAATTTTACACAAGCGCCGAACTTGACTGCAGGGTGCGCTGCACGCCTTCATCTTGAATTTGTGCCGATGCTATAGCGGTAAAGACGGCAGTAGGCAAATACTGGGGGGTGAGGTTAGTGTGTGAGATAGCGTCGGCGTCGGTATTGTCAACATCTGAAACTTAACGTATGTTAGAAGCGAACTGCGTGACAAAGTTTAGGTGTTTTGGTTACCGTGATAAATATTTGTCGTAAGAAGAGTTGCAGGCGAATATGATGGATTGTGATCAGTGTGGAACGTGGAAGCGCTGCCGTAGAGTGGGTGCCGGAAGTGAAGTATCGCCAGGTGAATTGCAAGCAGTTCTCTGCCAAACTTGCTGTAGCGGGATTCCGGTGGTTGCAGGCGCTTGGACAAGTATCCAAAGTGTTGTCATTGCCCACCAACGTGTTGTTGGAGGACGACTCTTAGCGCTAGGTCGGAGGCAGCAGTCGTAATAGAAAGTGGATCATTCGTATCAGAATACGCGATGGGATCTAGGTTAGATTTAGCGTATTTTAACTCGGCGAAGGCTTTGTGTTATTTGTCAGGGAAAACGAACATAAGTTCATTCACCGTGAGCAGGTCAGTAAGAGGCTGCACCAGTTGTATAAAACGCGGAATGAAGCGTCAATACTAGTCGACAAAACCGCAAAAGCAACGGAGGTGGTTTAACGAGGTAGGTGCTGGGAGTCCCTGGTGGCCTGGAACGTAGCAAGTTGGACTTCGATACCAGGCGATGAATCGAGGAGGCCTGGGAATTCTACCGTTGATTTGCGGAGTTCGCACTTAGTCGGGTTGACTGTGACACGGTTTTAGGTCAAGCGCTGAGACAGAGTTCTAGGGAACTTGAGGTGTGTTTGTTCCAATGAACTGGCTAAGAAAATATCATCCAGGTAGGAATAAGCGAATTCTAGACCAAGCGTGACATGATGCATGAAGCGATGGATGTTTTGTGCGGCATTGCGCCGTCCATCTGGCATTCTTGCAAATTTCAACAGGCCGAAAGCCTTGATAACTGCTGTTTTAGGAACGTTATTCTATTATACAGATAGCTGTTAATAAGCCTGAACCAGGTGGATCTTGCTGAGGATCGCGTGGTCTATGAGATGCGATAAAATCTGACATGTGTATGTTTAAGTACCTTGCAGTGTCAGCTAGCAGTTTGACTGCCTGATAACCAATGCAAGGGTGACAGGCACCAGGTTTCTTTGGGACCATCCGCAGAGGAGATGATCAAATCTGTCGGAAGAGCTGATTATTCGTAATTCGAGCGTGTCCAAAAATTCCGCCCTAGCTACCTTAAATTTCTTTGGAGAAAGTCGGCGTGGACGAATTGAGGTGGGAAGCCATAAGTCTGCCTGGCGTACATGATATGGAATTCCAGAACAAAGCTGCCTTCATTGGCGGAACGTGTTCAAAATACTGGGAAAATGGTTGGCGTAGTCTAACTAGGTCTGAGGAAATGCGTAGACCGGTGTTATAGGTGCGATATCAGCGGTGTTGCCACGTGCACTGAGTTTCGTTGCAGGGTCGACTATCATCTAAAGTTCCGCATCGAACAAATAATCGAAATGCCTATTTTAGCCAATGCCGATGATGGCAACGTGGACTGTAGAGCTGGTGAATATCCAGCGGAAGGTGCGCCGAAGACCTAGGTCTGGTGTGAGCGAGGGGTGACCGTAGTTGATTATCGGCGTGTCATTGGCGGCACCTAAGTATGTCTACAAATAAGCGGTATGCTTACTCGGCAAAGGGAATGAATTTGTCTTCCGCCCCAGTAGCTACTATGTACGAGGTTCCGCAACCATAATCCCTAATGTAGATGAGAAGAATTTGGGCTTGGCCGACACCGTTAGTCGCCATTGCGGGCCGGCCTAGCCGACCACCCGTATCGGAGTAGCTACATGGCTGTACGCACTTATGATTTTTCTTAAAAAATCAAGTGGTAAAAGCAGCTATCTGTGGCATCAGGTTTTGTGCGATAGGCGATCGTTCAGTGCAGCTAAAGTGCGTACGGTTTAAAACTAGTTCCTCGACCTGTCACTGAAGCTAATCTATCTGTGATAAAAATGCGTCTATTGCAAGCGGCTGGCTAGTCGCTCTTGTAAGTGTATTATGTCAGCACAAAGCTGCTTAGGTGCTTTGATTTAGTCTCCATCTAGTGCTGTTCGATGAGTTTGTCTGCAGGATCTGCGATTGCTGTAAGTGGCAGGTCACTTGTTACTGCAAGTACAGCCTGAGTACTTTCAGGAAGGCGTTGCCTCCACAGTTGGAGGAGAAGCCCTACATCTATGTTGGACGTGCCCATGGGTTGTTGCATTTTGCGCAGCAAGACTGAGGTTATCCTGTCTCCTGATGGCAGATCACCAAAGATGTTATGTGGACAGACCATGCCAGAAGGGGTGCTTCGTTGAATTACGTCCAGGCCAAGGGCTCAGTATTTCCGTACAAGTGGGAGGCGAACTATGATATCTCTCACTACTGGAATATACTCTGCGGAATTTGAGACACCAGCTCGTTCATCATAGAAAAATCGCAAGAAGTACAAGAAATGTAGAAACCGAATTTCCATTGCCATTATCATAACGAAGGATCATTCCTCCGATATGGAAAATAGGCGCTAAGAGATCATGCGCTATTTGTCTAACAAATATGTGTGTTTTGCAGGCCAAACCTGTCAAATGATCCTAAACGACTTTAGTAGTATCCAGGTAGACCTGGCGCAACCATTTAGAGGCTTAATTAATATTGAACGATATATTCATTGGGGTATATGTGGTTCACTCTCCTCGGAAAATGATGAAGGTAAGCTTTTTTAATGTGGGCATATTTTAGGTTGTGGTGAAGTCTTGCCTACATATCAATCCATGTAAGATTCTTATCGTTTTCGTGATACCTTGGAATTTATTTGCCTATTTTGCTAAATATGCGTGGAAAGTTAGTTTTTCTGGCAATTTAGTCCTACCCAGTTACTCAAATATAGGGCATTTCAATTTAGGTATGCGTATTTAGAAGATATACCGCTACGCTAATTTTACATTTGCTTTTCATGTTTCGGATTTCTAATTGTATAACAGAAAGCGTTAAGGGTTGGCGGACGTTTAATCGCAAATACGTTGATAACCATTGCATGAATCCCATTGATTTACATTTAAGCGTACTCAGCTCTAATTACTTTTTCCAGTAATTTCTTTGCTAATTCCTGCAATATTCAAGCATTAGGAAGGTTTGCTCCTGACTTACTGAGTTGGTTATTTTCGGCGCCAGAATTGCAATTTAGCGTAAGCAATTTTGTCTATATTTTGCATTAATCTTTGGTTTTCTTATTATGTGCGTCGCCTTAGTATGTCAATTGAGAAACTTTCACAGTTCTGGGAGTTCTTTTAAGATTTGTCCTTCTTGCTTCCGCCACTCTTATAAGTTTCCATTAGCGCACCATTTAATAAGATGGCAGAACGTGCAGAAATAATCCGAAGAATTTATAGTGAATTTCTTTGTGAATTTGATCCCGCTTCCAGAGAAAAGAAGCACAAATACGGCTATGCGCACATGTTCACCACTATTGAGTTAAAGGTAAACAGATATTGCATGAAGAATCCAGATGAATTACAAGTCCAAATTAAGTACAGGGAAGTTCATCTAGAATTAAATCCCTTATACACAGAAAAAGTGTACAGTTGCGGCTGGGCACGAACTTTTGCGACTACTAAACTCAGAGATCACTTAGTTGCCTGAAGAATCCAGCTAAACTTCAAAGTTGGTATTTACAACCCCTTCAAATGTACATGTAAAAAGGCATTGCATTCGTAATTGCGAACAAGGAACATATCTTCCATTTTTTCTCCCTACCCATGCAAGAGCATGGTATTTGTGTAAATAATTTAAGGATCCCTTTCGGGCACAGCATCTAGAGAGTCTAGAAATTGACTTTTGTGTTTTTATTTGCATATTTACATTATTTACAAATTTATAGTTCCTTCCACTCTAATTAATCGGAAAAGTAAGCAGAGTTACAGACCTCCCGACCATGGTGGATGATCTTGTGATGTTCCAGGCTCACTGTAGACGATGATCTCGGATAGATCCTGGCGTGTGAACCTAAATCAATACCCGCAGCAACAATGCTACTTGTTCGTAGCGTGGAGCGAGTATTCGTAGCATTAGCTGAAGCTTTCAACCTAGCCATATGCTCAGCGACCACGGCTATGAATTTGTGTTGAGACGATCAATGGTGACGAATTCGCTTTGGCAATCTGGGCATACATATACATTGTATTCGTACGGTGTAACAGATTGAAGTGTTCTATTTACTGTAACTGACTAGGCTTTCTTGCACCGACTGCGAGGAGGACGTGTGAACACTTGGACAAATTCTCAAGCACATACGGTGATGACATCTGCGATCGTGGGCGCGTGGACGTAACTCACGCATCTTGTGCGTCAGTCGGTCAGGGTAACTTGTGTAGTCAAAGGAGGAAGTAGACAGGGCTAGTGCTGTTAATTATCCAGGCCAAAGCAGCGTGCATCCGTTGACTAGCTGGGTTGGCATTGCGTCGAAGTCCATTTTGGCTGTGTTTTTTATGCTTAAAAGGACAAGTGAGTGTTTCAAATCATGTAGGGTCTGCGTGCGCACATACGTTTCATTCGAATGGCAGTAAAATCGCTCTACCATGCCTCTAGAGGCCGGATGATATCCGGTCGTTTGAACGTGGTGCTAGCCTAAATCCATGATCAAAGTGGCAAAAGTCGAGGAGAAATGTGTCCCTCGTTCAGTTTCCGTGCTGGCGCGACAGTCCTATGTATATACCCAGCGCTCCAGAAAAGATTTCGATACAGTTTCCGAAGAGCAGTTATGTCTGGGCAAAGCTTGCGGCCATCTAGCGAATGGACCGACACAAGTCAGCGAATTTACAGAGCATTTCGAAGGTAGCAAAGGAACAACGAGATCGATGTGCACGTGCTGTAAAAGTGCAGCTGGCGTGGCAATGTTCCTGCTGGAGCTTTTGTCTTTACACTCTTTCTTGTGTTGACATGAATGGTAAGCAGCTGCCCAAGTGGGAAGGTCACGAATGATATTGCCATAGACAAAGCATATGGTTATGAGTTCAACCTATGCACGAACGCCTGGATGAGACAAGTCGTACAACGTGCCGAACACGGTATGCCAAAGCTCGTGTGGGACGACTTGGCGCGGGATGCCCAGAGATAAATCTCAAATTATAGTTCCGTCTGCGGAGGTTAACGGAATGGGTTGTATGTTGAGGGAGGTAGCTTTGCATAGTATAGCAACCTCAGCATAAATAAATAAAAAAAGTAGGTGCATTTATGTAGTTTACTAGTAGCTGTGCCTTCGTGAGGTCAGATCAAAATGTACAGTAACCACATGTCCTTGGGTAGGTAATCATAATGTATGTTCTTCTTGCTCGCGAATACTGCACCAACGAATATTACTCCCGCTCCATTAGATATTTTCTCGGTAAATTACCGTTCCGGTAAATGGCGGGCTCATAAAAATGAGAAGAAATAAGAGGGCATAAGAAATGTCAGCAAAGAGATAAATAATAATGTCTAAAAAAACATAAAAGCAAGATATTTTAAAACCAAGGTCTTTTAGAAGCAAACCTCACTCAAGTGAATTCACTCACAGACAAAAATAAAACCAGTTTCATGACGTAAACTTTACCGAAAATGAAAACTGAAAAGCTTGATCGGAACAATGCTTAATCGCTGTACAAGACAAAAGCAAAATTATCGCAAATTATGCAGTCTTTTCCCCGTTCTGGATCCAATAGCTTAGCCAAAATGCCTGCTACAAGTTCCGGATAACATTTCAAGCATATACTTTGAAATAAGAAAAATTATACTAACTGGCTTATTGCTTTAGTATCAAAGTAGGTCTGTTTACCTAGAAATGTAGCATATGTCTCCAACGTAGCAGTACTTACGATGTACGACGCCGTGCCCCCAAGACAAACTTTACGAGCATAAGAACTAAAACCTGGAGGAATATGAACAAAAGATGTACAGGGTAACACTTTTATGGCACAATAGTATGTTTCGCCTGCGAGAAATTACGAGGCTCTTTTAATTAGACCATGGCCAATAGACCTCCGTATGCCGTTAACAAAGGACAGTTGTTGGAAGAAACAGCCATGTAAGTAAACCCTGCAAACTTATTTAACTAATCTGGGGTGAAAGTTTTCCCGAGACTACGTGAGCGTGGTTTATATGCATAAGCCAGGACAGCTCATAGTCCATTTGACTCGAATGAGCCTGTAATTCCCATCAATTTATTAGATGAATCCCCAATGGTTTATCAATTTCAGCTCACTTTCTGCATCCCTGTACGTGGACTCCTACTGCCAATAAGCTACATACGTCTATCGTCAATAATAAGTAAATGAGCATCCGTTTCATTGACAAAAATTGGGTCCGGTGCGATAAGGAAGCTAATGGACGTGGAACATATTTCTTATTATAAGTGACCTGAACTTGATAAGTATGAGTGAGCGGAAACTGTCGGGGTTTCCATTTTGTTTGCATGACGTTTAAAGTGACTGATTTTTACTGAGCCATCTGGAGAATGTGCAGGAAATGGGTGGGAAGGCTTAGGTTTGGGTTGGTTAGTACTGACTTGTTGGGCGTCGGGTTGAAGTTTTCCCGGCTTATCAGGGTAGACGATGACAGACAGAGGACACAAACGATTCAGTTTATTGTTTAGGCACTTAGCAATTATAAGTAGGATTGAGAAAGAACACCTGGTGTCTACCAGCTTTAGGGATGACGAAAAGAATTCGTTGATAGCAACTTCACTATCTACAGTGGTTGTCGGAACTGAGTGAGATGACATTGCAGTGGTAGTTTGGCGAGGAGGTGTTTGGTGCCGGGATAAACCTATTGCGGCTCATCTCAAACTAGCCTAAAAGGCGCGCAAGTTGCGGGATAGGGAGCAGTGCACTATTTGGTCGAGATAGCTGGACCGTCGGCATAAGTCTGATGGATGTAGTAAGTGCGCAGCAGCCTGGATGTGCATGAAGTTAAGCGAGGCTGTGCAGCTTGCCAAACGTAAAGCTCACCGTAGGTGAATTGTTTGCGGTGGTGGTACGCAATGTCGTTTCACTAGCAGCTTTGGTATGATTCGGTAGATTCCGCCTTGGTGGCGGAAATACCATTGCCCTAACTTGTTGTCTTTGCGGAGTTGTTCACAATTCAATGCGATACTGAGCAACGCTCCATAATGGTCTGCTCGTAGTTTGATAGGCACTGGGAATTTGCTGATCCTTTAAGCCATACTCCTAACTTTGACCGAGTTTTCCGCAATACCGTTAAATTTAAGGATTGTTCTCTTAAACTTGCCCGTCGGTATGCCAGCCGGTATATTAAACACAGGTGAGCTGAACTCTAATTTTTCTCACTCAGTTTGCAGCGACTGTTTTTCAACGGATCTTGATATATTTAAGGCATATGTAGACGACATACCCATTGCAGGTGCTTTTCTATGTTGTTTCCTCCGCAAGTCCTGTTAGCACTAGGAGCTTTCGTAGTGTTAGTCACGGTGCCGTCTAGGATATTATATGTCAGTCGTCGCTTTTTGATGGATGCGATGAGCCCACTTTGACTGAAGCCTGTTTTGTTGTTAGGATTTATCGCAGCTCAAGTTACGCTACTTTACAGCGGCCCGAAAGTAAGCTGCCTCAGCATTGTTCCTTTGCGAACTTATCCTTTTTTAGCTATGAGAGCACACAGTACAGCCACATCCTTTACATCTAGGCTGATTGGAGCCGCAAATTTGGTTAAACGCATGGTTCGTCCTTGAACCAGCAGTGCATTCCCTGTAATGATATGAACCGCAATGATTTCACGCCTAAATCCGTCCACCCAAATAACGTCCGGCAGATTGAACACTAGTGCGATACACCATTCATTCCTACAAGCAGCATTATATGGTGCCAGGGCCTCGGGTTTCCTGTTTTCAAAAATGGTGACGTTGACCCCAGCGACTCAGGCAAATTCGGTTTTGTGGCCCATACACTGGGTACTTTGGCTCTAAGCGCCGGCCGTTCTGCTCTCTGAGTGTAAACTATGCTAGGCTGACTTCGTTCGCGGCTACGACCGTGGCTGCCAAGACGGTAGTGGTGCCGACGTCAACTGAAAACGCTTGGATCCGAAAAGTGCATCGGCAGCCGTGTTATGCACACCTGAGGCATGTCGTAATTAGGTCGCAAGCTGCGCGATCTAATCCAGGCGGCGGGACACTAGGAGAGTATCGGTCGGCAGTCGAGCTAAGCATGTAAGTCAGAAGTGAAGAGAAGAAAGGAGCGGCCTAATAATACATGTCGGAAATAAGGTATGGATAAATAAATGACCAAAGACTTTTTACCGAAATTATTTTAACGAGATTCGTTAGGTTGCAAACTTTGGAGAAACTTCACAGGGGCTACGAAAATCAATTACTTTTGTTGTAAGGCCGCCCTAACTGCTACGACCCAAGCGTTGGTACTGAGCGACAGTGGACCTGCCGAGTCGTGATACGCTATAGAAGCTATGTTAACTATATCAATTTTCAAGGCTTGGAAAACAGCGCTAGCTGCAGCTGGAAAATGCAAGTGCTGAAACTTAACCAGGAGAAGGTTTTTGAGGGGTTGCATAAAGGAGGGGCAGTTGTGTATGATTTGGCGCAATGGTTGAGTAGGCGGTTAAAGTGTCTCAGCTGTGCGCAAGTGTGATGCTCAGGGTAGTCTATGATGGCATTATTTTATCCTATATTGGCACAAAGCCTACAAGAGAGGTATGGTGGCCGAGAAAAATGAGCGAATTGACATCAGAGAAAAAGGTTGCAGTGTTGGTTTTCATGCCGTGCTGAGGTACACTAGCAAAAGTCGTTCGAACATCGCTTAATTCCTCGCCGCGTGAGGAGGTTATGAGTAAGCTGTCCTCGATGTAATTCGCGAAGTCCAGTCCGGATCAAAATTGGTGCATATATCACTGATACTTTTGCGCGGCATCCTTTATGTCGGACTGCAAGCGCAGGAATTTTAACAAACCGAATGGAGTCGTCACGACAATTTTAGTGATGTCCGCTCCGGCAACCGGAATTTGGTATTAAGCACAAAGTAGTAGAATTTACTTTAAAAGTTTCACCTTGAAGACTGGCGGTGAGGTCTAGAATATTTGGGATCAGATAGCTATCAGACGTGGTATCGTTTATTATGAATAATTCAAAATTTGATGTGGTATCTTGTTACTTAAGGAGGAGGAGTATATTGGAGATCCTTACGTATGTATACCGCAGCCCATCCTTCACACGGGAGAACGATCAAGTGTGTGGAGCACAATTACGGGTTGTGGTCGTTGCTTTGCCTAATCTCCCAAACTTTGGTGAAGTAAAGTATCCAGCTGCTAATTAGCAGCGCATCGCTAATGGAACCAATACCCTGAAACAGGAGCTACATTATGTGACCTACGAGAACGCATTGAGCAATACGTCAATTAACCGACTATATTTGCATCGTACATGTCCCCTCCACGAAGAATTTTGTGACCAGCAAAATTGTTGGTTGGCAGAGCTGCAATTGGAAGCACCCATAGTTTCTCATCTTCTCAAACACACCGAAAATTGCAAAATTTCTTTCCTCGTGAAAACCTTCGGACGAATTGATTAAAGGAAGCTGAGGAAAAGGGCGCTCCATGTCAGCTGGATTCCTGATCAGGTACAGTCATCTTTGCAACAGAGTTGGTTACTGCTTAAAAATGGTCTCGAGTATCTACTGAAAAAGCCGGCTCCGCTTCTTTGTTTGAGACAATTCGTTAAGTCTCTGTGGTGGTTGGGGAGAATCGGTAAGGTACTTAAGCTGCGCAAAGAAAAGTGCAAAGGCTTACTTTAATCCAAAGTTTCCGACGTTGGTTGCAATACACAAAATGCAAAATATTGCAATCAGTTTACAACGGCAGGATAAATAATCATATGAGCTTAGGCAGGCCCGGTATGCAAAAACCCATCTTAAATGTTACTATAGCTATGTCTAGTCTAGAGCCAACCTATGAGAACAAATTGTTTGCCTAACCACCGAAGAGAGCAATCAGGCTGCAGAAGCCAGGAATAAATCGTAATTGCTACTAAAGGTCTTCCAGGATCTGTATATATGGGATAGTGGATGTGCCACATCATCACAGCCACAGTGTGTAAGCAGTTCTACAATGCCGAACATGTTTCTGTCTGTAAAATATGTCTGCAATTTGATAGAATACTTAAACCCCTTCAAATCAGTCCTTCTTGATAATGAACATCTAGCAACGGTCAAGCGTATAGCTGACCTTCTTTCGCATCCAGTTCAGGAACGCACGGTTTTAATAGACTGGAGTGAGGCAACCGTAGTTGTGATGAACAAGGGGATCCAAATCGGAGCCTCTTAACTATAGGCCAGGCAGGCTTACCTGTGTCATAATTAAGTGCTTAGAAAAGCTTACTACAAACCGGATTTCGGGCGCTTGGCGGAACATTTTATAAGTCTCCATTAAAAGGACGTCGCGCCTCACTAACCTGCTGTGCTGTTTCAAAGATATTATTCACATTCTTGATGACGGGATTCCATTGGAGTTGTGTCATCTCAAATTTGATTAGGCCTTCGAATTAGTGAATCACCCTTGCTTACTTAAGATATTAACATGCTTTGGACTGCATTTCAAGCTGCTGCCTTGGGTGTCGGGGAATTGAATCGTCGCATAGTCATCGCTTACAGGGGCCTTCCCCAAGGATCTGCTTTATGTCTTCTATTATTTTTTATGTTTATACACAAAGTGGCTCCTCATCTGAAAGACCACTGCTATATTATTGCAGATCGGTTAAAGCTGGTCCGCAGCGGCAAACGAGCAACACTGATCAAATATATAATTAGTGTGAGTAACTAGACAAAACAGTGGGAGTTATATTTAAATGCCAGCAAATGCCAATTATTTACTCCTTTGGAGAGGCGATCGCATTGTGAAACCCGTACGCATTTCTCTTTACAGTACACCAACCATACGCATGGTTTAACAGTCCTCATGGCGAGCAGTTCAAAGACTGCGGCGCAGTGTCGATATGTTGCCAACAAATTGCGACAAGAACTTTTTCGTCTATGGAGGACACTGCATAACACCAAGCAAGAAGATTTCCTTCCAATTCGCAAGGAAGTAGTTTGGCCACATCTAGAGTATTGTGCTCAGACTTGGGCTCCTTAGCTCCGCGGAGCTGCTGTTCGCATGAAAATGATACAAAATCTGTCAACCAGGATGGTTGACGGTCAAAGTAGAGAGTCGTGTGGCGACAGCCTAAAGAGCTTGATTTTGTTTTCCCTGTAGAAGTGTAGCTTGTTTTGCTGTCTGCTAGAAAGGTCAAAGCGCTTGAAAGCCATTGCTGCCAGAAAGCCCACCGATTTGCTGCTTCGGGTCACCTGCGTGCTCAACGTTTGAAGCCAAAAACGAAGGGCTAGATAAGACATTAAAGCCAAGCTTTTTACGAAATGTGTGGCTCGCAGCTGGAATAAATTAGTTTCCGTGTTACTGAGCTGTGAAACTTAAGAAGTTATCAAAGTAGGTATAAATAACTGCTATTCGCAACTTTATCCGGCAATAAGTTAAGCATAACCAAATTCGATAGCATTGATACTACTTACATATCACTACAAGTCTTACTCTTGTTCATGCTTCAGTTCCTTTTGCAGAAGCAAGGAGTGGCGATCAACCTCGAAGTGTCCGGACCTCGGGCTCGCTTACCGGTACTGGAAGCTGGTGGCATGTTAGGAAAATTCCTGTGTCATGCTTGGATGCTGACTAAACTTGACCTGCTTATTGGTTGATGTAGAAAAGTATGTTGCCTTTTTGATTTATTGGACTATAGTTTGCCCTGTCCGGCGAACATTTTAAAATCTGTCCGTGGGAAGGCTCCTTGTATCGCGACGCGCCATCCAGTTTTAAGCGCCTACGGAAAAGCCGCGTTTCCCTGTCGTCGTGACCTTGACTGCGGACTCGGGATCATGCCCTCTTTTGCTCATAGCTACAAAGTCACTTTCCAGGGTGTGCATGCTAACTGACTTTCGACACGTTGTTCCTCGATATTCGTTCTTACTAGGTGGTTGTCCAGCCGCCTAAGCTTTCGCTTGTTTTCCATTGCAAGTCTTCCGGCCTATTGCGACCTACACCTGGTGACGAAAAGGGAATAAACTATCATTCCGAACTGGATTGGTGTTATGTATTTGGCCACCCTGCCAGTGTTCACTTTTTCATTATGTCGGAACTAATAAACAATCATCTGAAAGACCCACTGAAATTGTAGTAGCGTTGCTGGGACGAAGTTGTCTTTACTTTTGACATAATGTCCGGAAAGTTGACGCTCCTTGCTTGCGGGCATACACTTGTCCAATGTTTTCACTCGGTTTGCTCTCTGAAAATATGCTATGTCAGTATGCACTACGCAGATAGGCGAAGGGAACTTCACCGTACATGCTAAAAATTCAGAGATTCCATGCAAGGACGTATATTGCTGAATTACTGGAAGATGATGCATTCCACAATGGGGTCGTTAGCCTGTGTTTGGAGAAAGTAGTTAACGCCTCTATCTTTGAAGAGTTCTCGTGGTTCCGGGACTTGACACTGCCTCCACGTAAACTTTGCAAGCATTCCACCTCCGTAACCAAAGACCAGAGGAGTCTCGAAGAGGTTTTCTCAAGATATGAACGCATTGCTGAGCGCGTGTTTGCGGACGAAAGTCAAGAAATGCATGAGAAACGTATTCTGGAAATTTCAAGCAATATTCTCCTCGACAAAATTTAAGATGGCAAGAAGGAACAACATTTCAACAAGATAATCGGAATTCGGATATTTCGGCAATTCTCATCAGCTGGTAACAAGTAATCTGGAAATTTGACACACAATACGTTCACCATTTCGCTTAAATGAGGCAAGGCCTGTTAATTTCAGGTGACGTTCCGCTCTTAGGTTGACCTGGTTTATAGCGCTGAATGTGCGTCCACGTTGGATAAACACCACTTTTCCGTATTGGCAACTAGGCATGCGTACATAACAACTGCAATTGTGAGGTCAACGCAGAACTCAAGAAGGTGGCATGTGATATGGAAGAATGCACAAATTTAATCGCTAGTCTTGAGCGAACGAATACCATCGGCCCTGATATCCAATAATCTGTAATTCTCAAGTCGATGTCAGTCGCCATTTCGCCTTTCGTGACACACTTGTGCAACTTAATGATGAACGCAGGTTTATTCCCAAGCGATTAGAAATTCTCATTTTTGAATCCGACTATAATGTCAGCGTGAGCAATTAAATCTCGATTTCTTAAATCCGTTTCGGCCTAAGCACTCGGCATGTTAAGCTCATCCTGAAGTAGTCGTTGAGTTATTCGTATTCCACGCGCAAAGTCAACGCGTGCTGCGACTCGGTGTCTAAATACCTTGTGGTCACTGCTAATTCCCCAATATACCAGTGCTCGAAGCCGCTTTATACTGCTGGCGAGATACATAAGACCTTAAGGCTTCGGGAAGTGCAGTGCATCGTTCAGTCCATACACATTTTCCACTTGCTATAGCTGCGATCCTACTGATCGAAATGGTCCAAGCTCATTTCATCACGTACCACTATTGTATATCAGATTGCGGGTGATAATATATACACAAAATGTGCACTTACTTATGACCCGTAAATCAGTCATCAATCCGTTGGGCGTGGCGTTGTCAATCGAGAGCTGGTACTAAAGGTGTTATAGGTCGAAGTTCAACTCTGTATGCTGCAATTTTCAAGGCCTCTTTACTCCTAGTTTCGAAAAAATAAGCATGTAGCTTTCTATAGACTGCAGTGTTTTCGAGTGTTCTAACTGTGCTCCCAGATGCTCTAAAATATAGGAAGTAAAGGATAACTACAGTTCTTAATGAAGAAAAACAAAATGGCTCCAACATACTACAATGTAGTAAATGGCCGCTTCCTTATCATAAAATTACAAGTGACGAGACACAATGGTTTAAAGTATTGAACCTCGGGAATTAATTGATAGTTATCTACATTTAATTCAGCACAGCTTTTGATAAGGCGAACGAGGAATATCTCCTTCACATGCTAAGGTTGTGAGTTTTTGGTCGCTAGCTGCACTACTGGATCTAACCACATTATTAGGCGTAAACGCCGGGCAAGTTAGATGGCAAGATAACCGATGTGAAAAATTGAAGTAGAGGCGTACCCCAATGCACATTACTGGGACTATTTTTGGCTTGTTCCATGTCAACGAATTGCCGTAGCTTCTTCTGCAGTCTCGTTAATTAGATGCAGACGATGTGAAGAGCAGACGCATAACTGAGGCTTCCTACAACTCTCTAGTGCTTCGGCATGGTATCGACCGCCGTTCCAGGTAGTATACAAACGGCGGTTTATGGGTTAACCCAAACCAGTTATAACGTATAAACCTGGGAAAAGTGGCCATACTTATAAATACATTACGGTCGGTCACTTTTTGCATCCCGCTCTTCCAGTGCAAGATATCTGAGTGTATTCTCACGCTGTGATTTTACGTATGTTAACAATACAATAATGTTATATAGTTACGTGCTGCGCATGTTTTGGGCACTTAAACACAGCATCTGCATTTGGTCTGAAACGATATATGTTCGCTGCATCCATCTTAAAATTTATGTTAAAGTGCGTTTTACGTGCCTACCGTCAGAGCACACTTGATGAGGTGTAGAGGCTGGACGAGGTAAAATTTAGACATCATTTACTTCCCCAGTTTAATGGGTTGGCAGTATTAACACAGATGTAGGTGAATAGAGATTTGTATCTGTCATGCGGTCAGGTTAGATTTGACGTCATAATGACGCAACGGATATTACGTCTGGTTAATGACCAACGGTTGAAAGCAGTGTTGCATGTGGGAGCACCAAACAATCCACGCGGCCAATTGTAAAAGATCAGTGTACCCGATCTTAAGCTTGTAGCAAATCGTATATATTTAAATTGTGGGTACTGGAATCTTGGAACAATTTGCGCGCAAAACTTTGTGAAACAAAATTGGTTTCAACGTTCAATGATATCCGTGATACAAGATTTACGGCGCAGCTATAATATGCAGTGCACGAGTAGAACTCCGTGACATGTTTCCGCTCGCGTGCCTTAGCTGAACTGCACATGAACATTAATAAGTTCACTAATTTCTGTGTTCATAGATTACCCATAACACAAGCCGTCCACGCTCTTTGCGACTGCGTCGATTTGGGGTCGGTCGGCAGACCCGCGCAATTTTGTGAAATTCGACTTTGACGCTGTTGAAACAGACAAACTGCGATTTGTTTGCATACTAGCCACAGTTACTGCAAAATATTGTGTAGATCTGTTGAAGATGTTAATAGAGAGCTCTGTAAATGTTTCTCCAAAAGTAAAACTTTTGGATTTTCAGTCGGAATTAAAATGTTCTCGAGAATGCGTTTAGCTTAATGTTCTTCAGGGGTTACCACTGCACATCCACAGCGTTTGTGAACATCTCAAAGGTAATGGCTAATAATTCGGTGGTAAAATATAGCAGCAGAGGGTTAGAATTAGTAGGCATAATTTTATTTGGTAACGCATTAGTTAGATCAATGAAATAATTTCGAGCCCTGTAATCGAAGTGAATCAAGATTGCTGCCTATACTTATGTCACACAGCGGCTGCATAACAGACATGTCGGCTATGAGTAAACACTAGCATACAAAAGGCTCAGGAATGTAACCGATGTAATAGTTTGTACTTAAGTCGACAAGCTTGTGGCGTTTATCTATAACCAGCAAATGGAAATACTAAGCAAAAGCAGTTTTAATTAAACGGTTTAGGATTCCTTCCACCAAGAACGTCTATCGAAACGATCATCTAAATAAAAGTTTGGGCGTGTAATAATTTAACGTTAGGAAGGAATTGTCGTACACATTGCAGCACGCAATTCATAGTCGTTTTATTTTAACCGGTCCGTTAACTTAAGATAATAAGATGCTAACGTCTGAGTTAATATCGGGCGGAAAACTAACCAAAGTCCCAACGTAGTCGATGAAAATTGTCGACTGATTTCACCTGCGAAGTACTGTTTCTATTGGGTCAGTTAGTTTGCTTACACGTGTTTTTTATCGAACGAACATTTCAGTCAACCCGAGCAGGCTTTATATCTATATTGCTGGAGCGACGAGCATCAGGCTAAACATGTGCTTACTGAATATGCAATGGTTATTTGCCTCCGCGGCATTGAGAATCAATATACAGTGCATGAAATGGAACGTTTATCGCCCGCAGTAAAATAAAGGAAGCGTTATTCCAACTCATTAGCTTGCTAGAAAATATCGACGTGATCCCCGCTAGACAGTATGCCTACGTAGACTGGCAGTCGTTGTCAGACATCCTGTATGTAGTCTGTGACTCCTTCACTAACTTGAATAGTTGAATTGTGCACTGGACTTAGGCAGTCTGCTTCTGGAGCCAAGGCAGCACAAATTATAGAGTGAACATTAAGTGTAGCTAGCTGGAAACCATATTGAAGATGTCGAAGTAGACGTGTTGGCATAAACTCGTCAAACTGCCTATTTCCAATGTGTCGTAGAATGCGTTCGTTTGTAAACAGCATACACTTGCTTACATCTGCGTGGTGTAGGTCGTAAACGTTTCCGAGAATTGCTCGGCAGCAATGCAACTAAAATGCGAGCGCCCTGCATACGAAAAGCAGCAACTATATGCTTAGAAATACTGTTGAATGCTGCATGTGGTTCCTCATTAAATAGAGTCACAGCCACTTGCTCGTCCAGAGTAGAATACCCTCGCCACGGCCGTCAGACGTGCACCTTGTAATGTCCTTGTTGTCCGTACTTAAAATGATTTCCCTATCAGAAAATCACAAATGCAGTCACATTGACAAATTAATTCAAAAGGACTGCATACGCATATATATGTATATATGCGGGTGGTTACTTATTAAATTAAAACATCCTTTAACCATGTCCGATCTATAGTGTTGGTGTCATCATGATGATGTCCATGCAGACGTGTCTGCGCAGTCCGAAGTGGAAATTTTAATTACTTTTCATATATTAAAATTTTCTATACCAATATATGTGATACGAAGGATCCAAAAGTTAGGACACGCAATATAGCATAAAATGGATGCCGCAGTTCTCTCTCTGTTCTGGTGGCAACATTTATATCGTGACATCGTCATGTATTGCGTGTCGTGCGCTGTGTGTGCAAAGAACAAAACCTACTCATGCATTCGTCATGGTCCATTACAGCCAATGACGTTGACTTTCGGAATGAGATCGTGGGTATCAGCATACTTGCTCTGGTGCCAGAGACTTCTAGAGGCCATCGTTCTATTTTGGTTATGGAAGACTACCTTACTAAACATTGTGAAGCAGTAGTTCCTCAAAATATAGACGCAATAATTGTGGAAGTAGCACTCGTAAGCAATTGGGTGGCAAGGTGGGGATCACTCTGCCATTTGCACTTAGACTACGGAGCCAACCTTGATAGCACACTCGTGAGAGCGATCTGTCACATTATAAGTATTAGGATGACAAGGACAATTGCTTACCCCCGGAGGAAAACTGTTTGGTGGAACGCACAAACCATACACTAAATATATTATCACAAATGTTCCTGTCTACCGAGCCTCTTCGAGAAAGGGAAACGGCTCTGGCAAATGTTTTGGCTAGACGAGTATTGGTTAACACATTGACCGGTCAGAAATCACATATCATCATGACAGGTCGGAAACTGCGTCTGTCTTCGGAGTTAGAATAAGAGTTGCTATAAAACTATGCGCTCCATTAAGATTCTAAAGCTACACGAAAGAAAGCTTTACTTTTTGAACAAAATGAGATGGAAAATTTCATAATTGACTGTTAGATTCAAAATAACCAAACATTCAGGGCGCTCTCATAGACTTACAAGCCTATACCAATGGGGCACCATTCGAACATTCCTTACATCGGAAACTTACTAGGCGATTAAGCATCCGGCTTTTTACTAGGTATGGCCTTTTGTTGCCCATCTAAGTATCT
Source organism: Dicrocoelium dendriticum (assembly GCA_944474145.2). Taxonomy (NCBI): domain Eukaryota; kingdom Metazoa; phylum Platyhelminthes; class Trematoda; order Plagiorchiida; family Dicrocoeliidae; genus Dicrocoelium; species Dicrocoelium dendriticum. The sequence continues at coordinate 10,972,096 of OX104069.1, forward strand.
GTTGTGGCATGCATTACTACTTGGACAGGGGCGAACGTTTGTTCGTCGCAGTCAGCTGACAATTCAGCTAAGTCAACTGCATATCCGGAAAAGAACCAGACGCCCATTTCGCCCTATTGGGCTCGTCAGTGGTGCGCATCCTTCGCACCTCTACGGAAGATCGAACCCATGCCTGCTAGTGGCCGGTGCCAACTAGCCTGCAGCGTTTGCAACTGAGCCGTGGATGATGGCATCCGATCACGACAAATTGCTATCTAACTGGGATATAGCTTGACCCATCCTCTACTTTCATGCAGGTACCTGCCATGCTGATGATAGCGGTTGGCCTTCCGGCTTCAGGACTTCCAGATTACGGCAGCTATGAATCGACATAGCATTTATGGGATCCATAAGTTCGAATTTGTTTTATTTATGAGTGGAAGGATTTTAGAGGGTATTTTTGTTCGTCGCAGCTAGGCAAGAATTCACCTAGGGAAACTACGTATCTGGCGAAGAAACGGACGCCAGTTTCACCTTATTGGGGCACGCCAGTTTGCTCATATTTCGCTCATCTAAGGAGGATCGAACCCATGTCTGCTAGTGGCTTGTGCCAACCAACCCGCAGCTTATACAACTGAACCATGGACGACGGCAGCCGACCATCACGACTTGTTAACTAACTGCGATATATCCCAAACTCACTCAAAAATAATATGGAAGAACTTGTAACGCGTGATCAGAGGGCTATTACTCCAACAGCAGTTATGCTATAGGGATCTGATTCCTAAGCGCACCTAAAATCGAGCGTGCTTAATAGCTGTATAATAAAATACTAAAACCCGGAATGGTTTTAATTGTTTTGCGACATATCCTACACAAGACAGTTTACGCAAAAACATTATAAGGAATCAGATGAGTTTAGCAAAATAGTAGTGCCTTCGTTTTAACAATGATTTCGTTATATAACACTATACGATAACTTATCAGGAAATTGGTGCTGTCCATGCATTGGATGAAAGGATAGTAAACCGAAATTTGCCGCTCTATGCTCGAATTTTATCTTCAACTTTACAAATTACTGAAGCTTCATCTTTTAACATTATTGCAATCCACTTCGTAAACCTACACTGAGAGGAGAGTGGACAAATGTTATTATTTTTTATGCATACTCATACAAACTGCCAATCGTGTGCTTTGATTGAAGTATAGTGTTGGAACTATGCTTAATTTGCCGGTTTTTAACATTTGTTTATCAACCCAAATACAACGGATTAAACAGAATATCTATAACCGCAGCTCATCTGTATCCGCGTTACTGCATTTTGAGCAACAGGAAAATCAACTGTCGCAATTGTGGTTCCCTAACGTGCCGCGTGTCACGCTATCAAATATCTGCTCAGCTTGCAAATTCGATCAGAATTTGCCCATTGGTTTGATTTAGAGGGATATTTATTCGCCTCGCTCTATTTGTTGGTCGTCGTTCCATAAATTATCATATGTTAACAATGCACACTTTTCTTCACCTAAATAGCGTATTCGTTATATCGAAGTTGACACCCCGCTTTTGTGACGTTAACTTGCCAAGTATAATGAAATACAATCGTCTGGATTGCAAGTTATCTGCTACTTGTTGGCAGTTTATAAATATACGCAGCTGCACTTCCCTAAGCAGGTATATAACAACCATATTCCACAGGAAAGAGTGCACTACATTAACAGGCATGCATATTCATCCTTATTGAATACTGAAAAGTTAATCTAATAAGCCAGCAGACATATGTCCGTTAAGATCCATTCTAAATAGTTCGGGCACTGTTCCTGATTCACGTCACCGATTCCTGAGCATCTGTTGCATAGTACAGCTGTGTCATACAAATCCGCTGTGATGCAACACGTAAATCAGAAATCCTCAAAATGGGTGTGCGGAAATTGCTTGTAATTCGACACGGATTTCGAATTGATAATTTCCGCAAGCAAATTGCGCCAATGTTAGGACACGGGTTGAATTATCATAGAGGTGGAACTATTCAATTTAGGTCCGGTAGGGTAAGATATCATTAGCGTCCGTGATATTGTTTCCTTGCTCACGAGCTGGAAGTGGCGCTGGCGAGCCTCTACGGGTGCCCTCCAACGGCCTGGGCAACCGGGAATCTCAATGCCCATAGAGCACATGGAACGTTCCATCCAATCAGTTGGCGGTCCCTTACTCCTTTTTGTTACGGATACTCATGTTTTTTGGCAATCTGCCAAAAATATATAAGAAGTGTTATATATTTATATATATCGGTGCCACCAAGGTTGTTCCGATGCCACCGTCTGGTAGGAAACACTATGCAGAAACACTGTTGAATGTATCGTATGCTAATGCGTCGCTTATTTGCCAGACACATCAGAGACGTGCATCCCTTGTATTGCAAATGCTCGTAACGAATTGTGGATGGATTTCATAACCAAACTACTTAAGGCAGCTTCTCAAGTGAAACAACTACTGTAAAACGCATTCAGATTTCCATTGATGTAGGCTTAGTTGTGATCATCGGCGATGCAATGAATTGCAGTGTATAGGTAGGAAAATTAAGGCTTGGCATTCCAAAATCACCACACACCATCTGCTTCGGCTACGGTCCCATTAAGCACAATCCATTCACAGAACAATGCTTCAAAATAAGACCGTCACATCAGAAAAACAAAAGAATTGGCATGAGGCTGCTTTGAGCTATTTACATGAAAGAGTCCTACGGTTATTAATCTCGTGATTTTGTTAAAAGTAACATGCTGCTGCTATCACGTTTGATCTTCCACCGGCAAACTTGCAATCAAATTGTTGTACAAAGTTAAGAAAACTCGTTAATAGTAGACCTGCCATTAATTTCCCACTAACTCAAAAATGCAGCTGATGAATTGCGATTATAACCTGTCTTACGCTTTAAAGGCTTACACCATAATGCGAAGTGACTGGAACCTTGTGTGCGCAGCTTGCTTATTTAATATTGGTGGCTATTCCACTAAATCATGTAGCAGTACGTTTGTTTTATTTAAAGCCAAACTTCCGCTTCATTGATCCAGCTTTCAAATGTCTGAATACTGTCTTGTTCAACAGTAGCTCCTCAATCAATTACGCTGATAATTCACAGCCAAAGTGTCGCAATTGCTGCGAAAGGAATCATGCGAAGAGACTGCCAAAGGTGTTTACCGGAAAATTTTAATATCCAAACGAATTCTGCAGTTGCAAGATGTCTGCGCATTGTGTCAAGGAAGTGCCGTCACAAGTAGCATTTTTTCGTGCTTCAGACGCATCAGCGAGATAGTTTAGTTTAAGTTTGCTTTCTCCCTTCGTATAAATAATTATTACTCCCCACATGGGACGCACCAAATACACACTTTAAACAGGCTTTCAGAATATGTGAGGTAGTGGACGCGCAAATATAGTCGGCAGCGAGCCTTGCTCTATAATGACCGAAGTAGGTCCCTCTCTCTGTATGCGGTTGCTTAACACATACTGCGGCCTCGTGTGGAATATGCAGTCCAGGTCTGGCAACCCTGGCACAAGCAAGACATAACAGCACGCGAGACTCCTAAGCGACAAGCCGCGAAGGACATCAAAGGTTTGTTCAAACTTACTTATATCTTATACTGTGGGCCATAAATTTATACAACGAAAGCTACTGGCGCGTAAGTGGCCTACCAAATCCTAAGGAACCCCAACCACGTCTGCGGCCACCTATAAAAATAGAGCCACCACGATAATTTGATGGCCCACCAGTTTAAGTAATCCACGCAATACAGTCGGTAAGAATATCGACGCAACGTGTACTCTCTTCCTGTGTGACAGCCAAGGAAATCCCTCTCAAATTACGTAGTTTTCGCCCCCACTGCACCCGAGTTTAACAAAATCTTTTGGTTAAATTAACCCAGCTACATTACGAAATATGGCTTGTGTGTCTCGACAAGCGATATAGTGCGATGAATGTTGCACAATCAGAAGTAACCTACACAACTGACTTGGCGCTTTCAGCATGCCTTCGTATCAACACTGTGGTGAATACACAACCAGTATTTTCTTTGTATCACTATTTTCTTTTCACCATGTTATGATTCCCTTTATAGCAATCCGACTAAACTTGCTAAACATCCGCATTGTTGCCCGTCATATACAATCGTTCACATGTTCCAGTGTAGGCGAGCCACATCAACTTCATCTTGAATGCGAGACAGACAAATATTTGTAGTCAGTGGCTGCATTTCCACTCTCAGGTTCCTTATAATAGAACTTGTATAAAGTCTTTATCTAGAAGCCTTTTTCCCTGGTCGTCTGTCGACAAACCATGTAATCTGAAAGGAAAGATTTGCAAACTACACTCAGAATAAATATTTCAGGTATTTTAATTTCCAAGCAGTCGGAGTTAATGTAGTAATCACACTGTGTGTCGTTTGCCCCATGAACGCGCCTATCTACATTGAATATCATTTATCACCACCTTCCCAAACTGCTATTTCTCTACACTGGATTTGATGAAAGTTAAGCCATAATTACCTTGGTAATAATATAACATTTGCGGACTGGTGCGCAATTCCTACGGTTCCCTGGAAATTTAAATTGTCCCTTATATAATATGGGACAGGTTGAGGCTGTAGCTAAATGCTTATCAAAAGGGCCAAATATGAAAACGTACGCGAATTATCGAGCGCCAACTCATCACGATAACTGCTTAATGGGATTCAGCCGCCCATTTTTCCACCTGGTTTATTTAAGTACTGTTCTGTCCTCCGATTTCCAGCCTATCGAAAACTATATGAAATGTGCGAGCAAGGATTGCCAGTAAGACGGATTTTCCATAGGTTACTAAAAGTGCACCCAATGAAAATATTAACATAATCTTCCCAGCCTTTGTTAGACTGCACAGTTGCTAGTTGGCACAACCCACTAGAAGGTATGGGTTCAAAACTCCGTAGAAGTGCGAAGGATGCGCACCACTGACGAGCCCAATAGGGCGAAACGGGCATCTGGTTCTTTTCCAGATATATAGTTGACTTAGCTGAATTGTCGGCTGACTGCGACGAACAAACGTTCGCCCCTGTCCAAGTAGTAATGCATGCCACAACAGATACTTAGATGGGCAACGAAAGGCCATACCTGGTAAAAAGCCGGATGCTTAATCGCCTAGTAAGTTTCCGATGTAAGGGATGTCCGAATAGTGCTCCCATTTGTAAATGCTTGTATGCCTGTGACAGCGCCCTGAATGTTTGGTTAGTTTGACCCTAATATTCAAATTAGGACATTTTCCGTCTGATATTTTTCAACATTATATCTTTCTTCAGTGTAGCTTTTATCTAAATTGAGCGCAGAGTTCTCTAGGAAGTCTTAACCTAACTCAGCAGGCGCCGTTTATAATAGAGATTCACACGTTATTATTGCATCATAGAAAAACACTCGAATCACTCTACATTGCTGATCTGCGACCGAGAGCAATCTTAATGAGATAGCATGAGATGCATAGGACGATCGCCTTTTTGCGGTAATTTGATCAAGCGCCCTAAAGATAAAATTGTTTTTCATTTTGGGGAAATAATTCTTAGTAGTAAGTTAAGTTCAGCTTGCATTTAAATAGGCAAAATAACGCTTGTTGTAGATAAACGTTTCCGGTGTTAAGCAAAGATGACCTGACGATAATTCATAAAGCGCTGGGGTAAACAAGTAAGAGGAGCCGCACATTCTTGCATTTCGCATTTAATGAAGACGCAATGAAATGTACAGGATATGTTAGAGCATCAACCTGAATGTCGGGGTCTGTACTCCTACTGAGATACGTCCGATTCTGAAGTGCTTTTTCAAGTCAAAGGCAAAACTAGTCCCTCGAAGTCATTCAGCATGACGGATGTATTGGCGGTCGGACGGAATTTCGTGTATCCTTTCTTTGCACGGTTGTTGTCTTTATAACCACGAAACATCAGGAAGAATTCCAAGGTTTATGTATGGGGTAAAAGGAACTGTAAAATGCATGGTTAGGTTATTTGCACATGCTGTTAAGCAAGAGCATGGGGTTCTCTTGCCCAGCTTGAGTTCAGATCATTGAGTTCACATTTGACTTAAACGGGTTGCAATAATTAATGGACCAGAAGCAGTGAAAAAACACAGCGAAAAGGAGGTGTGATAGTGGCATCCTGTGAATTAGAACAGAACTCAGAGTTCAGTTACACTACACCCAAAGATCCGGTCGGCTTATTAAAGCACTTACCGCGTAGTTGCTTTCAAATTTTCCGCAGGATTCGTTAATTGGGATACAAAAACGGCTTCGGCTTATACATAATGCATTAGCGAAATCTCAGTTGGTATTTATATAATGTAGTATGACAAGGTGTTATTTTATATTTGCAGGCTCGTTACTTTTCCTTTTAGTTTGTTTGAGTGGTGGTGAGGAAAATCTATCGATTCGATTGTTTTGACCGGGCAGCAAAGAGCGAATCAAATGTTACGGTAGTCAGTGAAATGGTCATACTGAGTAGACAAATTTTCGTTGCTGAAAATTGTAAAATGAATAAAAGTCAGCATTCCCTGTTGTCTCGCACGACTGTAGGTTTAACAATCTCGTGGCCTAACAGTGTCAAATGACAGTATTCTGAGAAGGGCATAAATACTTGCCATAAAAGAAGGGGAACAAATTTAATATGAATAGTTCGGAATTATCTACTGGGACATGTATTGTACGGAATGCAGCCAGGTAAATTTGTTTAAACGAAATTCATTTGCTCGTATAATCTGGTCAGAAAGCTCCACTGTTTTAGTTAAATTAAGTGACCATATATATGAGGCGTCAGTTTTATCGATGTCTCTAATGATAACAAAAAATTAGTCAAGTTTGGTTAGTAACGACAAGTATAGATTTTCCGCAGAAATTTTTAAACTCTGATGCTTCTGTGCCAGGGGTAGGTGTATATTTCTAATAAAGTAAATATAACACAACTATAAAATTAGGCTTACATTCGTCCCATTACCAGCTGAATGCGACTACCGAAATGTACACACTGTGTATATCCATTGTTGATGGATATATAAGATGACATCCACGCCATGAATTTATGCAACTCCGGAGGCAGTGGCGGTTCCTCTGAGAAGATAACCAGCTGTTTGAACTGCATTATCTTCTCCATAGTCATGCAAATTTTGCAGCCACAATAGGTCTGCGTTCGAAATGTTAATTTGATGCGTAATAACAGCAAAACCTGCTACTTTTTCAATACGTGATCGAATTATGCTAGGTTAGATCAAGGGAATTTGTGCCTTGACAACTGCGGGACTTGTTAGGATTACTTGACAATCAGCATGATGTTATCTCAGTTTACAAGAATATATCTGCATGACCTGTTTTAAAGGCTCTAATACTTGTGAACATATTTAATAACACACGTTTGAGAATTATACTATTCATCCGGTTTGTATTGGTAAGTTATTCCGTGTTTGTCACCAGATGTAGGTATCAATTGACGAGAAGGTCTGCAATGGAAAGCCAAGTTAGAGAGAGTAGGCGGCTGGACAAACAACTAGTAAGATCGAGAGCCTACGAACAACATATCGAGAATCTGTTAGCACGCAGACACCGGAAATTGGCCGAGTACGCACATTTTCTACTGAGCGAATTGCTCGCGTTCCGCACATAGCTGATTTCGAGTATCACGAACGCGAAGTACATGTCTCAGGCTGATATTACTGTGCTCGTGTTTGACAGCAGATTCTTTTCTAACAGTTGCATCAAAATCTCTGCAATGATTTCAGAATACATAAATTCTAGACAAAGTATGATTCTCCCCGTTAGTTATGTAAAATATATTTGTGACTCCAATTGGATGCGTTCGTAGCAGGCTCTCTGTAGATAGCGCTTTATATGCAAACCACCCGAAGTGGAATTTGCGGTGGAGTCCACAACTCTCAACTACATTCTAAATCTCCCAGACGCATGTATTTTGATAGTCATCGGGATGGTAAGAAAATATATTTATGCATCCACGGTAACTCCATTTTAACAATAGCCACGTAATAAATATGATGCCACATTACAACACAATTATATTCTAGTATTAATTTACCATTATATTTTTAAGTCAGCTCGCTATTACCTAAATCTGCTCGCATGGACAACACCAGCGGAAGGTTAGTCTGAAACGTTGAGAAAGTGTCAGGTCAATTGTTTACTAAACTTTCTTCAGATGTTTACTTTGATGGAACTCATATCGACTGGATGAACATGAGACTAGTGTTACCATACCCAGCCTAACCAGTTCCAATTAGCTTATGTTGGATGGACGAAACAAATTTTTTGTTGGATTCAGTAGCAGGACCCGGTCTACGAAGATGACTTCATATTTGGACGTGAAATTGCTTACCTATCTGAAGTGTGATTTTGCTTATTTAAATGCAGCCCGAACGTAACTCATTTACTTCTAATTATTTCTTAATATGGAAACTCTATGTAAATCTAGGGTGCTTAGTCAAATTGTTGCAAATTGACGATCCACTTGTGCACCTCAAGCTACATCATTAAGCATGTTGTCGGTCGCATATAGGCAATTTAAACTAGCTTGAGTGCTTTATATGTATGCAATAATATTAATACTATTACTAACACTTATAATAACCTGTAGTGCAAACGTAGCGTGCTTAGTGATGGTAAGAATTACTAGAGAACTTTGCGCTCAATCTAGATTCCAAAGCTACACTGAAGAAAGATTAATCTGTTGACAATTATGAGACGGAAAGTGTCCCAATTGGTCTGTCAGGATAACACTACACAATTATTCAGCGCGCTCTCATATACCTACAAGCATACTCCAATCGGTCAGTCTTGTTTTCGGATTCGTGTACAGATCTAAAAACAGATTGCCACTGTAAGTTGAAAGTATAGTTAGATCCTTAAATAATATTTTTGATTTGCTCTGAATATCATTGATGATATAGCAAAAAATAAAATTCATGTTCATGGCGCATTATGGGGAAATACTAAATAAGGGAATTTTGCAAACTGATAAAACAATTATTTTGTGAATATAAAAAACCTCATCCTTTTTCATTTTTGTTCGCTAAGGCTCCTGAAATGCTAACTACCGCTTAGCTGTGTTCCTATTTAGACAATGATATATTGGGTGGGGTGCCAATTTTGCCGGTCCGCGGGCGTCATGTTTCCACGTTAACAAGCAAGAGGTCGCTCGGTCTTGCTTTCCCTTACCCTTACTAACTTATTCCTCACCGTTACTTTTATTCCCTATTTCGTATTTCCTTAGATGATTGCTTATGTCGGACACTTAATAGGCGACTAAGCTTTCTAATAGGTATTCATTATTGTTGCAGTTCTAAGGGTCTGTTGCGGCATGTCATACTATTTGTACACAGAAGAACTTGCACCGCTGTACCAGAGGGCTATATTACACCAGCAGTAGCTAGGTTTGTGCCTTTTATTCTTAAACACACACTGAAAACTGGGAGTTCCTCAAAGCAGTGTAAAGAAATGCTAAAACATGGAATGGTTTCTATTGTTTGTAGAAAGTAGAATTCACGATTATTGGGTGGCAAAATACCCTACGCAAGACAGTGTGAGTAAAAACATTAAAATGAGTCGCATGCTCTTAGCAAAATGCTGGTGCCTCCGTTTCAACAACGATTTCGTTATATAAGTTTACATTAGGACTGAGCAGGAATTGGACGCTGTCAAATCATTGGATGTAACCGAAGTTTACCAGATATTTACAGCTTCATGCTCGCAGTTACACGATAAAGTTACAAATAATTGATGTTTTATTTGGTCACATAAATGCAATACAATTTTAAACCTACACTTTGAGGTGAGTGGACAATTGGTTTGTTATTGTGGATACTAATGTAAACTCCAAATTGTGTGCGATGAGTGCAAGCAAGTCTTGGAAATATGTTTAATCCGCCGGTGTTGGCGATATCTTAATCAACCAAAATACATTGGTTGAAACAGTATAGATACAACCACGTTGGTTTATGTTCGTGTTAATGCATTTTGTGCAACAGAATAAGTGAATTATCGTACTCGTGGTTCGCTATCCTGTCATATATCTGAATATTTTCCCGACTAGTAAGGCCAATCATTATTGGCCCGTTGCTAAGATTTACAAGACTATTTACTTGCCTCGCTTTATTGTTCGGTCGTCTTTCCATAAATTTACACATGTTTACCATGCACACATTTATTCACCTTTAAAGAGTATTTGTTATATCAAGGTTGAGACTTGGCTTTTCTGATGTTAACTTTTCAAGTATAATGAACTACAAAATTCGAGATTGCAACTTCTCCCTACCTCTTGGTAGATTATAAATCTGCAGCAGCTTTTCTCGAAGCAAGCATATAAAAAGCATTTTCTGCTGGAAACAGTGCACTTCAATAAGAGTTTTGGATGAATTTTCGTGCTGAATACTGCAAAGTGAAACTAATAAGGTAGCAGATATGCATCCGTTTAACCCCATCGTAATTAGTTCAGGCACGTGTGCTGATTCACGTCACTGATTCCTGAGCGTCTGTTGCATAGTACAGCTGTGCCCTACAATTCGGCTGTGATGCGACCCATGAATCATAAATCTGCAAATAGGTGTCCAGAAATTGCTTTTGATTAAATACGCATTTCTCATTGATAATTTCCTCAAGCAAACTGTTCCAATGTTTGAACACTGGTTGCTATTTCGTAGGTCCGGTAGCACAAGGTCGTTCCAGTTTTCGTTAGATTGTATCGGTGTTCATGAACTAGTACTGGTGCCCTTCATCGGCCTGGGCAACCGGGATGCACAATGCCCATACAGCACATGGAGGCCTCCAATTATTCAGGTGCCACTCACTTCGCCTTTTTTGTTTTGCTTACTTATGTGTTGTGGCATTCTGCCAAATGTGTATTAGACAAGTGTTATATATATATATATATATATATGGGTATAGGTACCCACGGTATTGTAATGATCCCAGCGTTTTTTATGAAGTATTATGCAGAGACACTGTTACATGTAACCCATGCTATTGCGTCGCATATTCGCCGAACACCCCAGAGACGTTCATCCCTTTTATTGCATTTGTGTGTGACGATCTGTGGATGGCTTTTCATAACCCCACTACGCAAGGCGGATTTTCGAGTGAAACAGAAATTGTAAAGCGCATTCAATATTTCTATGGCGTAGGCGTAGGGGAGATAATTGGCGATGAAATGAAATGAATGCTATAGGTGATAAAGGTGGGGCTTGGCATTCCAAGCACGCTACACACCATCTGCTTCGGCTACGGTCCCGTTGAGCACAATCCATTCGCAGAACGTTGCTACAAAATAAGGCCTTCACATCTGAAAAACAAGGGAATCGTCTTGAAGCTGCATTGAAATAGTTACGTGAATGTGTTCTACTGTTAACAGTCCGGTGAAGTAAATTCTTGCGTGTATTCAAAATACCATGCCGCTGCTATGACGATATATCTATGCTTCAACCGGCAAACCTGCAATCATGCTTATTGTACAAATCCTCAGAAAGCTCCTTAATAATTGACATGCTATTCATTTCCCACTAAGTCGAAGAACATGCAGGTGGTGAGGTGAGATTCTAACCTGTACTACGCTTTAAAGGCTAACACTACAATGCGAAATGAATTGACTATTGTGTGCTCAGCTTGATTATTTAATTCTAAAGGCAAATCTACTAAATCAATTTGCAGCTTGTTAGTTGTATTTAAAGGCAAGATTCTCCTTCATTGATCCAGCTTTTAAACTGCTTCTTCACTACACCATTTCTCGGCCAAGTTGTCCTCTTGGGCAACAGAAATAATCTGAGGGGGCATTCAACATGAGTCTACTCAAATAATTTGTTCCGTGGGTAGGAGCTGAAGCGTCCCATCTGCATCCCTATGACTTAGTGCGTCTGACGTCCAGTTGGCTGTAGACGACGGGCTATACACGCACACCTACACACCTGCACAAGTGACTGGCATACGCACCGAACAAATTAATTGAGTAGACTCATGTTGAATACCCCCTCAGATTATTACTGTTGCCCAAGAGGACAACATGGCCGGAAAATTGTATAGTGGTTTGTCAGTCAATTAGGCTGATACTTCGCTGTCAAACGGACGCAAAAAATGCGGAAGGATTAATAAGAACAGACAGTCAAAATGGCATACCGGAAAATTTATTACCCAAAGCCACTATGCTTTTGCCAATGGCGCGCCGATAATCACAAACTGTCCTTCCTCGCTTACACCAGACCTAGGTCTTCGGCGCATCATCCGCTGGGTATTCACCGGCGCTACAGCCCACTTTTACATCATCGGCATTAGCTATCCTTGGCATATCGATTGCTTGGTCGCTGCGGTACCTCAGTGATTGTCGACCCTGTAACTGAACTCAGTGAACCTAGCAACACCGCCGAAATCGCATCCACAACGTCGGTCTACACCTTTCCTCCGACCGCGCTAGACTACGTCAAACATTTCCCAGTATTTCAAACACGTTCAGCAAACAAAGGCATCTTCGTTCTGTAATCCCATTTCACACACCTAAGCAGACGTACGGCTTCCCATCCTATGTCGTTCACCCCGACTTTCGTCAGAGAAAATTAGGGTAGCCGGGGCAGAGGTTGTGTACACGCTTGAGTTAGGAATAATCCGCCCTTCCGACAGGTTTGTTCCGCTCCTCTAAGGATGGTCCCCAAGAAACCTGGTGTCTGACAACCTTGCAGTGTTTATCGGGCAGTCAACCTGCTAGCTGACCCAGATAGGTACGCAATCCTACTCGTGTAGGATCTCATAGCATCTCATAGACCACGCGATCCTCAGCAAGCTCCACCTCGTTCGCGCCTATCGACAGCCAAATGTATAGGAGAATAACGTTCTTAAAATAGCCGTTATCAATTCTTTGACCTGTTGGAATTTGTAAGAAGGCCAGATGGACGATGCAAAGCTGCAAAACCATACAACGCCTCAACCATCATGTTACCCGTGGTCTAGACTTCCTTTTTCCTACCTAGATGATCTTTTATCAGCCAGTTCATTGGAACAAGAGCAACTCGAGTTCCTTCGAACTCCGTTTCAGCGCTTGTCCTAAAACCGTGTCACTGTCAATTCGACTAAGTGCCAACTTTGCAAATCAAAGGTAGAATTCCCAGGCCACATCGTTTTATCACCTGGTATCGAAATCCATCTTGCTACGTTTCAGGCCAACAAGGAGTTCCTAGCACCGACCTCGTTAAACCACCTCCGTCACGTCTGCTGTTTGGTCAACTATTATCGACGCTTTATTCCGCGTTGCACTCAGCTAGTGCAGCCTCTTACTGACCTGCTCAGGTGAATGAAGTTATGTTCGTTTTCATTGACACAGCACAGACAGCCTTCGCAGAGCTCAAGTATGCTATCTTCAACATAGACCCCATAGTGTACTCCGAAACGAGTGCTCTTCTTTTATTTACGACTGCTGCCTCAGACCCCGCGATAAGAGCCGTCCTCCCACAACCAGTTGGTTGGCAATGACAACACTTTGTATACTTATCCAGGAGCCTGACACCAGTGGAATCCCGCTACAGCTAGATTGGCAGATAATTGCTCGCAATTCACCTGGCCATATACCACTTCCGGCACCCACTCTACTGCAGCGCTTTCATGTTCCACACTGATTACAATCTATCATCATCGCCCGCAACCCTTCTTGCGACAAATACTTACCACGGTAAAAAGCATCTAGATTTTGTCACGCAGTTCACTGCTGACATAATGTATGTCTCAGATGTGGACAGTACCGTCACCGACGCTATCTCACACACTAACCTCACCCTCCAGTATTTGCCTACTGCCATCCTTGACGTTATAGCATAAGCCCAGGTTTAAGATAAAGGCATACAGCACACCCTGCGGTGCAGTTCGTGGTTTGTATATCATTATTCTCTCCAAACTTCTGAAGGAACCATCACGTGAATCTTCCACAGGTTGTCTCCTTTAGACGCAAGTCTTTGGCCGACTGCATTCACCATCATTTCCCGGTATCTGTGCATCTTTGAAACTAGTCACCGAACATGGTTTGGGCCAGGCGTAATCAATGATGTTCGTAGGTGGGAATTGGGTCTCGCCCGCCCGAAAACACTGTGCACGCGCCTCCGTTCAATGTCAGCGCTCAAAAATACAACGTATTACCCGCAGTCCTCTTAGTTCATTGTTTACTCAGGACTCTGAGTTCTCGCATGTAAAAGTATACCTGGTTGGTCCCTTGCCTTTTACACGTAAGTTTGTATGCATTCTTACAAATGTCGACCGATTCACCAGATGCCAAGAAGCTATTCAGGTAATAGGCTGCGCAGCTGAAACAATTATCCAGGCTTTTATAGACCGGTAAGTCTTGCACTATGGATGTCAATCTATCATTACAATTGACCGAGGAACGCCTTTCGAATATTCAACATTCGGCACGTACTGCAACGTTTCAGGCTTCTACCGCATTGATACCACTGCGTATCACCCAGCGGCCACCCGTCGTTGAACGCTTGCATGGACAGATAAAATCCTTTCTCTGCGCGTCCTCGGACCCTAGCTGTAGCGAAAACGTTTCGTTTGAACAAGTGGCATTTGCAACAGCTTCAAAGCTGAATGGTAATGTGCACTAACGGAGCTAATTTAGGGCACAACGCTAAAGATGCCTGGAGCGTTTGTTTCACCCCAACTTCGTCGCGAGGCCTCCGTTTAACTTGGCCGCCTTCCTAACTCCACGCATGCGTTCACTACACACGAACACGTCCCGTGTGCACACTACAGATGTGCTAATGCACAGCGGACGCTCTAAATACACTCACGTATTTCTTCGCACCTAGACATTGCGGTGCCCTCTCTACCCTTCCTACGCCGGCCCTTTTAAAGTCCTGCAACTGACTCCGGAAGATTTCACTTCAAACCAGAATGTTCACAGAACAACCTTGTCCATAGACCGCCTTAAAATGTCTATCTGATTATATAACAAAGCACGCGCACCTACGGTGACTTCCCAAACACTGGATATTCCGAAACGCTCCGCTACCTTTGACTCACAACGTACCCCGTCTCAACACCAGGAAATCGACGCATGGAGTAGACTGGTCAAAGTTACGGCTCGGTTATGTGATCCTTAAACGTTTATTATGTTTACTACTACACCATATTCTTCGTTGTTGGTAATCTTGCTTCATAACTATATCCGCCATGCAAAATCAACAAACACTGAACAACATTTTGCACTTTCAAAGCGTATTTGATTTTATCATGGTTGCAATGTTCCCTCTTGGGAATAATGCCATTTCGCCGACACTTGCCAAACCCCTGTACGTGTTTGCTTCTAGAAACGTAAACGGTGAAACTGCTGATGCAACCCCTGAGTGACTCGCTACTCGGCTCAGCGGAAACTACATAGTGACTAACCAGCAGACACAAGGCCCCATCCAAACCAATTTAACAGTCATTCGCCCTCGGCCGCAGACAGCCAAAATCGGATAGGTCCCCAAGCGTCTCGCTAGGCGTTGCCGATCAGGACGCCGGAATTCTTCGTTTGATGAAGACGTCTTGAGTTCTTCGAGGGACATGGACCGTGGACTGGAGTGCTGTGGGGTAGTGACATCCCTAAGAGCACCGTCGGGTCTGAAGCATATGGTACGTCTTGTTGACAATTTTTAGACTAGCCAGCTCTTTCAGTCCGACCAGAACTTCCCGAATTATCACCGATGATACATTCTGGTCTACAGAATCCTCATCAATAATTAATACAAAAGCCTAGAACCAAGGAACTCTGCTACACATCTAAACTTGGAAGCAATTGTTCAAGCCATTGCAATTATACGAATCCTTCATCACATTAAGTTTCCCCCACTAGCCGGTAGATCGGAGGCTTCCATTTTATGCGTTATATAAGGTGATCCTTGTAGTGTACCGGAAAACAAGACTTTTCAATATTTGCAACCTGGGATTTTATCTTTGTGTTAATCTTTAAAATGTCCACCTGTTTTACTGGCGGCACTTCAGATGACACACATTGTTTTGGTGAGTAGTTTACTGCACCTTTTCTCGATCAGCTTGATTTGCTACCTACTTCGCAGCCTGCACACTACACGTTGGATTCAGTCACTTCCAACTTGTATACTGTCCACTATTTGACACTTCTCTTACTTTTCATTGATTAACAAATGGTATCCAGCCGCCAAACAACTGCAATAAATACTCTACTTCTGGGGTTGATGGTTCTGGAAATTGAATGCTTCTTGTGTCCCGATTGTTGTTACCCACTGCGTTGCATTGTTTTGCTTAATGCCGAGCATTTGCTCACTAATCTTAAGTTCTGGAGCAAGTGCCAACCCTGTTCAACCAGCTAGGCCTGGTTAAACTGGTACTGTACTGTCGCGCCAGTTATTAGTTTTGGTGGTTTTTTGATGCGAGCTGTATTAGCGTCTATAGAAAATTTTGATGAAGTAAAACAAAAAGAGGAAGGTAAGTAAAACAGCTGGGAGTTAATGTTTCACCCACATTACGCAAAACGCATGGTAGGCTTAGGGGTCTGCTAAAAGATAAAATTGCGGACTTATGGTAGAGAAAAGGCGAGGTGATTCGCATACTTCTCTGATCGTCCAGCCAGCCAGTATGTTAGATGCACCTCTCCCGCTGTTTAGTTTCTGTGCCAGAGAAATTAATCTGGAATTACGGCTGGTTATCTAAAAGAAGCAGTTGAAGAAGAGAATCTAGTTTCTCTTATGTTAGTCTACTAGCTATTCCAACAGTGATCGGCGAAGGAGAAACAGAAAAAGCTACAAATACGGGGGCCAATAGTTGGTAAGTAGAGAACCAAATGCCCGGATGCTTGAGCCTTTAGCTTTTATATTTTTCACTTTCTAGACCAGTTGCAATATATTTATTGAGTTGCGAGCAGTATATCGATTTTAGTTGGAAACGGCGGACTAAAGTAACGCGTACTCATGCATACTGGAAACGCATCAGTTAAGGCCAACTAGCTACTGACATCCACGAAGTTTCATAGAAGTACATCAGTTGCTGATATTTAGACGATGATTTGAACAATTATATGTTACCTTAGGTGCATGTCTGTGTATAAACAGCAAATAGAGGCACCAACATATTTTACAAAGCTTAGGTCAGGTAGAATGTCATTACTAGGCTTACTGCGAAGGTGAAGTTTAATAGATTTTCACAAACTAGAGACCTAAAATTTTTAAATTGATAATAAACAAGACTGAAGGCTAAGTATTGAAGGTGTGGATAAGATAGGTCTGCGGTTGGCCAGCTAGGATAAATTTATTTCTCCCCTGTGATATTCTGTATGCTAAATGCCTAGGGATTTGCAAACCACAGTCAATAGACGAAATTGTCCTACTAGTTGCACTTTTTGAATATTGAAAGCGTGGCCATTGAGGAAGGTAAGCCGCTGGGTTGTAGATACCGGTTGGTCTTTGCAGCATTTGGACCACCATGGCAGTAGAGGAACCGAAGCCAGTCAGGAACTAACTAGAATTGGTTAAAACAATTTTGCATTCAATATTCTAGTCTTAGCCCCTGTAAGGTGCGTCCGACTGATACGGCTGAGACAACCTGAGATTTGCGCATGCAGTCATGGATTAGCTGGAAAATAGCGTGGCATTTGTGGGGAGAATTCATGGGGTTAACCTGCCGATTAACACCGACAGACTTTGTGGCATTATAGAGTTTGCATCATGGCAGTCATACTTAAAATAAAGTGTAGCTCGGATGGTTGGGCTAAAGCACAAATTGATGAAGGGAGACAGTTTAACACCAATAATTATGAAGTGAGGTTGTCATGCCAGCGCCAAGGCTTTCTGTAGCAGAGAAGGTCGCTGTCTATTGCTTTAAATTTAGTCGGAAATGAATGAGGCTCTTATAACCATGGTCAAGGTGTGGAGCAAATTGTACAAGACTGCCTTAATGATGCTACGAATCGAAAGTATCTAAATAGCTAGAAATAGTCAAGACAATATTGGCTTTAATGGTGCCATCGACAGGGTGGGTGCATGTAGGTTAGCTACGGCGGTGTTTAACGTAGGAGAGAATGGCCGTTACCATCGATGCCGTTAAGCATTTCCTCTGGAAAGAGTAGGCTGGGGTATGCGTCAGTACTTAAGATTGACCGGTAAAATCAGGGTGCTTACATGTCACGCGGCTAAAGATATTGCCAAAAGGGTTGTAAAGTAGCCCAAGACGTCGTTTATGCCCCATCTGGGCCGATCTCAAATATAAGATCATCAGAATAGCAGAGGTTGAAAAAGCGTTTTTTATTATATGCGCAAGTAAAGATTTGTACATCACTCTTGTAGGCCTGCGGATTGTGAAACTCTCCTATCCGTGCTGGTAACTTGTTCCAGATATTTACGTAAGCTACTAGCATAAATGCGCATGAACCTTCTTCCGCGCTAGTAGAAAAACAATAACGCAGCACCTGTTTCGTAGACAAAGTTCTGCTACTTTATCAGTGTCAAATAGGGTATGTCATTGTGCACCGCTTGGTTTATTACCTTATGTAAAAGCCATAGGGTTAGGTTAACGCGACCATCAAAACAAGTGTCTGTGGTGACCACACATCTGTAGATAACTAACCGCTACAATTTCTGGGTTACATGTTTGGTAAACCGCCGCTGAGCTGTTTCATGCAGTATGCGGTCTGCCTATTACACATTGCTGCAGAGGTAGGTGTAATATTCCAGGTGCGGACAAACATCTAGTCTTGCCATGCCTGTGTTTACATGACGGCCTATTTGGAAGGCTATTGGTCGGGCCTTTGTTACGTGGTAGTGAACATTATCTGCGATGTCGGATCACATAGAAAATCCTATAGCTAAACCTTTAGTCAAAGTATTGATTTAAAAGGGTTTGTCATTTAATATCAAGCTGCCATCAAGTATGCCATCTGTGTTTCATTATACACGATTTATCAGATGAATAATTAATTTCGTAGAAAGTAGAAGTCACGACTAAAATGCACTCACGATAATATGCTTCGACGGGGAATCGAACACCGGTCCACTGAGCTACCGGGGGCTGACAATTAGGTGAGCATATTTTATTACAAGACTTCGGCTTTGTGCGCGATGTATTGCCAATAAGCTCACAGTACCTGTTCTGATGTTGCAGATTGGCTCACTCACAGGTCAGTTCCCAATAGACCGAAGTACTTGTCCTTCAGAGGTCAAATGGGCGATGGTGGATTAATGGTGGATTTTTGTGAGTAGTGTAAAGTTCGTAGAAGTGGAAGTCACGATTAAAATTCACGAAATTTACACTACTCACAAACATCCACCATGAATAATTGCTTTTTCACTCCTGACGTTATGACTTTAGAGCCTACAAGTCTTCGCAAATTTCTCCAAGTGTGGAAATCCTTGCACTTTGTGAAAGACATATACGACCTTTGGATCATCGGCTAGAAAGTGGGGGCGGATATTGCGTAAGGTGATACAACATTGGTTTACATAACTGCCATTCATGGTTGATCGCAGCACGTTTACTTTTACGACAACAATGGCAAATATGACAGGGATGAATTCATTCTACGTAATTTACACAGACTACATGAGCCAGGTTAAGTAGGATTCAAGCCAATGGAGTACATGTTTGTCTATGCCGTAAGCTTTATTCTTATGAATTAAGCGTATATAAAAGAACCTATACAACGCGTTTTGCATAGCGTGGAATATTGTAAGTATGCAGCCTCTTAATCAAGCGGGCTAGTAACATAGTTTAGGAAATCATGTGGACAGGTTTCACAAGACCGAACGCTTTGAAACCCATGGTATCACCAACTAACATACTCTCAGGCACACAGGATGTCCATGGTTGCCCGCTTATCCGGTTTTGCCAACATGCAGTAGACAATGTATGTGTGATGTATGGGCCGGTATTTAGTTGACTTCCAGTACGCAGCCAACTTTGTGGCGCGGTGTGATGACAGATTGCTTCCAAGATGAAGGGTATTGACCCTTCGACATAGTGGGAACACTTTTAAGAAAAAGATCGTAAATTCATTGCCCACGTCCTAAATTAATACAGGTGGAATTCCGTCAAGGCCAAGCTTAGTAGATGCCTTAGTTGCTATGCTAGGGAAATGCATACGCTTTAGAGCAAACTGAGATAAATACGGGTTGGTGGACATGCGTGGCTCAGAAGCGACTGGGAGTACTTCTTCGCATTGTGACTGATTGAAGTTGACGTAGCATGTCTCGCAAAACCACCTTTGGCATCATCTATTTCTTAAGACCAGTACGCATGGAGTAGCACTTTGCCCTTTAATAAGCGGTGCAAGCACGCATTGGGAAGTTGCCTGGCAGGACTGTTCACACAAGCACATGTAGCACTTTCCTAGGTCCTTTCAGCGGGCTGGATCTGCCTGATGGCTAACTCGCAACCAGATTGTTCCTCGCGACATATACAAAGTGGAACTTCTTGCTTTGGAAATTCGTATTTGACGCAACCTGGCATGTAGATTAGTTTGCCTCATAGTTTTTCGTAGGATGTTACTTGACGCACACCTAAGGAATGTAATGTACAGTTTGTAAGCTGCGTGATATCGTCTAAGTGGCGTGATATTAGGAGTTTATCGGTCGATAGCCAAGCTAAGTACATAAGTAAAAGGTTTATGGTTGGTGAAGACGGCAAAGGAGCGACATTCTAATACATGTCGGAAATGAGGTATGGATAAATAAGTGGCTATTAGTTCTTTACCGAATGTATCATAACGCGTTTCGTTAGATGGTAAGCGTTTGGTGAAATTTTAGGAAGGCTGCCAAGTGCAACTTCTTTTTGTTGTAATGCCGCCGTAACTGTCACGACCGAAGCATTGGTACTCAGCGACATTAGAGCTGCCAAGTCGTGAAGCGCTATAGAAGCTATATTAAGGATATGGTTTTCCAAGGCTTGGAAGGCAGCGCCAACTGCAGCTGGAAAACCCAAGTGCTGAAGCTTACCCAGCAGAAGGTCCTTTATGGGTTGCATAAAGGAAAGGTGTCTACGTATGATTTAGCGACAAAA
This sequence comes from Dicrocoelium dendriticum, assembly GCA_944474145.2. NCBI lineage: Eukaryota > Metazoa > Platyhelminthes > Trematoda > Plagiorchiida > Dicrocoeliidae > Dicrocoelium > Dicrocoelium dendriticum. The sequence continues at coordinate 10,993,110 of OX104069.1, forward strand.
TGATGAGGCCGTCAAAGTGCCTTAGCTCTGTTCAAGCGAGATGCTCAGTTTAGTAGACAATCAACTTCTCTTATCCCACCCGGGCACTAGGCCCACATAAGAGTTATGGTTGCTGATAAAACTGACCGATTCGACACCAAACGAACACTTCTCTGAATCAAATCTCACCGTGTTGAGGTAATTGATAAAAAGGCGTTTGATCGTGGCTAGACTCCTCCTCGCTGAATAGCTCGCGAGAAAGCTGTCACCAAGGTAAATCGCAAAGTCCTGGTCAGAATAAAATTGGTCGTTGAATCACTGATAATTATGCGCATCATAATTTAGTCTGGATGGCTTACGCTGGAACTTAATAAAACCAAATGGAATCATCACGACAGCTTTTGGACGTCTGCTCCGACTACCGGAATTTGGTTGCACGCGTCCAGCATCCAATTTTTTAAATGATTTATCCTCGAGACTGGTGTGAGGTCCAAGATATGTGAGACCAGATGTCTAGCGGGCGTGGTTACCTCTCTTAACGCTGTATAATCGCAACAGACATGCCGATTCCCCATGGTCCTTTTGGGAACCATGTGGCGTACTGACGCATATGTGCTTTAAGATACGCTTTCGTTCTTGAGCTAAGGCCTATGATAGAAGTTAGCTCTTGCTTTGCGTAAATTATTGCAGGCGAGTCGTCTTGGACGAGCGCCAATGGGTGGATAGCGTGTGATAACGTGCTGACCAAAGTCGGTCATGAATAGCGCGCAATGCAGCGGGTTGAATACGGAGGGTATACGAAGGGTAGGCACGCGTTATCCGCCGGCATGTCAGCAGTTCGGACAACTGGACTAGTTATCGGGGTGTGGGAAAATATGCACTTATTCCAAGTGTCGTCTAAATGACTGTGGAAATCGGCGTCATTATGCTGCATTCCCTGAAGCGGCCGGGCTGTGCCTAATGCAGGGAGCCCGACAATGTCTAGCTTTTCCACCATATAGGCTGTGATACCAACCTAATACTTCGACAAAGTTAATGTTTACGTTCGGCGACTGCGCTGAGAAAATGCTGCGCGTTGTTTTGAACAAGACGTATTCGGTGCAGTCACAGGTGGACCTCAATGAACGGTAGCCAAAACATTATCAGCGACTGACCGTGTTACGCGCTGCTTCAAAGCATTCATAACTGCCATCCTGCTGTGAAGTAGTGCAATTTAGCCAATTTAGGATCATATCAGCTTGACAACTTGGAGCAACCATGAGACGCGGTTTTCGTCGGTAAGTATCCCTCACCGAAGCTACTAGTCGTCTACTACGGAAAGCGTTTACACGCAGCCTCGGCATTGCTATCAACTTCTTTCTGGGGCGCATCCAGAAACATGGACAACATGACCGACCATGGTATGGGAGACATGCGGACCACCCTATCTCTCCTTCCTTCAAAAATAAGGGAGCAGCGATGCGCTGCACTTCGCGGAGCAAAGTCGACGGCTTGCGGTCACCCACTTTAGAAGCCTTGAGCAAGTACAACCGAGCTGGTGCACTGGGCTTCAACTCATTTAGGCGCTGTTGCTTCATCGTTTTGTATTTGGACTTATACGGTTGGCAGAGTAGGAGCTTGTAACACGTGTCACAAACAACGAAGTAATGCGTGGGATAAGCTAATTGTACCTAGGACGATCCGTCGTAGTGCCCATATTTTCCAGTTCGGTTTCGAATATCACATACCAAACCTCTGGGCTGTATTCCGTAAAACCTGGAGCATTCAACTTAAGCATGTTTACGCTGCGCAACGACTCCGATGCCGCTTTCGAAATGTGAATCGATAAGCTCGAGTATGTACAAAAGCAGGCTGAAACTACAAAAAGTAATCAGGAACCAAATGAATACACGTATGTTATACACCGGTACGAACAAACTCATTACCATATGCCAACTACGAAAAGTCTCCATTCGCGCGTGTGAACCTGTGTTATTAATTTGTAAGGTTAGTATTTACTTGTCCGGGACGGCGTGTGAAATTAAGCGCAGATACCAGAAGGCGGTTGAAGGCGTACACAGCGACCTGTTTAATATGTACTACAAGAAGAAGCAGAGAGATGGAGCGGGACAAGAGCAACACGTTAGCGCGGGCATTTGCAAGTCACTCAATTGACTCGCCGGTTGTAAGGAAGCTTAAACCAAGAAAGACTAATGTGCATTGTCATCAATGGAATTGTACGTAAAAGTTTGCAGTTACATTTCCTGGCGCTACAGCGACGTCCCGTGAGCAGGCTGCGCCAATGCAACACGGCCATCAAACTCTTTGATATTAACTTATAAATTTGCAAGCTTTACAATTTGCAATGTGCATCCAGTTATGTAACCGATCCACTTATGCAAATAATAAAGTTCCGTTCACTCAGGAAATACAACATGAGGACTGGACAGAGGTACCCCACCCAGCTGGCATGAGTGACCGAGGTTTGGCCGAAATACTTCAAAGGCCCGACCGTAACAACTCCGAAAATGTACCCGGTGAGACAACAATGGTCCACTTTTTGATCAATCAGACGAAATTGCGCCAGCGTAGCCACGCACTCCCTGATATATTTTACCAAATTTCACCTTAAGTAGACGCACCAACATACCCTTATTTTCATGCTTATTCTCGACACGCCTAGCAATTTATTTCACGCTTTTTACAAATATTTCGGCGCCACCCGAGACAGGTTCGATGACATCAAGAACACTTTACTGCTATTCATAAGAATATTTAGACTACATCAGTTGTATTATAGTAACGAGCAGTCTCTCCGTTAACTGCAACTTCTTCTTGCTATTCCCTAATGGCCAAGATTAACGGAATGCAAGTTAATACCGCAGGTGCAAAGATCCGGGCTAAAGCTAGGGCAGCTACGCCGAATCATTTTCCTCCAAAAACAAATACTCTGTTCCCCGAGAGGGTGCTGTAATAATAACTTCAACCGTTGCATCATTGAAGAATGCGGCGCAGCCTCCTACCCATCATAACGTTTTATCTATTGTAATGCTCAGAAATTGCAATCTAAATTTGTCTGACAAACCGATGGCATTATTTGCAAACTTACATATATTAGAGGACTAGCTGAACATGTTAAGAAGAAGAACTTCTCTCTCAATGAGACACTGGCTTTACTCGCTTCATGCACGTATCCCATGCACCCTCAACAGCCTTGTAATCCCATTCCAATTAATGCTGCAAGCAAGTTTAAGTCCCCTAGTGCAAGAATGCGCTGAGCGGTCAAATAACGTAGTATTTTCAATGTCCCAGATAAAGTCCTGTTGAATGAACTGAAAAGCCTGTTCTTTAATAACTGCCACCTGTCCCATGAAGCTTACACATGTAAACGTTTGAGGAAATGGAGCAACCAACATAGCTGTCCACTTAACTTCACCATTGGTAGCCAGGAGATTTCTGAAATGTCTGCAAGAGAAACAGAGAAATTGGTCTCCACCTCAAACTTGAACCGATTTTAAGAAATCCAGTTGAAACTCGTTCACATATATCATCTGTGTTACCATAAAATACTAAGAGTCAAGTCAGGCCAAACACGCGAAACGGCTCTACAGTGGTTGTGACTGACTGCACTGCTATTCACTTCGCGACAATACCTAAAGTGGATCTCGACTGGTCTCCTCCACATCCCTCATCGAAATTGCATTCCAAAATAAACGGCATCAAATGAACAAGCAATAGTCTATATAAGAGAGCAACCGACCGTACGCTCAGGGGTTCATGCAAGTCCAAGGGTTCAGAAATTCACATGACAACCTCAGATGAGCATGGAAAACGTCCCGTGCTTTTATGCGCGCCTTTACCTTCTGTAATTGACATGCTGTTTGTAACATAACCCATGCCAACTCCCAGCCGTACGCGGCTCTTATCTAACAAACAATGCCATAATGCTACTGCTGTCACGACGCCTTCAGCAAAAGTACAGCAAATCCTTGACAGCCTGATTCGGAATTGCTGACACAGCGCTGGCTAATTAATCAGTCTCACTTCATTTTCCAATGGTACGACATCAGTCAGTAAGACTCACAACACACGATGATTTAATGGTACGAAGAGAATCATCGGAAACAATTGTTAACCTATGGCGTCGTGTTAATTTGATTTGTAACTTGCCTGTTAAACTGCTGATGAAGCTACCAAGATCAGTCTTTCGCTACTACGCGAGACCTCTGACGTACCCAACCACTATGGAGCACATACACAGGTGTTTAACGCAAACGGCAACCACCAAGCGATACAGTATGCCTTGCTGTTGCCTATCTATCATGCAGGTTACAAACACCGAGACCCAGTGCTTGCTTTTATCAAATGCTCAGACTTCAAGCTACAACACATCAATAACAACAGGGACATGGTTACTTAGTTAACACCTATGCGTAGGGCTGGCGCAGCACACTCACCGAATGGAAGAGAGTACTAGTTCAACGTACACATCACCCCCTTTCCGCACCTTCGTACAAAAATCAAAGTCATCGCAGGCACAGCTGTCTCCAAGGCAACACACTGGCACTGACCATCCTACATCGACGTACCACAAGGCCTCCAGAATTCGCGGCCTCTGCGAAACTGATCGCATCCAATAGATCAAATGAAACTGATTAGTAACGTGCCAGCGTCTTTACTGCCAACAAAAACCAACAACTCGCATGTAATTGGCAACACACCGATGGTACAGCACTTATGCTGGTGCTCAATAAATCCCGCTCCTATTTTCTGGGACAATGTTGGAGTTGGTTCATCTCCTCAATATCAGAATATGCATAAACTAACACAAATGCAAATACTTATTCTTTTAAACCAACGCCAGGCAACACAAAATCGCTGGACTTAATTGCGTCGATATCTCTTACCGACTCCAAGTTGGTAAGTTGAGATCCCATCCTCAACATGCGTTTTCCAAAATTTTCTAACCTCTTCCTGGTTCATATACAAAGAAACATATACCCCCAAACCACACCCGTAACATCGGATGCTGAATGGACACTCCAGCCCTAGGATTCCCTTGCGGACACCGGATCTAAAGCCCTCTTGTCGCTGTCGGGGCCCTTCAAGGCGCGTCATCCCTGTAGGCAGAGTAAAAACTACTGCGCCCTTTCTGTGAGTTTCTGTACCCATGTTCTTCACTCACTTCCTATTCTCACCCACCTTTTGAGCACAGAGTAGTAACCCTGATGACTTTCGATTTCACCACTCTGGTAGACTCCAATACATCAGTCTCCAGCAGCACACCAATCGATCACTACTGCATGTCCATATGTGGCTTCTACCACCTTGCAATTATTGATTATGTCTGCTCACCCATTTCTTTCAGCTGCAGCTTTAGGCACTCCTACCGATACGTCTGATTACGCAGGCAAAATAAGAATCCACAACTTTGGAGAGTCCAAAGCTACATGGTCTGGATTTTAATCACCCACCCATAATCCTTGAGCGATATTGCCATTGAAGGTGCCACAGCTAATCGGCAAAACCCGGCAGGAATCTCAAACAGCCGGAGTAAACATGTTGCCTACAACATGCTTCTCATGCACTCCAGATCCATTGTAAACAACATGCCACTTCTGGGCCAATTGATAGCGTTATATAATGCACATGTAGTACTCATAACAGAAACCTGATTACCAGAGTATGCATCTGATGCTCCGTTCCACATTTCCAGATAAGTATTATGCCTAGTTGGTCTAACGGTATATCCGATACTCAGATTTGAATGGCCAATCGAATGTGTGCGGCAGGTCACCGTGAAACAATCTAAAAAGATGTTTAGTATAAGGTTGCTATATCTAAAGACTAAAAACAAGGAACCGGAAAATGACTAGCTAGACAGCTAGACAAGACAGCGCCAAAAAATAGTGCTCCTACTCACCCTACGGTTAAGACAAGGTAGGGGAGTAACGCTGTTCTTCGTTTATCCGGCTTTTTAATGTTGGTTATTTTCTCCAGAGCATGCCATGAATTGATTAATTCCACATAAGTTTACTAACACCAAAAAAGACGAAACATTTTAAAAGCATCCAAAATGCATGGTCTCTGTAAAATCAAAAACTGCCTTTCTCGTTTTTGCATTGCGCTGCTGCACATAAACGCAAGTCCTTTCATTAGGATTTCCATATGTAAACTGTCGGTTCGTGGCCCAATGTTTAGACATTTTGTTACGATTTTCGCTGGATCCTTCAGCCGCAGCAATGCACAAAGCACTCCACTTAGTTAGCTTACCGGATTTTGGAAAGGTGTCAAACCACAAACGTTTCTTCAAATTTCGACACTGTAGATAGGGCATGGATGGGGGCTCACTGGCGTCCGTTCGATAGGTTCTCCCCCAACAGCTGCATCACACTTCACCACCTGGTCTCCCTGAAGTTTGGCTTACGATGGCGAATAATCATTTAGATTGAAGGAAGGCTTACCCTGTCCCATCTGGAAAGGGCTATGTAACAGTGTGAAGAAGGCCGGGTGTAACAATGCCAAACAAATGGTCAACACATTCAATAAGTTTATATACATTCAAATTTATATACGATAGTAATACTCAGATAGATGAATAACATACCATCTGTAACCTTGGCACTGCAGTAATAACAATTGTGACAAACGGCTGCACGTCATCTACTCGCCGGCATATCCGTGGAGAGAAATCAAATGCTTGTGAAATAAGATTCTAAATGTTGCTTAACCAAACAAAAAAATTTGTCCGATAATACTATGTGTTTAACAGTTGTAGGTTTCATATTTTGTGGAGGACTGCTTGGTCATATATTCTTACAAATGTGCCAAAGGTAACTGGACTGATTAAAACTAGCTGTCCGTCACTTTCTGCTTTTTGTTTGCACCCACAAATTGCAAAGCGTTCCTCCAAAATTGGTGTGGACCGCTTCCAATGCTGACCCTTGGTGAGGATCAGCTATATTCTTGCAAAAATTCAAATACCTGGGAAATTGTCTCCGCGCCCCCTTGGCTTGTAGATCAAATAGAGCACCATATTTCAAACGCTTCAAATGCTTTTGCTAATCTTCGCCACTTTTGGTGCTGGCGCGACATCGCCCTCGCCCTAAGGGCAGAGTGTACCATGCAGCGATACGTTCGACCCAACTGTACGGTGGTAAAACTTTGCTCCTTAAAGCAACGGACCTAAATAGTCTAGTTACGTTCGACAACCGGTGCCTTCACAATTTCGCTCACATCTGGTGGGAACACCGATTAAGCAAAGATTGTGTTCTACGCCTTGTTTACGGAACAGGAAAAGGAAATGAACCGCTCAGCGTCGTTATTTTACGCACCAGGCTACGCTGGCTCGGCCAAGTGTTACGCATGCCAAGCCAGCAACTCGCGCGATGTGCGTTGTTTGCTCGCCCGGGAGTGTGGATTTAATAGGAGGATGTTTGTCCAAGCGATGGTTTGTTCCATAGGAGTGAATGTACTTGATTCGAAGCTGGCATTGGTTGGAGCACCTCGGCTGTCTGGTTTGGGTTCGAAAGACCATGAACACGTTTGGCCGGGTACACTTGTTTATGTAGCTAAGTGCCGACCTTAGTGGTGTTTTGGCTGTGAGTCTCGTGGTCACGCCCATTCACTTTAGTCACCTACTCTAACCACAATCTCACTATTTAGCCATATTTAATTTTGTGGAAAGTTTCCTGCTGCATATTCTCCGCTGGTAATTTACCGCGACGATGCACATCCGTTAACGGTATCTCAGCTGGCTTGCACCGGCTGTATTTCCCCCTTATTCTATGTATTGCGGCACATGGCTGAAGTGTTTCCTACCTCCAGCTAAAATGTATAATGATGAGGAAGATACTTAGGAAAAATATGGTTGCGCCACTTGACAGTATGCAATCTTCCTTTTTGGTAACTGCTAAATAACGGTGGTGTGTCAAGCTACACAATTAAAGTTTTATACATAAAACATTTAAAGAAGTATGTTTGTATCCGAGGTGGTTAGGTTTTGCGGCATAAATGCGACGCTCGTGGAGTTTATAGGGTATGTCATCAGTACCCATTAGTATAGACTGCTAGTAGTGTTATTATTAAATTTTATTATGACCATTCATAACTAAATATCCATAATATATTTTATACACCTTGTAAAGGGCGAATGAGTGTCTGTTAGATTCTACGGAAGCGTGCCCCAAATCTTCATTTATTCCCTTGATTCAGACCCTGACTGTCTTATATCAGCCGACATTTTACTGTTGAGTGGTGTTGCTATTGATCGTTTTGCTTCAAATCGTACCCTACTGATTGCATACTCTATGGTGTAACTGGTTGAACTTCAGTTAATTGTTGCTGCCACTTGGTTCTGTTTGGAATTCCGGTTTTATTTAATAACATAACTATTGTACATTTGTGGTAGAGAATGTCAAGCTCAGTACACAATTAGTAGTTCCGTCCCTTTGAAAGACTATCACCGTAGTACACGTGTGACCTTGAATATGGTATTGATCCAGGAGTCTTACGTGTCGGTTGAATCCACCGCCGATTCGACGGTAACCAAACGCCTCACAATTGTATGACTAATTCGGTGAATAAAGTGACTGTCCTCATAGTATGCAAATATACTCTTGGTAATTAGAAGTATAGACAAAAACAAAACTGCCTCATCACCGGAAGATAGAAAATTCATCGACGCGAACATGAAGGCATTTCTACTAAGAATAACGTTACATACACTTGGAGGTTTAAACAATGGTTTTGTAGATACAATTTAGCTAAGTTGCATGAAACAATTCCGAAAAAATGCTATTTGCAGGTGTAAATTTCTGACCAGCCCAGTCCAACTGTGTATTACCATTAGTTGCTGGTACGTAGCAAAGAGATTATGCAGATGAAGGCTTTTACGTTACAGACTTATCGTTTTGTGTACGTCTAAGGAGCTGTCTAGCAAAATGCGCTCTAAAAACCGACATGTAAAGAATTGAAGTAGAAAGGCTTACTTATTAAATGCCTGTAGACTGGAAAGCTTATTTGCGACGACCTGAGAGAGAAGGAACCGGATCCCATGTCTTATGACAAGGTGAATCAAAAGCATTCAATATCAAATCGCATAGAAAGGTGTTGCATAAACTATCAGCCTGTTAGAACGAAGTTGGCTAGGAACAAAATACGGTGTATTTTATACGGAGCATTCTGTTATCTCCGGTAGTACGTTCATGAATTAACTCACGCCACTTGCCTAGTCACATACCAAACCTGATTGTGGTCCGCACTGGCCAGCTGTATTTGTACTCACTTCGACTGTCGCGCAGCAACCCGTATCTTGAAGGACTG
>OX104069.1:11002888-11047993 GCA_944474145.2 Dicrocoelium dendriticum
CCCGTCGTCATGTCTGGTGCGTTCACCACATAGTTTGGTAATGCATTCCAGTGAGAACAGATTCTAAGTGAGAAAAAATACTTTCTACAATTCAAACGAGAGTGTTGCGTCATTAGTTTCAGGTGGTTGCCTCGGTTTTGTTTGTATGGGGCTAGAGTCAACAGCGATGTACATGGATGCTCGCTTTCGGTTAGTATCCGGTATGTGAGAGTAAGATCACCGCGAAGCCGTCGGTATTCTAATGAGAACACCCCGAGTACACGAAGACGCATTTCCTAACTTATACCGGATAGTTCACGCGTTGCTTTTGTGGCTCTTCTTTGGGGCTGTTCCAAGAGGCGGATGTCTCGTTTTAACCATGGACACCAGGCCTGAATTGCATATTCAACATGAGGACGAATGTAGGAGTTAATCAACAATGGTACTAGCTGTCGCTCAAAAGTGCCGAGAGCTCGCCTCAAAAGTCTCAAGTTCAAGTTCGCTACACTTGCTGCTTTCGAACACTGGAGCGAATTTCCAAGACTCTCTTGCACGATTATACCTAGGTCGCGTTCACTAGTCACGTGTTGCATGACATGTTGCCCCAAAAAGTATGTGTTAACGAAGCTGTTGTGCACCGTCAGCAGGTGGCACTTTGCAGCGTTCAGTGGGAGCTGGTTCTTTTCTGCCCATTCGTTAATCCGGGTCAGATCTTCCTGGAGGTAGACATGGTCGGATGCTGAGCGAATAGCTCTCCATATTTTAGCGTCGTCTGCAAATATTTGCATTGGAGATAGAATGTCTGCTGGAAGGTCATTGATGTAGACTAAAAATAGTAGCGGGCCGAGGACGGGTCCTTGTGGAACCCCACTGGAGACGTAAAGGCTTTCGGAATAGGTGTCAGCTACTCTTACCTTGATTGCTCTGTCGTGTAAGTAGTCTTCCAACCAAGTGAGCAGGGAACCGTTGATACCGTAGGCAGCAAGCTTTTGGGGGAGAAAGAAGTGATTGACTCGGTCGAATGCTTTAGAAAAATCCAGGTATATCACATCTATGGGGACTCCTTCATCAGCCGCCCTGGTCCATAAGTCCCGAGTAATCAACAAATTGGTGAGATAAGATCGTCTGCGTCGGAACCCATGTTGGGCATTAGAAATTATCTGTTGATTTTCAAAGTATCGCGTCAGTTCATCTGCGATTACCGATTCCATAACTTTTGACAAAACAGGAAGGAGAGTAATAGGTCGGTAGTTAGCAGGATCCGAACGCTTACCACCTTTATATATCGGAGTGATAATTCCATTTTTCCACTCAGATGGGAGTGTATGGGAGTTAAGCAGACACTGATAAAAGGTTGCAAGTGGTGTTGCTATGGTGGGGGCAAGGGTTTTTAGTACTTTTGGGCAGATCATGTCGATTCCAGGGGCACTGTACTCCCGGAGAGACTGTAGTTTGCTTGCAACAGCTGCTGGAGTAAACGTGACGCTGGATAAGCCAACGACATTTGTTGGGAGTTGATAGGGCGAAGGTCCCATGACATTTGTAGCTACCGAGCCAAACTGCAAGAGTAGAGCATTCGCGGCATCCACAGCAGTAGTTGTTAGGCCATTGGCTGTCCTGAGTGGTGGTATTCCGGGCTTAACCTTTCTTTTGCCATTCACAAATCTGTATAGCAGTTTGGTGTTACTCGTAAATTTCAGCAACATATTCTCCTGCCATTCGTACTTATCGACTCTAATGAGTGACGTGCAGTAGTTGCTTATGACTTTGTAATCCTGCCATGTGATATCACATGGTCTTAGCAAACGTTGCCTCCAGATTTCATCTCTTCTGTTGATCCATTTACGTGTTCTGCTCCGGATCCACGTATTGGTCCGGCGAGATGCTCGTAATGGTACAACCTTCGATGCTGATTGTATGACCCAGTTAATATTGTCTTTCAATTCATTCCACGCGTCATTCGCTGAGCTGTGCGTCTGTAGGTCCCAGTCAACGGTTGCTGCTAAGCTGCGCAGCTTATAATAGTCCGTAATAGTGCGTTGAGTCTCTTTTTCCTTAGCAACAATACTGGCATAACATACATAAGCGAATGTTAGGACTGAATGGTCGCTACGGCCCAGTGGAGAATCGTATGCCACTGACTCAACCATCAACTCTTCATTAGTCAGGATTAAGTCCAGGAGTGATGGCTTGTTTGAACCGCGATGTCTGGTTGGTCGATGCACATGGTTATACAAAACTGCCATATCCATAAATTCGAGGAGTTTCGATTTAAATGATGGCCCATTAGGGGACACTGATGCTATTGATGGAACATTGAAGTCACCCATTATAAGATAGTGAGAGTACTTTTGTGAAACAGCATAGCGGAGGGCGTTTAACAGAATGTTATCGCTGTCTGCTGATGAATTCGGAGGTCTATAAATAACTGTTAAGAGGCAAGCATCACTCTTCTTCTGTGAAACAACATCTCGACCTGCTAGGTGCAGTCGGCAAAATAGTGCGTCGGGAATAACGAGGGAATTTTCGGTAAGTGCCTCACATTTCAGATAATCTCGATAGTAGAGAGCAACACCGCCCCCGAGAGATGGACGATCATTTCGTATGACTGACATCTCACTGAGTTCAATCTCCGGATCAAGTATGTCGTTTGAGAGCCAAGTTTCAGTGACTGCTATGAGGTCCCAAGTTGTCGTTTCATGTCGGTGGCGCAGCTCCGAGAGCTTAGAGTACAACCCCTGAGTGTTGGTGTAGCAGCATTTTATTTGTTGACGCATCAGGAGCGCGGTTCGCTGTGAGTGACCGGCACAAATAGTGCCGGTCTGCTGAAGTTTTTTGAAACGGTTGTTTGCACAGTTGGCTGGTTTGAGATGGGTACAATTGAGGCTGGCTCATCTGTATCTGAGGTCTGTGCTAATTGAAGAAATGGTCTTAACCGTACTTCTGGTGGCCCAAGTTTCCTTTTGTCATGCCATGCTTGGATTGCCACTGATACCATTTCAGGCGCAGCCAAGGTAACTTTCAAAATTCGTGGCCCGCTACCTTGGTAGTTTGTGGAAGCAGTTAGACGGGTGACGTCAAAAGCCACGACATTCTTCATGTCGTATAGTTCTGCGATGTACCGCCATTCTTCGATGTCGTGCTTCTGTCGTTCACTGCTATCGTCATGCTTCAATTCTGGCACACCATGAACCAATACCACTTTCTTCATCTCATTTTGACGTGACGAACTAGGGTTGGATTTATGCTTCTGTCTTTCTGCCCATGGCCTGTCAGGAAAAATGCGGGCACTGACAGAAGAGTTCACTAGCATGTGGCTTGCTAAGAGAACATCTTCCAGGTCACGCGTGTTGCCAAACGTTACTCGCAGTAACCGAGGTTCCCCTAAGTGTGGAGATGATGGATTTCGTGAAAGGCGTGTAAGACCAGTTGGGAGAACTTTCAGTCCTAGTGCGCTGGTTATTTCAGCCCACCGGTTTTGCTCCTCGGCTTGTCTACCTTTTAGCGATTCGCTAGTGGGTTCTGGGACGTTTGAACATATTACTGTCATCGCCTTTTGGTTGCGTAGTAATTGTTTGTTCTGCAGTTCCTTGTGAGCGTAGGTTTGTCGAGTGGGGGTGTCTGGCTTGTCTTCCGTGGACAATACGCCAAGGCTACAGCAAGAATTTTTACGTGCAACGCCGCTGGTTGCGCTATCTGTAGGGGTCAATTGTTGTTGACCAGCCACTGACGGTGAGCATGCAATTTGTGCGTAACTCTGCATGCTTTGGCGCATTACGTGAGACTTGGGGTACCGTTCAAGCGGCCTGTTTTCACTGCTGTTTTTCACTAACGGTGTTTGACTTTCGCTGGACTGGGTAGCACTTTTGCTAGAGATCTTTTGCCTTTTAACAGGTCGGGGATTCGGGCTACGTAATGCACTAACCTGCAACTCGAGTTCTGAAATTTTCCCTCCCAATGCTGCGATCAGTTCCTTTTGGTCTGCAGACGTAATAGTCAATGCTTCACACGTTATCGTTAGTTTTTGAACACTTTTAATTATCGGACTATTTGAACATATGTCACAAAACCGCAAGCTATCTGTCGATACGCTGTTAGCATCGTTAAGTGTAATGTTCACATTTGTCGCGTCATATGAATTGGCACAGAACGAACACGTGATTTTCGAGTGGATTTCAGTTCCCTGCTTGTCTGAGCCCCAATTGACCTTAGCTTTGTTGCTCACTGAATTCCCTGTTGACAAACTTCTCCGGCCCATGGATCAATGGTCAGTATGCACTTTTAGATTGCGCTGATCACGTCGTTTGGGCTGCCTGTTGTCTGCTCCGGTCAGCGGGTTTGGTGGTGGTGCGCACGGGTATGCAAAATCACACAGGCTTTGTGCAGTGAAATGCACGTAAAAATATGGTGGTAAGGTGAGATGACAAAAATGCTTGTATCTATGGTATAAACTGGTGCACAGTACTAAGTTATATATTGTCTGACAGTCTTAAAAAAGATCTGTCGAATGGTATCCCAAGGTACTGATGAAACTCAAACAAGCAGTTACTCAAGTTGGCCTTGGTGAATAGACTTCCGAAGACTTAGTTTGTGGTGTAGTAGCGTGTCGTTGGACTTACTTCAAAAATATAGGCGCCGTTGGATAGAGCTCAGTGATCCGAATCGATTGAGCGTATTTCCGAAGACGAGGCACAAGAATTTGAAGGGATACGTCCAATTAAACACAGAGCACAGGATTGCACGATTAGCACGCACACGCTGACATGTACATAAACTACAGGATTGGGTCAAACTCATCAATCATGTGATGTACGCGTGTAATGATTTGTTTGGGAATTTGTTACACGAAATAACAAAAAGCGCTTGTAGGTCTCGTTGGTTTGACCTTCATAATAGTTCCTGAACTTTTCATTGCCCGTCTCCAACTTATTGGGATCTTCGTCTTTGTTGTGGTGCAATAACTCTAGAACACGGCGCGCGGTATTGCCAGCCGTGCGTCCAAATATGGGCAAGCGATACAAAATCGGTTAACTCGTGTCCAGTGGGACAGGCATCTGCATTGACACTGGTGATTCAAATAGCATACGCGCGCTCACGGTGATATTTATCTCTGTCTACGCAGGCACCATGTTGCGGAACTCAGTCCTTCGCGGATAAGCGTTTATTCGGCAAAGATAACTCAAGGAATATCACAAAGCATTTACCAAACCAAAATCATCGAGATTAAGTTCATGTTTAAGTCCATAACTAACGACTCGTCTGTGTCGAATAGTTTCTCCTATTGCCTCCGATTTACAAACAGTGCATCACTCACATGAATATCGTCTAATCCGAGTCCAGGAATCGGAACTGTCACGCCCGTCTCCCAGTGGATGTCTGGTTCGCTCGGTTGGTCTATCTGTTCAAAGTCATCTCGTACAACCATCACAGATAATCCATTAGGAGAATGTTTCATCTTAACCACCAACGTAAACTGCGAGCCCTGAGATTGTACATCGGTGATTATCGGTGTCAGCGAGAGGCATTATCATGACTAACATATTATGACACTCGAATCACGCAAGATGCGACCTGTTGCAACTCAGGAAAAATACCGAGTTGAAAGGCCAAAAGCTGAAAAGGACAACCACAAAGTTCGCCTTGGCTACCGACAGAAGAATTATCATTTCGTGTATCTGGAATTCTTAGTAACCCCAACGCAAATTTATGTTTAAATATTCACGATTTTCAAAAAATTGTTATTCATAATTTATCACATTTGCACCACGTAATATGATCTATTCCATTCAGAGGACAAATTAACGTGAAGCTTTGTGCTCAACAGGTTTATACGTAAAAGTATCGTGTAAAAACACGCATTGGTGTTCCGTAAATATTTATGGAGTCAAGTAAAATTCAAATTGTCCATTTGCATGCTATGGTTTTAACAGTGGTTTCATACTCATCACTTTCGACAAGCAACGTGAATTGTAAATCCATTGCTATGTTAAATTATAACCTTTTGTTATTTTTGACAAATTTGTAAAGGAACGATTTATTCGTAGTTATTCTTTGGTACTATAAAGTGCAACAATATTTTGTGTTGCAGAGCATACTTTGCATAATATGAACCGGCGAAAATTTGGTATTAGTAGTTAGTTTATCTAAATCAACGAAGTAAGTATAGTTTTGTGTAACAGTTGCCAGAATGTTAATTTTCATCGTGAACATTTAGACTCCTAGACCACTATAGTTTTTTCATATGAGGAGCCAATAAATTACGTTTGCGGTAGCATTTCAATTGCCTTTCCATAACTGTGACCCATCATAATTCTTCTGTGCTAATGGCACAAACATTGTAGAGGTGGAAGCGTCAAAGACCTGCAAAAAGCATGGTGCTAAAGACCACTCAGAATATTGTTGTTCAGGTCAAGCAGTTGTATTTTCGCCTAGGTGTACAGTTGCTATCTCAGGCCTTCTAGTATGAACTGCGGAGTGTTCCGGCAATTCCAAAACACGGAGAGCAGAAAGTGGAAGATTCAGTTTGACAATTCATTTAACTGCCAGTCTTGGTTAGGTAAAATTGACAGTCTACCTTTCTTCTATAAGTATCTTATAACTAATTATATGCACAAAGGTCAGCTCACAGTCTCCTTTTAGCACCGTGGTGTGCGTACCTAGCCCTGGTGCAACCACTATCCTCACATTTGCTACGATGAGCTCAAAGTAGCTAACATCTGTTTATCACTCCTGAAAATTTGTATGCGTAAAAGTTTGTTACGTTTGGCCTAATAACTCACCTTCATTGACCTACACTGACTGTGTTTTGGAAATGAATCTAGCCACATGAGCGTAAGGCGCTAAACTGTGAAAGAGCACTGCCGGAAACACTTGTCAGTACTAAGGTAACTTAGAGCGATTAACAGCTCAACGGCAGCGTGTATTGCTGTCATGGTTCAAAATGGTGCTTTTGATAAGCAGCTCCTACTCTTTAATTTGATTATTTCCAATTACTGCAATTGTCATGTTTGTGCATTTATGAACCAGTTTGCTATGCAAATTCGTGTGGATGGTATAAGGCAGAATTTGTCATGCCGCTACTCTTTATGCAATGCGCATTTGAAGCAATACTTATTTCCTACTCACTCATCTAAATCAACATATGGTCCAAGGAAGGTTGCCGTGGCGCACCACACCTCATATGATCGGTTGATGACACACTTTGAAGGATGTAACCTATGTACATCTTATTATTTAGTAACACAGGATCTATAAGAAATAATCGTTTCTGTCTACATTAACCTTCTCATTTTATAGTTGTCGTGGCTGTTTAAGAGAATAGGTCTTCAGAACCCATGCTATCATCATTGAGACCGCGATGTTCCGGAAAGTTTTGAGACCCATTGCCCCTTAATGTTGAAGACATACTTAAACATGTCGTTAGACATGCCGCAGTAATTCCCAAATACCAGCATTGCATAACACCTTTCATCAACAACGGTAATACTGCTGCGTTTAATATTTGACTTTTCGCTGTTTCGGTCGACACTGTAGTCAGTGTCATGAACGGCATTCCCACCAACTTATAGTGTAAAATTGATACCATTCGCCACCGGCGTCACTAACTTGTATATATGCCTGTGCTGTACCAAAAAAATTATCATCATCAACAATCGACTTGTTGGCCTTGAACGCATAAGAGTCGGTACAATAATGACCAGCAAATTTATCATAAATAAAATAGGCATATGATTCACAGGCGTAGTGGAATAAACGGTGTGAAAACGAAATACTGTTTAAGCGTCTATCTATTTAATTGTATTGCTGCTTAAACAAATTGCAATATGCAATTTGTACATACACACAAAGCAATGTTGGCGTATTCCATGACAAAATATTTCGTCCTACATCCATCTCTGTGTCCATAAATGGCATGCTGTCTGAGGATCAAGCCGCGTTTTGGAGCACATATGACAGTTATTTTTAATCCGAGAGACTTTAAAACCTTATAATCAATTAGCCGCATTAACGAACGATTGATGGATTGGATGCACATCTGCAGACCACCAGATGAGATGACAGTGACTGCCCTAACCAGCTTTTCGATTAAATGCATGCAATTCTACTGATTACATTTGAGTAGTCATCCATGTCATGCATGAATCAGGGGTACACAAATTGAGTAACCAGGGGCTGCATGGGTAAATATTGATTATCCTGTAAGCCACATCCGACGAGTACCTGACCCCAAATTATATGCTGATATATATATATATATTTATATATATGTACATATAACAATGATAACACAGTAATGTAATTACATCAACTAATTGATATATGATTTGCATACATATGGTTTATCGGTTTGACACACTCATGAATGCAAGCTAAGTAGTTTAACGGAAGGGCAAATATTAAAATATTTATCAGTAACCTTAACAAATACGTAACAACAACCAGTGCATTTTACATACATTACAATCGTTTAAAATGAACATTTGTATAGTTATTCTTTCCGCATCATGGTGCCAACTTTATTTCCAATTGTTGGGATATCCTGCGGACGTTCCGACTTCCATCAGGAATGATCGATAATCACTCACTCTCTCCTAAGTTTCAGTTTCTCTAATAATGGAAACTACATAATTACAAACATAAGTTGCACAGAATATTGGGGTATTGATTATGCCAACACATCTGCTGATTTTAAACATTATAAAAAAGGTATGTAGAACTCAATCATTGCAAATTTGTAGAAACTTTGCTCGCAGTGTCGAATTACTCTGCAATTCTCACATTTCCATCAGAATGATTCCTCATTTTTGGCAAAATCAAGTTTAAAAATAAAGTAAAACGTTGTTTAAATAATGAGCAATCCAGAGATCTTTCATGAATTTTTTTACTTACGACTACCCGGTTATATCATATTTTCAAGAGTTAGTTACAAACTCATTATTGGCAATGTCACTTAGATGATTGCATTAAGGAAACGGAAATAAATATTTAGCAGTTAACGCTGACATCCAAAATTTACTTTTCATAGAAACAGTTGATGTTATCATACAGCTTAGAAAGGTGTATCTTTTTCATCCCAATTTCTACTTATCATTTTCATGGGGAGTAATGTTCAAAAGTAAATGCTAGATCGTGGGATCAAATTGCATCTTTTATATTGTAGGGGTATTCATTAATCACTTAGAAAACCATTGCTAATTCTAGTCTAAACAAACAAATCTCTTTAAGACTTTGTGACATGACAATAGCGGACGTCTGTGTAAAATGGAACATCGGTAAACTGATCATCAATATTTTCCAACAACTGGTTGAATGGACGATGGTTAAGAGAAGCCTCTGTCTCTGTGAACAAAATGAGCATATGATCCTATGCTAAAATCTTTGAACACAAGTTTTTTCTGATAGCTAGTGCAGTAAGCATGTGTATATGTATCTTCGTGCGCAACTCTTTCAATTAGTTACGTACGATTTCAGTAACACCATTATGTCTATCAATCATATGTGCAACACCGTTGGAGGAAATCATGCAAGGTTACTGAAATCCTTTTCATAGTTACCCAGAAGCTGTTTAAGATCCTGCATTACATCCTGGCTTGTTGTATTGTTGTGCCATAGAATTAGTATAATCCGTTCTGCATAAATAAAAAATCCTCTATCCCACGACCTGAATAAATACGCAAGCTGGCCAATACCAGTGATGTCGATGGCCGCATAAAAATGCATGGATAAACGTTCACAATTTTATGTTGTTACCTTCCGCTTTGGTTTCAGATCAAGTAACATCTTAGAAAGTGTGAAGTAACATTTCCTCAGTTCATTCAGCAATAGTATTCCAGTTAATTGGAACAATGGAACAATGGTTTATGACGGGTATAAAAGCAATGCTTGACAGGTCCCGTAGGATGATGAGAATTAACATCGTAAAATTAAAAAATCGTATCGATGAAAGTACTTGTGAAATGCATGACTCACCAAGGGATTGGAGATGCACATATACAAGTAATCCAATAGGAATTTTAAGTGGATTCCGTCCACATTCGTTGTTCACTAATACCATCATCCGATGGTCGCACGTTATATCACATAGTGCAATCGTGTCAGAGTTTCGTCAAGGCGTTTTTTGAAAAGGGATAGGGTGGGAGCGTTAATTACATGTTCTGGAAGGGCGTTCCAAGGTTGTGACACTCGGAGGGAGAAGAAATTGCGTCGACATTCCAGTCGACTGTACTGTGTGATCAACTTGAACTGATGACCTCTTAGGGATGCGTTTTGACTACGTTTCAAAAGGGAATGACACGTGTGGTTGGGGGTTCTCAGTATCCGGTACACCAATATGAGATCGCCTCTCAAACGACGGTAACGTCCACTGTATAAGTTAAGAGTTTTCAGCCTGAGTGTGTAAGGAAGGCTGGAAAGACCTTTGACGTATTTTGTCGCTCTGCGTTGTGCAGTATCGAGTGCAGTGAGGTGGCACTTCTGCCATGGTTGCCAAGCTTGAATAGCGTATTCTGGGTGCGGTCTAACAAAAGCGCTAAGCATTTTCGGAAAAATTGAGGCGTCAAACTTCCCAAACGCTCTACGCAGAAGGCCAAAGTGTTGGTTTGCTCTCTTGGAGGTCTTTTCGGTCTGCATTAAGCACCCAAGATCTTCTTGTACAAGCACGCCAAGATCGCACTCATGAGAGGTCCGCTGTAGAATGTCAGGTCCTAAGCGGTAGGTATACGCGCTCTGATGGCGTATGCTCAAGATTTTGCACTTTGTGGTGTTGAACTGTAGCATGTTCTCGTTTGACCACTTGTATGCTTTGTCCAAATCATCCTGCAAGGCTGTGTGATCCTCTCCTGAAGCTATGGCACGCCATATCTTTAGGTCATCTGCAAACAGCAGAAAGTTGGAAGATAGTGCAGCTGCAAGATCATTTATGAAAACAATGAACAAGCGAGGCCCGAGTACCGAGCCCTGAGGTACGCCACACTGAACTTCGATTGGTTCCGACAGGGTATTTCGGACTCTCACACACAGGTGACGTTGAACGAGAAATTCGCCTATCCATCCTAGAGTAGGATTGCCGATACCACAATGCTGCAGCTTGTTCAGTAAAATCCGATGGAATGTCTTTAAATAAGTGCGCTTTTAATGGCAATATTTTTGAAATATCCTTCACTGTAAGATTTCCTAATCAAGGCGATCATTCAAATGAGTTTATAGCTGTACTAAAAGATAAAACATTCAATTTCACAGCATTTGTGAAACATGTTTGTCGCTTCAATTCTTTGAGTTTTGAGACAAGCGATACGCATGCATATTTCTCGTACGTTTGCTGATTCGTTGCACAATATATTTTCAAACTGAGAAATGAACAATGAAGAAACCATAATGCATTCGTTGATCAAGCCAATCCGTTAGAGCTTCGAAAGACAGAAACCAATAATTCAGAGGGTTGCGACAAGAGCTCCGCCAAATTGAACTTATTATTACTCGATATAATCTCATTGCGTATGCTTACCCCCATTTTGAATATGCAATTCAAGTACAGCATGCATGTGTGAAACGCAAGCTTAAGGGGCTAAATTGCACTCAACGACAGGCATCCAAATGCGTCACCGGAATACGACCTACCATAAGGAAAGTGTGCAAACATAGGTGTATTCAGCAAAAGGTATTGTAGAATACGGGGTGACTTGATTATCGCATAGGTAATACTGCAGGACGCACATCATGTGTACAACTCCTTACCGCACCTCAGCAGCAAAACAAACCTAAGACGGCACTCAATGAAACTCGTAGAACAGTATTGTAGTCTGAAATACCGAAGGAATTAAAGACTTATTATAAATTCTAAGCGACCATAATCATAGCAGAAAGGAGACTGGCATTGATTAAGTCTACGGAAAACATTCAGTGGAATTTGGTCGCCTTGTTCTTTGGGGCTTAGAAAGAGACACCTAAGGCGGTTAAATTCATTCCGCTTCCTCAGGACGAGCTATTCCAATATTTTTAAATTTCTTCCTGCTAATCTGTCACCAATTGCTAGCCGAGTTAAATTAGTGCTACGCACACTTGAACTGTACTGGAAGCCGTGTTTAATAATCGAAATTGGCCCACATTCCATCGAATTGCTCAGCATCAATTCTTTTTAAATAAATTGAGAATTCGCCATACCAGGCCAACACAAATTGGAAACTGTGCTGTAGTAAGCCACACATATAACCGATCACTCATATTCAAGGGGTGTTGGATGAGTACACGAAGCAGTTGATCAGAGGAAAGCATCGCTCCGTGCTAACAAGCACAACGAAGCTCAACATTCTGGTGTGGATCACAGGTAAAATTATTCGATAACACATTTGAGCGCTCAGTTGGGGAGTGGGGTCAACTAATTAATGTGCGTCAATCTTACAGCGCAGTTGCTTCCGGGGACCACCGAAGTGCAAACTTATGTTCACGCAGACCAGCACGCGATCTGACTTCATACAGATTGACCAGTAGTCCAGCCTACTAATTGGCCAGCCAAAACTAATTCACATGTAGTCCATCTAGGACCATTAATTTGCTGTTCATGTTGAGAGACAGGTCACGGAACTTATGCGGTTGTCTTAAATTGGTGCCTGTCTGGAGCACTGCTTGTTCGCCCACAATGTGGGAAGTTTATCTCAAATTAGCTGAGCTTCTCTTGTTAAGCATGGGGTGACATTCACGTTGGTGTTTAGGGCGAAGCAGGCGTGTGTGATATACGCTGCTATGAAATAACCGGAATCGAAATGCAGTACGCTTACACTTAGAGCTTGCAACGACACCGAAGAAATGACGCTCAGTGAGAGCACACAGTAATCATATTTAGTGAATTCTGAATTAAGCTAAGTTTGAAAGCATCGTAAAACACGAAGGGTGCAATATGTTCAAGTACAATCACCACATTCGCTGCAGTTAAAATGAAGTGCCCGTCTTTTTATAATGACGGCGCTCATTGTTCTTAAGCATTTCGAACCTTCGCGATTGCCATTGTAGTATTTCAGAAGCTTCTTCGTCCGTTGAATTTTTCTCTGGGGTAGTCTTTAACAAAGTCTTGGTAGATTTAACAACAACTTTATGTTGGCAGGAGAAGTACTTTCACTTGATCATTATCAGTAAGCGTAAGTCAGCCAAGGGGTACTTCAATTTTTTGAAACGTACGAGAACGAAGATTGTTGAGGAGTTTTCCACGTTGTGGTCGCAGACCATTATCCAAATTGCAGGCAAATTCGGCGAATTCCAGTCAAAACACCTTTAAAACACTGTATAAAGGTAATTTGGACACTCTTCGCTTCTTCATTATGCAACCTTTCTATACTGCATTAGAATGCTCTCAAAGCCTATGACATACATATGAACCATTGCTGTTTTGAGGAAAGCAAATGCCATTTTAATAACATGTACAATATTTAAGCAAAACTATTGGGTTGCAGTGCCCGAAACAGTACAGTGGTGGCGCTTGTCGCCCTGTTTAAGGCACCCAGCTACCTTTTACCCTGAGATGTCTACCGTTGTCCTTTTTACAAGCATTCCCCAAAATTACAGACCTTTATATCTACGGAGAGCCGTGTATTTGGAGTATGAATTGGCAAAAGTGGTAAAGTTTACTTTTGGCGAACCAGAAACCAATATATTATCATTAATGCATATCACTGGTCTAACAATGGAGCAATTTGGTCAGCATGTGTGCGTTGCCATGTCTCACATGATCCGCGCCAAGTTGCACTTTCCGACGATCTGTAATTGATTTTATGCGAGCAGCTGGCGGTTTTCTGACGGCATTCAGCTCAGGCAACCAATAGGTCCTCAATTTTATACACCTGGATGAGTAGAGTGCAAATCCTCCGACACAAAATATCAAATGGTAGAAGACACAACAAATTGATCTTGGCAACACAACACACCATCAGGTGCGTAAAGGAGAGTAGGTCGCAAAGCTGGTAAAACTGCAGGAGTCGTCTTTTCGAATCAGAATGTAATCATTTACGGATGGAAGATAGAACTGCTTAATAAAAACTCTTTTGACACAAACCAGCGCTGAGCGTCTTACCGGTAGTGTTTGGCTCAGAAGACACTCCGAACTCCAAGTTTATCATAGTTAATATACCGTGAAGAATAATGAAAGTGCAGAATATGCTTAGCACTACAATGCTTCATATCATACGAATATGCGACAAGCGTTATTCTCCAATGCTGTACAATTTCTGCGAAAGCATTATCTGTATGTGTGTATGGGAGAAGTATGAATTTCAGGGCTTCAAAATCTGTAGAATTTGTAAACCGTTTGCAATACTATATTAATGTAGGCGCTTTTTGCTAATGCACTGCAAGAGCTATTCTCGTTGCTTGTGCATATCACGTTCAACTTGCCTGATACGCGTGAAAACGTACAATACCGGATGCGCGTATTGTTCCGTAACTGTCCGGATACCGGTATGCATAACACCCGTAATTGAGAACAAGAGTAACGTTAGTGATTAAAGAGGTAAAACCGCATCCTTGGATATAAATCATAGCATACAAAACAGAAGAAAGTTATAGTTTTGAGGTTAAGTAAAGGTTTTCCTATATGGTATTCCAAATAGCGGCTCTGCAATCGAAGCAATTTTAAGGATTACGATTGAGTAATAAATTACGCTGCAAAGCAAAAACGCAATTGTCAAAATTCTTCGAAATCAAAGCTTTGAAGAGCGGCAAAGTACGCGCCGTACATGGGCGAAACAACCTTTCTAAACTAGAGATCCGAGACAGGAATACTTCCTGAAACAAAATGCACGCCGACCGGTTAACTTTCTCACTAAATAAACAAAATATTTCCAAGTGTGAACAAGATGTCTCGTCGTAAAGGGATTTCGTATTCGCATGCACAAAATATTCAGCTTGGATAACGGAAATACCAGCCAATTGCTGGTCTCTGAACCCATAACATCTTAGAAAATGGACGGTGAAAATTTGAGTTCAAATGGCGAAAAATCGTAGCGCAATACAGCAAAAAAATGATAAGCGATTGTTGATTTATATATTTTGTTTTGATGCTTCGCCGTGATACCCAGACGGAAGCCACCACAGATTCAAGAAAGCACTAGATGGCCTTTTCCTCCCCTTAATATTATTCAGTAGCGCGCACTCGCTGAATCCTGCGGGATTCGAACCCGCGAACTTAATCTTGCGAGTCGGCGACCTGTCACTGTGCCATGACTGATATATAACTACGATACATCGCGGCTCCTCGTCACTGTCCTTATGCTATGCATGTGCAGTGGAGAGGGCTAGACCCAGAGCAACTAGTTTCTTTGCAATCCGCTACCAATCGAGTAGCATACAAGCTGATACTATGACTACTAGTTATTTTCATTAGTAGAGGGTTTATCGCACATAGACACATTCCGACATCCACCACAGATCCATGAAGGCCCTAGACGGCCGTTTAATCCCATTGTTACTAGACGAAAGCGCGCATCCGCAAAATCCTGCGGGATTCGATCTTCCGACCTTACTCTTTCCAGTCAGCGACCTATATCACTGAGTTAGGGGCGACGGTACCGGAACGCACCGACTGCTACTTAAATGCGATATAGAGCTGCTCATTCATGGATGCATTCATGGATGTGCAGAAAACAAGGCTGGCACTTATGCAAGGGTACATTCATTCGCTTGACAAATTGTTGTGACAGGTGGATAATGATGTTGTAAGCACAACAGCCAAGTATCATATGTTGCGGTCACTAGACGCTCGAACTTTTCATCATAAGTGACAGCGAACACATCTGTGTCCTGCGGTATATCGTGACCACGGAATCAAATATGCATGCAATTGCAACTTTCTCTAAAAACCACGAGTACAGTAAGCGGAATAGAAAGTTTCGTGTGTTACGCTTCCCAAAGCTGGCACAACACGAAAACGCATGCTTCTTGGTTGAGACTAATCAGGTGGAGATAGCCTGCTCATTGTTGGAACTCAGTGTTTAGCAGTTACTCGCTGGTGAGGTTAACTATATGCTACCGAGATGAGAAACCAGCGCTTGTCGTAACGGAATGTATTTGAAAGCTGAATTTATTGAGCACGATGTAGGGTTGAGTTGCGACTAGCAACCCATATAGAGACCTCGACTCCATTTGTGAAAATCACGATGATCCCGAGCTCGTTTTTTCATGAATGGCAATATTGGAACGCTAAATTTCCAAACACTGGCACACCACGACTGCGGTTTCGTCCTTGTTTGGACTCGTCAGCTGGAGACAGCCTAATAATTTGGACGGATGTCTATTGTATCGTATGCAGGTTCAATAAACCTTGTCCAGGGCACGGGCTTCAAGCGGTTTTCGTTGCACTGTTTCTTGTGGAATGCTGTCTAGGAATTAAAGCAAATTACGTCGTTAGTGCAAGACACTGCTGAGCATTTTAGATGAAACGGCGGTGATGAAGTGGGTTGCACCTTCGAGATGGCCCAGTGTTTGATTTCGCAGCAGGAGTGTAAATACTTAGCTTATCGGAATTAACCTCAATGCGGAAAGAGGATAACGTCTCGAGTTACATTTCATTAGGTCAATTTGTCACGCAACATAACAGAACATTTCTTCATCAAGAAGGGTTTAACTCTAGTTGCTTCAACCACCTCTGCTCGCTTGCGCTGTAATGTCACGATTAGCATTATTAAGGTTGTTTGTGCTATTGAAGTGTCTATTAGAAATCAAATATTACCTGAAAATCGTAACAGAACACGACTCAGCAGAAGTTGTGCAAAAATATCTTGCTCTGTTTTCGGTATCCCGAGGATTTCCTCAGCCGGATTAGCATGCAACAGCCCACATTTGCTTTCCAATCCCAGTCAAGTCAATATAAGCTTTATTTTCCAGCGGGATTGTACTTTCAATAGTTTACCATAGCTGCTGCTAATGGGCTAAAATAACAACATTAGCAGTGCAGATCGTATGGACGGAAAGAGCCCAGCGGGACTTGTCAATCGTTAGACTTCATTCGAATGTACCGGTGGGCTACAGATGAAACCATTCACTGAACAAGAGATCAACATGGACAACTCAATAGTCTTTCATTCTAAGTAAAAATACAAGGGTGAGTTTGAAAGGTATTAAAAGTGCCGATAAAAGTGACGACATAATTCAACTATACAGGTGGGAGTTCCTACGAATGGATGCACGTAGGATCACGTAGTCAATTATTGTCCGTCTCTCGGTTTCCCTGAAAGTGAGAAGCACAGTAGACGCAAACCATTTATCGTGACAAAATTGTCGTAGGATAGCATGCCAAGCAATAGTGAAATACAAGGCGTCGTGGCGGACTATAACGCATTCTAAATCTAGTGTATTTTCATAACAATGCCATGATTCCTAGACCAGCGTCTGGCTACTACAGACGACTGTAAATCGCGAGTAATGTCTGTCAGGTCATTATGAGAATAACAAGAAAATACTTCTGATCCTCAGTCGCGAGAGACCGGCAACCTCCACTGCAAGACTAAATGCAAACTGAAGTAGGTTATTTCAGTTGCAAATGCCCGTCGACATCCTCATAAACGTCATCATAAAAAAATAAATACAACAGCAACAATGGTACACTAGGCATTTAAACAATGGTTCTAACCATGCATAGGATGAAGAGGTTGAAAAGCAACAAATTTGCGAAGAAATACAATAGGGCTCATTGTATACTATAACAGAAATAAACTCAGTAAAACGCACGAACAGGTTTGTAGTGAGCCCATCTCATCGTGCACGCATAACTGACCACAAATAATCAGAGTCCACTTAGTTAAGAATCATCGATCTCAGGCAGCAAACACGGGTCACGGACAATGGAGTGACTTCGTCTGAACACTACAGATAACACGCATTCCAAAACACATGCTGATAGCCTAAAATATTGTCAGCTATCCTCGTACTGGTCTCTTAGACTTTGGCGAGAACATTGAAATACTCGTTACTGCCTTATCTCTGTAAAATAGTTTACTTGCAGTCCGCAGCCAACTGTGCGTGGAACAACGTCAAATGGAAGGAATTGATCGCGGTTCGGTTGCTTCAGTTAAATCACGGTGGTCTCTGTGAGGTAATGGGACATCACAGCTGCTGTGCAGGTAACAAGTTGTCTAAATTATAAGCGGCATGGTCAGTACGATAGCAACATCTCCATCATCAGTGTGGGAATAGATGGAAAAGATACGACTAAAGCTGCAGCGAACGGCGGTTGACGCTGAAGGGTAACACGCGGGACTTAGTTACCCAGAAATCAAGCTATTTGTTGAATGAATTTAAGAATTAATGTTGATTTGCTATAAAGACCTTGTACTGAATCCAATAGCATGTTGCTTATTACAGAAACCAAATTGTCCTAATTTATGGGCAACTGCGCGTTTTGCTCGAGCATATGAGATGAGCTAAAATGCACAGTGACGAAATTTGCCTCCTCGGCGGTCAAATTCGGATTCACCACTCCCAAACGGGAGGAATTCTATGCTTCTTCTTTCTGCAAACCGCAACCGGGTTGAAGTGTGCTACGAAACTCCGGATTGGTGAATAAGTAACGAAGGACAAGCTGACTCGGTTCCAGCTAGAAAATTCAAGATAATCTGAGCACTGGTGCATCAGTAAAGTGGTGGCTGCTTCCGAAAGACGGATATCATACGTGGAAGCAAAAACCACAGATCCCCTTGACGATGCTGATAATGCCAACCCTGACGCTATCAGTCTTTCACAATAAGCGACAAGAACGAAGTGAACGACAATGAAAGCGTCACCACTGGTGGTGCGGAAGAGTGTTCAACACTACGATCATCCATGAAATCATCAAACGCATTATGGAAAACAAATACACTCGTGGATTTTACCGCTGCTATGATTGGTTGAGCATGGTTTACCCAAAAGCGTTTCTCCGAACGGAACACCGAAGCGTCACATGTCCCATGTCATAACAATTGTGCGGAAGAGCTGTGTTACCGGCGGACAAGAACATGGCGAGTAAGATACAAGTGTCGATGAAATGAAATGTAACTACATAGAAATGCTTAAAGTTAAGCTAAACCAACATCGGCGTGTTGAAACGCTTTATACGACAGCAACCCGGATAGTCGGACGCAGGCGTCAAACACACATGGCCACATTTTGCGTGGACGTAACTTAACCTAGGTAAAGTTAACCGGATGTGCAACATAAGTGAGGGCTAGCGTACTTGAGCAATTTTGTGTTCAGTCGAATTATGATACTTCCAACATTAGTTAATACCCCAGCAGAACGATTGCTGCGGATCAAGTCGCTGCAGTTGTGTTTTGTATAAGCAGTATAAGTGCAGTCACATGTTTATTCACGCGTGACCTGAAGTATGCACATGCTCGATAAGGAACTTCAAAAGGCGTAAAGTCATTTTGCAGCCTTGCCAAGCTCACCCGGAGTTCATCGGCCTCATAGGTCCCGATAACCAAGGTTGCTATGCAGATACCTTGATTAAACAGTTCAGCTCGGAGCCCTCCCTACGGAAACTGCCGCCATGGGTCAAATCATTTGCGCAGATGGCAATGGATTTGTCCTCAATGTGAAGGCAGTGTTTTAACTGAATTCGCTCTAGTGTCACCACAGTATCTACCAGGCTCTCTACAAGTCAACCGTCTGCTTCTTAAGGTGTGTATATGCCAATGTCTCCGCTATCGAGCAAGCCCAAGAGCTTTGGTTTGTCCAATGCCTCTACAACATCGATTTCACCCCAAATCTGAACGGAAACCAGGCCACAACTTGGCAAGTCATGTGTGGAAAAACGCAGACCTCCGCTTATATTTTATATATGTATTTGTGACTCGTAGTGCTATAATTATGAATATATGTAGAGCATGATTGTTTTAATGAGCCTTGATTGGCAAATCTTCTTTCTTTGATTCCGGGCATAGTTGTATGGTGTCTACGAGTTCCTTCTACCTTCCCAGTTACGAACTCAAGTCTGCTGACCAATTCCATAAATCGTTCGAATTCTAATCGTCTAGACTACACTAGGTGTGTGGACCAAGAAATGGTCATCTCTTCTGACTGGGACAATAGACACCAACTAAGAAGTGTTTAACAAATAGCAGCTTGCGTATCATTCGAACCTGCAATGACAGTACCCAAAAATCGAGCGAGCGCTATTTGTTGCACACAGTTTTTAATTAGTCTACTGCGAATCCGTAATTTCCGAAAGAATCTTTTGGCATCCTTTGTATGGATGTCCTCCAAGGTCAACAAGTCTTTCTTATTCTAAACATTTTGAATACTATGTCGATATACCGCGCAAAATCTGCGATTTGATGCGCTTGGCAAGTAAAGTTTAGCCCAGTCAGAATAAATTATTAAGAAGTAGCTTCCTATAACTCTACTCTATTCGAGGAGGATAACCAGATAATTGTTTTCATTGAGTTGTGGTTAGCTTGCAAAAATTTGTGTAAATTTACTCGAGTGACACCAGTGCGCTCTTCCCTTAATTCTTCCCCATTAGACATCTTCGTAATTAGGTTACCTTGACCTTTTTCGTTTGCAGTTGATAATGTAAAGTGCTGAAATTGCACACATCAGGGTTCATAATGCCTACCTTTATTTTTCTTGGAGTATGCAAGTCATGGGTGAAGGGAAGCCATACAAGCCACCAACGGCACTTGTCTGGGCAGTCTCTCTCCTAGCATGTATTGTGACAAGCAACTTCAGAAACAGAAAAGACCGGCGATGGAACACCGGAATCAAACCGATTAAGACACATGCAACCATGCGCTAAGCCGCGTGTTTCAGATCTTTAACACTGAAAACACAAGAACAAGAGCTATATATGTGCAGAAATTCGCTGTTTCACATTAGCGCACGACTGCTTGATTACTGACCCTAGTTAAATGCAACCGAAATCTAACTAGGCATGGATTAGCGAAATTTGTAGGTAGATAACTTGACCCCCACACCAGTTAATTCCCAGAGGGATGCCTGCCCCAAACGGTCGGGGAATCATATTTTGCAGGCCCGCATTCAAGTCCAGTAACAGTAAGCATAATGAAGACGACTGGGAACAATTTTGGTATTTACCACTTGCACTACGGATGTAGTGAGGCATAACACTAGCATAAGATTGCAACAAAATTGTTAAAGCTGTAAGCGTACATGCGCATCAGCCAGGTAAAAGTGCACGTCTAGCGCTGATAAGTATTTTTGAATGAACCAGAAAATGCGATAAATAAGATAAGACAGAGTTGCGATAACTTGTTTTGTGAGCTGGAGATGGCATTCAGTAAAGCATTGTGAAGGGAGAGAAAGGTCATGTATAACATTTCCTATAAATGTACTTATGTGTTGGTGCATTGCTACAAAGGACTGTGAGTTCGTCGCAGCCCGTTCCAAATCAGGTAATCGTTCACATGGCCAGAATTGTGCTAGACTGCGGTTTCAGTCTGTTGGGAATCATCAGTAATGCGCATCTATTAGATTCATCATGGTTAGAACCAATGACCACCAGCGGCTTGCACCGCCAGTTGGCTGCATATACCATAAAGCCACGTACTACAGATTCGGACCTTGTTGTTTTGCAAACTAACTGCGATATAGCTCGTCTTATCCTCCAGTGTCATGCAAGTTACGAAATTTGCAGAGGACAGTGTCGGCCCTGGAAGACACGACGTTCAATGACAGCAGCGATGTAGAAATAGCATTTGAAATCTACTGGATCAAGTGGATGCGCACTCCGGATCATGCCCGACAGACAGGAACTGCAATTTAGTGTTTTTCTGTACATGTTTACCATAATCAAAGTTGGAAATTGCAGAGTCGAACCTTTAGTACCTTAAAACAAATCCCCTAACTTTGACTTCGTCAAAATATCTCCGCCCTCAAATTTTCTAAATGCTATCTCGTACAATGCTTATGTCGGTTGTCGTCGTGTCAATCGGGGCAAAAGCTGTCCTCTGCAACTTTCGTAACTTGCATGATACTAGATGATAATACGCGCTACATCGCAGCTAGTATGCTAATCATCAAGGTCCGAAAATGTAGTCCGTGTCTTTAGGGTATAAGCTGCTAACTGGCAGGGCAAGCCGCTGGTGGTCATGGGTACCAATCATGATGAATCTGCTAGATGCGCAATACTGATGATGCCCAACAGGCTGAAACGGCAGTGCTCTGGAAAGTTCGTAAGTTGCTGGAGTGTGGTGCATATGACGCGACATTTAACAGTTACTTTGGTAATCCTGACGATCCAAAGCTGTCCCCCGTCAATCAATCAACAATCAAAAACAGCATTCAATCAGCCATTTGAACTGATCCTTCGTTGCCATACAACCACGATGACCTACGAAATAAAAATAATAAGTGGGAATGAAGGGTGATTTACTAGAAAAACTTATTGACCTAAAAAGCATGCGGGGTCAAAGTGCCTACACTTTGTGTACACAACATACCGTCGCAAACAGCTGTCTATAGTGTAGAGAAAAGGCGGCTTCTGCGGGACAGCTTGCTTGCGGCTTTCACTAACAAGCATCATAATCAGCCATTATCCCTCAGATGATTCAGAATCAAACACACTTTAATCAGGCAATCCGCTTAGGAGACGGCAGCAGACGAGACACTGATGTCGATTGCGAGCAATGTCCTGTAAAGTCCGGAGCCAATCACAAAGCGGTTCACGTGGACTCCAGCCCAGAAGGCGAGACGGACCAACGGCACTCAGTTTGGTCGTCAACGAGTTAATTTCCCGCTGCCAAGTCAACTTCTGTCCACCTCGAGCTTTGTGTCATCCTACACCTGGCAGACTAAACAGGGCCCTCCTAGGTAAGCGTTGCCCAGGAATACGTCGCACGTGCCTGAACCATAGCAAATTATTCAGGTTTATCTGTTGTTCTATGGAGCTAGCTTGAGTATCATAACCTAGAACTCGCCTAAGCGCGTCATTGTTGCTGACACGTTGATGCTATCCAACACAAACAATGATTCACAGACAGCGATGATGAAAGACATTAAGGCTCCTCAGATCCTCAGACCGAACGGGCTAAGTCTCTAGCATAGAGCCAAGCGACTCACACTTTGATCTTGTATACACGGTCTCTCAGACGGAGGGAAAGTTTATTCTGTCATTAAAGATGGCGTAAGTTCAAGAAAGCAACTATG
The DNA here is from genome assembly GCA_944474145.2 of Dicrocoelium dendriticum. Lineage (NCBI taxonomy): Eukaryota > Metazoa > Platyhelminthes > Trematoda > Plagiorchiida > Dicrocoeliidae > Dicrocoelium > Dicrocoelium dendriticum. The sequence continues at coordinate 11,025,992 of OX104069.1, forward strand.
GCTTATGCAATGCGTGTGCTGACTTCAGTTTCTATGCGCCTATCATTGGTGATGCAGGTGAAAACGTATGTGCTTGGATAAATCAACTTGCGCTCCCTATTGGCAAGGATAAAAGGTTCCTCAAGTGGCTAGTGGTCGTGCATCAACAAATTTCACTTTGAACGTGGGATGTGCATGTCAAACAAAAGAACCGCTATATACAGGCTATTCACGTTTTATTTTGCGGCCGCAACATAGTCTAAATGCATGAGGAAATCTCTGCAAAAAAACTACTCCTTAACCAGGCAGCAAATCAACATACACATCGTGAGATTCCGTAAGCGAACACTCCATGGTTGAATCCACGACGAATATGAACAAAACTGGGAAAGTTGGACAAGTATGACGAACACCATTTATGGTCGGAATACTGTCCAACATGTCACCGTAGACCCTGACGCGGCCTGCCGTGTTCGAGTTTAAAGCAAGTGGGATGTTCACATATTTTGTGGGCCCACATTACCGCGCAATTATCTTGAACAGAATGTTCGGATCGACGGCATGGAACGCACTATCGAAATCAAGATACACAGCTAAAGTCGGTCTGTAGTATGCGTGGCGTTGAACTAGCACCTGCCGCAAAGTATATACTTGGTATATACTGCCGCACCCTAGGCGAAAACTTGCCTGATCTTCCCAATTGATAGATTCCAGTTCCACAGTGAGGTGAGGAAGGAGAATCGGGACAAGTAATTTTGTCACAAATGGCGTTAGGCTAATACTATTGTGGTTAGAACAGTCTGTGCGACTGGCCTTCTTGTACATTTTCACTATAATCGATTCGTTACAATCAGCCCTGGCGCTCTCTTCCTTGCAGATACGTTGCAATAAGGAGGTCGTTGCGTTGCAATCGACATTATCTCAATTCTTAAATATTGCAGCCTTGCCAGCAGCATGAAAACGATTAAGGGATGTGTTGGCGTTTAATACCCCGGCCTCCGACGGAGGATCTAAAATAACCGTCCATGGTTTTTCCTGCATCACCTGAGTAGGAAGATGTCCGGGAGCAGTTGGCCAGCTGAACTGATATTGAATGTGTTCCATCCAAACAGCCATACGGCTCTCCTTCTTGGGTATCAGTGCACCCGCGCTGTCTCTGTTTGTCTCACCGACGTCTGGTATTCTGGGACCATAGTTGCGGAGTAGCTAGGAGAGATTGTGGTACTTGCCTACTGTTACTGTCTGAGCCATTTCTAGAACCCAAATTTTACACCAAGCTTATTAAACAGCACCTCCTCTTTAGTTCGCGCCTAATAGCCCGTCTAGTCACAATGTGCCCAGAGCCAGACTGAAGGTCTCTTCCAGATATCAACTGGTTCACCGAACTCTCGGATATCCAGTGATTGGTGTGTTGACCATTGCTAATGTACTAGCAGAGGTTCCGGCTTCGTGCATGACGGATGGTATCCGGATCCACTGGAGCAAAGTGTCATTAGAACAAGGCAGTAAAAGTTTGGAACGTTTTGCGTCTTTATAGACTTAACCTACTCTGAGTTGAGACAATTTCTCAGTGGCCAATGGGAAGGGATGTTTGGGGCACTTTTCGGTTGACTTCATGGAAAAACGACAGCGTACCAAGGCGTGATCAGAGTCGACGCAGGTATTCCAGTACTAGCGGCAATCCAGGATGAAACCAGGCCACCTGTAACCTAAGGCTATGTGGTTAATTTGAGTCCCCTGATGGCCAGCTACAAGAGGACGCCAAGTGGCACTTCGGCGCCCACTGTGTCTAAACCCAGTGCCACTAAGAATCCAATGGTGCTCCGCACACGCTTGTAGCAGACGCTGGCCGTTGTCATTCCGTTCGGAAATAGGGCCATCAGTAGCAAACACCTTGGCTTCTGCAGAGTTCCTAAGCCCTACTCGTGCGTTCATTTCCCCTGCAAATTCTATAATACTTGAACTGGCATCACGGCGTAGTAGCGAATTCTTTTCGCGATGGAATGTGTAATTGACAGCATTTGAACTGCAGTCGGCGTGGGCATAACTGGAAGTCACAAACAAACAGCGTTTTGTACTACTTCTTGAATCAACCGTGGCTGATGGCGTCAAACGGACAGCGCATAAACGGCTGTTCAGCGGAATCTTATCAATCAACGACGGCTCAGCCTTGGAGCTCAGAACGATCCGTACACCAGCTTGACCCGCCTATGCTGCATCGGCGTATCCGGATGCATGCAAAAACTAACGATAGGACAACGCGGGTGCAATTAATGCATGAACACCATCCAGGTTCTCGATTCTAGTTTAAGACAACACACATCAATACGCAGTGTGTCCAAGGTGCGCCTGAATGCGGCCTGTTGATCTATTCGTCTTAGAGTGCGAACCTTGTACGTCGCCATGGAAACGGAGCAGCTGGCCTTATAAGGATTTTTGCCTATAGGTGTCCGATGCGTGTCAAAAGAAGCAGGCTGAATATGCTTCCACTCCAGTGGCACTTAGGTTGCTGTCAATTATGCTTGGAATTATAGAAGTAAGGTAATGATGGGAGCCGGGGTGGGCGTAAGTGAAACAGGATGAAGAAAAAGAAAGAAAGCGAAAGCATTAACACGTTTCCGCTTATTCACCCTGCCGTCTGCAGTAGATAAGGCCACCCTCAATAACCTGCGCGAAGGTCGACGCATGATTAAATTTAAGTTTGAAGAAATCTTCTTGGTTGTATGTGGGCTGGGACACTGCTAGGTCGCCCCGACTTAGACAGGAGGACGACTAGCTTCCTCATCCGAAGCCCTTGGCACAAAAGCTTTTCCACACGGCAGCGAAGAGGAGGCAATGATTTGGATTTTAAAAAATGGACTCCATGCCATTCCAAACCCCCAACCTGGAGGACCAGGAAACTGAGTTGGCCTGCCCTCTCACCATTGACCAACCTGGTATGCGTACCTCTCAAGTGGCCCGGAGAAACCACTCAATATAACACAGTGGGGCAAGGTTTTGCGCACAACGTCGCACCACGTTAAGGTCTAGTCTATTTGCGAAGGGCTAGCGCCCGTGCTAAACTGGCATAAGCTGCTAACTGACGGTTCAAGGCGATGGCGGTCTTGGTTTCGAATCCTGATAGATTCGATGGGTGCGCACTACAAATGCTGCCCAAAAGAATAAAACTATAGTCTATTGCATTTCCGGGAATCTGAACGAGAAATATCTAATTTAGTACTAGCTACGACGATCCCACAATTTGCTTTAAAGTTCTCGAAAGTGCGACAGCACTAAATAACGATGCACCACGCATTTTACATTTAACCGGATACTCTCATGGCAGTGGAATACACTTAGAAATAAGCTTACTAGAAATGCTAATGATTTTGTAGTCTTGTAAAAGACCAGGAATAATGATATGTGAGTAAAGTAATCAATGGGAAGCATAACAACATTTACGAATTTTATAAAGTTAAAAACATGTTACTGCATTCCTGTTAATTCTCAGCGCATATAATGTTAGTATGTGCATTTAGTGGAACCTATCGTCAGTATGTGTTCAACATGATGGATTGTGATACAACTATACTTCAGAGTATTTAACAGTGGATGAACTGAGTAGGTTGTGACCATTTACTACCATGAGGGAGTAGTGTTTGCTACAGCCAGACCTATTTCCTTGCGTACAACAGGGAATGTTACTTCACGGCATGTAAGAAACTTTAGGGATCAGGATATCGACTAATGCGGAAGATCTTCTTAACCGAATTCGACAGCCGTTGATAATTCAGTGATTGCTCAAAATCTACATAATACTGCGTCATCAGCCTACTTACATGCAATAATTCTACTAACTTGGAGGTATGTAAAGGAAGAGAGAAGCGCTGTCAACGTAACGCGCCTCAGTTAGTAGAAAAGTGTGGGGTTTTGTACTGTTCAGCAAGGTCAAATAAGATCGGTTCACGAAGTAGTTTCCATGAAGTTCTTTGTAAGTGAAGATGCTGGGTTCCGATTAATTCTCAGATCCCTTCCAGTTCTTTGTGTAGTCACTGTCCCAAACATTTTGCTAAATGTCCAGCTACCCTCTGAGTTAACTGACGGTTTGTTCTGCCTATGTAAATGTCACCGCAACCGCAGCTGTATTGATAAACAACGTAGGCGGCTGAACTATCCGACAAGATGCTCTGACGGTTATGTAGAACAAGTCATCGCGTGGTATGCCTAAGCCGACACTGGACTGTAGTGTAAGTGCGCGTTAGGGCGGACCGGCGCGTGCAAAAAATATCATTTGACACGTGGTCCTCCATGAAATGCGGAGAGGTTATCCGACAAATACTCCTTAACATGCTTGTTCTCATTCTTAACCCTCTTTGTCCTGTGGCATCCAAAAAGCACAGCATCCCTTTGTCTGTGAGCCGCCCATGAGTCCGCGTGTGGAAGCCACGTTGCGTACAAATACCGACGCATCACGTGTATGTATCAGGTTATGAAGCCAAGCGCGTACTTGCATTCGGCGAGCATCTGATATCCCACGTAGGCGACCGCAACGTCGAGCAATGTCCACTTTAACATGGTATCTGCAAAACACCACCTTCGCGTTGGGATACTAACGTCGAAACGCACGCAACTGAGCAGCACATTTATCCATAACCACAGTGCGGCAACGTATGCTGCTAGGCACCATCTCCCGCATCGCCTCCACCGCTTGCCCATAGCTGTAGGAAGTCTCATCGGGTAATAGGGCGTAGAAAAAGGAAATCCCTAGACCTGTGACGTCCACGAACATGCAATGCCACAAAATGTATCCACCATAATTGAGTTGGTGCGTCGCATAGCATAACAGCACCTCCCCATAACGCTTCACAATGCCGCGAACTAACGATGGAGAGAAGAACACATAACGAACCTGCTTCCCTCCGACACCAATCGGCACACACCGTGTCGATCCAACATTGTTGCCACGTCCGACACTTCACATGCGGTCGCATTTCCATGACGAATGCGCAAAATGCTCAGGTCCAAACGGGTTACACGTCTGCCGTACTCCTGATAGATGAAAGGCCGCAATTCAGGCGTGCTATGGAAACTGCCCATCAAACGCAGAACTTCCTTCTCTTGCCGCGGAGAAAGCCGATGGTTGCGTGCATACAACCAGGGTTTACCCAAGTGAAAATCATAACTATGCGTCATGAAGTAACTTTGCACGACATATTTTCCTTCCTTCAAAACCACGGAGAGTCGCGCCTCGCAATCGTAGGATTTGTATCTACATGAGTTAGTCTCCATGTTGCATACATATTAACTTACCGCTTGCCACGCGATCCTGGAAGTTCACAATGTACGCAACGGTACAGGATGTACCCGTATCCGTCCCCATCCGGCAACTGCTTCCGCCATCCACGCTGGTTCGCCGCAGCAGACTTGGAGATAACTCGGGTAAAACAAGTCGCTGTTTCAATCTAAAAACGTCGCAATTGCTCCTCCATGTCTTCAGCACTTCCCAACAATCAAAGATCTGAACAGCTCACTATCATCCACAACCATAGCGATAGCAGAAGAACCAATTATGGTCACCTAAATAACAAAACAAACAGAATACACAAGCACCATTACCGGATACAATTTCCATGGTATCATACTTAACACACAGTCCCATTCCCCACCAACCATCCACCTATTTCCAACTATTTGCACATTCATCCTCCTTGGCAACATCGCTAGGTAACCTCTTTGCTATGTACCATTTGTACCACGGTACCTCCTAAAGCTACACAATTTTCTCATAGTGCAAGCAAACGGCCCCAGGGATACGAAGGTTTCTCTTAGTTAATATGAAGGCTATTCCCCTGCTCCCATAAACGAAGGTTTTACGAAAGTAGACTGAGATTTTGCTTCGTAAAAGCTTAATCTTTGCCGCTGGGTGACACGAGGCTTACGAAGGTGTCTATTCACCAATGAGCGCTACAGTTCATGATGATCAGCTGATTGCGTACGGCGTACGCAACCAATCAGATGACAGACAGACCGCACTTACGAAGGTAAACGAAGATTTTTCTTAGTAACTACGACGGGTTGGCTTCACATTGACGCAGCAATACTAAGATTTTTTAGTAGATACGAAGGTTTTCTTAGTAAATACGTAGGCTGTTCTTCGTATTGACGAAGCTTAACTAATGCTTTTTTTAGTAGGTACAAAAGTAGTTCTTAAGGAAGCTGAAGGCTTTTCGTAATAACGAAGTACTACGGAGGCTTTGCGTAGTCCATAAGAAGAGGCTTTTGCGTACGAAAGAGGCAATATAACGATTTCGCGTAGTAGATATAAAGGCGTTCCCTCGTATGAACGTCACGATACGAAGGTACCGGCTAGTGTACACAAACGGTTACCTTACTATGCAAGACACAATACAGTGCTTTTGTCCAGGCTTCAGGAAGGGGTTTCCCCCCATGACCCAAGCGAAACGGTTTTTCGTAATCACAATGAAGCTGCTCTTAGTATCTAACTGTTCCTTTGCCCAAACGACCGGGAAGCGTTGTACATTTGGCGTGGACTGCGCAGTGAACCCCATACGAAATACCGACGCAGGGTAAGTGAATGTATTACATAATCAGACTACATTGAAGAGTAATGTACGCACTAACCAACTGCGGATTCGTTGGCTACGTTTCTTGTCGCCGTCTGAAAATGTTACGAAGTTACCACCGATCAAATACCGGGTTGGTGGGCCAATCAATCCTACGCGATTGCCAATGCTGACATCCATCTTAAGAGATGTCGGAACAACTGTATGTCTGCAGCTACTGCGAAATAAGAAAATGCGGAATGGAGTTTTCCGTGGATTTGGAAAAATAAACCACCATGACCTCCACTGCCTTACTTCCCTTCACACGGTAGGCGAACGCTATGGTCACAATACGCGCCGAGGCTGTGGGATAGTTCACGATGCGCCCAGTTACCGAGGAACAATTTAAGCACACGGGAAAGTATTACAGATATACACTAATATGAAAGCAAATATATACATGGTTGAAGGTGGTTCATTAATGCACTGATTGTCCAAATCTATAACCTCTAAAGCCTGCAATGGAAATTGTTAGGTACATCAGTAATAGTACACAGTACCTGAGAATTTTGACTGCTCGATGGTGCTGATGTACGTGGGTGCAGGTTGCTGCGGGTAATGTGTAACCATTTTCAAACACAGTTTGAAACCGTGAAAAAGGTTATCTGAGTGACCTTGAAGCGCACTGAATGTATGCGACTTCTTGAAAGGTAATGCGTTGTTGGCACCGGAAAAGTTCATCTGACGCAACACATCCCGATTTATCACCCTGTTGAGCATGTACCGAACGGCCTCGTATACGGTGCCGGCGGGTGTCGACTGCATGTGGGTAGCCTAAGTCATGAATGCATAATCACCTAACGTGACTTGCCAGTTCTCGACGGAGTTCCGGATTCAGTAATTTGCCCTCCAACTCCAGTAACTCATCAATGTTGGAGGTTGGTAAGGTTAACTCGGTGGCTTGTATCGGCCTTGTATGCCACATCGCCTGGCTCATGGAAGTGTGGCTTTCCTACGAAACTTGAAGTGTCTTCTGCACGCGCCTAAGGGAATCTGATAATTGTTGGCGTCTTGCGCATGACAGGGGCACGTACCAAGCACACTGCGTAACATATTGCGGTCTTATTCGCTCATGCGAATTCATCTGCATCAAAGTTGTTGCAAGTAATAAGCTCAACCGTGCCTGCTACAGCATTTATTGTGTCTATAACCCAGTTGTCCGTGTGATGACAGCTGCCTGCCAGGACGTGTATCTAAAGTGACGAACGGTAAGACTTACAGCATGTGATAGGGTCAGTTAGAACGCCCACTTGATTAGAAGAACCTGCTGCGGAGCACGCACATAACAGTAACGTTTTCATACATAGTAATAACTTACGCATTTCAGCATTTTCCGCGAAAGCAGCAAGATTTTGATTAGGCGGGGAAGACGGAGCCAACTGCTCTAAGGAGAAATCGGGGTACTTGGCATACCTTGCTGCTGCTGAAGCATGGGTGCGTCATCTATTTTGCGGGGGGATTTTCATCCAAAGCGTCCCATAGTCGAGCTGGCGGGCGTCTGCATGGCAATGTATTATCACCTGAGTAGCACATTACATAATTCGTTTCGGCGACGTGTGCATGGGGGATGGGTGAATCTGTGTTCGTGGCCAAATGTTGATCCACGTACGACCTCTCCACGCGGTGGGCATCATCGAAATCCACCGCGATTGATTAAAAGAATACGCTTATCTGTACGGTGAATCACGGTCACAGGGAACATTTTACAATCCAGCATGGGATATCTGTGCTTCCTCACAGCCTGATGATATTCGAAGAGGGGCACGTTGAGCAAAATAGCGTGCTGCCCCTCTTCTAGCAGCCACCTGCTTCTTATTTTGTCCACCTGGGGGACGTCGTGCATGTAATTGACCACGCAGAAATCCCAAAGCGGCATATCTATAGAAGCAATGACATGCATTATTCCCGCGTGCATTTCGCTCCTCGATGCCCTCGACAATAGAACAGAAAAGGGTAACACAACCAACCAAAGACGATAGATAGAACACACCAAAGTAAGCTATGGAAAAAGTTTATTTAACGGCGGAAGAGTTAGCTAATGCTGAAAATAAGGCACCAGAGGAGAGCTACCTATGGAATATGTATCTGCGAGTGGAGTGCGTGCATGCATGTAGCTGCCAATGCGAGTCGCGCGAGCTAAAGATGCATATGGTATTGGTGCCTCAAACAAAAGGGGAAAACTGTTTAGACAAGCGAACTGCCTGATACGTTATTACGTCAGAAAACTATAATTTTGAACTCGTTTACAGTAATTAATGCACTCATACTGGGGAAATCTCCAGGTCACTACCCACGCCCCTCTCAGAAGGGAAACGGTGGGTGACCCTTCGATCTATGTGAGGACTGTCCGTCGCGGGCTAGCCTTCTGCGAGACAAGGTGGTGAAACCTGATGCAGCTGCTGGGGGAGAACCAGGCGATCGGACCCTAGCGGGCTCCCACCCGTGTCCTCCCTAAAGGTGCCAAAAACACAAAATAGAGGAAGTTCATGGGCGTCCAATGTTCCCCAGTTCGTAAATGTCACAGGTTCTTGTCCGGTTCATCCTGCCGTTTTTGTACGTGCAATGGAAATTAGTGCAATGACATTGATAGCAAGGGCAACATAACCGCTGACACTTACCGGATGTGGTATGCGCCAAGGAACAGAGAAATCTGAGTATGTGTTTTCAAAGCGGTTTGCATTCTTATTGGGTTTTCAAAACTTTTGTCGTTTTTTGCGGTTAGGATACCTGTTTTGGCGTTTCCGGATAAGGGGAACAAAACGGAAAATGAAAGTGGGATATTTACAGTGGACATGATAGCAATGCCTTATTTGCGCTGCACAAGGAAGGCTACCACCCGATATAGTGCACTAGCGAGATTCAAACAGTGATGCATCCAATGGCGTTTTGTTGCCTCACAAATTTTGCCGATTTGCAGAGCAATTTCATTATTGAGGCCATTGTCATGGAAATCGCATCCCTTTGAAACGGCCAACATGTCGGCGGAAGCGGTTAACCCTCGCGTTAACGAACCCCTGCACGGTGCATGCCATGTCATCACTGCATTTAGCACCGATGAATGTAAACATACATATCCCGGGGTTCTTGCGTTTTAAAGGTTTGCGACAATAGGATGACGACTTCGTCCAAACCAACGGTGAAAGAAACGCATTTGCATAAAATTTCATGAATGGGAAAGCGCTTCAAGTCATTAGGCACACCGCTGGCAACATAAATGTGTAGCTTGGACGATGGCATACTATGAGTGTATAAATCTCTTAGATTAATATAAGGCGTACAGTTCACATACCAAGTTGTGCCCACGTCCTGGTGCACGGAGACAATTTGACGCGGTTTTTTCCCTACAATAACTCCGTTAGCCGGCTTGCATGTGAATAACACCGTCCCATTTACTTTAAAGCCCAATTGCCTATTTATTTGAACGTAGCTTATGGTGCCATTTAGGTCGGAAGGCCTATTGCCCTTGGGGACGTTTCTCTGCAACTCCATACAACGCCGCAATAGCTGAGGCGCGATGTTCACTGGGTTTCGTATTCGTCTTTCCAGACACATTATGTAAGGTTCGAAAGGGGAGGCGAAGAAATCATCCAGCGTCCCGTGCCTATTCTCATCTTGTGCCAAATGGCACAAGGAATGCATGTTAACTGTCATTTCTTCAACACCATGCAGATGGAAGAAACGCGAAATAAACACCATAAGTACATTATGTGCAAAAGCGGAACATTTCCTGAGTAGCAATGGATGACAAAGCAGATAAATACCTGAATGCAAATCCAGGAACTTAATGTAATACACAACCGGCAAAATATGTGCTAGGAACGCGGGTCCGGCATACAACAAGAATTGCCGAAATTCAGTCACTTTCCACCAACGATGCTTAGCGATGCTTCTGCAACGGCGTGGAAAATCACGTGGCCAATGAGAGTAATTGTTGTGCAGTACATCGTTACGACGTGCCACAATGTCCATATCTAAGCGAAAGTCATTGCTGGCTGCTGCAGTTGTCCACAATGACATCAAGCGTCTCATAACACCCAAACAAACAGCATGCATAGAGTCTATTGGAAATTGAGCCACCATATCTATGGGCAAGTATCAAATGGTGACCATTTGCTACGGCAATGCGAACGGAACGACTTGTTAGTACGCAGGCGGCAATCGGTGCAAGGAAACGTTACTTTCCCAGCGACACAAACACCTCGCTGCACACATTTATCGCAACTGCCATACCCAGAATGAATTTTATTACGCTTTACATATGATCTTGCTGGTGTGTCCCAAATGATACCCGAGATACGGACGGCGTTTGGTGTAGTTCGACCGGGCAATAACTCTCAGCGGCGATAGGATTTGTTGCGAACTCATGATGGCTTCCTGGGCACAATTGCTGGACTGTGGCTGCGCGGATTGCGTTAGGAAATCGTAGGAACATTTGAAATGTCTTGTTCCGTTCTCTCCTGATTCTTCTTGTAAGGTGTACTGCACATCTCTGGATTGAAATAACCGCTCCAGTTCATCTGGCGTCTTTCCGGGGTTGTTCCAAGTCTGTAACCAGCAGCGACAGCGTCCAGCCGTGGGAATGAGTTTTGCGGTAAACGCATGCTCATTTTAAATGACTCAGACAAGGTTGTCTGAGTTCAATTTTGAATTCAACCCTACATTGGTATTGAACCGCTTTCGGGACATGTTTGAAAAAGAAACATGTGATGTGTATAGCGTTGACAACGGTTGGTGGCAGAGGACTGCCGCACCGGACCACGTGGTGCTTTTGCTCGGCTGTTCAAATTTGAATCCAAGGGTCGATTGGGGTTTGGGGCTGGTGGGTACCCTAACCCTAACCCCTAACCTTAATTTTTTGATATAAATGATAACATTAATGTTAGGGGTTAAGAGTAACCCTGGAGTAACTCCTGGAGTCAGTATGGACGAGGTAGTGGGTAATAGACAGATAGGCACCTTGTCAACATTCATATCAAGCGCATCCACTCAGGGGAGTTCAAGCAACATCTACTTCTGAAATGCAAGAGTACTCATCACACAGACAAACGTACCACATACGCCACCTTATTGGCCTGGATTAGTAACTTGAATGGGAACATACTCATGGTGCTTCTATTCCACATACTATAGTGCCTTCTCCGGCATCTGATAAACCGCCCTTTTGAGCATCCCACGGAATTCGCATCGATCAAATTTGCCTTAGATTCGCAGCACCTGAAATCCACATGAGTCTGTCATAAACTCACCTTCTTCATGTTCTGGTAATATTATTCTCGGTTTGCTCGAATGTCGTTCTATTGCACTAAATTAACCGTACAAAAGCGGTATGAGTATCCTCGTGGAATTCATTCGGTATACATATATACATAGATTGGCGTCATCTGTGTCCAATGGCAGTTCGAATGCAACATATGTACATGCATTTATCCAAACTTCAGTGTGAGTAGCTGTCATAAACTGGATAGAGACACATTAGACATCATCATCAATGGTACGACAAACGTGTATGGGTTTCGTTTGAAGTTCAGGCTAACAACCACTTTCGCATGCCTGAGAATAACTATCCAATACGAACTGTTGATGTTTTCTTCAACCTTTAGGCGTGACAGCCTTACATCTTGGACATCCATATTTGAAGGAACTCGATGTAGCAATAGTGAAGCAACTGCTAGGTAGAATGCTGACTAGACTACTGGTACAGTGAAATAGTGTGCACTTAGGTGTTGCCGTCTACATGTACAGTACACGAATGAGCTCATGGATGGATTGAACCATTATTCTGCGATGCACCGGCTCTCTAAGCGTCATGCTAGTTAGCATTTTGAGCAGCTGGTCAAGCTGCGGTTATGGTGAGTAATACCATGGATATCACATAGTGATGTGAATCGCGGCCGAATAATACTATGAAGAGCAAAATGCCGTAGCTCACTGTCTCGGTATTTAACCATAATAGACTCCGCTTGAGAAGGTAGCAAGTATAGGATAGCATAGGTCATGATGAGTACAATATCGTAATGCGCAACACATGTGAAGTCATCACGAAATACAAGCGTTCTAGGCAGGTGCAATAAAGATACCACATTGCACCCAGTCAGTAGTTACTCATTCTAGAATACAACTGTACCCAAACGCGACTTACATGGGGCATATAGAATAAGGATGCCATCCAACAAAATGACGGAGATGGCGTAAGCAAGTTTCCAAGTTAGCAGGGAAATGGTGCGATTATGTCCACTGCAGGCTATCCGTGTCGTAAGGTATAACCAGAACCCGTTATACCCTTCTGTTGTCCTAGGTGAGCGAGAATCAACAGGGAGGTAGAACCACGAGGCAGTCCGTCATGTGTTACTATTTATTTCCCACTGGTCATTCGTTCGGATCGCTAGCATATCTTGACCAATCCATCAGCGTTTAGAATACTACCTATGCCCATGCATTTCGATTCGGTATCACAACGTATTGCCGCTGTTCCGGGAATCAACCTTGATGACTTGTCTGAATCTCAGTGCGTTTACCTGAAGGCGGCCGCAGTACAATGGGGCGTATAGAGACACTTGAGATGGCATCCATTGACCTCATATTGCAACCCCTAATAAGTCACGGTGTCACACGAGGAGAAATGTAATAAGATCCATCTGTCAAGTGGGAATGTATCGAGACACGAACAGATGTTAGCGCGTTTTGTACTTTAGCCGAGTCCCATTTAGACATTGAGTCAGCAGATCATGGTGTTACGCGAGTGAAGATGCCATCAGTCTGTCAGGCTGAATTGTGGTGCTTACAACTGTTTCTAAATGGCATCCACTTAGTCATTCAACGTGAGATATCAGTTGACATACCAAAGGTCCTTGGTTCGAATGACAGTATCTGTAATGTTGTAAACGGGCATTTGTTCACACTTGTGTATGGACTACCACAAACTGGATGAAGAAATACTAACCGTCATGAACCATAACACGACGTACGTGCATGAGTTTGGATTGAATGAAAGAAGAACAGTCAGATTGCTCTAGTTTTAGAAAATCACAAGTAGAATTGTAAGTCACCAATAGGACTGTCAGTTGTTAGTTAGCGTTTGGATGGGAACCGAAACGACAGCCTTAAGTTTAGTCAGAAGTGTGGATATCAACAATAGATTGAGACAGATATGGAAATACGGAAGCAAATGCCGTGAGTATGGGTTACCAGGTAGAATGATGCACAACTAAATGTACTAAATGCACATGTGGAATAGTCCGCTGCTCCCTGTTCTATCATCGGATTTTGAAATAGTGTGCAAACCGTTTTAGCAAACGTACAAGAAATACCTTGCCCAACATTTAATAATCTAATATCTCTGAAATGTGTATGTCGTGGGACACCTGGGTACGATGATACCTTCACAACGGGATTTGGAATGGAACCACTTAGACATGGCCGAGAAAGCAATGAACCAGTAAATCTCCATACCCATGGTGTGATTTGCAACGGAAACAGTGAGCGTTGCATAGTTAATCATATGAGGGCAGACAAACAATGGGTATTAAGAGCCTCGGCAGATGGCGCAGATAATGTGGTTAACTGAACGTATGATATTCCCATGAGGACTGGATTTCTCATCATAATTTTACCACTTACAATTTACTAACAAACTGTCAGCATACAAATCAATTGTTTCTGTGCTGAATGTATTTTCCAATTAAATATTTATTTAATCACTACCGTAACACCATAGTTGGACTAATCTACTTTTAAGTCAATCTAGATGATTGGTCATTGTTAATTTAAATTGTAAAAGGAACGTTTGCTCTTCCGCACCTTATCTCGAGAATGGCTGACCTACCCAAACTGCAGTATGAGCGATGTTCAGCTAGAAATATAGCTACACCCATTATTGTGACTAATATATGAAACAGAACATGTAGCATCAACATCAGCATGTTAATCGCTAGTCACTGACTTGCCGGGATTATTCCGCTTACACGGACGAGCCAACGTGTGGACACTTGCAACAAAAGTTGTTGGGTCTTGAACACCGATTTTCCAAAATGCATTCCAAAGCGAGGGAGAAGGGTTGTAGAGTACATGAATTCCAGGGATAATTGTTGATCACTACACCCAATTGTTCAATCCAATGTACGAACGAGTGTGGAATATTATGAGCAGCAACCGCTTGGTACCCAGGAGTTAACGCGACCCATGTACGCTAACGACGTCACTATTACCGCTGCCCTTTAACATGGGTATGCTTGAGAATGGACGACCAATCTAATGGATTTATAAGTGTGCCTTGGAATCCATCACACACACTCATACACACACCCACACACGTTTGTGGCCTTTCAACTGGGCATATAGAGGATGGCCTATGTGTTGCGGACATTGCAAATGAGTAACACTCACATGGACGCTTGGTGACTAGTCCAAGTCACTCCCAATACGATTAGGACACTAGGTCTGCGTGGATTGTGTGGCCCTGTTGATTGCGATTGCAAAGCACTGTTGTTCGAGACAGTGCTAACGCGTGCCCATGTATTTGAGCTCCAGTCACTGTGTGGGGATACTGACACCTAGGATGGAAAACTCCTAGAGTGCATGGTAACCTGTATTCATGCGTCTGGTTACTGAGGTTATAGTCAAACTGAACGTTAACAACTGCGGAAGATTCGCACCAATGCACTAGATTCAGGTGGGCTCACAGTTGTGCATTATACATCACCATCCCAATGGGAGAACATTTAGCCTCAACAACCCTAATAAGGTGAACGTGTAACACTTCCATTTGTAGGTAAGAATAACAGCCAAATTTTCCACGTTACGAGCATTTGCATGTCGAATAGTAAGTGCACAATAAACCACAATTTACCGGCAATCTCACACGTTACCTCCTTTCCGGCTGGCTCACTACTGGTATCCTTGTGGGTCCACGCATGTTGGCATAGATTTGATTCGCATCATCTATCCAGCAGGATGCATGGAACACTGCGTTTGAGCGTCGTAGTAATTCGGCATACTTCTAGGCCATTGAGAGCACCTCAGACATAACAATGCGCTGGATAAAATGTATGTCACGACTAGGCATACGAAGGAGACCGCAGTAGTATGTGCGGCAGAGAGATCGAGAGAATACTGAGCAATTCAAAGTAAACGTAATCGACATGATTAGGTTAATGGTGTATAGTTATAGGTCACGTGGTCTAGCCCAACTGCGGTGAAGAAGCATCATGAATGCAACATCAGCCTCAGCATGGGGCAAAACAAGGTATTTTACACATGCATAATTTGGCGGCGTCCGTATCCGGATTTGCCTGTCACTGTGACGTCCATGGGGACAGCCACAGGACGCCTGCGCCTACAGAGGGACCATGGGTGGCTTGCGCTGCACCACACACAGCTCCAACCACACACCCCATATCCAGTGTAAACCCGAAGGAATAAGACCGAGAGGCATGTGGGTGGGAGCCACGTTTCATCAACGGAGCCGGCCCACACTCCTTCACAGGCAAACACAAGCACGCTGTATTTGGGGAATCAAGCGCACACAAGGCGGTGGCTGGACCGTAGTCCGCTTCACACCGACTGCATGGAACCACTCTTTGATCCTAAAACGGCCACAAGGACCGTGCACCCTGTCCCCACCAGCAACGACCAACTGTCTCCTGGAGCCAGTATGGACGAGGTAGTGGGTAATAGACAGGTAGGCATCTTGAAAACATACACATCAAGCGCAGCCACACAGGGGATATCAAGCAACAACCAATAAGCTGGCACGACAAGATGAAATAAAACAAATCCAATAATGCATACAGATACGGTGGCATAACTCTTCGCCAAATTAACACATGAAGTAAGTTGGTTAGCAACGAATCCGCGATAAGGAAAAAATGTCCAAAACATTGTTAGAAATGCTACAAAACGCAACAAAGTTACCGAAGATAAGCGCAATTAATTTAAGCAACGTGGCCAGTTAATAGAAGAGTATTCAGGTAGGCAGAACAAACCAAGTAGGCAGACATATATATATATATATATATATACGTATATATATATATATATATATATTTTACGACTATACATGTCAGCGTCTATAACTAAATGAGGTTTGTATGGCATTCAGGTTATATCATGAGTCGGAAATGCGCATGTAATTCATTGGTTCCCCATAAGCCTATCCACTACTACATGATTTCTGCCTAACACACGTGAAAATGTTTATCGAGGAGATTTCCATTTGCTTATGTCGTCTAACATTAACATTATGTTTCCCTACAAACATACATATGTATATATATTTGTATATGCGTATACATATATATTTATATGCGTGCATATATACATTTATATATATACACATATATAGCTTTTAACTGCATTTCCCATGCTTACACACACACACACACACTCCATTATCTATCCATTAGCTAGGATTCTCATCATCATATCGATTATACGGTTAACAAAAGGGACTGTTTGATAGGCGGAAGAAAAATTTGTTTTGCTCCGTGATGTTTTGTAACGGAGTTCCTGGAATGGGGTACCGGCGGGAGCTGGAAAACGGGCACGGAACGAATCAACGGCGGTAGAAAGCAGCACGGTCAATCACAGCGGACACACGACGCGAGAAGCACACACAGCAACCGGGCACTCACAGAATCGCAATACGCAAGCGTGACACGGGCAAAACGAGCAGACACGGAGGGAGCACGTTTATCCACAACAGGAAAAAACAGAGGAGTGTACAGGACCTTGATAAGACAATCAAAACAAAATGGGAATGTCAGAGTTTTTGGGTCGGTAAAGTGCCTTCGCACGTTTTCATATGTCTGCGATTTCTCGAGAATCTGCAAACGAAAGAGAAAAGAAAGAGATCATTTAAGTAGTCTTTAAAACGACCCATGCGGTTTCGATTTCGTTACACCACTCCCCCTTCCGGCGAAGACACTGTCCTCAGTGTCTCAGTGTCCTGAATACTCGCCGAGCCGCCTTCGGGGGGTATCTCCACAGTGTGCTCCACGATCGGGAGGCATCCGGGTGGGACGACTTCCTCCTTCGGAGTAGAGGCTGAAGATCCCGCTGGTTTCAGCTGATTGTAATGCACGGTCAGAACGTCGGAATTTGGTTGAGCGACATCTCGGACGACATACACCGTGGGTGAACGGACGAACACAGTCTCGTATGGCCCTTGCCACTGTCGGTGAAACTTGGCTGCTGCGCCAGGCGGAGGTCTTGGGCGGTGCAACCATACGCGATCTCCAATGTGATATTCAGGGCCCCTACTGTGCCGATAATAACATACTTTCTGACGATGCTGTGCTATCCTTGCGTGTTCTCCCGCACACAGAAAGGCTGATCGAAGACGTTCGCCAAGCTGTCGTACGTAGTCTAACAGAGAACAAGCCTCGATTGGGGGAATAGGGGATATCAGCTCCAGAGGCAAACGAAGCTCGTGACCAAATGTCAGGAAGGCTGGAGAATACCCCGTGGTTGCATGCACAGACGCTCGATACGCCATCATGCATTGTGGAATAGCTTCGTCCCATCGATCTGACTGGTGCCGCTCCAGGAAACTCTGCAAAATCCCTTTTATAGTTCGGTTAGTGCGCTCTACTAATCCATTCCCTTGTGGATGATACGATGTGGTACGTGTCTTCCTCACCGAGAGCAGCCGACACACCTCCTGTAGCAGGTGACTCTCGAAGACGGCGCCTGGATCTGAATGCAGTGACAGCGGTGCTCCATAGCGGGCAATCCACTCATTTACGATGGCTGACGCAATCGTTGCCGCATCCGGATTTTTGATAGGTATGGCCTCGCACCATTTCGTAAAATAATCTATAAGCACAAGGAGGTGGCGGTTCCCGTTCCTTGTGACTGGCAAAGGCCCCATTAGATCGACTCCGACTCGCTGATCTGGGGACGTGGCCACTATCGGTTCCAATGGGGCCCGGGATAGGGGGGTCTTCGATTTGATAGCGGCACAGGTCTCGCAGGCGTTACATAGCTTCACGACGTCGGCGGGGATTCCTGGCCACCAATACCGTTGACGTATGGCTGTCTCCGTCTTTAGTTGGCCAGCGTGACCTAACTGCTGATGGACTGCTTGTAGTACGCCCGGCACTCTCGACATAGGAGTAATCACTTTCGGGCCCAGGTCATCCATGAGGAACAGCGTCCCACCAATGATTCTCAATCGGCTCCAGTGGTCCCATAGTGAGCGTTCGTCTTTCGAACGGAATTGCATTTCCGTACCCGATGGATTAGACGATCCTTCCACTTGCTGCATATAAATGTTAGATATATATGGGTCTTGGGCTTGATCCTCTGACCACGTTGTATCAGTTTCCGAGTGGTGTAGAACTGCATTTATTTCGTCCAGAGCGGGAATTCGAGAAAGGGCATCTGCGTTGGCATGCCGTGCTCCCGGGCGGTACTCACAGGTAAAATCGTACTCTTGTAGGCGTTCTTGCCACTGCGCGACTTGTCCTTCCGGGTCACGGAAGTTTTGTAACCATTGCAGAGATTGATGGTCAGTCCGCACAAGGAAAGGTTTTCCGAGTAAATATGGTCGAAAATACTTCAAGAAATACAACAAGGCCAACATCTCACGTCTCGTTGTGCTATACTTACGCTCTCGCTTGTCCAGTCGGCGGCTAGCATAAAAGATCACGGTTTCCCCAATAGAAGTTTTCTGCGACGAAACAGCGCCAATCGCCTCGTTACTGGCGTCGGTGTCTAGGACAAAAGGCCCAGCTCGTTCGGAAGTATCCGGGAGACCTAACAGCGGTGGCGACGTGAGGCATTCTTTCAGTCGTTCGAAAGCGCTGGCACACTCGTCCGTCCAAACAAACTTCCGTCCCTTTTCCGTCAGGCGATGTAACGGCGCCGAGATCGAAGCAAAATTGCGCACAAACCTCCGGTAGTAAGATGCCAGTCCCAAAATCTACGCAATTCATCAACTGATCTGGGTTGTGGCCACGACCTTATCCGTTCGCACTTGTCGGGGCCGGTTTGAATGCCGTCTGGCGTTATTACGTGTCCTAAAAAGTTAACCTGCTCGCGGAGAAAACGGCACTTTCGTCCCTTCAGCTTTAATCCAGCCTGCCGTAACCGCTCCAAAACTGTACGTAGACGGGGGCTGTGCTCTTCGACCGACCTACCATGCACTATCACATCATCCAAATATATCAAACATTCCTTGGGTACGAGGCCCTCCAATACTTTCTGCATCAGGCGCTGGAAGGTGGCTGGGGCATTAGCCAACCCGAAGGGCATGGTCTCGAATTCGTACAGCCCGGATGGTACAATAAACGCGGTTTTCTCCCTATCGGACGGACGGACCTCCACTTGCCAATACCCGGCGGCCAAATGGAGAGTAGTAAACCATCGCGCACCTTGAAGAGCATCAAATGTGGCGTCAATGCGAGGGAGGCGGAAGGGGTCTTTACGGGTGACTTCGTTTAGCTTTCGGTAATCTACACAAAGTCGTAGAGAACCATCCTTCTTCTTCACGAGTACGATAGGAGACGACCAAGGCGATGTCGATGGGCGAATAACGCGCATATCAAGCATCTCCTGGATCATGCGATCTAGCTGGGCTTCGTAATGAATGGGCACCCTTCGAGCCCGCTGACGAATAGGATGCTGACTCCCTGTATCAATTTCGTGTTGGATGACGTTGGTGCGCCCAAGTTGAGTGTCGCAAAACAGATCCTCATAATTACGCAGCATAGAGAGAAGTGAGGCTTTTGAGTCTGGGAAAATACCACTGTGGTTACGCAAAGGCTCAATGACATCAGTCTCGAACTGTGATGGTTTCGAGGTGGCTACTAAAACTGTGCAAACTCCCCGTCAGTGACACAGCTGCGCGTTGACAGGAGTGGACTTTGGTAATAGATTCGCGGTACCAAGCTGCAGCAAGCTTCCATGCTTAGCCAAAAACTCCATTCCTAGGATGGCGTCCCAACTTAGGTTACGACAAACTAGAAACTCATGTACTGCAGTAACATGTTCCAGTTGGACTTGAGCCAACACTGCGAATTCGACGGACAACTCAGCCCCGTTGGCCGTTAACACTCGTGGCCTACTCCGAGTAGTGGCGCGGTGACCCCCGAGGCGGTCGGCTATTTCTAGACGCAACAACGAACACGACGCACCGGTGTCAATCAAGAACTTGATGTTAAAACCATTGAGGCAGCCAACGGTGGTTAAAGGTCGAAACGGAGCATTACGAACAAAAGTGGACGCAAGGAAGCCGGATGGATGAAGACGTGACTTACCTTGCGAACGTCGCGGCTTGATCGGTGGGTTATGTCCGCAAAATTGCGCACGATTTCCAAAGCAACGGCAGTACCAACAATCGCGCCTGGACGGAGTGGAGTTGAAGTTAGATGCTCTGCTGTCGGAAATGGACACGTTTCTCAGTGCCGAACACAAAGTGGCCTGTCCATACTCGTCGCGATCGTCCATTGAATCCAGGGACTCGTGAAACTGTGCCTTGTTCATGGCATCCGTGAAACTGCAGGGCAGCATCCCAGCTAGTTGGTGACTTAGGGACCTGTCGTGCAACCCGGTGCAAAAACGCTCAGCCAGCCACTTATCCCGCTCGGCGTTGGAGAGGTCGGGAAAGGCTCTCAAGGAGAGCTCCTGAAGTGCGCGCGCGAACGCTTCGACCGTTTCTCCCGACTGTTGGGTACGAGCAGCGAATTTCTGTCTATACAGGACTGGGGCTTCCTGTTTCCGAAACAGTCCGCGCAGTGATTCCCATATTTCTGAAGCTGGCGCCGTTGGAGGGATTCCAGTTGCGCGGAAGAGGCGCGTGGCTACCTCGCTCAAAAAACTGAAAACGTAAGGGCCCACGTGCTTTTCGGGAATACTGGAAAGGTATAAGGATACATGGAACTCCCAATTGTCAAAATCAACCCCAGGCCGAAAAACTGGGGGTTGCCTCGGCACAGGTCGAAAATCCGAAAAATCCTGGGTAACAACACGTAGTTGCGATTTCATTTTTGGAGGGCTGACTATTTCCTTGTCCATTGCGATCCCAACTCTGTCACCAAATGTAACGGATTTCCTGGAATGGGGTACCGGCGGGAGCTGGAAAACGGGCACGGAACGAATCAACGGCGGTAGAAAGCAGCACGGTCAATCACAGCGGACACACGACGCGAGAAGCACACACAGCAACCGGGCACTCACAGAATCGCAATACGCAAGCGTGACACGGGCAAAACGAGCAGACACGGAGGGAGCACGTTTATCCACAACAGGAAAAAACAGAGGAGTGTACAGGACCTTGATAAGACAATCAAAACAAAATGGGAATGTCAGAGTTTTTGGGTCGGTAAAGTGCCTTCGCACGTTTACATATGTCTGCGATTTCTCGAGAATCTGCAAACGAAAGAGAAAAGAAAGAGATCATTTAAGTAGTCTTTAAAACGACCCA
>OX104069.1:11048492-11119894 GCA_944474145.2 Dicrocoelium dendriticum
CCTTTCCATCCGACATCAGGGCAGCTACTCATACCGACTCGGAACGGATGTACTGCAACAATCAACTCTCGAACGTTACTTGGGTGTCCTGGTTCAAGATGACTTGGGTTGCTCCAGGCAATCCGAAAAAGCCTCGAAGACCGGGAATCAACACGTTGGGCTGTTGAGGCGGGCGTTTGGACAAATAAACAGCTCCATATTTCGACAAATGTTCAGTGCATATGTTCGGCCCCATGTGGAATACGCAATTCAAGCCTGGCATCCATGGCTGAAACACGACCTTAATGCACTGGAGCAGCCTCAACGCCGGGCAGCTAAGAACGTAACTGGAATGCGCAATCTGTCCTACCAGGAGAGGCTGCGACGACTAGGATTGTTCAGTGGAAGCTATCGCAGGCTACGAGGCGACCTGATTATGACATACTTGATCCTGCGAGACCCACATCATATGTGCCGCCCTTTACTGCAACTCAGCAGCAATACAAACCTGAGGGGTCACTCATTAAAACTCGCAGAACAATACAGTCGTCTGGAGTGCCGCAGAAATTTCTTTTCCATCCGTGTCTGTCACCCGTGGAATGCTCTCCCAGAATCGGTCGTCTCTGCACCGACACTAACAATATTTAAAAGACGGTTGGACGATGCACTCATCCACTTACACTTTGTTACTTAACACTATGTCTCCATCCGACACCTGGAGTTTATCCTGGAATTATTTGTTGTTAACTGTGGGTGTTGTGAATCCAAGTGGATCGCAGGACTGCAGCGAAGCAAACGATAAGTCCTTATTTTCGTATTTAAAGTATTAACTATTTTATTATCCTTTTCATCATAATTGTTATGTTGATATCCCCTGCAACTATCCAACGGGGCTTGTAAAGCAACGCTTCATTCATTCCGTATAAATTCATTGTTCATTGTTCATTGATCTCCTCCGGAATTATAGTGGATTATTATTTTGACACTTCAAACTCGGTGAGTCCACAAGCTTGTAGTGACTCGTTGTTAAACGATTTTACTGAATTGGTTTCCATTGCATTTTTCACACTTCTATGATTTTCGCACTTATCACCCTACGGGATTTTTCAAGCGTTATGTTTTATACCCGCATAAATCCATTGTTCCATTGTACAGTTTATTCTTACCGAGAACATGGAACTTGTGATGACACAATTCTTAAGTGAATCACAACCAGCAAAGCAACTCCTTACCAAGATGATGCAAGTGAATGTCGTTCAAAGATCGTACTTTTATTTTATGATCAAGAGTAAACACAACTAAATGCAAAGTTAGTAGATGCATCGTGACGGAACTTCAGTAGTCCTGACATTGGGCTCGCCCCGCTTATATGCCGATTACAATCCACTTTCACACCTCGATTTCCACCCAATTTACGTGTACTATATTGACATTATCATCTAGCGTACACGCAGTCGTAGTGTGAATGAGCTCATTAGGAGTAATAAATCTTATCTGGTCTTGAATTGAAACACCCGGGCAGACACTGCACAAACACTGAGAACACTCTAAAACTAACAATAGTGACTCCTCCTGCTTCGAAAAAGTGAACACACTTCAAAGATCCACCCGCTATTCGGCAGAGCCACCTTAGCGAAACATACGCGTCAGTAGCAGCCGATGTTTCAACTGAACTCCAGATAAAAGAAATGATAAAAAGCAAGCAGACTGATGTGGTATGTAGCATTTTCGAATGTAAATCCATCGGATTAGCAACACCGAGATAGAAAATGTACAAAGAAATGACATGGACAGAACCGGCCTCATCAGTTGCAGTATGCGGAACCAATGAAGAATACTAAGACTTTACTCACGTTGAAGAAATGCAACGATCACGTGATTGTCGTAGTGACCGTTAGAAGAGGAAAGTAATGTGAAGTCGACAATCACCTGTCCATGTGCACCAATAACAAACAGGTCTATAAAAGGTGCACTTGGGTCTTCACAAATAATTGACAACTCCAAAACAACATCGGTATCAATATCACATTTGGAATACATAGAAAGTCACATGAAGCGAAAATACTGTGTAAGGGTCCAAAGAGTGTGATTGAACCAGAATCAAGTAGAAGATAGCTACTGGAGATAACACCAAGTAAAACGCGAGCTACCCTCAAATGGACAGGAGCGGCATCATATTTTTTCTTGAAAGATGGGAATGAAGCAATGTTTTATCATCGGCATGTTGTCTACACTCTCGACACTACCTTGTGAAGAAAACGGTGCCCTCATCTAGTTCGTAGACAGACATCGATCAAATTGATCAGAGGTTAGACGACTTGATTCTTCCAATACTCAGTTGCAATGAAGTCCCATGATGAAGCAAGTGTCGAACTCCAAGGTTGGTAACATGGAGGGGAACATCGCGCTAGTAGGTTGTCACCAAATTGGTACGTAGTAAACACGATGCTTCTCTTAAGCACAAAAAAGTACATTTTTGCAACGGACACGCTGGGCTGTACCCGCGGCTAACGAGTTATAAATAGGAGATTGTCCGTACGAAAGTAGTATTATCCTAACGTAGAAAACAATAGAAAGGAACTCGATCGAAGCGGTTTGAGGGAGGAGGAAACAAGGAATACCGTTGAATCAAGTGAATGTGCTCGGCCACACAGCGCGGATAAATGTGAATTCGCCAGCAAAAATAGAGAGCACATGATGTCCAACAGAACAGAGTGTGGAGCGACCCCAGATCAAGCAACTTGATCCGTTGTTGAATGTAGAAGGATGCGCTGCCCCGGTAGCCGACAGATGGCAAACTGGCAAGTACATGCACACCGAGTGGAAACCTTATTACCTCAAATGTATTAACATTTTATGATGCTATATATATGCACGTACGCATTTGACAATATACAGAGGCGTTTGTCCGGATACAAATCGTTTACATATTGCTGTGTTAATGCTCCTGCTTAACATTTGATTGGAAGAGAGTTGCTTCAATCCATCACTGCCTGGGGAACTTTGGAAGTTGATCAGATCAGCGGTGTGTGAATGTTTCATGTTGACGACAGTTGCTGGGAACAAAGACCGGACAACAAATATAGATCACACGAGTGCAGAATGCGACGTAATGCTAATGAAAACCTGTCGAATTCTCAAATAATCACGAGCACATTCGTGCCGATTTGATCACAAAGTAGTATGACCCATAGGTTTCAGGAGGTGCGATGGAAAACAGCAGTCCAGGTATATACAGCGAAAATCTATCACGACTGCATGAATGCAGATCGAATTGGAGCATCGTGGGCCATGAAGTGAGAATCACGTTGGAATCTTCGAAATCCACTAGAAGTAAAACCACCACCACCACGCGTGATTACGCGATGCTTGAGAAAAATGTAGTTTAAACAGTAAAACAGCTCGATCACCATGACTGGGGACAAATTTCCAGAGCAAGCAACCTGCATCCATTCAGTGTACAATTGCCGTGTTTAAGCAATCCAATGGCAGTGTAGCAGTATGTGGACCACCCATGCAGACAAACATTTGCAAGTAAGTAAAGTCTTGCTCCAAAGTGGCGCATGGGGAATTTTCAAGGACAATATGTCACACACACAAGAACTAGTTCTGATGGACAAAATTGGAGGCAGAAGTCACTCTGTGTCCGTTACAATCAACGGTGATGGACTGTAGAAAACATCAAGCTAATAACAAAAGTTCTTGAAAAACAGGAAAAACGCGCAGTGAGAACTATGCAACTAGTGATGTATAGTTCCTGTAAACGCGTTTTTGAATGGCACAAACGATTTTTGGAAAACAGACAGAGAAAGAGGAATAATGATCACTCAAAGCGTTCACACATAGCAGTTTCAGATGACAAAATTGGAGAACACGATATTCGATTCGAAGAAATCGAAGTTCTGGCAATAACTGAGGGTACCTCCGGATAGAGAACGTTTGAAGAATTCTTAAATGTCGGGTATGACAAAGTTTGTGCAGGTGACTTTAAAAGTTTGTCGATATACAGGGTATTATGATGAGAGTTCGCACCAAAGGGTCAGGTGGTAAATCAACAGATCAGCACTGATGAAGCGGTATTACGATGTGAGACGGAAACTATCGGATGTTTGGAAAAATGGATAGCTTTTACAACAGGAGAATGCACCGCTCCATAACGTTTTGTTGGTGAAGCAGTTCTTAGTTAACGAAAACATCACTGCAGTTAAGTATCGCAACTTTTCAGGTTTCGCTCCCTGCAGCTTTTATCACTTAGCAACGATCAATCCGGTGCTCAAATGAACACACAAGCTGTCGGCAGATGTGAAAGCAGAGATGTCGGAGATCACCGACAAACGTAAAGAACATGGTGGGCGGACTTCCTTGGTATGTTGGCAGAATTGTTTGCACCTGTGTGACAACGCAACGAGGATCGGCATTGTAGGCGATCAACGTTGCTATTTTATAATCTGTGAGGCAGAAAGAGCTTCAAGTAAAGTCCAGTTTCTTCAGTCTGATAGTGTATGACGCCAATGTGTGCCATTGTCCAGTACATAGGTGTAGCATCAATGAACAAAACACCACAATATTGTACAACACCCGAGTGATAAATACTTGGTGAAAGGGCATCCAAAACCAAGCTTGTTCCAATCGTCAAGGTAACACGAACATTTCCTGTGAAGTTTGTTGAATAAACTCAAAAGCAACATGATGTCAAAGGACCAGGTTGCGAGGATGTCGATTTGCGAACTCGGGGGATGTCCACTTCGGGAAGCACAGCCCCATACCATGGGAAACAGCAGCGGAGGCCGGACCTTTACACAAAGTGGCAAACATGAGGAGTATGCTCAGAGGAAGTAGATAGATTGATGTGGTGTTGCAAAATTGGGGCAAACAGTCAGGTAGCATAAACACAGAACAGGACCACCCGATGAGCATCTCCGAAGTTGATTCGCTGAGAAGCGCATGGCCCTTGAAGACATCCCCAGGTAAATTGGAGATCTCAAACCTGCAACTGAATCACGTCTGAAATATGGATTATCTCCCATTGACCCCAGCGCCATAATGGAAAACATAAGGCAGACAATGGATGAGCGAGTGTACTGACCGAAACGAAGCAGCCAGTCATGCGAGAAGCAAGTGATAGTTTTAAAAGCCCATGAGTAGCTAACAAATGAAGGTTGATCAAACCAGCTAGCAAGGACTCACTATGAACACAACAGATGAGGCTAGCGTGACTGTTAGGTAGAACTCAGTAAGTTGAATAACAATTAGTTGATAAACAAACTACACATGCTGCCGTGATTTTCACCCGGATCTGTCTGAAGCTCAGTCACTTTTAAATTAGAGCCAGAGAGTTTTCGATGTCTTCGATGACACCGTATCAATACGAGAATACACATCATAAGAACGTGTGAAAAGTCTGGCGATTTCAGCGTATTGCAGTAATAAACTACAAGAGCTGTCAACACTTGCGAACCCTGGTAGCACAATCGTACCAGTAAACGTAGCAAACTGGACTGATATATATATATATATATATATATATATATATATATATATATATATATATATTTGCAAAAGTCTACGAATAGACATAATGCCATCAGAAACCATGGGATTCAAACGAAGGTACAGAAACAGTAAAATAAAACACAACACAACAATGTCCATGGGTTCCTCAGAGGGCGAGATACTACCCGGTTGCCCAAGCCGAAGTAGGGTGTTGACTTAGGGGACACCACCCCGAGCATTTGGCTGAATAGCCTGCCCGCAAGGCAGCGGAGCGAATTCAGGGAATCGCGCCCATTGGGAGCCGGTGACTGATTGCTCAGTTCATACGCCTTTCGTTTGTTCCTTTGTCAAACAGGGGCCCAATGCTCCTCAGAAGTACAGCATGACATTGCTGGAATACAATGCTTCGCCAGAATGAAGAAAGGGGCAGTGACTTTATTTAGTGGCGAGTCACGTCCGCCACGTCACAGTGTTGTTAAACGGACATATGTGGCTTTTTATAGGGAGAAGGCTTGCCAGGCGAAAACCCACCACGTCCTGGAACACTGCCGCCGAACCATTTGCTGGAACGGGAAAACCCCGAACCACCCAGCTGGCACCACGAGGAGGTTGTTCGGCAAGCCTGAAACTGGACGGATGTCCAGTTCAGGTATTAATGCATTAGTTGCAGCAAAATGCATTCAGTTTGACATTTGTTAATACATAAATGGTTGGTATGCATTATAAGTGATACTATTTGACCATAACGCCAGTGGTTGAAATGCATCGGTAGGTCATTTTATTTGCCCAGTTTCGGTTTCGTAACCTTGGTCGCTGATACCGCTTGGTTTCGCGCTATTTTGTAGTTCCCTTGCAACTGCGTTTCCTCAGGCACACCTATCAGGTTTCTGATTGTAGCTTGTTTGATACGTATGTACTAATTTTTAGCATGATACATGGAAAAAGTTATCAATTAACTGCAGAGTTTCCGTCTCGTAGCACCATTTACCGTGCAGCGAAAAGAATGACATCAGGATTCAGCTACGAAGAAGTGCTTCTGTTGTCAGCAGCTAAACGACAGAAGGGTAAGAGGATTATTAACATATATAAAATATGATTGCTTACACAGTTCAGCCATCTGATAACGTTACCAATTGCTGTGAAGATGACAGGGACCCCGATGAATTGGTCCATAACTTGAGAAAACTGATTGCGAAATCTCAGGTACCAGCGTCTTTTGTTCGTCCACTGTTGGGACTTGTGTAACCCTGGATGCTATTTTTGCCAAAGGATTACTGGACGTTGATGCGAACCCCACGGAACTCCCGCATACGTTCTGTTGCATCGGGCACTTACGGTCACGTAGGTCTGCTGAGAGGTTACAGCGTGCATGTTCTACGCTTTCGCTCGCGGCTGATGACACTGGGGACTATCAGTTGCATATTGACGGATTTAAACCTTTTAATGCTTCCAAGATGCATATATGGCCGATCTTGTGCCGTGTCATAAGGCCAGTGGTCACAAAGCCATTTATTGTTAGTGTTTATGGTGGGAGCTCGAAACCAAATGACGTGGACGATTATTTGTACGACACAATTTCTGAGATCCGTTCTTTGCAAAGCGAAGGATTATTCAACCTGAAAGCCGTTATCTGTGATACCCATGCACGCGCTTCTGTGAAACGCAAGAAAGAACACTCCGGTTATTACAGCTGTGACAAATGCACCCAACGTGGTGAGTATATGAGCCGCAAGGTGACATACCCACTTACGTATAACACACTGCGGACTAATGCATCCGTTCGAAGGTATCTCAGCCAACCATCGCCTTTCGCTGCTTTGAATGTAGATTTGGTTGAGGACTTTCCAATCGACTTTATGCATTCAGTATGTTTGGGTGTAATGCACAGATTGATAAAAATCTGGCTCACTTCGCCCGTACACAGTGGATTTCGACTGCGCAGGGAGCGATTGATTTTAGCAAACGAACGGTTGCATGACTTCGGACCTTCTTGGACATCGGACTTTCCACGTAAGCTTCGATCACTGGATGAATACCGATCTTAGAAGGCAACTGAGTTGCATCTGTTTTTACTATACGCCGGACCAGCGTGTTTAATCGGAGTATTGCCTGAGGCTTTCTATCATAACTTTTTAGATCTCTCATTTGCTATTTATATTATGTGCCACCCACACCTTCACACTGCCTTATTGGATTTCCTTATTCCTTTAATTCATGTATTTTTACATGATTGCTTTGATCTTTATGGTCCCAGTGAGATGACGTGGAATGTGCACTCACTGGTTCACCTTCCCGCTGACGTGGCGAAGATGGGGACTTTACACAGCTTCTCAGAATTTCCCTTTGATTCTCACTTGTTTTCCATCAAGCGCATAATTCACAATTCCTCGCGTCCGGTTGCTCAAATCATGTGGCGTACGTCGGAAGAGGAACAGCTTCCTCCTACTTTCAGCAACACAAGCACGGGTGGGAATGTAGAGATGTGCACATATAAGGGTCAGAAGGCGTTTTGTTTGCATGGCATTTTGTTTTCCACTGTGAAGCCGGATAACGTGGTCATCATCGATGCCAAACCCAGAGTACTGACAGATGTGTCTGTGAATGTGTCCGGGAACCTTTTCGTGCAATGCCGGGAATTTATGAATCTCCGTAGTCTGTTCACACATAGCATGGATTCCTCCACGGCATACATCTTCCGTGCATCGCAATTGTCAACTGAGGTATGTAGCTTCTCTGTCTGTCATATTCTATTTAAGTGCATTGCTTTACCCTTGGACGATTTCCTTATAATTTACCCTATGCCACACAGTTATACACTTTAACTACTAACGTCTTTCTTTTTCAGCAATGATGGCTTTTCTAGGATACAGCGTTGTCAAACTCCTTGACTCCGAGGATTTAATAACTCTTCTCAGTAACACTTGGCTTAGAGAAGAAGGTTCGTACGCTCAAATACCTTCAGTGCGGAGTACGCACTACTATGCAGCGGTGAAAAATCACACTGCACCCGATGTCGATGTGGTCAGCACTGCCGTGTCCATAATCGTTAGCACGAGTAAGTCTTTTTGTTATATTACCTCACCTTATAAGTTAGCTTCCAGCATGTCCAAAAAATGGAACGTCAATCAGTGCAAGGCATGCTGCCATCCACAGACGATACTATTCGGAATTTTCATACGTTACTAGCCAATCTGCAGAGAACACTGTCACGTGTCGCATCAACAGAACCAAGATCAAAGAAGATCATTACGGAATGCCACCAGGGGGAATCCGGAAAAGAAAAGTCAAGTTTTGCCCACGAACAATCCATGCTAACCGGGTCCTTCTATTGGAAAAATGACACGAAATAGTAGGGTGGATACGAGGGGCAAAAACTAGCCGTCATCGACGACTACCATGGCCAATTGCCATTGCAAACGCTAATGTACCTGTGCTTCAAGAGGAACGGCGACTTTATTCAGCATGAACATCAACAACAGCGCATAGAGATTTTATATTACTGATAGAATCCGAGTAGCTCGCAAACACTTCAGTGCCCCCCGATGTGAGCATTCCGCAAAGGCCTAATGGACGAGTCAATTAATGTCACATTGAACGCACGTGAGCTCATCGGTGTACGCTTTCGGCGGAGCAATCATGTAGCATACTTAAAAATTCAAGCTGGCGCAACAGAAATTAAACGGCGCTGAATTTTACAGTGCGGTTTTGTTGTTGTTTAGTCGTGATTGCTGCACACGGGTTCTGCCTTCTCTACATTGTGATACTGCTGGTGAAACACGAGGTGGGTCTGAAAAGTAACGAGACTGGTAATATGAAAATTCATTGCAAATTTTGATAACCAATTGTATAACTTCACCTTTAGCACAATCCCCTCGGGTTAAATGCGGGTTTCCGTCATTCTTTACCACGCTCCGACGCACTGCTGGAAGCATTCTTTCACGATGCGCCTTAATACCAGCGCCACTTAGAGCAACGTCAATTGAGTATGAGGGTTGTTCTATTATATTAATTTTCTCTCGGTCAAGAATCTCCGGGTGCCCGGAGCGTTATGAGCAGGAGTAAAGTCATGAAGAAGCATCCACGATTTGCTGTCATAGTTATCGTCTGTTAAAGCGCACTTAGCGAAGCGAACGTTTCAATAATAATGCAACAATAATTGGCATAAGTGCGACATAGTCAATAGTCAGGTTTGAAGTGCATGTGACCCAGGTGCAGTAAACGAAAATTCATAATCTAATACGAAAAAGGAAATAACGCAGTGCCAAACATATCTGGCGACAATTAACATTTACAGATCACACAGTGAGGCTAGAGAGGGAATATTAACAGTCACTTCACAGTGGGAAATGAAGGGCCAGGTATCAGGGGGAGGAGTCTGCTGCTACAAAATGAACAAATTGGTGGTTTAACCGAGCGATCCATCTGTGCCTTTCACGGATGGGCGACACACCGATGTTAATTGCAATTTGGGAACGCACGATTTCAATCAGTACTGTTTGCAGTCGAGCAAGGGGCTGGTTGAACACCTTGAAGACATGACGATCGCAATGTCACATAATGTGAATGACTGGTTTACCTGGCAACCAGCTGGTTGGTGTTAGCCTGCTGGCAAATGGGCCAACGCATTCGTTCGAGAATGACTCGGTTTCCGACACCGGCGCAGTACGTTATACATGACGACGAAATCAGCGAGAACGTGCTCATTATTAGTAATCTGTTTAGCTCAACTCGCACGCAGTTCTGTTTGCACTTACTGCCGTTGTAGCCCATCGAAGAGCACGTACGTGGTCAACCACGGAGGTCGCCGATGTGCTCTTGTATGACGGCAACGAAAGTCCCTAGGTTGATCTGTACGATTGAAACTGGGACGCCTACAGAACGAGTTCACTGAAACACCATCTACGGTGTGGTTGATGTGATATCATCACCAGCTGTTGAACCTCCGTGTAGGAGCGACACTTTTGCGATCAGCATGGAATGTCAGCTTAACCACAGAGCAGAATTCCTGTAATCCAGTCTCAATCACTGATCTATGGTAAGGAATTTCAAGTTAGATGCTGGCTCATCAAACTGTCTGATCTGTTTAAGTGAATGCAAGATGAAGGCCATTATTTGAAAGCAAAACACAGTCAAATGAGAGCAAGTGGTGTGATTCTATGGATATTTAGGCGAAAATTTTGATGAATATGGATTTTAAAGAAATGATTGACAATGTACTATTAGTGTGTGGTATGCTTGCATAATCAGTGAAAAAGCCAACAGCAAAAGATAATGAGTAATAGGAGTAAGTAAGGGGTACATGCTTGTGTCAGAAGTCGAAATAATACCTAGTTATCTAAGATGAGATTGATGAATGTATTTTGTGTACACACGTTCAAATAATAAGATAGAATTTGATATCCGCAACTCAGGATAGCAAATATAGGGATTCGCGCTACTTAGAAGCCGGGAACCAATTGAACCTTTCAAAGTCTCCGGTTTGTTTGGTTATTAAGCATGGCTATATCATTAAACTGATGAAATACAACGATACACCAGAGCGAACCAATTAGCAATAGCTTTACTTATTGACGGGATACATCCGTCACTTTGCAATGATAGTAAACATAGATGCGTATTTTTTGGGAAGGCTGTCAAGCTCTATCCAAACAGGTTCTAAACGCGAGCGCCGAACCACCAGTTTTAGTGACATACCTATTAAGTATATGCCAGCCTTCATCCAAATAATTTTGCTGACAAGCCAGCCACTGAGGGTGGTAGGGATCACCGGTCGTATTAGTTCGCGCTGTTACCCGGCAAGTTTACTCTTCATATTGCATTCTGTATTACATTTATATGGCACGTTTTGGATGGTAATTCGTAGCACATCCATTATGTTTGGGATTTTTAATTTGTCCCTCGTGTGTAGAAGTGGTTTACTTACTTTATTGTACCTAACTTGTGATCGTCTTGATGCACATATTTCCGTTGCGTAGTCATATATGCAATACTACTTGTTGTGACGATGCGAGCTGCTATTAGCACGTGCTACGACATTGTTGGACGGAAGATTGGCACGGTTCCCTGCTGTAGTTTGCCCTTAATGGTTCACATATTCATATGTTTAGCCAGGGCCCAACTTAACATTTTACGTGTAAATGAGAACCACTGTGTCAAGGTATCCATTTGATGGTCACACACAAATGTGCAGTCAAGGAAACCATCTAGCTGGCAAGCAGGGCAATAGTTTCATGATAAATATCGCCGTGGTCTCATTTGAAACGCAGCCATCTTTACAATCAATGATCCACCCGTTCACTGACTGCTAGCTATCTAAAACAATTTACATCTTTTACGAGAGACTCGGTGGCTAATACCTTGTGCCCACTACTAATGAGCCAATAGTTCGGTGCTCAAAGTCTGCTGTATACGCCTGACGAGATACCTAAAAGGTTAAGGCTTCGCGAAGTGCAGTGTATTGTGCAGGCGATACACCTATTACATTTGCTATAGCTGCGATTCTACTGATCAACTTGATCAAGGCTCAGTTCATCGCGAATCACTATTGTACTTGCGATGGCGGGTGGTAATAAATTCACACAGTGTGCACTTCATAGTGACGCGCTAATCTGTCAACAATCTGTTGGGCGAGGCGTCGTCAATCGGGATCTGGAATTAAATGAGATAGGGTTCGAAGATAAACTCTGTATATTACAGGTTACAAGGCGTCATCATTCCTAGTGTCGAGAAAATAGGCATGTGTCTTTCTATGGCCTGTAATGTTTTCAGGCAGGCTACACTTAGTCCCCAGCTACTCTGAAAGCTCAGGAAGAAATTCTGACTGCAGTTCTTAACGTAGAAAACAAAATGGCACCAATATACTACAACGTATTAAATGACCGCTTCTCTATGATGAACCTACAAGTGACGAGACACATGTGTTTCAAGTATTGAAACGCGGGAATTAATTGGAAGTTATCTACATTGAACACAGTAGAGCATTTGAGAAAGCAACCGAAGAAATTCTCCTCACCACGCTGAGGTTTTGAGTTGCTGGTCGCTAGCTACCCTACTTGGTGTGACTAAGTTATTGGGCGTAAGCGGCGGGCACAATAGATGAAAAGCTGTCCGCTAAGGAAAATTAAGGTAGCGACGTACCCCACTGTATCATACTCTGATTGTTTTGCTTGTTCCACATCCACGAATTGCCGTAGCTTCTTTGGCAGCCTCATTCCATAGATGCAGACGAGCTGTAGAGCAGGCGCATAATAGATGCTCCCTACAACTCTGTAATGCTTCAGGATAGGATCGACCGCCGTTTCAATTGGTCTGCAGATGGCGGTCCACTGGTTAACCCAAGAAAGTTTTGTGTGAACTAGGGACAATGTGGTGATACTTATACCTACTTTATGTTCGGCCACCAGTTGCATTCCGCACTTCCCGCACATGATATCTGAGTGTATTCTCACGCTGCGATTTGACGTCTGTTAAAAATGCAAACCTGCTATATGGAAAGAGGCTGCGCATGGTGCGCGCAAATAAGCACAGCTTCTGCATTTGGTCTGAAGAGATAAAAGTTCACCGCATCCATCTTAAATTTGTTGCACAAGTGCGGCCTACGCACCGACCATTCGAGCACCCATGGTGAGGTTGAGAGGCTGGGACTTGGTAAACATTTGCATACGATTTACTTCCCCAGTTTAAGGGTATGCAGTATTAGCAAAGATGTAAGTGGCTAGACATTTGAGCCAGTCATATGGTCAGGTTATATTTGGCGTCATTATGACCGCAGGATATTGCATCCGGTTCCCTTCCCTCTGTTGAAAGTAATGCCGCGTTTGGGAGCGCCACGCATTATTTACGGCCACCTATAAAAGTGAAACCAGGCTGCACTTAAGCGTGTACTTCATCTTGTATACGTTGAGTAATGTGTAGTGAAAGCTGGTAACATTTTGTGCGCACAACATAGTGAAGCAATATTGGTGTCAAAATTCATTGAAATCCGTGGTGCAATATTTGCGGCGCAGCAGTAATATGCCGTAACGAGCGGGATTCGGCGACATGTATTCAAGCACCCGCCCCAGCTAAACTGTTCATGTACATTTGTAATTTTACCGTGTTAAATATTTATAGAATTCCCCATAACAAATGCTTCCACGATCTTTGCGGCTGCGTCGAATTGGGGTCGGCCTGTAGACCCGTGAATGTTTGTGCAATTCGACCTAGGACTAATCGGTGTACACACGAACTGCTTCGCAATATATACAAATTTCGCCCGAATCCAGCCAGAATCTTCCGTCGACCTTGGCGAGAGATCACTGAGCTGTTCATTCATATACTCAAAATGCGTCTGCATGGTTACCTTGTCTAGCACTCTCTCTGACAGTCGGTATTTTAGTCCAATCAAGAGAGCTTCCAATTGCGTGCACGTGAACTAAGCAGAGGACAAATTGGATACCTGCTTTAAGCAACTAGTAGGAAGGGAAGTATTGGTGGCTTTAGCAAGAAAAGTCTGCAGACTGCACAAAGGGTTTTGCTCTCATGCGAAGGAGAACGTCAGCGGAAAATGTCTCAAATTGCAAACGACAAACCAACGGCCACTCATTGAGTCTGCATGCGAACGGTCTATGCGTCTCGAGAAATATCCATTCTCCTTAACGTCAGGCATCCATGTGCGTTGACGCGATCCTGGACAGATTAGTGTAGTTTATCAGCAACCTGTTCCAAGCAAATGTCTTGGCGAATCGTGGCGAGAAATAACGTGAGCAAAAACAATCCTCAGTATATTCACATGGACTAGTTTAACAGCTAACTTAATTCGTAGAGTCAACAATCGGTCTAATGCTCTTGCAACTGTAGTAGTAAGCCTTCCAATCAGAAAAGTAAAAGAGTGAGAGGCACGCGGAAGTTCCAGATAGATACTACACCGGAAAACAACATTCTGGTAGAGAAACATGTGACAAGGTAGCTCCAGATCCACCTGCAACATGGCTACATTAACGAGTCGCAGTACGGGAAATTCAAAACAAATGAGACAGACACTTAGATTGAGAGGCGTTCCCAAGGTACACAGAGCAGAATTTCCGCTACTTCCGATTATATGCATGAAAGATTTACCTTAGCACAATGTCGTGCGGTGACTGGCTAAACCATTAGATCCGGTGCGTAAACTCCTCGCTATTTATTGCCTGTAAGATCCAATTGAACTGGCTGTGACACTGGAACAATTGTCACTAAGTGGAGAGTTTATGTATTCATTTTATGTATACTTCTTTTTCACAAACGTGCATTTGTTTGAGCTGGTCGATAATTTAAGTGCTTTTATTCTGAGT
This sequence comes from Dicrocoelium dendriticum, assembly GCA_944474145.2. Taxonomy (NCBI): domain Eukaryota; kingdom Metazoa; phylum Platyhelminthes; class Trematoda; order Plagiorchiida; family Dicrocoeliidae; genus Dicrocoelium; species Dicrocoelium dendriticum. Next base: position 11,063,276 of record OX104069.1, read on the forward strand.
CCAAATATGTCTGTGGGCCTGCCAGTGGAGTATTTAAAGGATATGGTTCTATCGTGCATAGAAAAAATACAATTTGCGTTGGAGTGGACCGCATATAAACAGGTTGACTGGGTCGAAATCGGCAGGACTCTGGGACCAGCATTAGCTGACATTTGCCTCGGCCTGATAGCAAAGCAGATTGCTGCCAGCACTGGTGTAGCAAAATTCTACAAATGATATGTGAATGTTATTTTAGTCTTCACCAGTCGATAATATTTTAACCGGCTGCTGAGCATCCTGAATTCGATTCACCCTAATCTCTCGGTGTCTAATGCATTGGAACAACACAACTGCCTGGCGTTTTTGGCTATACTCATTAGGAGACGGACAGAAGGTACGTTACAGCGGAGTGTTCTACTGTAAGTCGATTCGGAGTGCACGGTACGTAATTTTTTCACTCTTCGCCCCGATCGCACACTAACGCGGCTTAGTGAAAACTCTCTTCTACTGGGCTAGACTTATTTTCAGCCCGGAATTGTGCAAAGCCAAATTAATAATGCTACGCAAGACCTTACTTTCTAATGGATATCATGAGAGGTTTATTCAGATACACAGCAGATCACGCAGTGTGAAAACGCCGCTGTTCAGGGCTAGAGAAATAATGTTTATTGGTTTCTGCATTTCATGGAGGACCACATGGCAAATAATATTTTTTGCACGCGCCGGTTCGCTTTACCCCGCACTTACACTACAGTCCAGTGTCGGCTTAGGCATACCACGCGATGACTTGTTCTACATAACCGTCAGAGCATCTTGTCGGATAGTTCAGCCTCCTACGTTGCGGTTGCGGTGACATTTACATAGGCAGAACAAACCGTCAGTTAACTCAGAGGGTAGCTGGACATTTAGCAAAATGTTTGGGACAGTGACTACACAAAGAACTGGGAGGGATCTGAGAATTAATCGGAACCCAGCATCTTCACTTACAAAGAACTTCATGGAAACTACTTCGTGAACCGATCTTATTTGACCTTGCTGAACAGTACAAAACCCCACACTTTTCTACTAACTGAGGCGCGTTACGTTGACAGCGCTTCTCTCTTCCTTTAAATACCTCCAAGTTAGTAGAATTATTGCATGTAAGTAGGCTGATGACGCATTATTATGTAGATTTTGAGCAATCGCTGAATTATCAACGGCTGTCGAATTCGGTTAAGAAGATCTTCCTCATTAGTCGATATCCTGATCCCTAAAGTTTCTTACATGCCGTGAAATAACCTTCCCTGTTGTACGCAAGGAAATAGGTCTGGCTCTAGCAAACACTACTCCCTCATGGTGGTAAATGGTCACAACCTACTCAGTTCATCCACTGTTAAATACTCTGAAGTATAGTTGTATCACAAACCATCATGTTGAACACACACTGACGATAGGTTCCACTAAGTGCACATACTAACATTATATGCGCTGCGAATTAACAGGAATGCAGTAACATGTTTTTAACTTGAAAATTATAGTGTTGCTCATCCCAACACCGGCACCCCAAGACCGCGGTTTCGTCCTGTTGGGACTCATCAGTTTGAGATAGCCTGAGTTGGGCTGGAACCCAGAGCCTAGTGGCTCATGGTTGACGCCATAAGCACTATGCCACTGAGATCCACGAGCAACGCTTGGTCCAGCAGAAAAGATTGCAAAGTTGAATTTGGAGAATCCGCTGGTGGCTGGGTTACTACAAGCAACCTCAATTGAGACCTCGGTTCACTTGATGTGGACCTCGGCCATTCCGATCAAAAAGACCGTAAGTAAAATGAAAATTTTAGTGTTGCTCATCCCAACACCGGCACCCCAAGACCGCGGTTTCGTCCTGTTGGGACTCATCAGTTGGAGATAGCCTGAGTTGGGCTGGAACTCAGAGCCTAGTGGCTCATGGTTGACGCCATAAGCACTATGACACTGAGATCCACGAGCAACGCTTGGTCCAGCAGAAAAGATTGCAAAGTTGAATTTGGAGAATCCGCTGGTGGCTGGGTTACTACAAGCAACCTCAATTGAGACCTCGGTTCACTTGATGTGGACCTCGGCCATTCCGATCAAAAAGACCGTAAGTAAAATGAAAATTTTAGTGTTGCTCATCCCAACACCGGCACCCCAAGACCGCGGTTTCGTCCTGTTGGGACTCATCAGTTGGAGATAGCCTGAGTTGGGCTGGAACTCAGAGCCTAGTGGCTCATGGTTGACGCCATATGCACTATGACACTGAGATCCACGAGCAACGCTTGGTCCAGCAGAAAAGATTGAGGTTGCTTGTAGCAACCCAGCCACCAGCGGATTCTCCAAATTCAACTTTGCAATCTTTTCTGCTAGACCAAGCGTTGCTCGTGGATCTCAGCGGCATAGTGCTTATTGCATCAACCATGAGCCACTCGGCTCTGAGTTCCAGCCCAACTCAGGCTATCTCCAACTGATGAGTCCCAACAGGACGAAACCGCGGTCTTGGGGTGCCGGTGTTGGGATGAGCAACACTAAAATTTTCATTTTACTTACGGTCTTTTTGATCGGAATGGCCGAGGTCCACATCAAGTGAACCGAGGTCTCAATTGAGGTTGCTTGTAGCAACCCAGCCACCAGCGGATTCTCCAAATTCAACTTTGCAATGTTTTTAACTTCATAAAATCCGCAAATGTTGTTATGCTTCCCATTGATAACTTTACTCACATATCATTATTCCTGGTCTTTTACAACAGACTACAAAATCATTAGCGTTTCTGATAAGCTTATTTCTATGTGTATTCCACTGCCATGAGAGTATCCGGTTAAATGTAAAATGCGTGCTTCATCGTTATTTAGCGCTGTCGCAATTGCGAGAACTTTAAAGCAAATTGTGGGATCGTCGTAGCTAGTACTAAATTAGATATTTCTTGTTCAGATTCCCGGAAATGCAATCGACTGTAGTTTTATTCTTTTGGGCAGCATTTGTAGTGCGCACCCATCGAATCTATCAGGATTCGAAACCAAGACCACCATCGCCTTGAACCGTCAGTTAGCAGCTTATGCCAGTTTAGCACGGGGGCTAGCCCTTCGCAAATAGACTAGACCTTAACGTGGTGCGACTTTGTGCGCAAAACCTTGCCCCACTGTGTTATATTGAGTGGTTTCTCCGGGCCACTTGAGAGTTACGCATACCAGGTTGGTCAATGGTGAGAGGGCAGGCCAACTCAGTTTCCTGGTCCTCCAAGTTGGGGGTTTGGAATGGCATGGAGTCCATTTTTAAAAATCCAAATCATTGCCACCTCTTTGCTGCCGTGCGGAAAAGCTTTTGTGCCAAGGGCTTCGGATGAGGAAGCTAGTCGTCCTCCTGTCTAAGTCGGGGCGACCTAGCAGTGTCCCAGCCCACATACAACCAAGAAGATTTCTTCAAACTTAAATTTAATCATGCGTCGACCGTCGCGCAGGTTATTGAGGGTGGCCTTATCTACTGCAGACGGCAGGGTGAATAAGCGGAAATGTGCTAATGCTTTCGCCTTCCTTCTTTTTCTTCATCCAGTTTCACTTACCCCCACCCCGGCTCCCATCATTACCTTACTTCTATAATTCCAAGCATAATTGACAGCAACATAAGTGCAACTGGAGTAGAAACATATTCAGCCTGCTTCTCTCGACAAGCATCGGACACCTATAGACAAAAATCCTTTATAAAGCCAGCTGCTCCGTTTCCATGGCGACGTACAAGGTTCGCACTCTAAGACAAATAGATCAACAGGCCGCAGTCAGGCGCACCTTGGACACACTGCGTATTGATGTGTGTTGTCATAAACTAGAATCGAGGACCTGGATGGTGTTCTTGCATTAATTGCACCCGAGTTGTCCTATCGTTAGTTTTTGCATGCATCCGGATACGCCGATGCAGCACACGCGGGTCAAGCTTGTGTACGGATCTTTCTGAGCTCCAAGGATGAGCCGTCGTTGATTGATAAGATTCCGCTAAACAGCCGTTTATACGCTGTCCGTTTGACGCCATCAGCCACGGTTGATTCACGAAGTAGTACAAAACGCTGTTTGTTTGTGACTTCCAATTATGCCCACGCCGACTGCAGTTCAAATGCTGTCAATTACACATTCTATCGCGAAAAGAATTCGCCACTACGCCGTGATGCTAGTTCAAGTACTATAGAATTTGCAGGGGAAATGAACGCACGAGTAGGGCTTAGGAACTCTGCAGAAGCCAAGGTGTGTGCTACTGATTACCTTATTTCTGAACGGCCTGACAACGGCCAGCGTCTGCTACCAGCGTGTGCGGAGCACCATTGGATTCTTAGTGGCACTGGGTTTAGACACAGTGGGCGCCAAAGTGCCACTTGGCGTCCTCTTGTAGCTGGCCATCAGTGGACTCAAATTAACCACATAGCCTTAGGTTACAGGTGGCCTGGTTTCATCCTGGATTGCCGCTAGTACTGGAATACCTGCGTCGACTCTGATCACGCCTTGGTACGCTGTCGTTTTTCCATGAAGTCAACCGAAAAGTGCCCCAAACATCCCTTCCCATTGTCCACTCAGATATTGTTTCAGCTCAGAGTAGGTTAAGTCTATCAAGACGCAAAGCATTCCAAACTTTTACTGCCTTGTTCTAATGACACTTTGCTCCAGTGGATCAGGATACCATCCGTCATGCACGAAGCCGGAACCTCTGCTAGTACATTAGCAATGGTCAACACACCAATCACTGGATATCCGAGAGTTCGGTGAACCAGTTGATATCTAGAAGAGACCTTCCGTCTGGCTCTGGGCACATTGTGATTAGACGGGCTATTAGGCGCGAACTAAAGAGGAGGTGCTGTTTAATAAGCTTGGTGTAAAACTCTGGTTCTAGAAATGGCTGAGACAGTAACAGTAGGCAAGTACCACAATCTCTCCTAGCTACTCCGCAACTATGGTCCCAGAATACCAGACGTCGGTGAGACAAACAGAGACAGCGCGGGTGCACTGATACCCAAGAAGGAGAGCCGTATGGCTCTGGACGGAACACATTCAGTATCAGTTCAGCTGGCCAACTGCTCCCAGACATCTTCCTACTCAGGTGATGCAGGAAAAACCATGGACGGTTATTTTAGATCCTCCGTCGGAGGCCGGGGTATTAAACACCAACACATCTCTTACTCGTTTTCGTGCTGCTGGCAAGGATTCCCACCAACCTGCAATATTTAAGAATTGAGGTAATGTCGATTGGAACGCAACGACCTCCTTATTGCAACGTATCTGCAAGGAAGAGAGCGCCGGGGCTGATTGTAACGAATCGATTATAGTGAAAATGTACAAGAAGGCCAGTTGCACAGACTGTTCCAACCAGAATGGTATTAGCCTAACGCCATTTGTGACAAAATTACTTGTCCCGATTCTCCTTCCTCACCTCACTGTGGAACTGGAATCTATCAATTGGGAAGATTAGGCGAGTTTTCGCCCAAGGGTGCGGCAGTATGTACCAAGTATATACTTTGCGGCAGGTGCTAGTTCAACGCCACGCATACTACAGACCGACTTTAGCTGTGTATCTTGATTTCGATAGTGCGTTCCATGCCGTCGATCCAAACATTCTGTTCAAGATAATTGCGCGGTAATGTGGGCCCACAAAATATGTGAACATCCCACTTGCTTTAAACTCGAACACGGCAGGCCGCGTCAGGGTCTACGGTGACATATTGGACAGTATTCCGACCATAAATGGTGTTCGTCATACTTGTCCAACTTTCCCAGTTTTGTTCATATTCGTCGTGGATTCAACCATGGAGTGTGCGCTTACGGAATCTCACGATGTGTATGTTGATTTGCTGCCTGGTTAAGGAGTAGTTTTTTTGCAGAGATTTCGTCATGCATTTAGACTATATTGCGGCCGCACAATAAAACATGAATAGCCTGTATATAGCGGTTCTTTTGTTTGACATGCACATCCCACGTTCAAAGTGAAATGTGTTGCTGCACGACCACTAGCCACTTGAGGAACCTTTTACCCTTGCTAATAGGGAGCGCAAGTTGATTGATCTAAGCACATACCTTTTCACCTGCATCAGCAATGATAGGCGCATAGAAACTGAAGTCAGCACACGCATTGCAAAAGCCATAGTTGCTTTCTTGAACTTACGCCATCTTTAATGACAGAATAGAATTTCCCTCCGTCTGAAAGACCGTGTATACAAGATCAAAGTGTGGGCCGCTCGGCTCTATGCTAGAGACTTAGCCCGTTCGGTCTGAGGATCTGAGGAGCCTTAATGTCTTTCATCATCGCTGTCTGTGAATCATTGTTTGTCTTGGATAGCACCAACGTGTCAGCAACAATGACGCGCTTAGGCGAGTTCTAGGTTATGATACTCAAGCTAGCTCCATAGAACAACAGATAAACCTGAATAATTTGCTATGGTTCAGGCACGTGCGACGTATTCCTGGGCAACGCTTACCTAGGAGGGCCCTGTTTAGTCTGCCAGGTGTAGGATGACACAAAGCTCGAGGTGGACCGAAGTTGACTTAGCAGCGGGAAATTAACTCGTTGACGACCAAACTGAGTGCCGTTGGTCCGTCTCGCCTTCTGGGCTGGAGTCCACGTGAACCGCTTTGTGATTGGCTCGGGACTTTACAAGACATTGCTCGCAATCGACACCAGTGTCTCGTCTGCTGCCGTCTCCTAAGCGGATTGCCTGATTAAAGTGTGTTTGATTCTGAATCATCTGAGGGATAATGGCTGATTATGACGCTTGGTAGTGAAAGCCGCAAGCAAGCTGTCCCGCAGAAGCCGCCTTTTCTCTACACTATGGACAGCTGTTTGCGACGGTATGTTGTATACACAAAGTGTAGGCGCTTTGACCCCGCATGTTTTTTAGGTCAATAAGTTTTTCAAGTAAATCACCCTTCATTCCCACTTATTATTTTTATTTCGTAGGTCATCGTGGTTGTATGGCAACGAAGGATCAGTTCAAATGGCTGATTGAATGCTGTTTTTGATTGTTGATTGATTGACGGGGGACAGCTTTGGATCGTCAGGATTACCAAAGTAACTGTTAAATGTCGCGTCATATGCACCACACTCCAGCAACTTGCGAACTTTCCAGAGCACTGCCGTTTCAGCCTGTTGGGCATCATCAGTAGTGCGCATTTAGCAGATTCATCATGATTGGTACTTTGACCACCAGCGGCTTGCCCCGCCAGTTAGCAGCTTATACCCTAAAGACACGGACTACATTTTCGGACCTTGATGATTAGCATGCTAGCTGCGATGTAGCGCGTATTATCATCTAGTATCATGCAAGTTACGAAAGTTGCAGAGGACAGATTTTGCCCCGATTGACACGACGACAACCGACATAAGCATTGTACGAGATAGCATTTAGAAAATTTGAGGGCGGAGATATTTTGACGAAGTCAAAGTTAGAGAATTTGTTTGAAGGTACTAAAGGTTCGACTCTGCAACTTTCAACTTTGCTAATGGTAAACATGCACAGAAAAACACTAAATTGCAGTTCCTGTCTGTCGGGCATGATCCGGAGTGCGCATCCACTTGATCCAGTAGATTTCAAATGCTATTTCGTACATCGCTGCTGTCATTGAACGTCGTGTCTTCCAGGGCCGACACTGTCCTCTGCAAATTTCGTAACTTGCATGACACTGGAGGATAAGACGAGCTATATCGCAGTTAGTTTGCAAAACAACAAGGTCCGAATCTGTAGTACGTGGCTTTATGGTATATGCAGCCAACTAGCGGTGCAAGCCGCTGGTGGTCATTGGTTCTAATCATGATGAATCTAATAGATGCGCATTACTGATGATTCCCAACAGACTGAAACGGCAGTCTAGCACATTTCTGGGCATGTGAACGATTACCTGATTTGGAACGGGCTGCGACGAACTCACAGTTCTTTGTAGCAATGCACCAACACATAAGTACAATTATAGGAAATGTTATACATGACCTTTCTCTCCCTTCACAATGCTTTACTGAATGCCATCTCCAGCTCACAAAACAAGTTACCGCAACTCTGTCTTATCTTATTTATCGCATTTTCTGGTTCATTCAAAAATACTTATCAGCGCTAGACGTGCACTTTTACCTGGCTGATGCGCATGTACGCTTACAGCTTTAACAATTTTGTTGCAATCTTATGCTAGTGTTATGCCTCACTACATCCGTAGTGCATGTGGTAAATACCAAAATTGTTCCCAGTCGTCTTCGTTATACTTACTGTTACTGGACTTGAATGCGGGCCTGCAAAATATGATTCCCCGACCGTTTGGGGCAGGCATCCCTCTGGGAATTAACTGGTGTGGGGGTCAAGTTATCTACCTACAAATTTCGCTAATCCCTGCCGTTAGATTTCGGTTGCGTTTAACTAGGGTCAGTTATCAAGCAGTCGTGCGCTAATGTGAAACAGCGAATTTCTGCACATATATAGCTCTTGTTCTTGTGTTTTCAGTGTTAAAGATCTGAAACACACGGCTTAGCGCATGGTTGCATGTGTCTTAATCGGTTTGATTCCGGTGTTCCATCGCCGGTCTTTTCTGTTTCTGAAGTTGCTTGTCACAATACATGCTAGGAGAGAGACTGCCCAGACAAGTGCCGTTGGTGGCTTGTATGGCTTCCCTTCACCCATGACTTGCATACTCCAAGAAAAATAAAGATAAGCATTATGAACCCTGATGTGTGCAATTTCAGCACTTTACAGTATCAACTGCAAACGAAAAAGGTCAAGGTAACCTAACTACGAAGATATCTAGTGGGGAAGAATTAAGGGAAGAGCGCACTGGTGTCACTCGAGTAAATTTACACAAATTTTTGCAAGCTAACCACAACTCAATGAAAACAATTATCTGGTTATCCTCCTCGAATAGAGTAGAGTTATACGAAGATACTTCTTAATAATTTATTCTGACTGGGCTAAACTTTACTTGCCAAGCGCATCAAATCGCAGATTTTGCGCGGTATATCGACATAGTATTCAAAATGTTTAGAATAAGAAAGACTTGTTGACCTTGGAGGACATCCATACAAAGGATGCCAAAAGATTCTTTCGGAAATTACGGATTCGCAGTAGACTAATTAAAAACTGTGTGCAACAAATAGCGCTCGCTCGATTTTTGGGTACTGTCATTGCAGGTTCGAATGATACGCAAGCTGCTATTTGTTAAACACTTCTTAGTTGGTGTCCATTGTCCCAGTCAGAAGAGATGACCATTTCTTGGTCCACACACCCAGTGTGGTCTAGACGATTAGAATTCGAACGATTTATGGAATTGGACAGCAGACTTGAGTTCGTAACTGGGAAGGTAGAAGGAACTCGTAGACACCATACAACTATGCCCGGACTCAAAGAAAGAAGATTTGCCAATCAAGGCTCACTCAAAACAATCATGCTCTACATATATTCATAATTATAGCACTACGAGTCACAAATACATATATAAAATATAAGCGAAGGTCTGCGTTTTTCCACACATGACTTGCCAAGTTGTGGCCTTGTTTCCGTTCAGATTTGGGGTGAAATCGATGTTGTAGAGGCGTTGGACAAACCAAAGCTCTTGGGCTTGCTCGATAGCGGGGACATTGGCATATACACACCTTAGGAAGCAGACGGTTGACTTGTAGAGAACCTGGTAGATACTGTGGTGACACTAGAGCGAGTTCAGTTGAAACACTGCCTTCACATTGAGGACAAATCCATTGCCATCTACGCAAATGAGTTGACCCATGGCGGCAGTTTCCGTAGGGAGAGCTCCGAGCTGAACTGTTTAATCAAGGTATCTGCATAGCAACCTTGGTTATCGGGACCTATGAGGCCGATGAACTCCGGGAGAGCTTGGCAAGGCTGCAAAATGACTTTACGCCTTTTGAAGTTCATTATCGAGCATATGCATACTTCAGGTCACGCGGGAATAAACATGTGACAGCACTCATACTGCTTATACAAAACACAACTGCAGCGACTTGATCCGCAGCAATCGACCTGCTGGTGTATTAACTAATGTTGGAAGTATCATAATTCGACTGAACACAAAGTTGCTCAAGTACGCTAGCCCTCACTTATGTTGCACATCCGTTTAACTTTACCTAGGTTAAGTTACGTCCACGCAAAATGTGGCCATGTGTGTTTGACGCCTGCGCCCGACTATCCCGGTTACTGTCGTATAAAGCGTTTCAACACGTCGATGTTGGTTTAGCTTAACTTTAAGCATTTCTATGTAGTTACATTTCATTTCATCGACACTTGTATCTTACTCGCCATGTTCTTGTCCGCCGGTAACACAGCTCTTCCGCACAATTGTTAGGACATGGGACATGTGACGATTCGGTGTTCCGTTCGGAGAAACGCTTTTGGGTAAACCATGCTCAACCAATCATAGCAGTGGTAAAATCCACGAGTGTATTTGTTTTCCATAATGCGTTTGATGATTTCATGGATGATCGTAGTGTTGAACACTCTTCCGTACCACCAGTGGTGCTTTATTGTCGTTCACTTCGCTCTTGTCGCTTATTTTGAAAGACTGATAGCGTCAGCGTTGGCATTATCAGCATCGTCAAGGGGATCTGTGATTTCTGCTTCCACGTATGATATCCATCTTTCGGCAGCAGCCACCACATTACTGAGGCACCAGTGCTCAGATTACCTTGAATTTTCTAGCTGGAACCGAGCCAGCTTGTCCTTCGTTACTTATTCACCAATCCAGAGTTTCGTGGCACACTTTAACCCGGTTGCGGTTTCCAGAAAGAAGAAGCATAGAATTCCTCCCGTTTGGGAGTGGTGAATCGAATTTGACCGCCGAGGAGGCAAATTTCGTCACTGTGCATTTCAGCTCATCTCATATGCTCGGGCAAAACGCGCAGTTGCCCATAAATTAGGACAATTTGGTTTCTGTATTAAGCAACATGCTATTGGATTCAGTACAAGGTCTTTATAGCAAATCAATATTCATTCTTAAACTCATTCCACAAATAGCTTGATTTCTGTGTAACTAAGTCCCGCGTGTTACCCTTCAGCGTCAACCGCCGTTCGCTGCAGCTTTAGTCGTATCTTTTCCATCTATTCCCACACTGATGATGGAGATGTTGCTATCGTACTGACCATGCCGCTTATAATTTAGACAACTTGTTACCTGCACAGCAGCTGTGATGTCCCATTACCTCACAGAGACCACCGTGATTTAACTGAAGCAATCAAACCGCGATCAATTCCTTCCATTTGACGTTGTTCCACGCACAGTTGGCTGCGGATTGTAAGTAAACTGTTTTACAGAGATAAGGCAGTAACGAGTATTTCAATGTTCTCGCCAAAGTCTAAGAGACCAGTACGAGGATAGCTGACAATATTTTAGGCTATCAGCATGTGTTTTGGAATGCGTGTTATCTGTAGTGTTCAGACGAAGTCACTCCATTGTCCGTGACCCGTGTTTGCCGCCTGAGATCGATGATTCTTAACTAAGTGAACTCTGATTATTTGTGGTCAGTTATGCATGCACGATGAGATGGGCTCACTATAAACCTGTTCGTGTGTTTTACTGAGTTTATTTCTGTTGTAGTATACAATGAGCCTGATTGTATTTCTTCTCAAAGTTGTTGCTTTTCAACCTCTTCAGCCTATCCATGGTTAGAACCATCGTTTAAATGCCTAGTGTACGATTGTTGCTGTTGTATTTATTTTTTATGATGACGTTTATGAGGATGTCGACGGGCATTTGCAACTGAAATAACCTACTTCAGTTTGCGTTTAGTTTTGCAGTGGAGGTTGCCGGTCTCTCGCGACTGAGGATCAGAAGTATTTTCTTGTTATTCTCATAATGACCTGACAGACATTACTCGCGCTTTACAGTCGTCTGTAGTAGCCAGACGCTGGTCTAGGAATCATGGCATTGTTATGAAAATACACTAGATTTAGAATGCGTTATAGTCCGCCACGACGCCTTGTATTTCACTATTGCTTGACATGCTATTCTACGACAATTTTGTCACGATAAATGGTTTGCGTCTACTGTGCTTCTCATTTTCAGGGAAACCGAGAGACGGACAATAATTGACTACGTGATCCTACGTGCATCCATTCGTAGGAATTCCCACCTGTATAGTTGAATTATGTCGTACATTTATCGGCGCTTTTAATACCTTTCAAACGCACCCTTGTATTTTTACTTAGAATTAAAACTATTGAGTTGTCCATGCTGATCTCTTGTTCAGTGAATGGTTTCATCTGTAGCCCACCGGTACATTCAAATGAAGTCTAACGATTGACAAGTCCCGCTGGGCTCTTTCCGTCCATACGATTTGCACTGCTAATGTTGTTATTTTAGACCATTCGCAGCAGCTATGGTAAACTATTGAAAGTACAATCCCGCTGGAAAATAAAGCTTATATTGACTTGACTGGGATCGGAAAGCAAATGTGGGCTGTTGCATGCTAATCCGGCTGAGGAAATCCTCGTGATACCGAAAACAGAGCAAGATATTTTTGCACAACTTCTGCTGAGTCGTGTTCTGTTACGATTTTCAGGTGATATTTGATTTCTAATAGACACTTCAATAGCACAAATAACCTTAACAATGCTAATCGTGACATTACAGCGCAAGCGAGCAGAGGTGGTTGAAGCAACTAGAGGTAAACCGTTCTTGACGAAGAAGTGTTCTGTTATGTTGCGTGACAAATTGACCTAATGAAATATAACTCAAGATGTTATCCTCTTTCCGCATTGAGGTTAATTCCGCTAAGCTAAGTATTTACACTCTTGCTGCGAAATCAAACACTGGGCCATCTCGAAGGTGCAACCCACTTCATCGCCGCCGTTTCATCTAAAATGCTCAGCAGTGTCTTGCACTAACGACGTAATTTGCTTTAATTCCTAGACAACATTCCCCAAGAAACAGTGCAACGAAAACCGCTTGAAGCCTGTGCCCTGGCAAGGTTTATTGTACCTGCATACGATACAATAGACATCCGTCCAAATAATTGGGCTGTCTCCACCTGACGAGTCCAAACAAGGACGAAACCGCAGTCGTGGTGTGCCAGTGTTCGGAAATTTAGCATTCCAATATTTCCATTCATGAGAAAACGAGCTCGGGATGATCGTGATTTTCACAAATGGAGTCGACGTCTCTATATGGGTTGCTAGTCGCAACTCAACCCCACATCGTGCTCAATAAATTCAGCTTTCAAATACATTCCGTTACGACAAGCGCTGGTATCTCATCTCGGTAGCATATAGTTAACCTCACCAGCGAGTCACCGCTAAACACTGAGTTCCAACAATTAGCAGGCTATCTCCACCTGATTAGTCTCAACCAGGAAGCATGCGTTTTCGTGTTGTGCCAGCTTTGGGAAGCGCAACACACGAAACTTTCCATTCCGCTTACTGTACTCGTGGTTTTTAGAGAAAGTTGCAATTGCATGCATATTTGATTCCGTGGTCACGATATACCGCAGAACACAGATGTATTCGCTGTCACTTATGATGAAAACTTTGAGCGTCAAGCGACCGCAACATATGCTACTTGGCTGTTGTGCTTACAACATCATTATCCACCTGTCACAACAATTTGTCAAGCGAATGAATGTATCCTTGCATAAGTGCCAGCCTTGTTTTCTGCACATCCATGAATGCATCCATGAATGAGCAGCGCTATATCGCATTTAAGTACCAGTCAATGCGTTCCGGTACCGTCGCCCCTAGCTCAGTAAAATAGGTCGCTGACTCGAAAGAGTAAGGTCGGAAGATCGAATCCCGCAGCATTTTGCGGATGCGCGCTTTCGTCTAGTAACAATAGGATTAAACGGCCGTCTAGGGCCTTCATGGATCTGTGGTGGCTGTCGGAATGTGTCTATGTGCGACAAACCCTCTACTAATTAAAATAACCAGTAGTCGTAATATCAGCTTGTATGCTACTCGATTGGTAGCGGATTGCAAAGAAACTAGTTGCTCTGGGTCTAGCCCTCTCCACTGCACATGCATAGCATAAAGACAGTGACGAGGAACCGCGATGTTTCGTAGTTATATATCAGTCATGGCACAGTGACAGGTCGCCGACTCGCAAGATTAAGTTCGCGGGTTCGAATCCCGCAGGATTCAGCGGGTGCGCGCTACTGACGAGTATTAACGGGACGAAAAGGACAACTAGCGCTTTCCCGAATCTGTGGTGGCTTCTGTCTAGGTATCACGGCGAAGCATTAAAACAAAACTTATAAGTCAACCAATTGCTTATCAATTAGTTGGTCTATTTCGCTACGATTTTTCGCCATTTGGACTCAAACTGTCACCGTCCATTTTCTAAGAGGTTATGGGTTCAGTGACCAACAATTGGCTGGTATTTCCGTTATCCAAGCTGAATATTTTGTGCATGCGAATACGAAATCCCTTTACGACGAGAAATCTTGTTCACTCTTGGAAATATTTTGTTTATTTAGTGAGAAAGTTAACCGGTCGGCGTGCATTTTGTTTCAACAAGTATTCCTGTCTCGGTTCTCTAGTTGAGGAAGGTTGTTGTCGCTCACATACTGTGCGTAATTTGCCGCTCTTCAAAGCTTTGATTTCGAAGAATTTTGACAAATGCGTTTTTGGTTTAGAGCATAATTTTATTACTCAAGCGTAATCCTTAAAATTGCTTCGATTGCAGTGCCGCTATTTGGAATACCATATAGGAAAATCTTTACTTAACCTCAAAATTATGAATTTCTTCTGTTTTGTATGCTATGATTTATGTCCAAGGATGCGGTTTTACCTCTTTAATCACTAACGTTACTCTTGTTCTCGATTACGGGTGTTATGTATACCGGTATGCGGACAATTACGGAACAATACGCGCATCCGGCATTGTACGTTTTCACACGTATCAGGCAAGTTGAACGTGATATGCACAAGCAACGAGAATAGCTCTTGCACTGCATTAGAAAAAAGCGCCGACATAAAGCTTTGTTTGCCAAACGGCTTACAAATTCTACAGATTTTGAAGCCCTAAAATTCATACTTCACTCTTAAATACATAAAGATAATGCTTCTGCAGCAATTGCACAGCATTGGAGAATAACGCTATTCGCATATTCGTATGATATGCAGCTTTGTAGTGTTAAGCATATTCTGCACGTTCATTATTTTTCACGGAATGTTAACTATGATGAAACTGGAGTTCAGAGTGTCTTCTAAGCCAAACACTACCGGTAAGGCGCTCCCCGCTGTTTTGTGTCAAAAGTGGTTTTATCAAGCTGTTCTATCTTCCCTCCGCAAATGATTACATTCTGATTCGAAAAGACGACTTCCGCAGTTTTACAAGCTTTGCGACTTACTCTCCTTTACACAACTGATGGTGTGTTGTGTTACCAAGATCAATTTTCGGTGTCTTCTATCATTCGATATTTTGTGTCGGAGGATTTGCACTCTACTCATCTGGGTTTATGAAATTAAGGTCCTGTTGATAGCCTGAGTTGAATGCCGCCATATAACTGCCAGCTGCTCGCAGATAATCAATTCCAGATTATGGGAATGGGTAACTTGTCTTAGATCATGTAAGACATGGTAACGCACTCACGCTGATCAGTCTGTTCCATTGTTAGACAAGTGATATGCATTAATGATAATATATTGGTTACTGGTTGGCCAAAAGTATACTTCACTACATCTGCCAATTCATATTCCAACTCTACCGCTCTCCTTAGACATATAGGTCTGTAATTAAGTGGAATGTTTTGATAAAGGACAAAGGTAGCCATCTCAGGGTAAAAAGGCAGCTGAGTGCCTTAAAGATGGTGGCTAGCGCCACCTATATACGGCTCCTGGGCACCGCAATCCAATAGTGATTTTCTTAGACGTTGTACATGCTATTCAAATTGCATTCACTTTCCTCAAAGCGGCAACGATTCATAGATACGACAATTGCTTTGATAGCACCCTAATGCAGTAAAGAAAAGGTTGCATACTCGAGAACCGAAGTGTGTCTTGATTACCGTTATGAAGTTTCTTAAAGGTGTTTTGACTGGAATCGGCCGAAGTTGCCGGTAATTTGGATAGTTATCTCCGACCACAACGTGAAATACTCCTCAACAATCTTTGTTCTCGTAGGTTTCGAAAACTCCAAGTAACCAGTGGCTGATGTACGCTTACAGATATCGACCAATAGAATGTACTTCCCTTGCTAACATTGAACTTGTTGATAAATCTAACAAGTGTTTGTTTGAATCTACTCCAGAGAGAATTTCAAAGGGACGAAAAAGCTTCTAATGTACTACAACGGCAACCGCGAAGGTCCGAAAGAATTAAGAACAAAGAGCACCGTCATTATAAAAAGACCGGCTGTTCCTTTTAACTGCGGCTAATATAGTGATTGTACTTGAGAATATTGTACCAATCCTGTTTTACTACGCTTTCTAACTTAGCGTAATTCAGAATTCAGTGAATATATTACTATGTGCTCACACAGAGCTAGATTACTTCAGTGTCGTTACAAGCTCTAGTCGTGAGCGTAGTCCATCTCGATTCCAGTTATTTCATAGCAATATATATCACACACGCCTGCTTCAACCTAAACACCAAAGTGGATGTCAGCCATTACTTAACAAAAGAAGCTCAGACAATGGAGATCAACTTCCCACATTGTACGCAAATGAGCACTGTTCCACATAGGCACTGATTTAATACATAACTGCATAAATTTCGTGACATGTCGCTCAACATGGACAGGAGAATAAAGATCTTATTTCGACTACATTTGAAATAGTTTTCGCTGGCCAGTTAGTAGGCTACACTACTGGTCAATCTGTCTCAAGTCAGATCGCGTTCTGGTCTGCGTGAACATAAGTTTGCACTTCGGTGGTCCCCGGAAGCAACTGCGCTGTATGACTGACTCAAATAAATTAGTTGACCCCTCTGTCCAACTGAGCTGTCAAGCTGTGCTACCGAATGCTCTTACCTGTGATCCACACCAGAATGTTGAGCTCCGTTGTGCTTGTTAGCACGAAGTGATATTTCCTCTGTTCAATTGCCTGGTGGTCTCATCCTGCACCATTTTGAATATGGTTGATGGCTTACATGTGTGGCTCACTACAGCCCAGGTTCCAATTTGTGTTGTCCCAGTACGGCGAATTCTCAATTTATTTAAACAGGATTGATGCTGAGCAATTTGATGGAATGTGGGCCAATTTCGGTTTTACAAGATGGCTTCCAGCACAGTCGACGTGTTTTTACCAATAATCTAACTCGGGTAGCACTTGGCGACAGATCAGCAGGAATAAATTAATAACATGTTTTGGAATATCTCGCCCTGAAGAAGTGAAAGAAATTTAACTGCATTAGGTGTATATTTCTAAGCCCCAAAGAACCAGGCGACCAAATTCCACTGAATGTTTTCCGTAGACTTAATCAATACCAGTCTCCTTTCTGCTATGATTATGATCGCTTGGAATTTATAATAAGTCTTTAATTCCTTCGGCATTCCGGACTACAATACTGTACTACGAGTTTCATTGAGAGTCGCGTTAAGTTTGTTTTGCTGCTGAGGTGCGGTAAGGAGTTGCACACATGATGTGCGTCGTACAGTATTAAATACGCGATAATCAGGTCACCCCGTATCCTACGATACCATTTGCTGAATACCCCTATGGCTTCACGCTTTCATTTATGGTAGCTGGTATTCCAGTGACGCATTTGGATTCCCGTCGTTGAGGCCATTTCAGCACGCGAAGCTTGAGTTTTAGTCATGCATGCTATAGTTGAATGGAATATTCAAAAGGAGGGTGAGCATAGCACTGAGTTTATATCGAGTAATAATGGGTTCCATTTGTCCGAAAGCTCGTCGCAACATTCTGAAGTTTTGGTTTCCGTCTTTCAAAGCTTTAACGGACTAGCTGTAGCAACGAATGCATTATGGTTTCTTCATCGTTCCTTTTCCATATTGAAAGGATATTATGAAACGAATCAACAAACTTACGAGAAATTTCGCTCGTCTCAAACGCTAGGAATTGAAGCAAAAGACATGTTTTACAAATGCTGTGAAATTGAGTGTTTGTTCTTTTGGTACAGCCATAACTCATTTAAATGTTCACCTTGATTAGGAAATCTTACAGTGAAGGAAATTGCATAAGACATTGCCAAAGAAAGCGCACCTATACAAATACATTTTAATAAACTGGAATACTATTGCTGAATAACTGAGGAAATGTTACTTCACATTTCCTAAGATGTTACTTGATCTGAAACAAAAGCGGAGATCACATCATAAAATTGTGAACGTTTATCCATCTATATTTATACGACCAACGACATCAATGGTATAGGCCATCTTACTTTTTTATTCATATCATCTGACAGAGGATTCCTTATTTATTCCGAACTGATTGAATTGATTCGAATGCACAACAACAAGCCAGGATATATTTCAGGATTTCCAACAGCTTCTGCGTGACTATGAAATGGATTTCAGTAAGCTTGCATGTTTTCTACCAGCGGTGTTGCGAATATGATTGATAGACATAATGGTGTTACTGAAATCGTACGTAACTAATTGAAGAATTGCTCACGAAGATACATATACACATCCTTATTGCACTAGCTATAAGAAAAATGTGTGTTCACAAATTTTAAAATCGGATCATGTGCTCAGTTTGTGCACAAAGATAGAGGCCTCATAAACGTCGTCCATTCAACCAGTCGTTGGAAGATATTGATGATCAGTTTACCGATGTTCCATTTTACACAGATGTCCGCTATTGTCATGTCACAAAGTCTTAAAGAGTTTCGTTGGTTTAGACAAGAATTATCAATGACGTTCTAAGTGATTAATCAAAACCCTTACAACATAAAGAAGTAATTTGGTCCCAAGATCTAGCATTCTCTTTTAAACATTATTCTTTTATTTAACTGATAACTAGAAATTGCGGGGAAAGCAAACTCCTATTTCAGTTGTATGATGACATTAATTGTTTCCTTGAAAAGTGACTGTTGGTCGCTAACGAAATATTTATTTCTGTTTCCTTATGTTAAACAACTGAGCGACATTTTCAATATTGTGTTTCTATTTCGCTTTGGAAAAAATGATATAACCGGGTAGTCGTAAGTAAAATAAGTTCATGAAAGTTTTCTGTATTGCTCAGTGTTTACACACAGTTTTACATTATTTTCAAATTTGATATTGCGATGAAAGAGGAAGGCATCTAGATGGACATTTTCTAAGTGCAGTCTGATTCCATACTGCGAACAAACTTCCTTGAAGTTGGAGTAATTAATTTCGATACATAACTTTTCCTAAAATTTTTAAAATCAGCAGATGTTTCGCCATAAAAATTAACGGAAGAGTTCTGTTCTACGTACGTTGGTAATTACGTAGTTTCCTTTATTACAACAACAGAAACTTGCGGAACACTTAGTGTTTATCAATCATTCCTGATGAAAATCGAAAATTCAGACGTATAAGCAGGATATACAAAGAATTGGAAATAAGGTTTGCGTCAGGAGGCGGAAAGAATAACTCTACAAATGTTTATTTTGAACGAATGTAATGTATGTAAAATACACGGATTCCTGTCACCTATTTGTTAAGGATACTGCTAAAATATTGCAATGTTTAACCCTTTCGATATACTGTTAATATTCTTGGATTCATGATTGTGTCTAACCGATAAACCATGTGCATGCAAATTATATATCAGTTAGTTGAAGTAATTACATTACTGTGTTATAATTATTAGATATACAGACATATATATGTATATAAGAAAGCATACATTTTGGCAGCGGTTACTTGTCGGATGTGACCTACAGGTTAACCAATAATTGCCCATGCACACCTCGGGGGCTCACATTTTATACCCCTGTTTTCCAGCATGACATGAATACCTACTGATATGTAGCAAGTAGCATCCCATGCATTTAATCGAAAAGCTGGTTAGGGCAGTCACTGTCATCTCATGTGGTCGTCTGCATATGTGCATCCAATCCATCAATCGTCCGTTAATGCGGCTAATTGATTATAAGGTTTTAAAGTCTCTCGGATTGAAAATAACTGTCATTTGTGCTCCAAAACGCGACTTGATCCTCAGTCAGCATGCCATTTTTGAATTCGGAGATGGATGTGGGACTATCTGGGTTTCAGTAACAAAAAGTGTATCTGATCAAATATATTTTGTCATGGAATACGCCAACATTGCTCTGTGTGTGTGTACAAATTGCATATTGCAATTTGTTTAAGCAGCAATACATTTAAATAGATAGACGCTTAAACAGTATTTCGTTTTCTCTCCGTTTATTCCACTACGCCTGTGAAGCATATGCCTATTATATTTATGATAATTTTGCTGGTCAGTATTGTACCGACTCTTATGCGTTCAATGCCAAAAAGTCGATTGTTGATGATGATAATTGTTTTGGTACAGCACAGGCATATATACAAGTTAGTGACGCCGGTGGCGAATGGTATCAATTTTGCACTATAAGTTGGTGGGAATGCCATTCATGACACTGACTACAGTGTCGACCGAAACAGCGAAAAGTCAAATATTGAACGCAGCAGTATTAACGTTGTTGATGAAAGGTGTTATGCAATGCTGGTATTTGGGAATTACTGCGGCATGTCTAACGACATGTTTAAGTATGTCTTCAACATTAAGGGGCAATGGGTCTCAAAACTTTCCGGAACATCGCAGTCTCAATGATGATAGCATGGGTTCTGAAGACCTAATCTCTTAAACATCCACGACAACTATAAAATGAGAAGGTTAATGCAGACAGAAACGATTATTTCTTATAGATGCTGTGTTACTAAATAATAAGATGTACATAGGTTACATCCTTCAAAGTGTGTCATCAACCGAGCATATGAGGTGTAGTGCGCCACGGCACCCTTCCTTGGACCATATGTTGATTTAGATGAGTGAGTAGGAAATAAGTGTTGCTTCAAATGCGCATTGCATAAACAGTAGCAGCATGACAAATTCTGCCTTATACCATCCACACGAATTTGCACAGTAAACTGGTTCATAAATGCACAAACATGACAATTGCAGTAATTGGAAATAATCAAATTAAAGAGTAGGAGCTGCTTATCAAAAGCACCAACTTGGAACATGACAGCAATACACGGTGACGTTGAGCTGTTAATCGCTCTAAGTTACCTTAGTACTGACAAGTGTTTCCGGCAGTGCTCTTTCACAGTTTAGCGCCTTACGCTCATGTGGCTAGATTCATTTCCAAAACACAGTCAGTGTAGGTCAATGAAGGTGAGTTATTAGGCCAAACGTAACAAACTTTTACGCATACAAATTTTCAGGAGTGAAAAACAGATGTTAGTTGCTTTGAGTTCATCGTAGCAAATGTGAGGATAGTGGTTGCACCAGAGCTGGGTATGCACACCACGGTGCTAAAAGGAGACTGTGAGCTGACCTTTGCGCATATAATTAGTTATGAGATACTTATAGAAGAAAGGTAGACTGTCAATTTTACCTAACTACGACTGGTAGTTAACTGAATTGTCAAACTGAACCTTCCACTTTCTGCTCTCCGTGTTTTGGAATTGCCGGAACACTCCGCAGTTCATACTAGAAGGCCTGATATAGCAACTGTACACCTAGGCGAAAATACAACTGCTTGACCTGAACAACAATATTCTGAGTGGTCTTTAGCACCATGCTTTTTGCAGGTCTTTGACGCTTCCACCTCTACAAAATTTTGCCATTAGCACAGAAGAGTTCAGATGGGTCACAGTTATGGAAAGACAATTGAAATCCTACCGCAAACGTAATTTATTGGCTCCTCATATGAAAAAACTATAGTGGTCTAGGAGTCTAAATGTTCATGATGAAAATTAACATTCTGGCAACTGTTACACAAAACTATATTTACTTCGTTGATTTAGATAAACTAACTACTAAAACCAAATGTTCGCCGGTTCATATTATCCAAAGTATGCTCTGCGACACAAAATATTGTTACACTTTATAGTACCAAAGAATAACTACGAATACAATCGTTCACTCACAAATTTGTCAAGAATAACGAAATGTTATAAGTTAAATTTAACGTAGCGATGGAGTAACAAAACACGTTGGTTGTCGAGACTGATGAGTATAAAACCAGTGGTTATTTCATAGCATGCAAATAGACAATTTGGATTTTGCTTGAATCTAGAACTGTTTACGGCACATCATTGCGTGTTTTTACATGATGAATATACGGATAAGGCTGTTGCGGATAAAGCTTCACGTTAATTTGTCCTCTGAGCGGAACAGACTATATTACGTGGTGCAAATGTGATAACTTATGAATAACACATTTTTTGAAAATCGTGAGTAATTTAACAAACATTTGCGTTAGGGTTAATAAAAATCCCAGAAACACGAAATGATAATACTTCTGTCGGTAGCCAAGGCGAAGTTTGTGGTTGTCTTTTTCAGCTTTTGGCCTTTCAACTCGGTATTTTTCCTGAGCTGCAACGGGTCACATCTTGCGTGATTCGAGTTTGTCATAATATGTTAGTCATGATAATGCCTCCTCGATGACACCGATAATCACCGATGTACAATCTCAGGGCTCGCAAGTTACGTTGGCGGTTAAGATGAAACATTCTCCTAATGGATTATCTGTGATGGTTGTACGAGATGACTGTGAACAGATAGACCAGCTGAGCGAACCAGACATCCACTGGGAGACGGGCGTGACCGTTCCGATTTCCGGACTCGGATTAGACGATATTCATGTGAGTGATACACTGTTTGTAAATCGGAGGCAATAGGAGAAACTATTCGACACAGACGAGTGGTTAGTTATGGACATAAACATGAACTTAATCTCGATGTTTTTGGTTTGCTAAATGCGTTGTGATATTTCTTAAGCTATCTTTGCCGAATAAACGCTTATCCGCGAAGGACTGAGTTCCGCAACATGGTGCATGCGTAGACAGAGATAAATATCACCGTGAGCGCGCGTATGCTATTTGAATCACCAGTGTCAATGCAGACGTCTGTCCCCCTGGACACTGATTAACGGCACATGACAAGTATTTAGAGCCTAGGGAAACGCAAGGGGTGAAATTCTACACCATAGTAGGTTTGGACGAAAAACGGATTTTGTATCGCTTAGCCGTACTTGGACGCATAGCTAGCAATGCCGCGCGCCGTGTTCTAGATTCATTGCACTACAACAAAGTAGCGGTGTGCAACAAAGTATGTGCCAATAAGTTTCCGTTACTTTACAATTGCTTTCAATAATCTTTTTAAATGAAGTGTCCCAATTTACTTGATATACATGGTAGTAAGAAACATGTATGCTGTCTACTTATTTTTCTTAATACCAGATTAAGAGCTTTGCAACACAAAGGATAAAGGATTGCAAAATAATCCCGCGGGAGGTCAACTGCGGCATTGCTTCTGTTTCAATTTACTCAAACAACCACTCCATTTGCGAAGCGCAGCTGCAAATTATGCGCGACTTAAACTCATTTAGCACAAGGTATTGCCATTTCAATGTGGCGAATGTGGTGACCTTTAAATGCTACTAAGCGGTAACATGAAATATCCCTTGCAAAACGAAAATCACCATAAAGAATGACAGTGAAACAAAAATACTATCAACTGTTTTGTATTTACCTGACTTCTCCTAACTGCTCTTCTACCATTTTCGTAAACGCGCGAACATTGTATTCGAAATTGCGAGGAAACCATTAATATACTTATTAAAATATGGCACAAAATAGATGCTTTTGAAAACACGAGGACATTTAAAATAACTGCCACTTTGCAACAATGCGTCGAAATGCACGATGCCGGACGGTGGTCAGATGCGCTGATGATTGCGTGTTGATTAACTAGCCATTCAGCAAGCTTTTTTCCCATTCTCGTGGTGTCATCATTGTAAAGACAAGAAATGATGTGAAGCAGGTCTTATGTTCACAACCTGTTAGAAGGGTAGAACCAAATACGCTATGCATAAAAGGTGAGAGGCACGTTGACGTTTGCTTAATTAGTTTGCAAAACTTGCCACAGATGGATGGTCGTATTAGAGTCTTTGGAAGCGAGAAGACCACACGCGGTGTTCAGCGCAAATCGCTGCCATTTAGTTTTCATTCGCGTTGGAACGCGGAGTACGGGGTTGTGGACAGTACCGGTACCGTTGTCAGATACATAGACAGTCGGCTGGTAACAATAAAGAACATGAACTCGAGCCCGTGTCAATCAACCAAAAGAAGGTTAAAATGCGATGGACTTCAGTTTTCATCTCGCTGGGAAATTTGCGGACAGAAGGCGTGCAACCCGTTTCCATCAGCCAAAATATGTCCAATATTATTTATGCGCGCACTCGAGGCTGTTCAGCACCGGGAGCCGCGCACAGTGTACTGTGGTAAACAATCGTGGCTAAAACATGTGCCTATTGCTGATGTCATGACGAACGACGAATCGACTGCGTTTTCCCTGTTACGTGGGAGTTTCCACATGCAAATATGTGAATATTGGCTGCGACTTATGATTGATGCTAAAAGTTCGGCTTGTATGGAAAAGTGATGGTCAATTGGTGACATCTCTCAATGCCGCAAATGTTTGGAAACGTTTTCTAAGAATAACACCGCTGGTCCGAACGGAACCTACTGCTAACAGGATAATCGCCTTGGGTCAACCCCATCCTGGAACTCTGGAGTGTAATGAAAGTCTATAAAGCAAACGATGAGGAGCAGTTATGCGTAAATGTCCTGAGAGGACCTTGATTTTGCAACCAGTGAAAGCGAGTGACGAAGTTATGAAAATTTTCCAAAGCACACGGGATGTGCTACGGTGCGTATTTCACCAATACGGCAAGCGTGTCACTCGCGTGAATCTTAGTTAATTGCGGAGACATCATCGGAGTAAGACAGCAATTGCGGTTACAGACATCGCATCGACGTTAGAACGTCATGGAGTTTGCAGTTGGTGTCGGATGGGAAACAGATCCGTTACGCTTTTTCGGCTGTGGTCTGTCTCATCGTGTAACGACATGGTGAGGTGCTTTTGTGCGGTGCAACCCACCAGTTAAATTATGGTAGATACTTCTGTGGCATTACATGTTGGTTGAAGCGGGTGATCTATGGATGTCATTTTGTAAGTACCTTCACCGGATGAAGCACCGTACAGTTATAGTCTTACGATTGATGCAATGATGTAAATGGTGCCGAGCACGAGACATTCTCATAATGTCGTTATGGACAAATGTGCAGCGTAGTTGATGAACTTTAATCATTAGTATCCAAACGCAAGGATTGTATTTTGCCGTTATCTTTTAAATGTTACATGAATCGATGTTGCATTCAGTTACGCAGTTACTAGCCGAATGCAGTTACGTGCGTGGCTGCATAATCGAATCTACACATCTGATGTGTGCCATGTTACTAAGTTATTAAACACGGTCAGGCGGTGTAATGCTGAGTGCTTCCGATATTTGTCCGGAACATGGTTGAAATACGCAGAATTTTGGGCCATTCACAGACAGAAAAATGTTGTGCTTATCGGTTGCCATACAACGAACCGAGTCGATAGTGAAAACAAACACCTTAGGGATTGTTTGTCCGACAGATCCCGGCTGCGTACTCACTTTTCACCTATATCCTTGATCCTGTGAATAGGTGTTATTATGAAAGAAAACTTCATGGGGAGGTCTAACATGAGCGTTGTATTTATTCCATCGGCGGTCTCTGTTGTGGACTTCCTTGACTAACAGCTGAGAGCTTTTGCGGCGTACGTGCTTTTAGCCCATTTTCGAGTATCATCTGTTCTCCGTTGCCGATCTAATGTCCCTTATTGTTTTGTGTCCTGTCCACGTTGCAAGGTTCGTCGAGTTTAGATCACTCAACGAAGTGTTTGTGATTGCGAATCTAGTCGTCAATGGCGGTTACCATGTTGTCATATTTGTTAGCTACTTACTTTCACGGCCCTCCCACGAATGACATAATGCATGGTTGTCGATGGATTATTCCTCGAAAAGCTCCCACTGTTAGTCATGACGGTGTGGACGAGGAATGTATGTTCGATTTGCGAGATCGCAAGCCTACGGAGAATGCTGTGTTTATAAACTGTTTTTGGAAACTGCGCAATTTTCAGGTATTGTCGGAAATTCACGCTCAAGTTACGCAGTTACAGTTTGGAAAACCTTTTCGTCGCATTGCACGCCTTTAAAATTCTGTGCTCATGGATGTCTAAAGAAGGCAGTTTTCAACTGTATTGTCACACATCCAAGTGACCTTTACCGCTTCCCCTAGCTACTGAGGCAAACGTAAACATATCATTTGGTGTAGCGCCGCCGGAAATCTCACATGAGCACTCAGCTTTCGCTGTATCTACCGTCTCCGAGAGTAACGTTCCGGAGCGCTTGCAAGTAACCGATAATAATACTTTAGACCACTTGACTTTAAGGCAAGCAAATTTCCTCTCTACTTCTGCATCCGGGGCTAGGAAACGGAAATCGCCACTGGAAGGTCGTGTGACGGAGTTGAATCCCAGTAAAAGTGCGCCTAGCGGACCGGAATTACGGAAGTTGCAAATCACCACATCTTCCATTCACCATCTTCCATTATTTGTCAGCAAGATGATGACATCGCAGTTCATGGTTATGCAATTGATTGGGTTATGTGTGGACGCACTCTTATCATGTAACCAGTGTTTGCTACGACGGCGACCCGGATTTCGGCTGTTTTCTTGTACCTAGTGCATGTGGAAATGGTGTCCAGCCCGATCCGGTGAGTTAGGTTCTTGGTATACTTCTGTCACGTGCAGTTTCTTTATGCCATATCTGAAATCCCTTGCGATCGGAGACGGTTTCCGTTGGTGCAATGCCTCAACCCTGATACCTGACAGTTGCAAACGTTGTGAACCCAAATGCACGTGTTGTACAGTTCAATTTCGTGCTTTTGCATTTTAAAGGGTAATTACAACTACAAACATAATACTTGGGCTTTCCGTGTTCTTACAATTTTTCTGTGTATTGATGTCCTCAGCTACGGTTATGGGTCAATTTTGTGCTGGTATGCTAGGTAGCCAATACGACGATCATTAGCTGCATTTTTGTTGAAAAGAGCATTGGAAGTATTTGTTTGTTTCGTGTGGAGGTCTAAGGTACTAGGCGTTTCTCCATGGAGAATCGGTTCTACTCGTAAGCATAGTAGGGTGGTGAAGCTCCGGAAGCTGCGGTATAGTGTTTGAAACCAGTCACCGCGTTTCTGTAACACAATCCGTTCATACATTTTGATAGGTGTAAGCTCCCCTGTGACAACATTTCACGATCGTACGTACAAGTGAAGGGGATAGCGTCCTAATGGACGTCGTAAGATTACAGAACGATTTTTGGGAAAACTTGAGCATTAGTTTGGCTGCCGACAGCTTACCCTGAGAGTCAAGTTATGTAATGAGACTGCGGAAAGAAGAATCCCAGGCTGTAGGAAGATATTTAAAACATTTTGAGTAGTCATGAGTTAAGAGAGGTTTGGTAACAATCCGTTTGGTATAGGGAAGTAGTAGAAGAAAATATCCAAATTGAGTCAGATGAGTTAAGAGTCAGATTCAATGTCACATCACTTTTCACAAATATACGTATAGAGGAGGCGCTAGGCATAACGAGTGGTCGTCTAAATAAAGATGTCACTCTGAATGATCGAACGAAACTGAGAGTCAGCCAGATAGTCGAGGGTATGACAGTGTGTCTTAACATGTCTTACTTCGTTTTTCAGTCAAAGCTTTACGGTCAGGAAGAAGGTCTCGCCATGGGATCGCCAATTTCTCCGTTACTGGCGAACCTGTATATGGAAGATTTCGAGAACAGGGCGTTAACAAAGACCATTAACTCACCCAAAATTTGGTAGCGTTATGTAGACGACAACTTTGTACTTTGTTAAACGGGATAACAAGGATGAGTTGGTTGATCACTTAAACTTCATTGATGAGAGAACACAGTTTACTATAGAGTTAGGATCTTGTAGAGGCACAATACAATTTCTTGACTGCCTGGTTCACAGGAATGGGGGAAATTGAAAGACGACGATATATTGTAAGCCAACGGAAACTGATGGCGTACTCTACTACACTTCACGTCATTCGAAACAGGTTGACGCTGGGATAGCCTCATCGCTTTGCTCAGGGCACGAACCTTTTGCAAAATGGAGGAGGACCAAAAGGCTGTGCGGAGAGAATTGACTGCTAACGTTTGGGACTGCTTCCTGGACACCCACGACCTAGACTGTGCATGGGGTGAACCGTAACCTATATGCAATAATGAATTTCGAGCTTTAGATATTCCTTTCCGCCATACATGAACTCATATATGCTGTTCGTTACCTAGTTCCTTAGTCGTCACGAGTGGATTTTACACTACTCTGTTCGAAAACTGGATCGATTGAAATTTGCGTGTTCCCCGGATAAAGATTTTTGCAGGCGACATGAAATCCGATGGACCGCAAGTTGAGCTGGAAGTTGCTCTTATTTTTTGGATAGCGGTGCCCAAAATCAGCTAAGTTGTCATTCGTATGAGCTCGCCCATTTGTCATTTTAAAAAGTGAGTTCACGTGAAGCAAATTACTCACATTTGTTGGCCTAAAACTATGTTTCTCTTATTAGACAATATTAGGGAAGGACCTGTTTGGTCTATGCGTAAACATTCAACACATGCAATGGCACAGACAAATGAAAAGTTTTGTTGAGCTTGCGGATTGCATTTGAAATCCGCAAATCCGCACACGTTACCACCGACATGTAGTTACATATCTACAGCTTAACTACGCATTACTGCCGCTGGTTGACCAATAGTTCGAAGTTGTTGAGTGTACCGAGAGTAAGTAAACCCCTATGCGTACTCCATTAAAGGACCTTATGTTTGCAAGCGATGCTTGCAGACAACTTGGCCATTGGCCGTTTGCAATGATAAGTTTCTTCTAATAACGCATAATTATTTTGTTGTCTTATTTAATTATAAACCTGCTACATTAAGCAATCTGCAACAGCTTGGGCATTCATACCCAATCAAACTAGTAATCTTATCTTACCAAGATCAAAGCTGTTATAATTGTTGTCCTGAACAGTTTGCGTTTATTTACGCGTAATTATGCTCAACTGGCATGAACAGCAACGAAGAGTACCGCAAAATATATGCAATCACTGAGGTATAATTCATCTGATTCATCATTCCATGCGTTACACATATTCCATCTGTCACCTAGTTTGTTCAACTCTTGTCACGATCTTGGGTACGCTCTCATATCTACACACCACTAGCAAACAGAACGCTTTGGTACACCTGAATTACAAACTTGCCAGTTTCAAGTGAAGCACGTAGTGGTCAATGAACCCACTTGAAGTAGAAGGAAGAAAGAGTCTGACTCCCTTAGAAACAAACAGGTTTTGAAAAATAGAATTGTTTTAAATGTTGCCTTACCAACTACGAGTCAAACGTCAGCCAGCACTTGCTAGACCATTTTCTCACAGTTGTGCAATACAGATTTGCAATATCTTTTCGCTGACACAACCTGCTTCAGAAAATAACTTCTTCATTCGCTTTCACTGGTTGCAAAATCAAGGTCCTCTCAGGACATTTACGCATAACTGCTCCTCATCTTTTGCTTTATAGACTTTCATTACACTCCAGAGTTCCAGGATGGGGTTGACCCAAGGCGATTATCCTGTTAGCAGTAGGTTCCGTTCGGACCAGCGGTGTTATTCTTAGAAAACGTTTCCAAACATTTGCGGCATTGAGAGATGTCACCAATTGACCATCACTTTTCCATACAAGCCGAACTTTTAGCATCAATCATAAGTCGCAGCCAATATTCACATATTTGCATGTGGAAACTCCCACGTAACAGGGAAAACGCAGTCGATTCGTCGTTCGTCATGACATCAGCAATAGGCACATGTTTTAGCCACGATTGTTTACCACAGTACACTGTGCGCGGCTCCCGGTGCTGAACAGCCTCGAGTGCGCGCATAAATAATATTGGACATATTTTGGCTGATGGAAACGGGTTGCACGCCTTCTGTCTGCAAATTTCCCAGCGAGATGAAAACTGAAGTCCATCGCATTTTAACCTTCTTTTGGTTGATTGACACGGGCTCGAGTTCATGTTCTTTATTGTTACCAGCCGACTGTCTATGTATCTGACAACGGTACCGGTACTGTCCACAACCCCGTACTCCGCGTTCCAACGCGAATGAAACTAAATGGCAGCGATTTGCGCTGAACACCGCGTGTGGTCTTCTCGCTTCCAAAGACTCTAATACGACCATCCATCTGTGGCAAGTTTTGCAAATTAATTAAGCAAATGTCAACGTGCCTCTCACCTTTTATGCTTAGCGTATTTGGTTCTACCCTTCTAACAGGTTGTGAACATAAGACCTGCTTCACATCATTTCTTGTCGTTACAATGATGACACCACGAGAATGGGAAAAAAGCTTGCTGAATGGCTAGTTAATCAACACGCAATCATCAGCGCATCTGACCACCGTCCGGCATCGTGCATTTCGACGCATCTTTGCAACGTAATTGCCCGGCGGACATCAACACAATGCTAGCACCTCGACGGAGCTACCGAATAACAACTGACTTCTTTTGCCCTGAGGACACTGCTAGATAGGTTCTTGCACGCGCCTTTCTCTGTGGCAATCTGATCAGCTACGAAGTACTGCTTCCAGATTATTGTTCTCTTTACTTCGCGCATTTCATTTGGACAGCTCAAGACGTGTCTAGCTTCCTTCCTGTGAGTTTATTCCAATTTGCGTACAGCGAACTAAGGATGTATCTTTGGCTAACTGATAAAGGTAACAAGTTTTGTTATACGGGTGCTTTCATTCCACTTGATAATGTTGTCATAGGGGAAGCCGTAATCACGAACCTAGTTAACAGCCTATCTGATGTATTAGAATTGCAGTGCCACAATTACTCTGCTTTTGTACAGCTTCTAAGTACTCTGTCATGCCTAGTCTCAATGCGGGAATTCCCAACTCGCTGCACAGTTATTAATATTCATGGCAGTGGAAAGTGATGCAGGCTATAGCATAGTCAACTGTAAATCATGCATTTGGGCGACCGTCACCTATGGCTAAGTGGTACATGCTGTTTGCATTGGGCATTCTTGTGTTCGGAAACCGGCGTAGGTATAATTATTGTGCACTAATTGCGAGTCTCTGAAGCTCAGAACATGGTTGCCACACTTCTACAGCTGCCGGTTTCATCAGTTCTCCCGACTCTTTCCTTAGCATGATTATGCAGTCATACACTGGAATGGATTTGCCTAAATTTCGCAACCAAACTACTGCAAGTTCACAATTGTGATAATTTGTTTAGCGATGTGTTAACCTTATTCCATTAGAAAGAATACGCTTTACATTATTTGCAAAACCTTAGCGCTAACTTACGTGTTAAAACATAAGCGGCATTTGTTCGTTAAGTAGAATCATATTCACCACTGACTAACCTTTTCTTTCGCTCAGGTTATAGGATCACGCAGAAGCGCAGTTTCTAATAATCTGGCATATATTAAATGTGAATCTTTGTAGTAACTGTGTGCGCACTCGCCCGGACATCAATACCGTTATAGTGAAAAGGCGTATTGTTTTGGTAAGCGACTCGATAACTGACGGTTAATTCTGCACAGAAACTTGCTACTAAAGCCGATATACTGGATGGCATAAAGGTATTCTAATTGATGTGAGACTTTGGCTAGAGAGATAATTGCTACTACGTATCAGTTGCCGCGCGATAATCCTACGTTTTATCCGTAACCAAGTATATGTGCTGCAACGCGCTACACTTTGCACCTGAACAACTGAGATATCTGCATAAATGTGCAAGCGTATTCTAACCAAATTAGTCGGGGATGTAACTAGGAAAAAAATTGGTGGAGTCGAATGCATAACGCCGGCACCTTTGTGACCCCTAATTCCCTCAACTTTATAAGTTGTGAAATCAAATTTCATTATCTCTCATTACAAGGTGGCAGTTATCGCAAATGTCCTCATGTTATCAAAAAGACATCTATTATATGCCATATTTTAATCAGTATATTAATTCTTTCCTCGCAAGTTCGAATACAATGTTCGCGCGTTTACGAAAATGGTGTAAGAGCAGTTGGAAGAAATTATGTAAAAACGAAACAGTTGATGGTATTTTTGTTTTACTGTCATTCAGTATGATGACTTTTGTTTTGCAAGGGATAGATCATGTTTCTGCTTAGTAGCCTTTGAAAATCACCTCATGCGCCACATTGAAATAGCAATACTTTTTGCTATGCGAGTTTAAGTCGCGCATAATTTGGAGCTGCGCTTCCCAAATGGAGTTGTTGGTTGAATAAATTGAAACAGAAGCAATGCCGTAGTTGATCTCCCGCGTGATTATTTTGCAATCCTTTATCCTTTGTGTTGCAAATCTCTTAATCTGGTGTAAAGAAAATAAGAGACAGCATGCATCGTTCTCACAACTATGTAAATTGGGACACTTCATTTAAAAAGATTATTGACAGCAATTGTAAAGTAACGGAAACTTATTGGCACACTTACTTGGTTGCACACAGCATGATTACCTAACCGTTTACCTTGACGCATTCTGAGTGCTAACGCACTGAACGTTACCATAAATTCTGTTCCCATAGGATAAAGATTAAAGAAATGTTTAAGGTTATAGACTGGTTGTTTGGGTTATAATGAGAATGCGGTTAACAGTAAACTACATGTAATATAACAACTAGGCTCATGCTAATAATGTTAACTATAGTATGGCTCAATTATATTTGGATCGAATAAAAGTTCCCTGCAGCAAATCTACTGAATACTATAGATATTATAGTAAAATTATCTCACCAAAATGCTCTCCGTTCTCGATTGTTTGCGAAGGCACTATGAAAGAGAAGTTATGCACGCAAGAAGGGGTAAATGCTTATGCGAAAATAGTTATCTAAATTTACCGACTGGATCTCTGTTACTGAGTCTTCAAAAGTAACTAACAGTCTACATTATTTGATACCAAAACCATAAATTAAATAAAAAGTATGTATTTATTATGAAAATTTGCACGGAACCAAAATATTTCAACCTCAGCTTACCAGAACATACATTTATGTCACACACTATTTGATTGCTAAGGTAGATTAGAAATTCCTAGTGTATGCTAATGTACGGGACAATAACTCCATATATTATATTTTAATTTTAATGTATCAAACAGTCGCTATGCAGAAATTCCAAGAAGTTTAGACCAGCCATTGATCAGTTAACAGCTCGTAAGTGGCATGAGATTTGACGAAGTGACTGGCCAAATGGTAGTTCATTGCTAGTAATTCAGGTCCGCGGCATTTACCCATTGCATATTTGAGCAATCAGTTTGTATCCAGTAGGTAGGTCTGATAATACCTCAGACGAATGCTTGTCAGCTAACGCTTAAGGACTGCCACCAAATACCTCTGAAATCCACGTTTAACAACCTTCAAAATATCCTGTGTACCAATGATGAAACATAGGACCGACTATCTACTGGTGGGACTATCTGTTGTAATTCATTTATATCGATGGCTCAATAGGTGCTTAGAGTCTTGAGCATAAAGGCTTTACTGAAACGTACGGACAATTAAGCAAGCTTCAAGACGTGTTTTAAAATTAGTATATTATGTATTGTTTCGAAATAATATTTGGCTATATTCAGGCGATATCGTGTTGTAGTAAAAGGCCCCAAGTAGAATAGAAATTTTGCGGGGTATATATTCCAAGCTCGTAGGTAAAACAAATAAAAATAATCCCACATTGGATGTTATTTGTAAAATCAGCTCGTCCTCCTTAGCTTGATTGCAACTCCAGGTTTCTGTATTTCAATTAGGATTTTTGTTGCAATTTGTCGGATCTTACTATTAGAACATTGTATGTCATGAGAAAACCTGGTGCATTATCTGTCAGAAGGGATAAAGAAATAGGGTTGGTTCATAAAGAATGCACAAGAAATCCCATATCAGAATGGATTTGCGTGTTACCCATTTCTTCATAAAGTATACTTGGCATTTAAACAAAATGTATGCCGGCCCCAAGCGTGTCAACCCACCACCTCCACTGATTCAGCTGGGGAAAGAACTGATGTGGCCTAGCTACTATTTGGTCAACAACATGTAAATCTGAGGCGTTGGGTTTAGAAAAACAAGATGTGCGTCTAGGGAAGTTAACCGGAGATAGGATTAGTTTTAGCCTGGGTATGTTTTTCCAGGCTGCAGGGGTTGTCTCAGGAAACATCACAATACAGGACGAGAAATTGACGGTCCAGGCGAGTCTAGAATTTATCCACCTAAAAGGCCGATATTTCGACGGCAGACAGGGCTTTCCACGGTCGGCAGACTCGCAGAACGAAGAAATGTCGCCCGCAGTTCACCCGAATGTGGTGTTTTGAGATCGGGAGATGATGATCACAAATATGGAAATATAAATTGTGCAGTTTCAATAAGTGCCTGCTTTATTATCCATGTTTGGATAGAATTGAAGGTACAAAGTTTAAAGCACTCCAAACCGCCGGTATTTCATGGAGAAGAGAATAAGACGTGGAAGCTGTTATGGATAATCGAAGTGCCTGAGACCCCGTACAATGTTATCACCCGACGTCGTGGGTCCTCAAGAAGCTGCTGACTCTACTAACCATACGCATGAGAATCTGAAACCGAATTGCCATTTATATATATAGTGCAAACAGCAGCGGTTGAGAACTGAACGGGATCTATGTGTCGTAAATGATAAACACGCGGTTTATTTAAAAAGCAGTCATCGAGATCCAGAAATTTAACAGTGCGACTTCCAAGTTTGTTAACAATGATTCCAAGTGAAGGATGTCAATCGTTTACACTAAAATAAGACACATCAGAATTTTCCAATCAAAGCGTATTTGACCATATGTTACGGATTTGCACTGTTTTGGGGTGTATTTCCAGGGCAGTGTGCATAAAATTAATTTATTATCAAAGGAAGGTATTAACCCAACCATCAAAATTTTAAAAAAAAGTAGGAGCACAGGAGAAAAGAGAACGTTGTAAAGTTGCAACAACGTTATTGCTGGACCGTTAGAATATCGATGTCTTGGAGCAACCAAATGTAGACGACACCCAATTCTGTGCATCCAGTTGGCAACAAGTGAAGCTGAACACTGTGAGCCATTGTCACATACAAAAACTAATGGAAATGCATCCCTACCTAACACATTGTTCAATTCAAGTGGAGTAAAATCAGCATTTGGTTCCTTAGTCAGAAATGATTCCAGTCGCATTGAATAAGAATCCATCAGCACATTTACATAGACCTTCTGTAGAAATGGTCCGCGATGGCTGAATTCATTTTTGAATGAACACTGACTACGACGCCTATTATAGTATGTTCGGAACCGAAATATAATTAGGCTACAACCAAGCTAATCTCTAATCGTATTGTGAAAATCCGGATTGGAACTCAAATATTGCAAGGTATACATTATTCGGTCAAAAGGTGAAAACGTATTACAATGATCATTCAGTTGATACTGTGTGTGAAATCAGCAAAATAATGCTAATGTTATTATACCGTGTGTATTCAGCATGCACGCGGCTGGTGAGGGAATGAGATTGTACATTGTTTTAACAATGCATCCACAACACAAAGGCATCAGTTGACCTAAAACTGCTTACTGCGGATATAAGTAATGTACTCCTTGTTTACACATGAATTACAAATGAATTACATGCTGACTGCTTAACAACACAACTCACCCCCCCCACTGTAACGTAAGCTGCAGCGTTTCAAGTAACCGGGCTGGTGCAAATGATAATTAATTCCAACGAAAGCTGAGTCTCGCGCCATAACTTTTATAGCTTGTTAGATCAAAGTATTTGATATACAGCACTATATAACATTAAAAGTTTAATTCATGAAGATCAGTCACCGCTTCCCCCAATGTCATTGGTCTACAAGATGCGGCAAGTATTTGCTTCACTTATGACTGTCGATAGACCAATATGAATGACTATGAAATCAGTAAACGCGCTTCGGATGCAATATACCCCACGTTTCAGAGGGTCTTGCCACTAAGCGACCATACAACATTTGTCGTCCCGCCTCCAGGTTTAACCCACAAGTCATTGGTCGCGCAACCAGGAGTTTCCACGCAAACACAACCAGCCTTGTATTAATACCGTGTGTTCAGGTGCACTGGGAGCAGCAGCAAGCCGACTCACAGGACTTTTACCTCAGTTTTACTAGCGTTGCTTAGAGCAGAACTAGATTCCAGCTATCTGAAAGCTTGGAATAATAACCCCGACTCACATAGATGGAACTAGAAGTAAACTCTCTAAATACCACCCAGCGCCTATTCTACCTATAATCTCCTGAGTCATGTAATCCATCGTTGCCAGTAAAATTTTGGGTAATATGGAAAACTACTACATCATACCGGGCGAGCAGCAAGACTTCCGTCCAGCGTTATCAAGCCAAACAAACTTATAATCTCACGCATTAATGGTTCTGATCCATTTGACGCTGGAAATTAGATTGTTTTCGGAGACTTTCCGTAGTCTAGATCATCGGATGTTACTTTTCAAAGTCCAGCATTGTGAGATCAGTGCACCTCTTCTAAGCTGCTTCGGCAACCTTCTACTGTAACGGCAACTATTGCTTACAGTTAAGATCGCTTTACCGGACGCCATATAAGTCGAATGTGGTGTGCCACGAGCCTTCGTTCTTGGCCCACGATGGTTTTGTTGTTAAGTAATTACCACGCACGGGGCACTCGCTTCAGGCTTACGCATGTTTGCTGATAATGTCAAGAGTAGTCACAGTATTCAGTTCAATGCCGACCGACAGCTACTTCAGAGTGACCTAGGCACGGTAAGACAATAGTCATCCCTAAATATTGCACATTTCGACATGAAATAATGTAAGGAATTCTCCATACAATATCAGAGTAAATATTCACACGGACTCCGTACGAGTGTACTGCAAAAATTAAATGTCCGCTTTGACTGGCGTCTACTAATTAAAGATGACTGTGCCACTGCAGTAAAGCCAAAATGCCTCGAAGAATGGGAAGCAAATAACGAGCTGTTGCAACGAGCGTTAGGACTAATTAATATTCTTATTTTTCAACATATGCTCAGCACTATGTTCACCTCCATGTTGAATATGCAAATCAAGCTTGGCGTCCATGGCTGAATGTGCTAAACTAGCCTCTATGTCGGGCATCCAAATGCACCATTAGAATGCTCCACATATCATACGATCAGAGGCTGAAACGACTGGGCCATTCAGCCGTCGATATCGCAGATCACGAGGCGACCTGAGTATCGCATACTTGATTTCGTACGAACACACTTGTGTGCCGCTCTTTAGTGCAACTCAGCATTAATACAAAATGGAGAGGTCACTCGATGAAACACTTAGACAATATGGTCGAATGGGTTGCCGCAGGAATGATGTCACTGCACCCGTTGCCCATGCATTGACAAAAACAGTATATGAAAGCTGTTTGGCAGACGCACGTATCTACTTATACTATGTTAGTTAACGCTAAATTGGTGTGTACATTGGATTTATTTTCTTTTACATGTAAGCGATTTCAGAACTACATCGGATAAGCGATGCATCTTTCTTTTCCACTTTAACTAATATGCAATTAATAACAATATGTATATATTAATATAATCACCACCTACTAAAGGCACGTAAAAAACAACGCTTCTTAAGTCCTACAAATTAATTGTTTATTATGTATTGCCGACGAGTCAAAATGATTGCCGGTGGTTATGGCTTCTGATCCTTGCGAATTCAAGAGGCTACTCACTTCTGCATCCGCTGTATAAAGCAAAATGCTTTTATGCTTCATTCATCCTCAGGCGTATGGACTGCTGGTGGTATATCCTTTATTGTCAAAAACGCAAAACTGACGACTTATACAACACATTTCTCGTAAGTTTACGGTTGCTATTAAGATGTGTACGGTGACCTGCGGATGCGCTTTGGCGGACGCCCACGACGATGTTGTGAGCGCATTGACATCGGCAGACTGGTGAAGCCAGCTGTTCTGAATGCGTATCGAAGTACTCTGTCATGCGAGTTGGATAAACGCTCACTGGATGCAGTTGAAGCTCACTGGTCTCTTATTCACCAGACCTTACTAGCAGCAGGATAATCCTCATGTGGTGTCTCTAATCGCCAACATGGACTGTGGGTATCTTCATAGTCTGTGAAATTTATCGATGCTCGCCGGCATATTCCGGCTGGAAGCGAACACAATGAAACTCGCAAAGAGCTCCGGGCGAAACTCCGTGCTAGCCTGAAGAGAGACCGCGAATCCTGGTGGTCTCGTCGTGCAACAGAGATGGAAATGGCCGCTGCCCTTGGTAACCATCGTGAGTTATTCCGTCTTATACGGGGAACGGGCAGCAGGAGACCTGGTGTTAGTGAAACTATACGTGACGAGAGTGGACAGCCTATCCACAACTTATCAAAACGCCTGGAACGCTGGGCTGAGCACTTTGAAAGGCAATTTAATCGGTCGGAATTGTTAGATTTCTCGCCGACCAGTGATCGCCCTGCTCCGTGGGCTGTCCCTTTGGATCCACCCTCTCGCTCAGAAGTCGAACATGAGATCGGACACTTGAAGTTGAACAAAGCCGCGGGACCTGATGACCTTTCTCCAGCCCTCTTCAAATTCGGGGGACCTGCTCTTGTGAATGATTTACACGAGTTACTAGTCAAACTGTGGGAGCAGGAAACTGTCCCAACCGATTGGAGCCGGTCCATTATAGTCCCAATTTTCAAAGGAGGCTCACGATCGGAATGCGGCAGCCATAGAGGAATCAGTCTGATCTCCATCGCCTCCAAATTGCTTGCCTCTGTCATTCTTCACAGACTGATTGGCACTCGTGAAAGCCAGATTCGCGAAGAGCAAGCTGGATTTCGCCGAGGTCGTAGCTGCATTGACCACATCTTCACTTTGCGTCAGTTGTTGGAGCACCGTCACATATATTGGCGGCCCACCGTTGTCGTATTCCTCGATATCAAAGGTGCATTCGATTCGGTTGATAGACATGCACTTTGGGACTGTCTACTCAGGAAAGGTGTACCTGAGAAATATGTGAACATTATCCGAGCAGTATATGCTCCTAGCTCGGGCAGAGTGAGAGCTTACGGCAGGTTGTCGTCGCCCCTTAATATCTCCAGCGGTGTGAGACAAGGATGCCCGCTGTCACCTTTCCTCTTCAACTTCGCTGTTGACGAAGTAATGGAAATCGCGTTTACAGGACACGACTTAGAAGGTGTGGAGCTACTCCCAGGAGAACGACTTCTTGACTTAGCGTATGCTGATGATATTGCCCTGATCTGTGACAACTCACCAACATGCCAAGCGGCACTGGACAGAATAGCACTAGCTGTCCGTCACTTCGGGCTTTGCTTCACACCCTCGAAGTGCAAAGCGTTTCTCCAATATTGGTCTGGACCGCCTCCTACGCTCACCCTTGGTGGGGATCAGCTAGAAGTCGTTCAAAAATTCAACTATCTGGGAAGTTGTATCAGCGCCCGTGGGATTGAAGATGAAATCACGAATCGTATAGCAAAAGCTCGGGGCGCTTTTGCTAACCTTCGCCACTTATGGCGCCAGCGCGACATCACTCTCACCCTGAAGGGTAGAGTGTGCAATGCAGCAGTACGTTCGACCCTATTGTACGGTTGTGAAATCTGGCCGCTTAAAGCAGCGGACCTGAAGAGGCTAGTTACCTTCGACCACAGGTGCCTTCGTAATTTAGCTCACATCTGGTGGGAACACCGCGTGAGCAACGAGCGTGTTCGACGCCTTGTTTATGGCACAGGAAAAGGAACTGAACCGCTCAGCACCGTTATTTCAAGCATCAGGCTCCGATGGCTCGGCCACTTGTTACGCATGCCAGCCCACTGACTTCCGCGACGTGTGTTGTTTGCGCGCCGGGGTTTTGGATGGAAGAAGAGGAGGGGTGGCCAAGCGATGACTTGGTCCAGAGGAATGAAGGCCCTCACTTCTGAGCTGGCCTCGGTTGGAGCGTCTCGGCTCCCTGGTTGGGGTCCGAAAGACGATGAACACATTTGGTTGGACACACTTGCTGCTATGGCTAGGAGCCGACCTCAGTGGCGTTCCTGCTGTGAGTTTCTTTGACCCACCCCATCCTTCTTAGCCTCCCCCTCCAACCACGATCTCATTATTTAGCTTTATATAATCTGGCATAATATTTCTTTCTTTTTGGGTGCACAGCAGCCGGCTGGTAGCTTACCGGAACGATGCCCATCCGTTACCGGTAGCTCAGCCAGCTTGCACCAGTTGTTTTTTCTCTCCTTTTTTCTCTTTGTATTGCGGCACAGTAGCTGAGGTGTTCCCCACCTCTAGCTAACGTGTATGATGATGATGATGAAGATGTGTACGGACAGCCTGGCTAAGATGACCTGCCATGGTTTCTGTCATTCCCATTGCACAGCGAAATCCCATTGCGTGAATTGAGCAAGACAAAGCGCTTGACACAAAAACTGAGTGATAGATTTCGGCCGTAAACACCATCATCATAGTTATGTAGTTGCGGTCCAAAAACGTTCAACTTAATGTTTCATGCTCTTGCTTATGTAGCTTGTCTAAGAGAAACAAGCAAACTGCTCCACTCAAAAATTTGATGTCCAGTGACTATGCAGCATAATAGTGCATATTTATCTCACATTGCAAGCAAACTGTTTTTTATTCGCGCGTTTCTGTCGTTGTTATCTCTCATCCGGATGGCTTCTGGTACGACAACTTCGCCGTTTACCAACATACTAAGTTTCTTCTTCAATAAAAGTCTCCTTCTTAATGTCACTACTTGTGTCTGATATTCAACCACGTCCACATTCGAATTAACGATTTTTAATGCAAATACGGGAAAGCGTAACATATCATGTCGATGAGTACCATGAAAAATATATGACCATGACATGACTAACTTCAGTGAATTGTCGCACATGATAGACAAATCCTCTTCAGTCCACCTCCTAACTGAAAACTTCTGCTAATGGTAGCTACAGTGATCGCAGGGTATTATATATATTGTTCCCTACAAACGCGATGTATGTTATTGCATTTGCTTCTACAAATTATGTTAATAATTTGTACTGCTTTTTATAACCTTACCTACTAATTAGGTTTATCTGCGCCTAAAATTATCATTTATTTCTCCTTTGTGTTAATTTAATGTTGTTTGCATTTCAAACATGCTGTCCAGCTGCACTTCATGTTAATTAACTTCATTTTTGGAAACAACTCTTACACCTACCAACCGGGGGACAAAGTTTTCACCTTCACAATGGTCGTGCATCAGCCTTGCTATTACGACAGCTGAACGTAAACGATAAACATGAGGCGAAAATCTATTACCAAACCTGAATTTTAAATAACTTTACGTCTAAAAATACGTTAGGGCATAAGTTTTAGCATTAATTCATACACAACTACCAGAGCACGTTAACGTGGTCAATCAAATCTGCAGTATGCTGAACCAGAAATTTGAAGACGAAACGTAAATTCGTTGATTATGCAAAGCTGGTCAGGGAATGAGAATTAGGAACATATGCCTCTCTATCCTAACAACCATATCTCGCGTACACAACTTGGTTTATTCTATTTGTGTTAGTTTTCTTACTGATTATTATCCCGGAGTTAATGTGAAGTGTATGTAGCTACTAGGAACCATTCAACCAGTTCACAAACATAATCAAGAAAGCTTCGCTGTTAACTTTCCCTCTTTTATATGCTGCCAAATAATCCTTCTGTTTTGCTGCCCAGGTCATTATAACTGTTGAGGAAACTGAAGCTATGCGGATGCGTCAAGCAACCAATTTTTAAATCAAGTTTTTATGCATACCACAAGAGCTGTGATTTTGTGATTATTCACTAAGTAAAAACGCATCGATACTACACGCAAGGCGACTTTTATAAAACAAGAGGGTGACTTAAAAGTAACGCAGATAAATATAGAGCTGGTAGTCGCAACGTGTACCAAAAATATGTGCTTACCGTAGAAAGCATTTGAAGGCCGTATTTGTAAAGGAAATACGCAACTCTGCCCAGGTAGCTTCCATGATTCCAACAATTTAACAGCTATCCATTCCATCGCTGTATTTTCCTCAACGCTTATGTTCAGTAGCAAATTCAGCCTTGCTAATAGTTGCGGAGGATTGTTAACTGACTCCTCAAGGAATTCCACACGACATTTCATTTCCGACTGGAATAGAAACCCGCCAACGATTAGCATGATAAATCTGAGCGATCACATGATCTTGGACAACGTAATGCACGCAGTTAAAACTTAGGTTGCTCAGTTTTACTAAGTGTTATTTAGAAACCTTCATAGGTATTTCTCACATTATAACCTTATGCATTATAAGGAGATTCTAATGGCTAAAACGATATCAATTGCTTTACTCACATCTGAATATTGGATATGAATCTGTATGGGAAAAGACTGTTAATCAGCCAATTTTGTGGTTTCCATAACAATACCTCATGCGTAAACCTTTCCTTACATAAACCACGAATGGCTGTTCAGCTACACTTCGAATCACTACTTAGTTATTGGCCGAAGTCAGATGACAAGCTATGTGCTAAAAGCAATGCACAATGGACTTAGGTCTGCTCCATATATTAAATCGTCTGTTTCATATCATTAGCCAAGGTTACTTTATTTGAGCGCAAGTAATAGTTGAAATCTTGAGGCACACATAATGATAAAATTTGGTAGGAAAAGGCATAACCCACTTAGGAATATATTGCAGCTTTTTGATTTCATGATATTGAGAGATAAAATTAATTCTGCAGTTCGGGTTAGTAACGTTGTTTGGATGCAAGGAAGTTTAAACAGTACCAAATGCATCTAGCTGTTCCTTAAAGAAAATTTAAAACAGACTCAGATATACCGATGAATATATTTGCACAAGTGCCACACAACGGAAACAAACCACTGGATCCGGAAGAATTTCGAACGAATGTGCGACCTTACTTCTAAATTTCAATGAAAAAGAAAGGTCAAAAAGTGCTTTTAGCAAACATTATTCTGTATTTCAGGTATTTAAAATCACCTTTGATTTTATAACCGTCCAGTTAGAACATCTTAAAGAAATTGACCGAATTCATCAAAAATAACCTGGAACACTAACGCGATTTATGCAATCTCAAGTAATTGACGAATGTCCAGAGCAACTGGAGATTTCACTTGAGCAGTGAATACAACAAACCCTTATATAAGGGATGCAACGACTCCGTGAATGAACTGTTCCGAATAAAGCCCGTCACAAAAAATGGCTTTTGGCGAATAATTTTACTTTGATGTGTCCAATCAACATTTGTTACATTGTGGGTCAGCCAGAATCAATTGGTTTATTTAGAGTGCAATTTCTGAGTAAGCTGTAGCAGTATTAACTGCTTCCACTTTCGAAAAGGATGCTTAATGTTATCCACCGATGATGATCATTAAGTTGTTTCATGCAAAATTGATTACCTTTATGTTTCCCTTAAAGCTAGCAGTTAACAAATCAATGGTAATTTTATGTACTTAAGCATTCCAGAAAAAGTAAACTTGCCTCGCTTGCGAAAAGACCGCAGATATTGGTTTGTTTCGCTGCGACTAGCATGGTTGTGTCAACATCTTTGGAAAATATATAACAGCACATAGTGAAGTGAATAGCTTTCTTGTGATGGCATAAAAACGGCATAATTAACATACACACGCGCATCAAGTTATTTCGAACTAGCGGTTATCTTACAAAGACAGATTATGAAGCTGGAAAAACATAGTTCAGCTGAGAAATCGAATGTTATTTTTGCTCGTTTGCAAATTAATGTGTAATGATAAGTATGCCCCACGCTTGTGTCAAGTGAAACCATCGAGTTGACAATTGGCTATTGCATTCAGCAGCGAAGAAACGGAAAACTCACGGAGCTGTTTGAAACTGCTCGCTGCTGATGGAAGGATGGAAACTGGGCAGC
The DNA here is from genome assembly GCA_944474145.2 of Dicrocoelium dendriticum. Lineage (NCBI taxonomy): Eukaryota > Metazoa > Platyhelminthes > Trematoda > Plagiorchiida > Dicrocoeliidae > Dicrocoelium > Dicrocoelium dendriticum. The sequence goes on from OX104069.1 coordinate 11,107,214, forward strand.
ATAATCTCATTATTTACCTAAAGAAAGGGCTTTGTATATATAATTATCTTAAAGTAAGTTTTATTGCATCGCATTGTTGAAGAAAATAATCTAACAACTAAGTCGCTATTCCATATTTACGGGGAGAGAAAATAATCTGTAATACCCGGAAGGGTTTTCACTGACTGATGTAATGGTGTGTAACCAGCGATAGCATTTTAGAGGCAAATATTGACTTGCACTTACTAGCAGTTACAAATAAATAAAAATGTGTACATACAAAGCAAAACTTACCGTGCTTCACGGGCCAATACATCCCAACAATTTGAATAGAGAATTTATTCTGATCGTAAGCGATATTTCTGATATATCGCACTGGATCGATCCAGTTTTCCGGATATTCCCACGACACATATTCGGGGTTGCAGTACAAGGTTGCACATTCATAGACATTTGTTTGGTTAAACTCCTTCTCGCATTTCGGACCTATCAGTTCGACATCATTATTTGCAGTATTGGAGAACTGGATCAGAGATAAGAACATCAATTAATGTGTCGGATTTTTCAAAACTGTAAGTTTACGTGCTTCGAAGAAAGTCAATTTATAAAGCCTGTAACCTACATATAGGTGAGCTCAGCGAAGTATATTTTGTGATGAATTCATTCAAATTCAGATGGCATATCTTATATATATACTAGTACATAAAGTCAAATAATAAACGACATTTGTTCACTATTGAAAATCTTTGTATTGCTATTTCCAAATCCAGCCTAAGATTATTGATATATTTCGGACAATCTATTCCAGCCAATTCGTGTAAATAAACAATAAGCTTTGACTGTTTTACTCACTATGTCAAGCGCGGTTTGCAAGTGTTCCAACTCGGTCCATATTTTCAGCATATATCCTGCAAAACCGAATTTGATTAGGCCTCAAGCAGGGATGCCGTGGTGTGTACTGTTGAGTGGCAATATCAAGACGTACTTTGTTTGCTGGATGAACCTCATGCAATATTTTGCCTGCTCTCTATGTGTACACCGCCTGCTCCTTACTGCGATAGAACTATATACTAGGGATCGGCTTTCGCGATGAGGAGCGGTGACATTAAACCTTCAATGAGTAAACCTTCCTTTGTGATTTTTAGTTGACCACATGCGCGTTACTTTGTACGTGACGAAATTCAGGCAAGTCAAGCAAGCTAAGCTTTCCGATTAAGACCGTATTATATGTGTTGCATATTTTTCAAGATGTGAAGCAATGTATACATGTGTTTCTGAAGCCTTTAAGAAATATCTATTTCAGACTGCTGCGTTCATGCTACAAATTAAACAATTTTGTCGAAAATGATTTAAAATATATACTGATTTCGTAATGTACAATGTATATCAGTGAGAACTCTGAACAAATCATCACTGTGTATAGGTTGGTCAGGAACGAGATTATTTGAGATTCCTTATTTGGTTTATCGTACAAACTGACTGAATCGGCTACTTGCCTTCTAGTCATGTGCACATGACACATAGGTGACACAAATCCATCACATGCTTTCCAAAGTGGTTAATAAAATTCAGTAGGAGTGGCTACATTATATCATTTGTTGGGAAGAAGCAACTTTTGTAGCAGTTCCAAGTTATCACAATAGCTGAGGTAGGCGTACAATATTAGCATGTACGTGCTGTCTTGTGTTGCATAATTTTCAAAGACGCAGTAAAGTCAGAAACGCTGAATAAGTTGTAACATGACTTACCGAAGCACCCTTGTGGGAGTTCATCATCTTAAAAAATACGCCATAAAAAATTAAATATAAAAGTTAGCAGTATATTCTCGAATCTTTCGAGACAAACGATAAGCAATTATGTCACCAAGATAACTGTATTTTGAGCGATATTTGAATTTCTATGTCAATTCGCTTCCAGTTGACTTTAAGTATTGTAAGGCGTCCGTAAATGCAACCTACTTATAAATGAGAGTCCAGAAACGTAGACCATTTGCATAAATTATTTAACTCAAGCTATTAAGTATTTTGTTTGCGCATAAATAAAAGTGCGGAACTATATAATTTTAACTCACCTTCGTTAAAATTATCTTTAAGAATTGCGGGAATTGCTCGTGAACTACGATACCCTTGCCATAGCAACCCGCTACTGTTCATCACAGCATTGATCTCGCAAGCGCACGCCAGTTCTTTTCTCCTGGGCTCATAAAACCACTTGTGAACAACACAATCCCCGTAGGAAGTTTGCATTAAATCGGAACGCTAAGTGAATCCAAAATGATGATGAATTAGAGTCGTTGAACATGGCAACATATATATTATACCAAAACACAAATGAACTGAAGGTTTCAATGGGCCAAGTCAAGTAGGTATTTCAGCCAAATATGCCAGGTCAAAAACTCGCGGGAAGTATATCAAAAGTTAAAACGTTAAAAAAACATAATTACTTATCTATATTTTATAACTATTTATATATGATTTATAAAGTATATAAATAATTAGTTATGGTATTGAACATAAACACCAACTTGAATATTACAGTAGGATTCCATGTTAGTTCCAATTCTTTTATTCATGAAATCGTTGTAAGGCCTCGCGTCCTCCGCAACCGTGATTGACAGGAACCCTACAGTGAACAGAGGTCAAACAAACGTTTAAATCTACACATCGATTATGCACTGGTTTGTTAATTGTCTACAGAACGTTTTGCCAGAATAACCTTACGGCGTTAGCGTTTTGTACACCAATGCATTCGTTGTTTTAAATTGTTATCTGCAAGAAATTGCAAAATTAGTGAAATTTGCTAGTTTTGGACATATTTTGCATCGCTTAAATGCAATAAGTTTAGACTACATAATAAAAATCCGTAAAAAAATTTAAATATAGCGAAGCCTTTATGGAGTGCGCTTTACATTGTATTGTACGTGTTGCTTATTTACACCACTCAAAATAATGCCTCCTTATTTGATGACCCTTTTGAGCACCGAATAAGTAACTTGCAACTAGCCCAAGCGATCGTTTACAGCTGACGTCGAAACATATGTTGAAGAGAGAAAACTGATTTGGTGGGAAATTGTAGTACCTTATCAGATCAAGCCTATTGGTTTTGACAAGACAAAATAGTTTTATTGTCACAAAAGCGTAAAAAATTCATTCCGAGTTCGCTGTCAAACATGGGAGTTGTCTTACCATCAATCGATGAACGGCCGAGGGTAATGAGAAAGCATCTCATGAGTAAAAAACAACTATAGTTTTAACTCACTGCTGGAGGCACCAAGGAGGCAGTTTAGAATGCATGCAAATACTGCAGTCAGCATTATATGGATCTTGTCTAGACCAAACCGAATCGTTTTGTGTATAGAACGATTCCGCCTGTTGCATTAATGATTAATTTATCTAAACGCATCCGTACGGACCAGCAGAATAAATAGCCTATCACGGAAGAGTTCATAGCTAAGCGCCTAGACGGACCAATTGAGAACGCTTGAGATGTAACCTGTCAGGCTTACACTGTGCCTTTTACGGTTGTTGATGAAGACAACAATATTGGTTTACTGCACTCAGTGAGGATGATATTAAACCACGTTTCTACAAACCGCACCTACAGACACACGAAGCAAAGCCTCGGCACATAAAGTCCAGTGGCAACTTTCTACTGCAAATACATGGTTAATTTGAAAATTGAAAGCTTACGCAGCTCCAATCATGTAAGTGGCTACAATGACCCAAGTGATCAAATTTTATTCTTCATCCTGGTCGTAAGAACACTGACGAAACAAGCAAAAACAAATCCCTCAACACAAAATATAAGCATAAATACAGTACACCCACAGAAATCTTCAAGGAGACGGCAAATCTCAAAGTAATTACTCAGTTGTAGTGAAATATCCTTAGCAGAAGTCGCACGTTTTCCGGCTGCAGGTCTAAAATTGACCAAACGATACGCCATGGAGTATCATCAAAAGCGTGTAACGCGCAAAGTGCACTCAACTTTCTCTTTCATGAAGTCATTCACTTGCTAAGCTGAAATTATGCATGTTCAATGGGGTAGGAATTACAGCATCCGGTGGTAACCCCATCGGCATCCAACTGCAGCCGATGTGGTTCTCTCTGACACAATGCTGCCGAACTCAGTCCTTCAAAGACCTATGTTTATTCCCCAAACTCAAATCTAAAATTGCAGCAAGTTTGCCAAAACACATAATTCGACTTACATTGTGTGTTCACATCCGTAAACAAGAAGACTTTGAGGCCATGCGTTTCCCCTCTGCCTCAGTTCATCAGATAATGAGTAATTCATAAGAAAGTCGGTCAAACCGTATACAGTAAAGGAACCCGATACTTACATATCCCTGTAGTATTAAGCCTACTGGTTTGATCCTTCATGCTACTCTGATAGGACGCTTTTATCACATCCTTACTTTGCACGAGCACTTGCCCCTCCACACTGCAAGGCACTCTGTATAATTTACCACTCCCTGTTTTATTATCTGCGCCTGTGGCAGTTGCCTTCTTACCCCACGCCCAGTGACGGTCTACCTAAAATCCCCATCGGGGTCTCCGGTGCCGTCTCAAATGCAATCGAAAACTTCTAAAGATTTTTCCTCCAAAATTTAATTCGCATGACCTTGTAATGACATTCGCAGTCACCACATCAATCTTTCGTCTGCTGGGTACTGGATGATCCCAGAATTCCTCCGCAATGTTGATTTATAAAATACCCTTGTATTACGGTCGTTTCTGAGAGGTAATTTTCTTCTTATTTTTTCAGTGGCATCTCATATGGCGAAACTGTACTAAAGGTTATGGCAAATGCTGGCATCAAATGTTACTCCTTCGGCTGCACGGTGGTTGCATATGGCTCTGACCGATTCCTTTAAAGGATTGTTGCGATGCATAGGCATGGGCCATTAACGGTATCTCTAGCTCTTGATAGCCGTTACTTTACCAGAGTCGCTTCCGACTCCACAATTTCCTTCGATGGTTTGCTTAGCTGTTCCACTAATTCTCACTTATTAACCGAGGCCTGGATAGCAACGTTGTTAATCTATGGACCAGCGTCGGAGCAAAGCACCTCCGATATTCGGTGACGCACGAATTGGCATCTGCGTTGGTGGAGTATTGCTTCTGTGGTCGTAGGGCAGAGTAAATCGAATTCATCATAATCACTTTACTAAGTAACCGTGAGTAAATAATTTTCCTTTTTCACAGAATAAATTCATCGTAACACTCTCCACTGGGAAATATGCAGCATCATTGTTTCAATCGTCTACAGGATGTTGTGTTAATGACACACCCCACAAGTCTACGCATGTTCTCTGTCTTGACTGGCCAAATGTCAAATCTCTTCTCGAATAATGGCACATGTGGCAACCAGGTGAGCGCTATGAACGTGTTTCAGCGATTCTTCACGGAGCAGTGAATTGATAAGACTATGGCTACGCTTGGACTGCAAAGCATCCTAGAGAGATTGCTCATTGAGAAAAATGAAAAGGGATGCTAAGTACTTAAGAAGTTGCTACTATATCTCGAAACACATTTTTATACAAAATCTCGCAAAGCTGGTAACGTAGCCTCTTCCTCTTTATGACTCCATATTTCTTTTAAACCAAATGAAGTTACTACAAGTTGATGTAGTAGGTTAACCACTTCCATTTATCCCGCATGATGCTCGGCTACCGGTAGACAGTTCCTTGACAGTGCATCTGCTATGAAATTCCGTTCCCCTGGAGTGTAGACAATATTCATATCGTACCTTTGAAGCCGGATAAGTATACGCTTAATACGACGAGGAACGTTCTACGGCGGACTGCTGGCTATAGGCAAATTTATTCGTAGTTTACTGAAGATTAATATTAGGGGTACACGTTTATCAGTAGAATTTCATTACATCTGACTTTGTCAAGGAGGCATCGTACACCCAGAAAACAGGAATACGATTGTTCCCATTATGGGATTCGTCAGCAGTGCGCAGTGCATCTGGTCCTTGTAGGGCCGGAACCCGCAACTTGACTGTGGCCAGTATGTGGTTGAGAACACTGAGCTACGTAGGAAAGTAATAATGTCGTGCCTAAATATAATAATACGCCGCTGACTCCACTGACGTACACATTAGTAATATGCAGAATACACGATATCCACACACAAAGAAATGACGAAATATAAGCTAACATTTAACTTACAGCATTATAAGTAGCTTGATCTGCATGCCCACTAGAAGAAACTAGCGGAGAATGCTGTATAGAATAAATAGGAGCATTACGAATCGACACTAACTTGAACAGCCATCACACGCACACAAAAACTAGGTGCGGCCATTCTATCCCTTCAAGGAATTTCAAAAATTGAGCGACGCTATATCAGGTTTAGCAAATTTGACACGTCTCTTTATACTGCACCCCGTAACGCAGTGTATTAAACCACAGAGCAGTAACAGTTGGGTTGCTTGTTCTGGCATCCAAGACCCACATTTATTGCGCTCTTCTGACGGTTCTCGAAAGGATGACACAGCAGTAATGTTACTTTCCGTGTATTTGATGGACATATGAATGTATTGATGAGGTTAATACTATCGGATTGAGATCTACTAATACTTCTTGATAATGAGAACGGTAAACTATTCTAACGCAGAAAATGACATTGTGCAAAAATAATAGAAGAAAGTGTTCCCATACAGAATTCCCAGGAGCGCAGCAATGGATTCTGGGTGCAGAATTGGATAATGTGCATAGGACTGCAGCTGGAGTCATAAGAGGATCAAACTCTAGTGTTTCAAGGGAGATTGGGACCATATGGTGTTCACAGATAGGAATGTGTCTAGATAATGGGAGAAGCATCTGATAAGCCCAATGTAAAATCAACTTCAAGTTGTGGTATTTAGAACTTGTCAAACATATTCACAACACAACTAATCCAAAATATAGCGTCTCGCCAGTCGAAAGTCCATTTTACCAGTAGATAGAGAAGCAAGACAGAGGTGTATCATTTGTAAACTATGTCTGTCTCACTAAAATTAACTATGGTTCAAAGCGGGTTAACAATGAAGTGAACAAATTGCAACCTCTTAGGAAGTAAAGAGCTATGGAAGTGAAGTAAATTGGTGCATTTTCTAAACACTTCGATGTACAATATGTTTGAATATCTCAAGCTGCTTTTATGACGAAGAAGCAGTACAATTTCAGTGGCAAGTGATGGGGTATTTGAGAAAACGTTAACGTCGTTTAAGACGTATTGATGGGGATGTATGCATCTTAAATCGTTGGGGTATAATATTTTAGATTTTCAACCTGTTGTCAATGATGTTTCTGATCCTCGACTTATGACTACAAAAGCAAAATATACGGGCTTACATATTTATGAGCTGGTGTGAAGGCAGTTGCAATCGCTAACGAATAGTTTAACTCATGATGCTGTTCATTCATATATTAGGACAAGACTCGGCACGATACAAATATATCCACGGCAACGATTAACTACGAGATTTAGGCTTGAATCTCTTTTAGAAATTTCAGAAATTAACTAAAGTCTGAATAGGCAGAACTAGCACAGAAAGATCTCTCCAAGTCTCCCAATAAATTCGGGTAATTCAGTATTTTATTAAGTCAGCAGAACAAATATATCAAAACGGATCAGATCGCAAACAGAATGATGGCTCTCGATATTCTTTAGAAGGGCGGAAACATTAAGACTTATACAAACGCCTGCTGAAGTACACTTTTGCCATTTGGGACATTTCCCCCATGGTACTAAATTGCAAGCCAATGCATCCCAGGCGGATCGATAAGTAGAGCTGCAGCTAATTTGTGCTGGGCAAACATGTGTCAGTGTAGCCAACAACAATGACATCATGTATATGGTGCAGCAATATCGCTGCGCGTTCTCTTTATATTGAATGCTGTCATTTTCTTGAAATTGCACGGAAATAATTATTCGCAAACATGTTTGAAGAGGTACATGTGGTTGATTGTAAGAAAAAGGTGTATATTGCTTTTGTCATGTTTTATTGCGCCTGAAATTTGTTGACTAACATACTTGTATTTTCTACTGTAGTTGATTCGATTGCATCCTGATATGAAAAGCAATAACGTCGAAAACCCATGAAATCAAACAATATGTACTATACAACACAAACATACGTTTCCTTACGCGCATCCAACTGTAACTGATGGTTGTTTCTTGCCGGTCGATTTCCTGATAACCATCCACTAAACGATAACATTTGAACCACAGGGAGGGTCAAAGGTGTACTAATGGAAGGCCGTTCACTCGCAGCGCTAAAGTTTTGCATGATATTAGGTGGCAACGATACTAAGTGTGCACCAAGTAAGTGTTTCATCGAGTGTCGCGGAAAAAACCAGGTGGACAAAAATATCGCCCCCACATTGTCCTCGAAGACTACAGAGACATAATGTCACATGATAACCAGGAATCCCACTGCGAAGCTCGCCAATGAATTGCGAATTCCAGTTGCGTGGAAATACCACTCAACCTTCATCAGCTAGTCATCTTAAATATCACCAGATTCAGCGGTGCTTGTGTACGTGGCAAACTCTACGCTACCCTTTGCATATCCTTTCAGTATCCTTACACCAACTATAATGTTAACAGTAGTAATTTTACTGTAAACACGGTCAGTCGTGAATCTGCAATAGTTGACTGACCAGTCCTGCTTTGTGTATCTCATCCGGTGCTCATGGTGTATAAGCGCAATTACATATGAGTGCAGTTTAAATATGTGGTAGGCTTTTGGAAACTTAGGCTATGTATCCTTCATGATAAGAAATATTTTGCCTGCGCGCGCCCAGCTCTCTTTGCTCGGACGACATAGGACTAATGAATTGAGACAGCTATCATGGATTTCGCGGAACACCTAACTCCGTTCTTCCAAAGATGGTTTGATGAAATGCAGCTTCTTACATGATGGACACAAGAAACTTGCACCATATTTTATCAAGGGTAATGATCGTGCGGAGCTATAAAATAAGCACTAGTTTTATCGCTACCGGAGATAATTGGTATTTTATCGAGATAATCATGAGATGCCTTAACAGTAACAAATTCCTGGTATCACAATAACATGGGTTTCTTCGTAACATGTTATACAGAACAAGCTTACACCCAACGCGAGCAAGCTGGACGGTATACGTATATGGCAGATTTGATTTCTACATCGCTTACCTGCATATGTCAATAACTCTTCATCAAATTGACCAGCGCATTCTTCTTCATAAGTTCTAGTGCCATGTAAACGGGTTATCTGTCCTGTAGATGATAAACCAAGTTCTCATTCAAAAGAATCTGAATGTGCGAGTGCGCGATTTGATTAACACCCTGATTGAATCCCTAGGTAGTACTTTACCGTTTTCAGACGATGTTAAGCCCTGGAAGGACAGCAAGACAATGTTCACAGGTCACTAGAGAGATAATGGAAGACCATATGTGGCCATCCGAATACCGGTTACAATTCAACTTGGCCAAATGCATTTCATATTGCATCAACGCACTTAGGAACATCGATCTGAGGACTAACAGTTGTAGCATGCCATCCAAAACAGTGTCCTCGAATAATTATGCAGGATGAGGATGGCTGGTCGAAAGTGGCTTAAAATTAATGCAGATGATCAGTCAACCCGCGGGGGTTTCGGGGGTCGTTCAGCAATTTACAATGATATACGTCGCAGCAAATGCTGTACACGTATCGGACGCCCATGTGGGATACGCGATTCAATATGACGTCCCTGGCGAGAACACGACATAACACCGTTGCAGTATTCAGTGCTTTGTGGATAACCATTTATTCGCCAATGTCAGCTCAGCTCAGTACACAAAACGCCTTGCTATAAATGGCATGTTCAAATACATAGATAACGACAGTCAATAAATAATGCTAACAAACGGTAAAAAGTTGGTGCTTGACATGTCCCGTATGGTGTGTAAAGTGAAAAAGATACATCAACGGATAATGGATGCGTCAATTCAGGCGATTACAGGTTTGACTGCACTGCCTTATAAAGGGAGTTTGGAATGAGAATGTACACACCCATAGCAATTAGGGGAGTGTTCATTGATCACATAATAGGTGAGCAAAATTAAAAGATTGCAAGGACGACGCTTACATGTGTGAAACTATCTTGGTTTCACAGGATACAGAAATCCCGTTTCTGTAGTAGTAGCGTTTATCGAATTTCGTGCAACGTGTTTAGAGTGACTCATTATCGAGTAGGGTTATGGCACTATCCACAGTCTGTTGTGCATTAGTGCCAGCATCTGGTGGTCATGGGTTATATCACGTAGTGTAAATGTGACGGGGTATTGTCAAGGCCTTTTATGAAAAGAGATAGGGTGGGTGCATTAATCACATGTTTCGGAAGGGCTTTCCAACGCTGTGACAATCGAAGGAAGAAATAGTTTCGCCGACATTCCAAGCGGCTGTACTGCATGACTAACTATAACTGGTGATATCTTAGCGGGGTATTTTGACTGAGTATTAGAAGGGAATGTCATGGGTGGTTGGAGTTTCTCAGGATCTGGTACGCCGTTGTGAGATAGCCCCTTAGACGCCGATAACCTCCATCGTATATTTTGAGAGGCTTCAGCCTTATTAGGTAGGGAAGGCTGGTCAAACCTCTGACGCCCTTCGTTGTCCTGCGTTGTGCAGTATCGAGCGCGGTGAGATTGTGCTTGAGCCAGGGTTGCCACGCTTGAATAGCGTATCCTGCGTGCGGCCTCAAGTACGCACTGAGAATTTTTGAAAAGAATGAAAGGTCGAACTTCCCGAAACCTCTGCGAAGTGGGCCGGGATACTAGTTTGTTTCTTAGATGTATTTTCAGTCTGCCTCAAACAACCGATGTCATTTTGAACAATAACGCCGAGATCGCGCTCTTGAGAAGCCCACTGTAGAATTTGTGCTCCTAGGCGGTATTTTTGCAAAATATTCTGCCGTATACTGAGGACTTCGCACTTGGTGACGTTGAAGTGCAGCAACTTCTCGATGGACCGAGTGCACGCATTTTCCAGTTCCTCTTGTAAAACTGTGTGATCCTTCACTGCATCTGTAATACGCCATACCTACAATTCATCAGCGAACAGCAAGCAGTAAAATGATAGCACGCTTACGAGATCATTTATGAAGACCAGGAACATACGGGGTGCAAGTACCGAGTATTGAGGTACGCCGCACTGAACTTCGATAGATTCAAACAGGTTGCTTCTAACCCGCACATTCAGGTGATTTTGCACGAGAAAGTCTCCTATCCAGCCCAGAACAGGATCACCGATTCCATACTCCTGGATTTTGTGAAGTAGAAGGCGATTATATATACAGTCGAGTGTCTTTAAGAATTCCAAGTAGGCCGCGTCGACACTTACATCAGCGTCCAAAGATTCCGTCCAGCTTGCACGAGCCATCAACAGATTAGTGGTACAGGAGCGATTTTGGCAAAGTCCATGCTGCTCCGGAACGGGATTATTTTGTTCACCAGGTACGCCATCAAAGCCTCAGCTACAGCGAACTCCATAACATTGGAGACAACAGGAAGTAGTATTATCGGGCCATAATTTGCTGGTTCAACACGACTGCCAATTTTGTAGATTGGCGTGATGACTCCATGCGTCCACATGCTGGGGACGTGCATCACGTTCAGACATCGTTGAAAGAAAATTACTAGTGGTCCCATCGAATAGGTTTCTGCTATTGCCTCAGTTACACTAACGGTGAATCACTCACACAAAGATCTCCCAATCCTTGTGCAGTAGTCAAATCCATCGTACCCACCTCCCATTGGCTGTCTGCTTCGCTCGGTTGGTCCACCTGCTCAAGCAGTTCTCATTTTGCCATCACAACGTGCATCCTTTTGTTTTGCGCCTCTATTTTACCATCCACCGCGTACAACTTGCTATTTTGCATCGGCTTCACTGGATCTACGTTCAAAGTCTATTTGCAACTCGCCATCTGTCATTTTACCCTAATACTTATTGTTGTCACCGGCATCGTCTCATCTGCACTCGATTTCTTCTAAATATTTTCTCTCAAACGTTTATATCCTATTACATTGCACCGACCAGCATAGTCAGCCCATCATTTTGCTACCGCTCTTGATTATCGGGTAAAGGTTGAACCCACACTTCCGCACTTACTGTTAGCTCAGGTGGTGCCGTGCACCGCGGTCACAGTATCGTTTCTGCATGATCATTCGTCGTACGAGTTTGTTCTGTAATCTTTCGTGTTGTGGCGAAACTGCGCGTAAAAGTGTGGTAGGTGCAGGTGCATCGAATTTATAGCCGCTTCACTGGGCTCGAAACGATATTCTTTGCGTGACATTTGCGATCCTTCTGTAGCATGAGGTAGCTTCCTCGCCATTTGCCCTAGGCTTTCACAAATGTTGCATGGCCTGCTTCAATGTCGACTACGCCTTTCCATTTCATTGACTGTGATGTTAACGAACTTACATTTAAGCATCATAGTTACTGCTTTTGTGGTAATTGTGATGTGTAAATGGCTTAGAAATTAACCATTATATGGTGCAACGTGAGTAAGTAATATTTCCTTTAAGTAATGTAGAAATACATCGCCAACCTCAAGGACATCATGCAGTATAATTGGTTCGTTCGTCTGCGGGATTATGTGTGTGAACGTCACCCCCCACAATTTGATATACGCTATTTATTTAACCCATCATTCTGGACCAGAAGAGCAATTGGATTTCG
>OX104069.1:11120051-11275256 GCA_944474145.2 Dicrocoelium dendriticum
CTCTGGATCATCGCCTGCTTCACAATTTTATAGCTGTGAGATCGGCAACCCTATCTAGGGCTGGATACGCACCTCCATCCGACGTCACCTAAATGTGAGAGTACGTAACGTCTCATCTGTATCGATAGAAGTGCATCATGCCTACAACAAAGCACTTTTCACAAGCGGTTCCAAGAGAGTGATCATCCCGAATCTCTTATGTTTATCTCGACAGCAATTGACTACATTGCTTTGCAAGGCGACTTCGATGGCTAACTAGGAACATGTTTCAGTTTAGCGAAGATAACGTAAAGTGTTGAGCGTGTGCCACTCGAACCCTTACACGTACCGGGTCGGTACGCATCTTTTTCATTGCATCTCCAATCAAAGAGACATTGGGGTTCCTCAATGAGATGATCTCCGTTACTTTCGACGGGCTGAAAAATTGTCGTTTAAAGTTCCTTAATACGAAGGCCTCTTGTGAAAGCCCCTTGGGCCTTTCGACCCCACCGCTTTTCCACAGGCGCTCAATGCTTACATGAAGTCATGTGTGCAATACACCATGATCTCGAAATGCTTGAAACTTCGCAATTTCACTTGATTGTTTCGTTTGCAGCGTGTGCCAGATATAAGGTGTCAGTAGTACGTCGGCACACCGAATTGACGCTTCGCTGTCACGCCATGACTCACAGTCGCGCGTGGGCTGGATGTACCACGAGGTCGCCGGCACCTATGCGATAACCTTGGGATTACAAGGCAGGCGTGTAATCCTTCACCAATGACCGAAAGAAAGAAAGGCGTCTACCGGATGACCCTGTGATTGTACCCCAGATGTCAATGGGTCACAGGCATGCTTATCTTCAGCTACTTGAAGTTAGCCATAACACAACCATGATAGAGCCAACAGTTAACGTTTAGCAACTGTATAGTCGGTAGGGTTGCTACCGTTTTCTCTTTTTGGTGTGACAACCGTGGAGCGCCGTTACGAGATTCGTTTTTCTGCTCGTACAATGTCATAGTTCAATAAGCGACTTGATGGCGAACTGCTCCATCTCCATTACATGAGGTAGCCGGACAAAGCGTAGTGTTTGCAGATGCTTCTGCCGTTGCAACCGTCAATAGCCGTACCAGGGACTGTGGACACCTCGTTCTACATTGTATATGACGCTACGGACGTACTTCATACATTGTATAAACTCGGAGGGATGTGATCAGGGGACGTGTGAATGTTAAGCACTGTTGATCCAGAATCGTCCCACTTTCCGTCAACGAAATGGACACTTGTGGGTAAGTGAGTTCTTCAGAAAGTACCAATAATCTTCGACAACACCCGGTAATGAAAGGTGCAATGTACGAAAGTAGGTTGCATGTGTATAGAGCGGATGTGAGTTAGAGATAGAGAGCAGGAAGCCAATGATCATAAGTTGGCACCTAGATTAAATTCCCATTTTTGCTAGAACCACTCTTTAAACCTAATTGGGCTATCACGAGCAGCGGCTGCCCTAGGGAAAGGATTCTCGTAACATCATTACCCTGAAAATGTGCGCGCGAGGCACAGTCTAGTAAGTCACCGCCATCTGGAACGAACATCCAGTGATGGGATCACACGAGCTCGGTCGCCCAGGGATAAAACGTAGAAAGCGACGAAAAATATTGTTTACAGAAGCGAACACTGCAGCTGTGGATGAGAAAGTGAAAAGCGCTTGACACTAGATTTGTTTATTTGGGACTCGTTAGATTTATCCTTTGCATCGGTAGCGAGCGGTCAACGCAGAGTATCCAATGGCACAACACCATTCGCTAGCTACTGAGGTTTCTCATTTGAATCCGCTCAGTCTTTTCTTCATGAGGCTGCAAAATGCACTGGGCTGACCGAACGGCGTCAGCTGTCAGCACCCGCATTGGGGTGTCCTGCAAGAGTTCTAGTATCCGCTCTTTGAAGAGTCCCAGAAATGCTCAGTGTTGAGGCGTGTAAGAGTCTAGTTTTGATTTGTTTCATCCGGAAACATGCGCATCTATTGTAGCAATTGAGCAAGACTATCGATTGATTACTAGGTAAGTGCAATCAAATGTAAAACCAATAAAACACCCTATTCGTTAGATCTCGGAACGTTAAACTCCGAATGTCACTTAGAATCAGCTGACTCCCTATAGCCGGGAGTTCAACCAAGAGCTGATTTCAGGTACCTCGTAAGCGCCTTGACACAACAGTTGTGTCACGGTATGCAGATAATACTTGGCGCAGCACTGTGACACTTCATTTATGATAAAATAAAGCTCACTAGTTGTGCGTATTCGGTGTTCCACTCCGGTTCGCGCACTATCTGCAGGCTGTTCCAATCCGCTAACTTTGCACATCTGATCCAGTAGTATTCCTTGAACGAAGGGAGCGGATAATGGAAAGGAGAAAATTGTCCCTGCAGATCGACGGAGCGCAATCGAATGCATGTTCTGAAGAATTCATGAATACTGGCTTTTTGTTGCATTTGCTGGTTGTCCTGGTCCGATCCTTCTGTGTCCAGCAATTCCCAAGCACCTAGAAATGGTTGTAGCCGTTTAACTGTTTCGTTAATGCGATCTTGCTGGCTCTCGGGAGTTTTCTGAATAGTCTCGTTGTCCACACAAAGATTCTTCAACTCGCCCATGGTTGAGTCTTCGATCACCTCGGCGCTGAAATATGGTACCGTTGATTGTTCCTCCTAAGCAAGAAGGTTGACATGAACATTAAGGTGTAATTTCAAATCACATCAATTTAGCGCCATACTGTGTGAAAACAAAACCAGTTTGAATAACAATAATGAGGAGGAAGCTATAAAGCATAATTTATGAATTAAAATAACAAGTAGTGTTAGCTGCTTGTAAGTTCCAGCACATGGACAAAACACAGCGTAGGTGATCAAAGCAATAAACACGCTCAGTTTGAATGAAATTTCACCCATGAAATGGATGCATAGAGAGTGTTTCTCATCTTTCCCCCAATGTTATTTCTCACGATAGGTTTCGCCCGTTGAAATATTTCAGAGAAAGGTAGCTGGGCTTGTACTCGAGCCAAGGAAACATGCATTATTAACAGGAATTTTCGTCACTACATCCCACCGGCTGTGGCAAGCTTCCTTTTCGAGGCACGATGGTACAGTGTTGATGGTTTCCCCTGATAAACTATACATCTGGCCTATCTACACATGAAGTCTTTCAACAAGGACAAAAGTCATCGTGGGGTGATCGGTATGATCGAATTCAGTCTCACAATATACTGCGATCCAGTTGGAGTTTAGGTACCTCAGTCCATGCACACAGGGAGTGCTCCAGAAACCCAACCATGCTCCCCATTGAGATGTTCGTACCGACAAGCAGTAAATGATATGCTGTGGGGAGGTAAGGTTTTTCTTTAATACCATCCGTCACAGTCACTCATGGCCAATTAGTACAAGATGTTAGCGTTGAAAGTGCAGTTTCACATTACTACCAATTCGCAATGGACGAGACTTTTCTCTGTTGATGGATATTAGGTGTTGCCGGGCTGAAATCACTGCACAACCACGACGCGTTTCGACCTCATTTGATCTCTTCAGGAGAAGATATCAGGCCCTCAACGCGTGACCATCGGAATAGTAGCCGAAACCACTACTCCTCTGGCGATCGAGCGATGGCGGGAAACGCTTGGTACAACGGTTATTGACTGATTGGAGGACCAGTTTGAAGTACACGTGTGATTGGATGGCGATGCGCGATCTCAAGGTAGGTCACGATTCATATTGAAGTGAACCTTGGTCCATGCCATCACTTGGACCATAGCAGAAGTAGATGGAAATTTGATGTTGCCCGTTCGAAATCACTGCACAACCACGACGCGTTTCGACCTCATTTGATCTCTTCAGGTGGAGATATCAGGCCTTCAACGCGCGACCATCGGAATGGTAGCCGAAACCACTACTCCTCTGGCGATCGAGCGACGGTGCGCAACGCTTTGTACAACGGTTATTGACTGATTGGAGGACCAGTTTGAAGTACACGTGTGATTGGATGGCGATGCATGATCTCAATATGGACCGCGATTCACATTTAAGTTCACCCAAATTGGCAGCATGCGGTGATTGTCGGTCGACCCGAACAGCTCTCCATTGTGTGCCATACCCGTGGCGCTGACGTCTACAGTAATAATAATAGTAATGTGTCAGCTGTACGCCGTAACAATGCTTCGCTGCCGCGCGACCACCACCAGTCTACAGTACATGAAACCTGCTGTTACCAGACTGATGACGATTTCATCGAGCCCGATTGCATTGATTCTTTCATGAAACGGCCCATCCGCTTTAGCTTGGGCTGTCTGCACCCTAACTACGCGCTGCGACACTCATTCATAAATCATCAAAATAGTTTATTGTTTGTCTAAACTAGCTGTTGTAATGCTGCTCTTTTCTCTGCCTAGGGCGCGGTGTATATTCGGGACAGAGCATGGTTTAATTGATAAGTCACGTGCGATCACCTTCGACTGTGCGTCGCTGGGCTGATTAACGTCACTTGTCCAGACAGGTACAACCAAGTGAACGATCTCCACTCTCTGGCTGTAGCCACGTTCAGTTCTGCGTCGTATCGATCCGCGCCACGATGAGAAACTGGCTCCACCAGCTGCCCTGGATCCCGCAGCAACCTGTGTCGTGGATGACGAACTGAGTCAGCTAGCTTTCAGCGAGCTCTACTGAAGACTCAACTGGTGTCTTAAAACCGTGTCGCGGCGTTTATCCGTTGCGGTCACCTAATGCTAGCAAACTCCCACCCGTCAAGAATACCACATGACAGGTTTCGATATCAATCGTTGCTCTAAATTCCGTGTATTTGCGCCGGCCTAGTCGCCCCCGATGTTCATTTTACTAGAAGTAACCCGTACGCCTAGTCACATGATGCTGTAACCGCCCCATGGAATCCGTGAGTTTCTACATTAGTGAGAGAGACCAGTGTGCAAAGAAAGTGCGCTAGTAAAACACGGGAAAAACACCGCAAGCAGGGTCTTTCTTGGTGCAGGTGCATCGAAAGGAGAATTGGACCAAACCAACTCAGATGTGCCACGGTGAGCCACCAAAGGAAAGTTAATTAGAAATGTATATTTTACCTCTTCCGAATGCCGCACCATGATGACGGGTAACGGCTGTGGTGGGATAGAGTTGTGAGTTATTGATTTAGTACTGCAATTCTGTATAAATAATATCAATAGGTATAAGAAAACGCAATCGGTATAAGGAAAGAAGCACCGTGATGGGTGATGTGCCTACCACACAATGGGAATCAAATACAATAATGCAAAATTCGATCTATTGATACACAGTCCTTGCATTGAGAAAGCATCTATAACTATGAGGGTTTTGTGCGCTGAAGTGACGGAATGAATATGGTTAGGTGTGCACCCGGTGAAACGGTGGTGCTTGTGGTAATTAAAGTGTGTATTAAAGAACAAACGTTACGCGCCACAATAACAAGCACTTGTAACTAAGCTCATCTTAACTGCTGCAAACGTTTCCTGTGTTACTCGGCCAACTAATAATGCAATCGGAATGGGGGAAACTCGGGTTTGTACAGGATAAATTTCAGGACAAGTCTTCCTTATTAAGCTGTAAAAGTAGTAATTCCTTTCATGCATCAACCGTTTTTCTGTTTTCCGATGAATATACGTAACTGAAATGGCAAATAGCGCTCTAAGCCGCCTACTCCACACTCGCTTATCAACCACATTTTACTTAATAACACCTGTAAATGGTGCTTACATGGTTTGGTGAAGTACGGTTTGTTTGCAGTATGTGTAACTTCCCGCGTAGCGAAGACTCCGCGGTCGTGCCACTTTGGTGCGATTGTCCTCCGGTCTAACAAGGTGGTGTTAAATTGAGAAATTTTGCAAACAAGTAACGGCGGGGAAATTCAAGTTACAGTATCACACATGTACTCAAGAATCAATTAGAACGCTCCTTCCAACGTAGATTCTACCACTCAGAAGGCGGTATGTCGTATACACAAGTACGCACGTAAGCGAAGTTATTAGAGTGCAAGGTAGATCTAAAATTATGTCATGTAACTGAGGCACAGACGAGCATTTAGTTCGGCAAATTTGATCTGTGCAACGGAGCGCGGCGGAGCCTGGGTTTTTTGATTCACATCGTCAAAATAACAACAATAATAATAATAGTGACAGTAATAATACTACAAGAACGGGTTCGATTCCCTGTCAAGGCAGATTATTATGCAAAGTTTAGTCGTGGCTTCTACTTTCTACAAAAAATACACTCACAAAACCACCAATACTCTAAATAAAAAGCTGTTTTGATTACTAATGAGTAGACGGATTTGGGTACGGTTCAATTTGGTTCATCGCAATTAGCTTCCAAGCCATACAGGTAAGCTACCAATCCAGATATGTGATAATCATGAACAGGAAATGGGAAGTATGCAAGATCCCGATTGATCTTTTGACCGTGAACCGCAAATACTACTGACAATTTATGGGTAGCTTAGTTTATTTTACACTCCAATGGGTGGTCACAACATCATTTACATTTGAAATCAGACCAAACAGCCAACTCTGATATAGAGCTGAAGCACTTTCATGCTTATTAACCTTTGTTTTGAGACGTTGTCATTTGGCTAATGCTGGTTTGCGCTCTGGGTTTTCGTTGTTTCACTGCGCTACATCTGTCGAACTGAAGAGCATTTATACCCGCTCTTGCATCACCGGTTCATGAGTCCATGCTAATGTCTGTACCAGCGTGCCCCACATTGCTGAGGTGACCAGATGGAATGCATACTGCTGACAATTCCCGAAAAGATGAAACGGCCGTGCAGTGCTTTTCCGGGCCTGTGATATCTGCCTGACTGAGTCAAGACGTGATAAACTACCTAAGCACATCCACCTCGGATGTCGTGGAAGAGAGGGATCAAGATTGCCCGTCAAGTTGAATGACGTAAGCGTTTGCGCAATTTATTCATCTAAAAGTACAATCGGCAACCCTTTTGTCTAACATACATAAGTATGACGGTTATCTTGACTTCATTATGAGACCGCTTTTATACACATGTGTTATCATATGACATTTTGTCAAAGTAGTGACGCGTAAGACTACATGCACATTTTTTGCTGCTGAGGCTGTTCTGAGCGGCAAAAAGGACATTGCTACTCATTTTCTATGGGCAGTAAAAATCGACATACGAGCTGAAGCGAATGGAAATCGTGTGTGTGCTGTTGATGATGACAGCCAACTAATCAGCAATGAGTTACCCATCTGGCTCACGTAAATTGGGGCATCATAAGACACTACATATGGGCTAGTATTATGTATTCCATGACGACTCTCCTGACGCACATACATGAGAGATCGTTGCGGCAGTACTAGACGTGCTTTAATTTGGCAGCCAACGTGCATGAGCAGTGGAGTGTTAGGTTCCAACACACACAGGTTACTACTCACACTAATAGACAATAGGCTTGTTAGTTGTCGATCAGACTTTGGGGACCTGGATCCATCAGTCTTCGTTGTGGGCCCGTTGATGCCTACCCGAACCGTTGGTGGTAGGCCGCTTTGCACATGGTCAGCCTGGGTAGGGAGAGAGCAGAAAACAGAAAGTTTCATCAATGGATAGTTCACGCAATGCGATACGTCATTACATTGTGAACAACAAAAAGTCAGAGTAGAACGTTTAATTATTCAATTTACTGAACCGATTACTAGGTAACAAGGTATGACACCGTTATGTTTTCATTTCATAACTTTTGCGTTTTGTGCAGACGTTTGTCCATTAAAACAGAACAATACTAAATCAGTGACAGCGCGGATGCACTGATTCTCGATAATGAGCGCCGTATGGTCTATTGGGCGGAGAACTCAGGTGTTGCAGGCTAAGCCATGGCCAGTCAGTTTCGAGACTCTGTCACAGGCCGATGTCCAAACGCGATTGCAACGCTTAAGCGTTTTCCTGCTGTTGGCCCGGATACGCTCGCACATGGACTATTTAATGATGGTGGTGAGATTATTTGCAAAGCACTGACTTTCCTGTTCGAGCAGGTCCGAAGGCAGAGACCATCACAGTTAAGTGGAATGTATCAACCATAGTTGCTATGTATAAGGAAGGCACTTGCACCGACCGTGCTAACCACAGGGGTATCAGCCTAACGCCGGTGGTGACAGAAATAATGACTTCAATTCTAGTTCGTCGCGTCACCGAGGAACGGGAATCTCGGATTAGGGAAGAGCAGGCAGATTTCCTCCCAGTGGCTGTATAGACCATATATTCACTCTGCAACAGGTGTTAAAGCAAAGCCACGCGTACCTACAACACCTATGTTCTTCGATTTCAAGAGTGCGTTCGATTCAGTAGATCGATAC
Organism: Dicrocoelium dendriticum; assembly: GCA_944474145.2. NCBI lineage: Eukaryota > Metazoa > Platyhelminthes > Trematoda > Plagiorchiida > Dicrocoeliidae > Dicrocoelium > Dicrocoelium dendriticum. The sequence continues at coordinate 11,128,397 of OX104069.1, forward strand.
CTTCTGTTTGAAATATTTGTGCGGAAAGGTGTTCCCATGAAGTATGTGAGCATTTTACATGTTCTGTACTCGAACACTACAGACCGCGTCAGGGTCTCTGGTGATTAGTTGAATGCCTTTCCGACAAAAATGGCATTAGTCAGGGTTGCCAATTTCCCATTTTTGTCCAACTTCATTGTGGATTCCATTATGGAATGTTCCCTTGCGGAGCCTCACAATGCAGGCGTCGAAGTGCTACCTGGTGAAAGTCTAGTTGAGATTAATTATTTAGATGACATTTCCTGCTTTTTAACAATGTTGGGGTGGCGCAATCAACCCTAAATAACCTTTCTCGAGTGGTGTCATCATTTGGCATGCGTTTCACACCTTCAAAGTGGAAAGTGTTGCTGCAGGACCACCAGCAACTTGATGACCCCTTGACTCTTGATAGCGAGGAGCTAGAGGTAGTTGATCAAATCACTTACCTCAGCAGCTGTGTCCGCAACGATGGGCGCATAGCAACTGAAGTCAGTTCACGCATTGCAAAAGCCAGAACTGCCTTTTTGAATCTGTGGCATCTGGGAAGACAGAAAGGGTTTTCCCTCTTTTTGAAAAGCCGTGTTTATAAGGCTACAGTGAGAGCAGTACTGCTCTATGGATTGAGAACTAGCCCCTTCGATCTGAGGATTTGCGCCGCCTTTAAGTCTTTGACCATCGTTGGCTGCGAAGCATTGCTGATGTCGGATGACACCAGCGTCTTCATAATGATGATGTGCGTAAGCGAATACTGAGCAGTGATAACCAGGCTAGTTCTTTAGAACAACAGATAGCACTGAATCAGTTGCGTTGGCTTGGGCACGTATGGCTGGTCACCGCTTACCTAGGAGGGCCTGGTTTTGCTCACTAGATGTATGATGGTGCGAGGTGGGCAAAAATTACTTGGCAGTGGGAAACGAAGCCACTAACAACTAAACGGGGTGCCGTCGATCCACCTCGCCTTCCAAGCTGGCGTCCACGTGACCCGTCTTGTAGTTGACTCCAGACGTTACGGGACATGGCTTGCAGTCGATACCAGTGGCGCGACTACTGCAGTCTCATAGTCGAATTGCCTGTTTAAAGTACGTTTGGTGCTCACTTATCTGCGGAGTAGTGGCCGATTATGACGCGGGGCAGTGAAAGCCTCAAGGAAACTGCCTCGCCGATGCCGCCTTATGTTTGCGCGATGGCCAGCTGTTTCTGACGGTATGCTGTTGACAGCTTGTAGGCGTCTTGATCACGAGTGTTTGTTTAGGGCATTAAGATTTTGCTGTTGGCCCCCTTCTCTTTTATTTTTCTTCCTTCCGTGAGTCACTGTTGTTTGAACGGCAGCGATGCATCACCAAGTGACTGATGTACTACTATTGATGATGCTGATGATGATTACTGATTGCTGGTTGGAAGCAGCAAGGTCGTTCCATGCATTTACCACTCTCCGTTCGAAACAGAGTTGGTGAGCGACCCGCTTCAAATTCGGTACGACAAGCTTGTACCGGTGTCCTCGTGTGCTGCTTGGTGTGCGCAAATGAAGCAGCGGCCTCAATATGGGGTAATCGCCCAGATGTAATATCCAGTGCCTCGTGATGAGGTCAACCCGCAGTCGACGATAAGCTAAGGGGTAAAGCCCTAGTTTCTCACACCGATCTTCGTACGACACATCTCGTAAATTGGGAACCAGTCTAGTGGGTAAACGCTGTACTCGCTCAAGTTTTTCTACCTCGCCCCGGCTGATAGAACAATACGCCGGAGAGTCATACTCTAGCATTGTGCTTATTATTGAGAAGAAGAGGCGAGTGGCGATCTCTTCGAACCAAATGCTGAAAGTGCGCCTGGGTGCCCGAAGCATACGAAGGCTGTTTTGCTGATGATGAGACCAAATCGCAGAAAGGTCAGTGGAAACATGTCAAACATGAAGAGAATTGTTCACTGTTACTTTGAAAATTCTTTTATCTGTACCGGTTGAAAATAGCGTCTAGTCATATAACCGACGGGATCTAGGCCAAACACTTCCTCATCTCATTGGCTTAGACCATTCGATGCGAGTTTCGCAAGTACAGCGTCAGCTGCACTCAAAGAACAGATGCTTTATAGGTGAACCACTTGTGAACCAGACGGAAAACTGGGGGATGCAAACTCACTCTGCTGACTGAAATGTATTCACTTGTCAATCCGGTCGGCGGCGGCGGTCGCTGCAGGCTGTTGGTCTGGTAATAAGGAGTAATGCGTGGTTGTGGACGGTGAACGACTGGCTCGTATACACTTCGAGGTGCATCCTTTGACACTGAACTCTGTTTTTTCTTTAATTTGAGGTGGATCTTCGGCCACGTGACAGTGTCACTGCAAACGTAGGTTTCTTTCACTTTTCTGCCTTTTCGTCGACCCAGAGTGCTGGAAGCATCCACGTCATCCGATGGTTCCACGCGAAGACTTCTCACGCGTTCGCGCATGCGATCGGCAAAGTCAATCTAGAAGGGGGTTGAATACCGATCACGAACACCGTAACGATGCCCATGCAAATCAGACATCGAGTAAACGATTAATCGGGGTGGTGTAGTACCAGCTTAGAAACAGAATATATATGTTAGATCCAATACATTACCAGAAGATGATCTTAGCTTATAAAAGCTCTGTCGTTTTGGTCAGACACGTTATCGTTCAAACGTGGGTCGTCGTTCTGAGTCCCTTAACCAGATCTCTCAGACAGAAGTGGCCAAATAAAACAGTAGCGCACACAGAGCGATTCTTCCTCAAATATCCTGTACATTCCATATAATCCATGCGATCTAAATGGCTTACTTAAATGTGAAAGAGCATTGCCGCAGTATGAATCATCTGAAATGAGATTCAACATGAGCTTGCCGTGTTGAAACGGAACCAGTCTCCTGGACCCGGCGACTTTAGCCCATCTTTTCTAAAAGATAGAAGTGATTCTGTTGGCTGGATTTGCTACTCTATTCAACACGATTTGGGACACTGATGAGGTACCTTTAGACTGGCGACCGTCAACTGTTGTGCCCATCTTAAAAATGGTCAACAAATTGCGGACGAAATAATCGAAACGCTTTCCTTATTTCCACTGCTTTCGAACTCATTACGAGTGGCACTCTTTGACGATCTACTAGCTCAGGCTCGCTTCCGCCCTGGTCTTGGTTGCGTCGATCACATATATTTACACATATACTCTTCGGCAAGTGTTAAAGCATAGATAGACTTACAGATGATTGAATATGGTGCTCTTTTTGACTTGAAAGCCGCGTTCGACTCTGTTGACCGCACCAACCTTTGGCACTGCCTATCTAGGGAGTACTAGCTAAATTCTTTTCCATTGTGCAGTATGTCTACCTTGACTGCCGAGGCCGTGTAAGGGTCTACGGTAAGCTGTCTCCTGAATTCCCCACGACAAGTTGGGTTCGCCTTTCCTCTTTAACTTGTGATCAAAATGATTATGAATGGCTTTTTCGGACTCTACCGGAGTGGAAGTTGTGCCAGGTGACCAACTGACAAACCTGGAGTATGCAGAGGACATAGCTCTTCCTGGGTCTGACTTAGTGGCTATGGACAGCACTACGGAATAGATTGGCGCTTTGCACTGCACGCTTCGGTATGTGCTTTTCATCTTAAAATATTAAGAACCGTAACAGGACGGATCAGATACGCTAGCAGTCCTACTATCGCTGAACACCTACTGGAAATGGTAGATCAGTGCACTTATCTTGGTAGTTGTGGCATCTCTAGTGATCACATCACTGAGGAGGTTAGTTTGAGCATCCTCAAGGCCTGTGTGGCATTTGAGAGTCTCAATCAACTATGAAGATGGTGGGATATTAGCTTATCAGTGGAAAGTAGGGTGTATAACGCTGCGATAAATAATAATAATAATAATAATAATAATAATAATAATAATAATAATTTGTCAGCTGTACGTCGTAATGGCGCTTCCTGCCACGCGGCCACCAACAGTCGTGCGTGGGATGGGTATGCCGCGAGGGCGTCCGCCTCTACGCGGATTCGAACCGGTGACCTTATGACTGCAAGCAAGGTGTTCAGATCACTCGGTCACCGGCAATCTATATACAACAGATAATGATCATCTAACTCCTGAGTCAAGCGTTGTCCGTAGACCTAGGCAGCGACTATACTTCGAGTTTGAGTAACGCCCCGGAGGATCGTAACTAAAGAGTTTAAAGAAGGACAAAAACCGTGCTTTTTAATGGTCGAAGTAGATAGCAACCGACACCCATTTCTTTCACGTGTGGTTCCGTGATCGAAGTTTACTTCTACTGAATCGTAGTCCTCAATGATGTCTTGTGTTGCGGTCTGCGAACACAACTGGTATTCCAGAAACTTAGAAAAGAACGTGTTAAGGAGTATACACACTTGTTGGACAAGAAAAGATATAGGTGAAGAATCGGTATATCGCTTGCGGTTGGGAGATTGAACATGTTCATTGAGAATCTCTTGTCAGGCATTGTGGAACACATTCGATACACAAAAATAACATGCAAGATTCTTGTGAAATTGCAAATGCAGCTCCTAAAAGCACGGACATTTTGTGTTAATCGCAGTCAATGTTACATAAAAGCTGTGTGCACACAGAGGATAGAAACGCGAAGCAATGGGAACAGTGCACCTGTGCAAGCAAAGTGAGAGGATGCGAAACAAGCCAGCACCAGCAAGCGATGATTAGCAGAGGTGAGACGAGGCAGACTGGATACCGTTAGTCAGGTGAACTTTTTTTAAAATTGAAACCACCTTGTGACCACAGGAGGCATAAACAATATGGCTGCGGTATCTATGTAAGTCGACGGCCGAGGAACATTTAGCTCTTTATCGCATACTTAGCTGATTGACGGTAGAAATCTACAGACGACCAAAGGAATGAAGTAACACGATTCGGAACGTCAGACAGCGTCAGACCAAAAACACCAACTGCCTCGAAATGAGCCTGGCGTGCTCATCACATGTCTCTGGCTCAAAATCGTACCTGGTGTCGGTATGAGTCTGGCGGTTCAAAGAAAGCATCTGACGGTGTGTCACAGTCTAGCAAGTGCGGAACTAACGTCCAGTAGGTGGCTCGTTCCCGAAGTGGCGCAAGTCAAAAACATCACGCGACCCGGAGTCGAACCGTCAGTTTGTACAACGCTTCGATTACGTATTTTTGGTTAGATCAATCAATGAGCGGTTGTACGGAAGACTGACATACCTGTTATATGTGGACAGACAATAGGAAGGGCACAGCAGATGCGGCCACGAGGATGCCCCACAGTAGTACACTTGTAATAACACAAATTTGTCGGTGTTCTCCGAGCTAGGCGATTTGACTGCAGACGATTCATTGTCTCACGTTTCTCACAAATTTCTAGTGAATTCGGGCGCGACGCGCTCAAGTCTGCTCGTCAATGGGAGATCTGTGCCAGCCGGCTATCTTCCACTCAGAAGCAACTCTGCTTGCTTCATGAATGCTTGAGAAGACAAGTTCTGACACAAAATATACAGTATCGTCTATATCAAGTCCTGAATTATCGCAGCAATCATCCAACAACCTACAAGCGCAGCTGCGTAATAACTCTAAAAGAGCCGAGACACATTGCAGCACTCCGCAGCTGAGGAAAGCGGAGGAAGATCCCCTGTTCAAAATGTTTACACGGAATGGGCATCCCAAGAATTTCATTCTACGTTGTTTAACACCGATAAAACGACCATCGCAAGGATAAACATCAGAAACGTATAGCAGAACAATCACTCTACCATACAGCAATGGCGTCTCTGAGATGGCGGAGAGACTCTTACTAGCTTTCGGAATCAGAGTTGCTCACAAGCCAGCGGAAGCTATTCGAGATAAGCTCTTCAACGGTAAGGAATGGCTTGGTAAGGCAGAAACTGTTAGACCATGCAATCCGAAGCCTCAAAAGTACAATGTCGTCCTGCACACTGACCGTGAACTTCACTCTCACCCAATGGTCTATTGTGGCTCATATGCACCAGGCCGCCGCCTGTATGAAACACACTCTTAGCTTAACCAATATTGTCGGCTGTTTTGCCTGTTTCATGTGACTTGACATCTGGTTAATACACTGTCCGGTGCGATGAAAGTCTCTGTTCTGATGGTTCAACGCCCCATTAACCGCAGTTATAACACTGGCGATGGAGATGGCTGATCATACACAGATAACCCAAGTACTACAACAGCAGCATGATTAAATCCAGCAGCAACAGCTGGCTATGTTTAAACAAGAACGAAAACAGACATTTGTAGGTTCAATTTTGGATTACTCGTTGTGTGATTGGATTGCGACGCGCAATCTCAATGTAGACCGCGATTCACATTGTGAACCATGGTCACTGCGATAACTAGGACCGTAGCCGAAGAAGATGGAAATTGGGTGTTGCTCGCCCAAAAACACTGCACAGACATACATTGTTATTCAAAGCACTCACTGAAGAACTGTCATCCCTAAATCGAACACCCACCACACTGAAAACCGAGTCCACTTCAGCTGGAGCGTTGGCAAACGGAACGCAATATTTCCAATATGACGCTGAGAACGGCATCACATTCGCAACCTGGTACAGGTGGTATGAAAACATCTTTCTGGTTGACCCGATCAGCTTGATGATGCGGCTAAAGTACGGTTGGTGCTACGGAGGCTGGACGCAAATGAGCACAAACAGTACTGTCATTTCATTCTACCAAAACATTCCAGCGAGTGCAATTTTCAGGAGACTGTAGATGTTCTCACTTCCATTTGTTGTGAAAGGTGCTCAATTTTCAACATCTGTTATCAGTGTTTGAAGCCGCTTAAATATCAATCTGAGGATTATGTTTCATACGTGGGCAGAGTGAATCATTCATGTGAACGTTTTAAGCTCAAACAACTTACAGATGATCAGTTCAAGTCACTCCTTTTTGTACCTGGCTTGACCTCTGCGGCTGACGCAGAAATCAGAACAAGTCAGTTATCCAAACTGGGCTCATCTCCAGATTTGACTATTCAGTATGTCATCGCAGAGTGTCAGCGTCTAGCCAACTTAAAAAGGGAATCAATAATGTTGCAGTCAAGACAAAGGATGTCAGAGATCGCAATGATTGATTTAATTTATATCCGAACACCGACAGATGTCTATAACACCGCAAGACAGAAACCTCTACGTGTTTTTTGGAATTATGGTGAATGGCACTTTTCCAGAAACTATCCATTCATCAATCATCAGTGCACCGTATGCCACAAGGAAGGCCATAAAGAAAAACGTTGACGATCAACTACACGACGTCCACACCTTAGGGATCAATCAAAACCGTTTCAACAACGCGGAATTAAATGGGAGTGTAATGTGGTTTATGCAACTTCACAGGAAAGATTTTTCACTTCGTAACTTTATCACTGTCACTATTAATGGTCACTCAGTGCGCCTACAGCTGGTTACGACATCTGATATTACCATCATCTCCAGCCCGACATGGTCGACTATCGGTAGACTGATACTGGGCAATGTGGAAAATACCGCAAGGAGTGCATCAAACAATATCCTACAGCCATATGGTAAATTTTCATGTGAGTAGATTTACAGGAACGATAAGCGAACCGGCGTCTGTTACGTTTCTGAGAACCTGGGATTAAACATACATGGTATTGATTGCATAACCGCATTGAATCTGTGGAGCGTTCCTCTCGACTCTGTGCGCGATTAAACCGAATAAAGTCTACCTGGTACGGACATTTCATCACAGTGTTACGCAGCGCAGAATTCGACGATCGCTGGCGATATGGAGAAGCAATTTCCAGAGGTGTTCAACCCCGCACTTGGCTGTTGCACCAAGTTCACGACATCTCTATGTCGAAAAGGTGACGCGAAGCCTGTTTCTCGACCCCAAAGAGCGGTGCCGTATGCGCCAGTTAACTTAGTCTACAATGAATTGGTTCGCCTGGAGCAATCGAGGGTGATTTATAAAGTGAAATACTGACTGGGCGGCGCCCATAGTCACAGTGAAAAAGGTAAACGGAACCATTCGCCTATGTGGAGATTATTCCACCGGCCTGAATGCAGCACCGAATCTTCATCAATACCTGATGTCACTGCTGGAGGATCTTTTCGGCAAAATCAACGGCAATCGCATTTTCTTAAAGATTGATCTCTCGGATGCCTATCTTCAAGTGGTAGTCGATGATGACGCACGGCGCCTTCTTACAATTAACACACACAGTAGTCTATATCAGTACAATCGGCCACCCTTCGTAGTGAACGCTGCTCCGGGACTCTTCCAACTACTGACGGATACCATGCTAGCGGATATACCATCGGCTTGTGCATACTTGGATGACATTATTGTCGCATCAACAGACAGAACGCATCATATCTGCCACCTCTTGCAGATATTCGAAAGCCTACGAGAATATGGTTTGATTCAGAGAGCTGATAAACGTGATTTGTTTATGTCTCAAGCGAAACACCTTGGTTTCATTGTCGATCGTGACGGGCGAAGAACTGATATTAAAAAAATGCGCGTCGTCGAGGAATTACCTACACCAGACAATACACCTTCTTTGCAATTGTTCCTGGGCATGGTAAGTTATTACAGTGCATATATTCCTGATATGCATCGACTTCGTGGGCCAATGAATAAGTTGCTTGGTAAAAATCGACCTTTGGTTTGGTCATCTAAATGTAAGGAAACGTTTAGGCTCATAAAGAAAGCTCTTTTATCTGACTTAATGCTGGCTCATTATGACCCCAAAGCAGATATTATTGTCTCCTCAGATGCTTCTGATTATGGTGTTGGAGTAGTTCTCCGTCAACGATTCGACTCCAGTACCACGCGATGGATTGCCTACGCATCACGTGCCTTAACCAAGTCTGAAAGAAAGTACTTACGGATCAAGAAAGAGGCACTGGCTTTAACTTTCGCTGTCAAAAGGTTTCATCGGATGTTGCAGGGTAGAGAATTCGTATTGGAGACTGACCAAAAACAATTATTAGCCATTTTCGGTTCAAAGAAGGGTATACCTGTGTACACGGTGAATCACTTCCAACGCTGGGCGACACTGTTGCTCGCATATAATTTTACTATAGCTCATGTGCGTACGGCAGATTTCAGCTACGCCGATGCGCTGTCTCGACTTATCGCAAAACAGCCGAGCATAGAGGAAGACCAGGTGATCGCCTCAGTTGCGCTTGAATCGGACCTAAAACAGCTTCTGTGTACTTTAATCAGAGCTCTGCGGATTACTTCCGTGGACATTCAGGAGCACACCAAACTCGACCCTCTTTTGCAAAACGTTATTCGTTTTTTAAACACAAAGTGGCCAGACCGGATTACTGACACACACCTTAAACAATTTTGTTGTCGATGTGACTCGTTAATACTGGTTAATGATTGTGATATGTTCGGTGAGCGCGTGGTTGTTCCTAAGTTCATGCAGACAAGGTTATTAAGATATTTGCACATATATCACCCCGGAATATCACGGATGAAACCTTTAACCAGAAGTTACGTATACTGGCCTTTTATTAACAGCGCTATCCATGAATGTGTCGCCACATGTAGCAATTGTGCATCAGAAGCGAAACTTCCAAGCAAAATCATCCAACATTGGATGCCAGCCTCTAAGCTATAGGAAGAGGAGGAGGAGGAGGGAATTCAGGTTGATTTCGCTGGTCCAGTGCAAGGCCAGTAATTTTTGATTGTGGTTGTTGAGTATACTAAGTGGCCGGACGTATACGTGATGAACACAACTACGACAGCGGCCACAGTAGGAAAATTACAACAGTTATTTGCACAGTTCGATTCACTAAACACCATGGTTTCCGATAAAGGTTCGCAATTTATCTCCGACGATTTTGTTGCTTTCTGTCAGCGTAATGGTAGCAAGCACTGCTGGTCGCCTCCGGGGCATCCCCAGTCCAACGCGCAAGCAGAAAGATTCGTGGATACGTTCAAACGTTCACTTCTAAGACTGCGGGGGAAGGACCGACAGGGTAGATCATACAGCTGTTCCTGTTGACTCATCGGACTACGCCTAACTCCACTGTATCAGGCAGCAGATCCCCAGCGGAAGCCATGTTCGGACGTGAGATACGTCTTCCAATTGATGCATTACGCCCTAAGGTTACGCAACGGCTGCTCGCGTCAGGCGTGAGCGGAAGTTTGCTACTACGGCAGCCAGTGTACGCGTTGGATACAAGGCCGAACCACCAAACCGAGCAACCTTCAGTGGTCCGAAAAATAAAGGCACTGTACTGTACGAGGTGTCTATCGGACCGTTGTCTCTCGTATGGTGGGTTAATCAGTTACGCAAACGACGGATCGAACACACGGTCATTTAGACTTTCGAGTTGCCGTTCGATATACTGCTGGACACGTTTGAACTACCTAAAAGCTGTGGGTCTTAGTGAGCCAACGGAAACGTGCACAGAATCATGCCACGGAGTCACTCGGAGACTTATGCGGACAACTAAACCGATCCGACGTTTACCGGTCAACGCAGCACTACATTCATATTAGAGGTGTTTTCAAAGGGGGAGATGTTACACCAGGCAATCCGGTGCCTAAGAGTACAATGTCGTCCCACACACTGACCGTGAACTTCACTCTCACCCAATGGTCTACCGTGGTTCATACGCAACAGGCCGCCGCCTGTCTGACACACACTCTTAACCTATGGTGTCGGCTGTCTTGCGTGTTTCATCTGACTTGAGATCTGGTTAATGCACTGTCCGGTGCGATGGAAGTCTTTGTTCTGACGGCTCATTCTGACGGTCCCATTAAGCGCAATCATAACAGAAGCAAGTGGTGTGATTTACAAAATCCACTGCAAAAGTTAACAAATACTATGTGGGCCAGACTTGGAAGGAAGCTCGGCACTAGGCTACATGACCATAGCCCAGCCATTCACCGACATGACCAGAACTCCCTGATGTCGGTATACATGGACGCCGAGAATCATCAGTTTGACTTGGAGAACGTCAAGATCATAGACAGGGCAAAAGGTCAAAAAGCGCGCGAGTTCATCGAGGCCTGATACTCGGGTGAAAAACTCAATCAACAGACACTTAAATCTAGATACTGCCTATGAAGTGTTGAGGATCAAATTAATACCGCCCAAGATCAACAGGACAAAGGAACGCCAATGAGGCAGACTCTAGCCAACGGAACGCAAGAGCTGACTACACGGTCAACTCACGTGGACCAATCGACTCCTGTCGTTCGAAGTGATCATTATTCACCTGGATCTCTAAGTGGCCCGCATACATCGCACTGATGATGTCGTCTAGCCTAACGATGAAACGTCTGCAGCCAAATCGCCCAGCTCGTAGAACACCAGCATATTCGCATCCGCATCCTGAGCTACAAATATTCTCATTAATTTCTGACAAATATGCTCTAAATGAAAAGGGAACAGCAAGTTGGGGGGGGCTGGGTGTTCAGGTAAACCTAGTTTGACGAAAACGCTTCCACACAAGCCTCGCAGCCACAATAGTTCTGATGGCTTCCTGTAAACCGTACTACTGACGCACTAGGGTCGATAATGATATTGCCGGCAGACTGCCCATATCTGATCGGTCCATTGAGCTAACGACATAGTGAAAAACTTAACGGTTGAGGAAGCATTTAACGGTTTCATCACGTTCGTTCCGGTAACGAATTTAAATGGCAAGGTGCGTTCAAACATTTCGTTAAACTTAGAGTTTATTACCCATCCAGGTCCGGCGCCAAAGGTATAATCGTGGGTTTTCTAGACGTTAATCTTGGAAAGCCTATACGGTGCCCTTAATCAGGCGTTATTAGTTATGAAATGATGACGCATAGATATTTCGCCCCTGTGTATTTTTAAAGAAACAACTGGCCTAGAGATTTTTAGCAGGAGACCTGTGAGATTAGACTTTCTGCCGGAAAGCGCTAATGAAAGTTTTACTTGCTGAGAAGTGCGAGCTTTCTATTCAAAATAATATGCAGCTGCAATTTAGTAAGGATACTGGATCAGGACATGTTTTTAACGATAGCCTACCACACGAAATCATTTAATGGGATGACCATAACATCCGCTCACAGACATAGATCGTTGCGTTAAGTGCTGCCCGTCGTGACCCAGTGACTAAGGGAGTAAAGGTCCCAACTAGCATTTCAATGGTCTCTGGTTCAAGGCTTGCTATACCTACCTGATTAGATCAAATAAGGTTGAAACGGTCGTAGAGTTCAGTGACTTCGTGCGGCCAACACCCGTTATCTTCCTGATCGCCTACAGCCTTTCAAACAAACAGCCTATATTTAATGAGCAACTAGGCCACCCGAACACGAAGGCGTCCAACACTGCGTGTGGGGGTGAGAAAACCAATCGCACTAGCTTATGTGCTATAAACCGTCACCTTGGGTTTGCTTCATAAAATCCACTGTTTGGTTACCATGGATAAAAATTAAGGAAGTGTAGCACAAACGAACTTCCGCTCCAGTGCAGTGCACACAAACAATGAGTTTAGTGAAGCAGTTAGATATTGAAGCCATGTCACCAAAAATGACTGGCAACCGCATTCTATTTGCTTGATTGCAGGGAGCTTGGAATAGGTCATCCATAAATTGTACCATATTCATTCCCAGACTATTAGGTTTCCAGATGTTCCATTCGTTTCATGATAACATCAACCAAAGTTTCTCAAGGATTTGCCTGTAAATTGGATGGCGGGAGGTACCACTGAGTCCGTGGGCATACGTAATTAGCCCATAAGTAACCGACATATACTGAAGGCATGGAGTGTCGATGAGAACCCATCTCCATGTGCAATTCTGATATTGTAAAATGACAATCTTGTAAGGGAAAGGTATTAAAAATTTAAAACTTTTTTCACCAAGGTGCAAGCCAAAGAGTGTGTTATCGTACTCTTCCACCCAGTCGGTGCATTGTGTGTGTGTGTGAGTGTAAGTTGGTGAATGTGTTACGGTTAGCGCCTCTCACAGGCGAGAAACATACCCGAAGCGTTTGCGTTTTCCTCAGTGTGCCTGAAGACTGCCGCATCTTGGCATCGCTTTGATTTCTGTCCAAGCTGTACGTCTTTTCACGATATTCACGAGGCGTACCTCGTGTGGTTACCTTTGAGGAGGGCGGATAAATTGTACAAAAAACCGACAAACAATGGTCACCACTTTTGGTAGGTTGCTCACTCCGTAGTTCGAAGTAGACCGCGAGAAGTGTTTGCGAACTTGTGTCAAGATTTGTTATGTAGAATACTGCATTACCAGCCAAAATGGTCATGATACTAGGAAAACGTTGTAGTTGAAACGCAGAATATTACTTATTAAGGTGTGGTATAATCGGTAAGTTTCGGAGGCCTTTAAAACTAATCCTGCAGCCTTTTGCACATAGTTCTAAAATAGGGCAGTATGTCACAATATTTACAACAGCTAAACGTCTAAACAGGAAAGCGGATTCGCACCTTAACTTGTATCAATCGAGGATAATATTTCAACATTTTACGCAACCATCAAGGGTTGATGACATCGACAGAGTTTGGGTTTGCTTTTAGTGATGCCTCTGAAACATTCCGATCGGCCGCTACAATCGATTTTAAGGCGATAATACGAACTGTTAGCCAGACTTAAACCGCCCAGGCGTTTTTTAATTACTTCTCTTGGCATGCGGTTTTTCCCTTTGCCGACTTGTTGCGGTAACACCAGGCTAATGTATGAACATGAAAAGATGCGTGGAACGTTCGACAGAATGATTAATGGTGGCTGATATGTGTCCATGTCATGATTAGTAGTTCTGTGACTAGCTGCATACAAGCAGGAAATCCTACACCCGTTCCTGCTAACTTGTCTTATCGAAGGTCATACCAATTTTAACGAGGTAGCATGGGTCCCGCGTCTACAACTAGTTAGTCGGATGGACAAAACATGTCCGTATAGGTACCGTAAGGAGCTGTCTTCAAACTAAGATACGGCTGACGCGCGGTCTCAGTGACCGATCCGAGATTCTGACTGACAGAATAGCAACTGATGCCGTTTAGCCACGATTGGCCACGATTGACCATGACACTGACAATGCAGTGGAGGACATGTTGCAAATTTCTTATGTACCACATTACAGATCCTTTACTTAGCTACTGACATTTTACAAGTAGTAAAAATATTCACGTATTTCAAGTAGTTTCGCCATAGAATTTCATTGTACCCCATTGGGCGCATCAGTGGGGTTCGTCTGTCAAAGTAGTAAAGAATATGGTCCTAAAGTCGGCGACTTGCATCACTAAGCAGGTGGCAGCTAACGTGGCGTGACCAAACGTTTGCCTGAGTCCAAATGCGATAAAAGTGCTCGAGATGGCACCGGCACTTTTCGGCTTTAAGCGGATAACTTACAACTTGTCCATCACTGTTCACTGCTGTCATAGTGGTGACGATTCGTCGGAACCGTTGCAACGGTAAAGTAGGGCTAGAACCTGGCGGAGAAAATTTATTGATATAGGCCGTAAAATATTCACGGTGAAAACAGCTTCTACTGGAATGCAAACCTCTTGAGCTGACGAAGCACTTAAGTTTTCCTAAACATAGCACATTACCAGGTAGCTTCTTACAGTTGGAGCAGCCAATTGAACGAAAAGCGACACGACGAAACCATGGAAAACGGAACCCACAGTTGGTGGATTGTAGAACAGATTTCTCGTGTCAAATAATGTACCTAATTTCTTATAGCATTTAGATGTAGATCAAATTGTAACACAGATCATATAAATGAGCTTCACAACACTGAACCCCGAAAGTGAGTCAATTGACGGCTATAGCAGGTACCAAGTTTCTAACTGCCGATCATCAGTCTTGAACGCATTAGAGAAGTCAGCGCAGTAAGGCACCAAATAGGTAAAAAGACAAGATCACTGAAATCCTCCCACTGACGGCAGCTAGTTTAACTGAAGATGTGGTAGTAGAACACGGAGCCGGCACGAGGTTTTCTAAAAGTGAAGTGGACATACCTGCTGGGCGTCTTTACCACGAGCGTATTCTGAGGTAGATGCATCATAACCACGTTGGGAACTGGCATGAACTAATTCGGCTCGATGTATTCCCATTTCCCCTGGTTCACAGGAACCGTCCAGTGACGGTTCGTATGGTTGGTAATCCAAAGGGGACAGAACCGGTCTGTTGTGAGGTCTAGGCGGTTTCGGCGACGAGCTCCCCGGTGATATAGCCTGGTCCTCCAACGATGCGCTCGCGTCAGATTTATGACTCAAAGTAACCTGTCTCCTGACTGACGCCGGTTGTATGTGTTCCTCATGCACAATTTCAGCTCCTGGGGATGCGTCCTTTGAAACGATGAAAGAAAATTGATAGACGGGTTATCATGGCGATAAGTCTTATTTAGGTACTATTATTTAAGTGAACAGTCGGTCAGAGGAACTGGTATCATGTAACTGACATAGAGGTAATGGTCTTTGACTTGGCTTTCGAATCGTGCTACCCAGCTGGTCAAACATAATCCAATAATAATTAGAAAACAGATAAACGAGCGTTGGCAACTGTCACTTTGCCTCGTGAATCCGCTTTCTTTGGAACGCTCACCATCGGCATGGTACCATGAAAAGCGACGGAGCATACGGTATTCTACGCTCCCACAAGTTTGACACCAACGCGTGACACTTTTGGGGCTCGCCAGTGTCAATATTTGTATTATGCGTTGAAACAGAAATTGACGAGACAAAAATTTAGGATCGCTTTGACCAAAAACTTTCATAAGTATGTGGGTAATGTTCCAGACGAACTATTACCTGTAAATTCTCAATGTGTTTCCGTGGCAAACGAACAACTGATAGTGAGAGGAGGGCTCTGCAAACAGACTGCAGGTGGCTTTAAAAATCCCACGTTTTTCTGCTACACTTTCGTTAGTTTGGTTCCACCAGATGATCAAGCACAGTAAATAACTAAGTTTAGTTAGGTAACTAAGGTAAACATAAACGTTTCTTTGAGGCTGCCGACATAACTGGGAAAATCTAACTGAACCTGTTTCAGTGCATTGCACCCTCGGTCTAAAAAGGGCTGAATGAATCGGGGAAGATGAGGAATTTGGTTGCTGATCACAACTATATGATAAGACATCGACAAAAAGTCTCCTGAATGAAAACTCACGAGCAAGCGGATAAAGTAGGCGCCTCGGATTTCGATATATCCAGTCATATGCATTATTTAATGCTCACAGAATAAGCTCGGTATGCACATTCTGTTCTTCCAAAAGCAAGATGAAGAACAATTAAGCAGCAGTGTTGGTTGAAAAGCTGGTGTTCCTGATAAAAGTGGCAACCGAGCCCTTAACACTGGAACCGTTTCAAATGCTACTTGTAAACAAATTATTGCCGCCATTGTCACTAAGACCATAACAAGTCCAACTTTGAATCGTTAGCCTAGCTAAGCGAACCTGATACCATTTAATGTTTACTGGTTTATTTGTGTCGACTCTATAATCTTCATTTGTCGTTTGAATTCCGGCTTCGGTTATTTTTTTGGTCTCAATATTGGATTATGTCATTCCATAAGGGGGTCCTACGCGCCAGATTCCGGTTTTGCCCCACCTGAAAACCTGATTACCGATCCTCTCACTGTTTCGGCTTGTAAATAGTGGTGAACATGACCCTACGTACAGCAGGTCATTATGACGAAGAAATTAGGAAATATTATTTCATCTCGTAGAAGGTTTTTTCAGTAACTATTGGATGTACGCAAGACCTTCCGGGCACGCATCGTAAAAACTGAGGAAACAAACATTGCACAACGACCACAGCATGATGAAGAGTAGGACTCCCGCGTAGATGGGATCCGTTTGGGAACCGCATGAACATAGCTATATGCTCACGACCTCCGTGGTTCGAATAAGATGGCCCAGTAGCTCTCATTTACGGATCATGGCTCCTCCAACACTTTGTTTCGATCACTGTGATAGGTGTCGAGAACAGCCAATCCTCACACTCGGTATCACCGCCACTGTTGATAATGTCATAAAAGTTCAGCCCTTAAAATCCTGTGTAGCTTTTTTAGTCATTCTTTATTTCGTTGTGAGTCTAAGCAAAGTCCGGACAGCAATCAGCTTCGGTTGTTAGTATAGCGCAGCAACATTTAAACTGGACAAACAATGAAGGTACTATCTAATCGCGACGGTTTTTCATTCGTTGTTTTTCATGTTAACTTTGCTATCTGTCTGTGTTCATTGGTCGGTACGCGCCGCTCGTCAGGACTCATCGGTCAAATTCACTTCTGCTCCGTCTACGGCCATGACCAATGTGATCCACGCTTGGCAGCGCCAATTCTGCCTCGATCATTTGGCCTACTTGATGATAATGGCCAAGTACCGTGGGTGTTGCCTGTCTCGCTTTTTATTCGCCCGCAACCGGTCGCCACCGTCTGATCCGTGGAACGTCAAGCGCCACTAGTGTGAACTCGTCGGCGGACACGATAGGTTCACACTGGACGGATTGAGCCAGCCCGTTTTCTTTTTCTCCGTGGCCGGGCTTTGCTTTGCACACACTGAACAAATCAAAGGCAATTCTGTCTAGTATCCTCGGTTCGTACATTTGTGGTCAACCCGCGTCGGTGGCGATTTACTTCCTTCGTGTCTGTCTATGCCGCGTCAATGAACAACGGGCTATGAACATTGATTTATAAAGGGCAAAATAATCATTGCTTGACTGGTTCCATAGGATGGCCGGAGTGGCGATTAGAAAATGATTGTCTGAAGTGAGGTTTGAGGTGACCCGCCGAGTTATTCACAAGAGCACATGCTGGTCTGCTCACTGCTAAGTAACAGAGAAGGCTGATGAGCACACTGCGTTAATTCGTCAGTGTAAACAGACTATACCGCGGAATATAAATGGGATTAAGTGTGGTCCAGACGTCTTTTTAAAGCACTAATGTGAGGTCAAACATAAAGTGAGAAGGAAGAGCGTTCCAAGTTCTGTATACTCGAATGGAGAAAAGGTTGTGGTCAATTTGTGGTCAGTTTGAGCTGGAAGCCCCTAAGGTTGGTACTGCGGCTCACAAGCAAAAGATCGTGATAGGCATGAATGGAGTCAGTCACCTTCAACCATACAACTAGCTATCGCGACAAATCTTACAATCTTGTCTGCAACTACGACAATCGGCGAGTAAAAATACCACATTTTCTGATCAATGGACAATAGAACTGAGATATCTCGGTCATTAAATGTCGCCTGTTGCACCGAATTCTTTCTCTGAAAAGTGTTTGCAAGTACAGACAAATGAATACGTGTCATTGGCAATGATTCAGTCCAACGTCATTCATCTGCCGCGTGTAGTAATCACTCGTTGTGCAACACTCATATTTATCTGCAGAGCAATTCATGTCCTTAATAGTCGCCTTTATTCAGCTCTACGTCTGCTTAAAATGTAGTTCAAACTAGAAGAAACCAACCAATGACAAACCAACAATGGCCAACCACAATGAGGCTGTTAATGTGCAAGTAAATAATGCTAGGTCGACCCGTGGCCTAATGGTTCACAAGACTGTCTTGCAATCCGAGGGCGCATATGGGACCGGGCGACCGTCGCAGTATCCTTAGCCCACGTGCAAATGTTGGTGGTAGCGCGGCAGTGGAACATTGGTACATCGTACCACCGTAATGCTAATACTATTTTTCATACCAAATTATGCTGTAAAGCGTTTTCCCAACAGCATACATTCGCAGACGCTGAGACCTGATTGTCTGTTAGCCAAGACGACCGAAATAGTCTGATAACTGACAGAATATGTTCGCCTTGTCATGGAATGAGACGAGTTGCATGGTGCTTTCAGTTTAAGAGATTGGTAAATATGGAAGACATTATGACAAGTGGGGAGCACTAGACGAATCTTCAGCGTATACTTGAGGTCCAAAATATTCTCTATGTCGGAATGGGAACATCTGTAGCGGAAGAGTGTTATGTGTGTCCTGCTTTTGCGCAGCAAAACATGTAGCACAATCCAACCACTATGCCGCATTGTACCAGTGCTTGGAGAGTTCTAATCTGGTAAACACCAAGACCTCGAAAGCCTGGTAATCGTGAAAAATAGACTGTTCTAAAGACCGGGCCTGAAGAAGCTCTTGTGTCAAGGGCGAAACGTTGCTACAATAAAACCCTACCAAAACCGATTTGTATTCAAAGCCTTCTGAAATCATGAAATCTCAGTCGGTTCCAAACATATTCCAAGATACGGGTAATATATCTACATCTTTTTAAACTAGTAATGTATTCTTGTAGTTGGGAACCTTTTTTAAATTCTACCGAAGCATTTCTATGAAAGTTGTCTACTCACAACCACGTGCCAACACCTAGGAAGCCGTACGTCTCATTCAGGATTATCAATCTGCCCTTGACTCCTGGTGCCAACTGTGGCAGATGTCATTTGCCGTGGACAAGTGTAATATTTTGTCACACAAATGCCAATTACTGTCAGACAGTTTATTACTACAAGGCGCATATATCTCGCAATGCAGGGCAGTTCGCGACTTGGGCGTGCGATATTCAGTCACTTTTGGTGAACATTGTGACTGGTGTGTACAAAAAGTCAAATGCATGAACCGAAGTAAGAACGTCGCTCCGGTAAACAAACTACTGTAATCTGAGAAGTGTCTAGCTACATGAGTACATCAACGTGTCGCAAGGAGAAGGATGAATCAATAGGGAAGCAGGGAATTAGATGCTCTGTGTGTGTGTGTGTGGAGTTGTGTGCACGTGTGTGTCTAGACTAACCGGCAAGCATACTGACCGAATACACGACGTCACATCTCCGCTTAATCATGCAATGCGTCGAAACCATATCGATTCAGTAGTCTTGGTTCTCGACTCGTCCTGCGGAGCTGCGTGCCTTGCGTAGTTTTGTCAGTGGTGGTTGGTGGCACATGCTCCGTTCGTCTGCTACTTGTGAATAACCTCCTTGTGTTGACTGCGTGACCATCTTCCAGCAGTAGTGAAGTGCCTGCCCTACATGCGCGCGTTATTCTTATCAGATCTAATAACGTGGGCTGTCCTATGGATTCAGCGTTTACTTTCACGCGCACGAACGTTCCGGGCTGGAGTAGCAAGCTTCTGGTAAGTGGTGTGATATCAATGGCGACGATCTAACTCGTCGGCATTATTAGTTGCAGGAATTGGAAGTGCGGCATTCAACTTTGTCTGAAGGGCACGCCAAAGCATGAGTTCAGCTGGCGTTTTATCTGACTCGGTGGTGTGCTGTCGGTAAGAAAATAGTGCTTGTAGAACTGCATCCTCCCAACCTGTACCAGATAAGTGAATAGTTTGGGTACTCTATTTCAAGGATCGATTGAACCGCTCTACCATGCCGTTTACCGCTGGAGTATACGTAGTTGTACGTGACTGTCGGATGGCTTGAAGTTGAAGGAACGAAAGCAACTCGTGGCTTGTAAACTGTGGGCCGTTGTCGGTCACTATCTTCTCAGGTAGTCCGAAACGGGTGAATGTGTATTTCAGCCATCGAATAATACTGGCAGTAGTCATCTCTCCAGGCAAATGGACTTCCAGTCGTTTACTATAAAAGTATTGGGCCAATAAACAGTTCCTTTGATACTGAGCTAAATGGACCCATGATGTCAAGAGCCATCTTGGCCCACGGTCGCATAGGTAGGCAATAGGTTGTTTAGGGGAGGAAACTGGCCGTGAACTATTCTCTGCCCTTTGACATAAAGAGCAGTCATGAACGTTTTTATATATGTTGCGACATTCTGGGCTACTAGAAGTATGCGTCAACGTTGCGTTTCGTAGGAACGATACCAGGGTGGCTTTTGTGAGCACACAGCATGATAATTTGTATCAAGCTCCGAGGAGCCACAAGTTTTTCTTCGCGCATTAAGCAACCATCTATAAATGAAAGTTCGTGATGCAACACGTAGTACGGACGAAACTCGCATGTGAACTTGTTATTTTGTGGCCAGCCGTTTAGCGGAAACCCCTGAACGCGGCAGAGTGTGTCGTCTTCCTGAGTCGTCTTCTAGAGTTCTTCTTTAGTCAGAGTTGAGATTGGTTCACCTATCAAGTAAGACACTAGTAACCTCTCGTTATCATCCTCATTATTTTAGTTCCGTTTAGTGGCAGTCGAGAGAGCCCATCCGCTACGTGATTTTCACGTCCGGGAAGGAATTTAATTTGTAAATGTTATGTTAACAAGCGTGTATACCATCGATGTATCCGAAGTGGCCTGATGCCATTTGTTCCTCGAGTAAGCAAGCTAGTTAGCGCTACATGATCTGTACGAGTGAAGGGTCTTCCGAACAAGATTAAATCTCACTTCTCACAGATCCTGAGGGAGGCAAATGCTTCTATTTCCACGGCAAAGTAAGAAAACACTGCCGCCGACAATTTTCTGGAAGCGGATGCAATAACTCTTTCATGCCCAATCTGAATTTGAGATAGTATGGCACCCAACCCAATGTTTAATGCATCAGCAGAGACAATCGTTGGGCACGTCACGTCGAGAAACGCCATGACTGGTGTGGAAGCAGTGCGGCGTTTTATCTCGTCAAATTACTTTTTGTTGGGAATGACCCCAAACAAATACAGTTTCGTTCCTCGTCAGTTCACGCAGTGGCTCAGCAATGTTCGTGAAATCCTGCAGATAACATAGGTTGTAAGAACACACACCTAGAAAATGCTTTATTTCGGTGGGGTTCAGTGGACGAGGAGCCCCGGTGATGGCACGCGCGTTGTCAAAACCGGGCTTCATACCGTCAGTTGTTATAATGTGGCCCAGGAACTTGATTTCACTAACATTAAATTTGCACTTCTCGAGGTTTAACCGGAGGTTAAGATCATGTAGTGAACACAACACAGCATGCAGTCGTGAATCATATTCTTCTTGAGTCCTGCCGAATACACGGATGTTGCCCATGTATACTAGTTGACCAGGTAAATTGGCAAATGAGTGAACCATAAGCTTTTGCCAAGCTGCTGGGGTTGAGCTGAAGTCCATCGGCAAGACTTTGTACTGAAAGAGTCCGTCCATCGTAAGAAATACGGTCAGCGGTCGTGACTCCTTACCTAGAGGCATGTGAAAGAAAGTCTTCCTAAGGTCCAATTTTGAAAAAAAAACCAAGCGCTGACTAGTTTGACTAACAGTTCACCAGCGGTTGGAAGCACAAACTTTTCTATCACGATTTGACGATTTAGGGCCTGCAGGTCATTAAATATTCTCACTGTACCGTACTTCTTGACGACTTTAACCATAGGATGGACTCATTCAGAACAGTTAATGGGTTCATAGCGATCATCTGCAATCATTTGTCGTAATGCTAGTGAAACGGCTTCTTTTCTGGACAAAGTAATTGGACGTTGCTGGGGAATAGCTACCGGTTTAACATCCTGCTTCAGACATATGCGGTGAACGGAGGTGGGAGCGCGCGCTATTGTTTGTTCAAACAGTTTCGTGTTCTGATCTGTAGGTCTGATAGGTTAACCGCCATGATACACATAGGAGATAGGGCCGGCGTGACTTCCAATGCAACCAGAGTGTTGCGCCCGAGTAGGGGATGGTTATTTCCGTAGGTGACGTACACAGCAATGGATGCTTTCACGGCCCCAAGTTGCAAAAATCACCACAAATCCTCGTATTTATACCGGGCCTTTGTATAATTGTCAAATTGATAGGTTGAAGGATGTATAAGCATATCATGTAGGTGACTGTCATAAAAGCTATTCGGTACTCCAGTGATAAGAGAGGCTGAATCACGTTCTAGGTCAATATGTGTTGTTCTGTCGCGTGCAATAACTGTAACAAGTACGAATGTCAGGCATAGGGAGTTCAGGCTCTGGACAAGTGGAACGATAGATAGACGCAGTACCTCTAGTATAAATTAAAAAAAACATTTTTAGATGACTGTAACTGCTGATTAAAAACGGAATCTGTAGGATGCAACTGAGAAACGCGTACTAAACGACAACAACGGGCAAAATGTCCACGCTTACTGCACTTTTTGCAATCCATTTCTAAGGCAGGGCAATTGGTAAAATTGGCTTTATACTGTAGGCTACCGCAGCGGAAGCATTTCTGTGGGGATTGGAATTCGGTTGACAAACGATGGATCATGGCGACCTCCTGTATGTCTGCACGGGTAGCGAAACATTGCAACTGTTCGGCCGTACATGTTTTGAGGCGAGCTAATTCCACAGCCTTATCCCAAGTCAATTTGGAAGCGTCTTCAGAAAGTAGACATTCCCGAATTCGGTTGTTGGTGATTCCACTAATCAACTGCTGCACTAGCATAACGCCTTCGATTCTATTTTTCGGTATGGTTGGATCCTCACATACCGCAAATGAGGTGATCAAAAAACTGTCTAGAGTTTCCGATGGTTCCTGTGTATGTCGACCGAATTTGAGGTGAGCCATGAAGAGGTATGTACGCTGGCCCCGTGATGTGTCCAGCACATCTAGTGCTTTCGTTAAGGTATCTTGAAACTAGAGTTCCAAATCATCAAACTGACGTTGTCCATCATCGCCGAGTAGGTGTCTGAGAAGCTTCAGTTTCTGGCCTTCTGTGTATTTGGAAGCCGCAGATAGTAGGTCAAGATAGTTTGTAAACGATGTTTTCCACTGGGCCCATACACTTTCGGTGAGACGTAAGGTCGGATCGCATCAGTAAACGTTAGGAGGATGTAATTCCATGGCGTAGGTTCGTATGCCGCGACGCCAGTGTTGTGTACGGAAAGTCAAATACACGAACCGAAGTAAAGAGGTCGCTCCGGTAAACGAACTACTGTAATCTGATAAGTGTCTAAGTACGTGAGTACATTAAAGTGTCACAAGTATAAGAATGATCCAATAAGGAAGCAGAGAATTATGCGCTTATATGTGTATGTCTGGGGTTGTGTGGACGTGTCTGTCTAGACTAGCCGGCAAGCATGCTGACTGAATACACAACGGTGACTTGCAAGTTTCGAAAGCCATGAAGACCATCGGTTACATCTGCCATCATTTTTACCTCATGGAATCTCGCATATCGCTTTGCAAAACATACGTACTGCCATGTATGGAACACTGTTCGGTGGTCCAGTCTAATCTGCGGAAATATGAACAGCACGCTCTTGAGAGGGTGCAGAGACGCTTTACGAAAAAGCTATATGAATATTTCTCAAAGTTTACATACAGAAAGCGATGTGACAAACTTGGATGTGAACCAGTTTCGCTTCGGAGAATGAAGCTGAACCTATGTTTTCTTTACAGAATCATAAACTGTCAAATTCGCAGTCGTGTTAACGGTGTTAACATATCTTGCAACGGTAGATATCCAACCCGTAACAAAATTTACTACGAGAATCTGAGATCTTTTCTTTCTAACCCACTACTTAACGATTTGGGACAAACTTCCAAGTGCTATCAGAACATGCTATACACTTTGCAATTTTAAGCTTGAGATTAGTAAGCAGTTAACTGTCCAGAACATGATTAATATGTTCGGGACATGACAGACCCTAGATAACGCATTCGAAAACGGTATAGATGGTGCCTGAATAAATTTTCGGAATACACCCTAATATTTCGGACTACAGCCCATTCATTTCATTTCATTTTTTCTCGGCTGAAGGATCTGTTAGGTAATTGTAAAGAATCCCGGTACAATGACAGGAAAAAATAGCAGAACGATTCTGATTACTTTGTGTTACCTAATTTGAAATGGTGCCCATGTTTATTTCTGAAAAAGTAATAATGTAATGTCATGGAAAGGTTGTACCATTATCTGATCTGTTCCTTTTAGGGAGCAGCTTCTCACATCGTCGAGGAATACACAATTTACGGATATATATATATATATATATAAATAAGCCTTTAGGAAATTTCTCAAAAACGACGATTCTTTAGCAACACAGACGACAACAGGATCAGTTAACTCTCTACCCTTTGCTTTGCACTCGTTTGGATCAAACTTCAACCGTATTACTTTCACACTGAATTTTTGACAAGCGGAAAATGCAGTGTTCCTCAATTAAGCCATACCGAATCCGATTATCCTATTGCATTCTGTTCTTACATGATACATTGATTAGGAACTAATTGTTTCCCGATACCGAACAATAGTTCTTTGGAAGAATCAGGAATTATGAACTTCATGTGAGGAAAGTAACCAGACTCAGTACGAGTCTCATCAATCGCTGCACCAATTGACTTAAGGCTGAATGTATAGAATGTACAGAATGTATAGCAAACAGACAATCCACTGAAGCAGTCAAGAAGCATTTATCAAAGGTATTATGTTGTTAGCACCCTTGCCTTGAGTACCAAAGTTTTAGACACCTTCAACTGCCGAAAATATGTATGCAAGCTTACAATCGGCCCGACATATGATAACATCACCTCTAAGTTCATTTTTCATCGGTGGTCACTCACAAAGTCTTCTCTTAGGTTATTTAAACCCATTTACTTAAGACCCAGTCCGAGTTAAGCTTTGCGATCAAAGGACACATCCTTAAACTAACTTCAAGCATTCGCAGGCCGTGTGATCACCTTACGCATCTAACAGAATACTAGACCAACTATGAACTATTTGACTTACCACAAAATGTGCAGCGCGCAGTTACAGTGATCCTATAAGTACTACACCATGAATTTAATCACTTGTGCTTTTAATGCCCGCTTGGGTCTCCGGTTACATTCCTGCTCCGTAGTCGTCTGATTTACGATCGTTCGCAAACAGCGCTTTGGTATGTAAGTACCAAACGAATCCCTGGTCACGTGATCAATGCTGTTTGCTTAGTCGTTGGAACGGCATTAAAGCCCCATAATTTGATGAGCATATCATTCATGTGAAATGGTAGTTTAGTACTAGGGCTCATACTTGGTTGTCTTGACAAACCAATTCAAAATCCGAAATCATAAGCTATGAAAGATAATCATACCGCTATATGCGTGGTCAATATCAAATGCATTATAGTATTCTTTTGAGATGTGTTGGAGTCATAACATAAACTAGGAAAATGGTAAAATTCAGTGAACAAAGTGGGAATTTCATGAAGGAGTGAAATGATTTCTGTCTCAATTATCAGTGCTGACGAGTTCATTCAGGAATCTGATGCGAAGTGTTAGTTACTTCTTAGGGAGATAAGCAGCCGATGACTCGGAAATTGCGCTGGGAAAAAGTAATGCAGCTTGGTGAAAGGCACAGATTCCTGCGTTAGCTTTCATAGATAACTGGACGTCTGTATGAATGGCGTGTACTGATCCGGATGGTCAAATTCAAGAAATCCATGCCTTTTTGACACTTACACTTTCCAACTAGTTACCAAGGTGGTGTGGTTGCTGGCAGCAATAAAAAATCCCAAAGACTGCTAGTTCTATAATACAGACACTATAGTGCCGTTGAGGGGTGCGATTTCTACAGAATGACTGGGAACTGAGTTCTCTTGCGATGGTTCTTCAAATCCAATATCCATGAGCATCATGACAGCATCCCGTTTCCGAAAGCAGAAACTCAAATGCGGCGGTACTCCATACAACACTGTCAGCTGTACTACGGACACAATACGCTGTGGTAGTCTATCACAGCGCTTCCAGCAACAAGCCAATATTTTCAGTGTTCCATAATACAGCTACTATTGCAATCAGTAGACGTGCTGCTAGCGCGTTGACTATTTCAATTCACTGACACCAAGGTTTTTGAAGGTTGTACGGATTAATCAAATAGTTGGTAATGTTCTACTGCTAAAGACAGTTGATCCATCCTTGTCATGAACACGTGAGATAGGCAGATAGTTTGGATCAAGGTCAATAACGAGTAGGCTCAAGTGAGAGGAATAAGCCCACCGGGAATAATAGATAATATATGTAAGTTAGTACGAAAGAAACAAGTCAACTTCGGATACGATCCCTTAAATCCGAACGATCGAAATCTAATTCGAGATGAAAGGAGATCGCAATGGAGATTGCGCGTGGCAGTCCAAACACAGCGGGTGATCTCAAACCAGATACAGAACTTCTAATCTCTTTGGCACGCGTTACTCACAGATAGACTTAATGAACAAGGTGTCAGTCGTCAAACAGTATGCGTGAGTCCGACGCCCAGGTCCGGTTTCTTTCACTTGAGAAGACCGAACGAAGGCGAAATCGGTCTTTGCATTCGATATTGAGAGCAAGTAGTTGCTGCGTTTCGCGTAGTCAACCTTCAATTCTGACACTGGCGTTTTCTCATTATTTGCTTCCATTACTACCCACTCTCCGGTTCCGGCTTTGATAATGCGACCCAGGACGAATTTAACAGGGTTTAAAGCGATGTGCACTAGAGCTGTCTTGGTTTTAGGTGTGATCACATTACTCAGACTGATACAAGTTAGTTTAAAGTAATACCTGACTTGAACTGAAGTGATACGTTTCGTTCCAAATACAAGTACGCGTTCCGAGACAGTAAAATGTGAGGATAGAGATATTCAGAATGAACCCTGAAGCTGATTCGAGTGTGGCGAAAGTATGGACCCAAAACGCCAGTTAATTACCAACGTCAATCACTGCCTAGCTTCGCTTTACTGGTGAAGAAGCCAATTGGAGGATCAACTCACCCGTTCAGGTGTGGTCGGTTTTCCAGACAAGTCATTCATTTCAGACACTTGGATATGGATTTCAGCTGCGTCCGGTATTGCGGCCATGAGATCCGGCAAGGCTTCTTGAAGCAATTTACGTCTAGGGGTAATAGGACTTTCAGTAATTGACTGCAGAGCAGAAAAGAGAAAGAAGGGGTACGTTAGAGGTTGCCAAGTGTAATTCTAGCGTTCAAAAGTATGCAAGGGCACAGGCGCATATCGAACAGATTAAGTCATGGCGTACGTTAGAAGAGCTTCAGGTAACCGAAACGAGACTTCATGTCAAAATCCGAAACTTAAAAAGTATTTAGCCAAAGTAAAAAGCAAAAAACAGGTTAGTACCGGCGCTTTTCATTAGACTATTCTTTTCAAACTAGCTGTGTCGAGCGTACAAGTCAATTGGTAATAAAGCTACATCAGGTCTCATTAGGTGGGGTTTCCGCCGGGTGAGAGCGGAGTACCGAGTGATCCGAACTGAATAGTGATTCCGACTTCCATTGCATACACACGAAGCTGGAATGCATGCTTACTACGATCGACGAATTGCTGGAAGAATAACAAGCTGAAGTTCTCAAACGTAAGGGAACAATTTAATCGCAAATGTGTCATCCATTGGCACCTTATATAGTAACTTGGCTACTACTTAATTAGGTAGTAGTGTAAATAATAAGCAACATTCCGAGTGAGTAGGCTGTTACGTGGCCACCAGTGAGAGTCCATTTGAGAAGACATTAGAATGCACATGCAAACACTAATAAGAGCGATTTGGTTTTCCATCCCTGCACGAAATCAAATATAGAATCCACGTGACAAGCGGTTCAACATTTCTGCTTGGACATAAACAAGGGCTGCAGTAAACAGTTACCGTACTTTAGTAGGTGGAAAATGTTATCCAGGATCTGATTGGAAAACTCATTTTAAATGAAATTCCCTTGAACATTCATGGTTGATGAAGCTTATACATACAGTACACACAGTACAAGTGAAGCTTAGGGTGATCGATAAGTGATGAGGTCACAACGAAAACAGACTTTTATAAAACGCATCTCCAATTATGACAAGTTGGCATTAGACTGTGAAACCGCATCATTGATTATTTTCGATCGCTGCTTTAGGTTGCCGCAACTGATGCAAGCCGAAACATGGTTTCAAGACGTGGATTGGAAGGTAGAAGCGAGGGGTGTGTGTGTGACCTATACATATAACTATTCTTTGTCCTCATTAAACACCGGTCTTGTAAGTCTTGTCTCTTGTTTCCCTTGGTTGTGTTGGACGGAGCATCAGGCAGGAAGCAAAGCATTACAGAACCCCGAATTCGCTAAAATCCTAGTGGACAAATTCCAGTCTAAGCTGGATATAGGTCTATGTCAGGTTTACTTCCCCAAATAGTGTGAGCTCCAAAATACTCGATGATGCTTGTAAGAACGGGACGATAGTTATGAGCATCCGGAACGAGACTGACCATAGGAAGGCAATCTTGCTGAATCCGACGATAATTTGTTCCCGAATTTCTTCACAGTAAAGCGCTTCACGAATCAAATTGCCCCTTCGACTTTTGATCAATCACGAAAGGGCAGAATTAATATATCCATCTGAGTGTGATGCCTACCTAAGCTGCTCGAATTTACAATGAAATCCGATACTTGTTCGAAACTACAGTATCCAAAATGCTTGTGATAAATTAGCGAGTTGGTTTTGACAAGCTGCCCTTAGATTGCCAGATTGCGCTGCACACGAGGATGATCACTTTGTTTCATCAGGTTCCGTTATCACCGTGAGGTAACCGTTCCAGATTACACTGAGCCAGGAAAAGACGGTGAATCAACCACCACCCGCGTACTTTTCTGGACACTGCTTGGTTTTTTGCAGCGCCCACCTGTACCGAATTCGTTTTGGACCTCATGTGCGTCAACATAAGTTAACATGGGATTAAGCAATGCAGTAGACAAGACATGAAAGCCCCATTTGTGCAAAACGTCAACACCTTGGTTACGCTGACCAAACTAATAGTTTCCGTGGCAGTGCGCTTAGAAAAACAGAAAATGCTGATCAATACTCGTCTTCCAGATGGTAGACAACATTTGTTCCGTGCTCCCGGCACATTTGAGTGAAGTCCGGAATAGATTACTACCTACCTGTTTGGGGCGTGGCAAAATCTCGCGGGGTTCTCGCTCATCCCCTGTTGTAGCACTGCGACAACGGGTGTAGACGGAATAACATGGTGTTTCGGCAAATGCGCCCACCGCTTGTTAAGCATAATGACAGATTGAACGTGGATGATATTAAAAATCTGAATACCCCTCTCAAACGACGCACTTCAACAACGATGAGAGTTGAAAAGTCACAAATGCACAACAGCCTCTAGGAAGGAGTTAGTGGGGCGAACTGGACTACTTCTTGTGTGGGTTTCATCCCTAAGGACTACATGATGAGTTCGACGGTATTAGAATACTAGTGCTGTGAGCACCTAAGCTGAACAGTACTGAGATTCCAGGGCGTGGAACGGCTCTCAGTAGTCAAAATGTTAAACGGGACTAGTAGGGGATACACGGTGTCCGGAACATATTGAGCAAAATGTCAGTTGGCATATTTCCTGACACAAGAAACATGATCTTATTTGAAGCATAGTCATAGTACAAATCTGGGTTCGATTATGCTGCCTTTTCACTAATACATTTACATCATCTGATATGGTCTCCGAACTCCTGAACAGCGAGATCTATCGGCGTTTCATTATTGGAGTTTGAAATCAATACGGATCACGTGAACAAATTTTGTGGAATGTGTACTAATGACCGTATTAGATGGCCAGTTGTGTCATACGTTGTTCGGTCGGGATTCCATGAGTGCAGTCGGAGATTGGTGTAGGCCGAAAGTTTTATCGCATTTGATATGAAAACAGAGGTTTATGGATGAGGTTCAAAACCTAAACGAGTTTTCGCTTATCCTTAGTTGCAGTTGTAGTTTATTCCATAGATGGGCCTACCTCCAATGAGGAAAACATCTAAGCAAATATTTTGATTGGCTTTCTGTAAGGGCAGTAGGTATTTCCCATGGCGAGCGAGTTAGGTTGTCATTTCGCAGTACGGAAGATGTGCTTGTCGAGAAGAATCGCAAATGTATGGTGCACCAGGTAAGAGTTAAGATGTTCTTCGGCCTTTAAAGTCAGACTGAGTCAGACGGCAGGTAGCGATATCGTTCCTCACACTTAACGAACGCCCCAGGATCACTTTGGCTTACGAGGGCTGGATATGTCCTAAAGCAATTCAACCCTTTTGGTGTAGTTTTTTTGTAAATAGTGGTGTAGTACCATAGTGCTGGTCGCGACTTAATGAAAGGAAGTTGGATTGTATTATTAAATCCCTCACTGATCAACTCGACCCAATCAGCGAGGGGTGGAATAAACTAAATGGTATTATCATAGGCAATACATATGTTTTAATGAAATCTCGTAGCATTAGATAATAACTTATTTGTTTTGTGTGTAAGATTACGTCCCAGATAATGTTATTAACTGAATTGCATGGTTTTGGATATCAAGAAAGTGCACGACCTACATGCGGAAGAGATAACTAAAGCTAACGAATCTCGAAAGGACAGAACGATCGTCCACTGAGATTCCCTGCAGTTCATCGCTGCCTGAACTACTCTAGGTTTCAAAAAGTTCCTCTAATCATTTGAGTCCCGTTGTTACCGTAAGGTACGCAGGTTGTCCTATAACAAGCGCTCAAGTATCAGTTTTGATGGTCCGCTACTCGGAGACATACTACACCGTCAGTAAATGAATAGCTGCCGACATCATGGATGACTGGCGAAACTATGGAACGAGCGGTCATTTGGTTGCGTCATATTCTATCTCTCCATCGACCTAGAGGTCACCATTAATGATATAAAAGCCACGATCATTTAGGATAATCCGTGTTGCCATCCATTTCTGGCTGAGCAGCGTTTTCCGAATACTGCATGCGGACCTCTGGGGAACATATTTAATGGTTCCGAGTAGAGCCTTTCAGTATGAACACTTGGCTCAGGAATTTGATCTATAAAGTGAATTAGTAGGCGAGGGCCTCAACGGATTGCGTGGACGAGCGCGAACGACTATCATATAGTTTGTGAGCGGCCCGACTTATCGCGACTGGTAATGCAAGAGAGTGATGCCAACGACACCTGCAATGTAGATCGGGTCGATATGCAGTGCATGTTGTGCGTACCAGCAATGTTGCGCAAGAAGTGGATGGGCGCTTCTGGTGTTGCTTCTTCCAACACAGACACCCCGTAACTGGTTTCGCCCTCGTTTGAACTCATCAGATATAGTTTGAGTTGAAGTGGAACTCGGGACCCAGTGATTCAGTGCTGGCGCCTTGATCACTATGCCTCGAAGATCCGTGAGCAACGCTCGACAAGGCGGTGAGGAATTTAAAGTTGGATTTGGAGTACCTGCCGTCTGGTTGGATTGTGGCACGCAATCTCAGCTGTGACATCGGTTCACTATGAAGTAGACCTCGGTCATTCCCATCACAAAGACCGTATCTAAATTGGGGGTGTTTCGGTGTTGATCCTTCCAACATTGCCGCCTCATAACCAGTTTCGCTCTCCTTTGGACTCATCAGATAGTGATAGCGGCTTGTACTTGAAATCCGACTTTAAAGCATATGAGTTGTACATATGCCCCAGTTGCAGTTGATCCACCCGACAACACGTACATGATGCGATTTCACCTAAGGTCGAAGGTCATCTTCAGGACGCTGAGCGATCATGTTAGCGTGGTGCCGACTATATTCGATGCAAGAACGAAGAGATCAGGTGACTTACACTGCGTGCTGGGCGATGTGACCTTAAATGATAATTCAGTTCACGCCAATTCGCTTAATGAAGCATATTCAAAACGGTGAAGCGTGGTTGATTCAGTTGCCATATCACTTACACTTCCATGAGGACAAACGGACCAGAATGTGTGAGGACAATGATATGGAAAACCCATATGTGCAAACAAAGCTTCGGCATAAGCCAACTTAGCTTGTTATCGTTGACAACTATAGAAGCAAGAAGTCGAACGTCGAGCTGTATAAGACGATGTGCATTCAAAAAGTAATTAAAGATGGACCTCGAAAATTAAACGCGTGAGTAGTTTCAGCAATAAAGCCAAAAAATATGCACTTACAGTTTCATCTTGCTCCGTGAGAAAGGAAAGTGATTTGCCACTGAGAAAATGGGTATCTCGACCAGTGTTTTGCCTAACTGGTTTTATCATACAGCCTTATCAACACAACCTTAACTTTCTGTATTATCCGCTCTGCAAAATGCACATCCGTATCGTTTAAAATATCCGGAAAATCTGGAGTTTCCTGAAATTAACGGCATGAAACAGCAACAGTAACATTTGGCTCTGACCAGACCCGCACTCGCACGTGCAACTTAGAAACGCCCCAATCCCAAAGAGCTGACAAATCCAAAAGCCATTTATGAGATACGAAATGCTTCAAAGGTGGTTGCTTAAGTTTGCCAAATTATGCATCGGTGTCAGTTAACCAGGCCCAAACCACCCAGTGCCAGACCACATGACCAGAGAGTGAATAGTAAGGAGCGTCAGTGAGAGCCTACTGATCGGCAGATAAACACGCAGCAGTACGCTATTACCGATTAGGCAAGTTGACCACATCGCACCTCAGTAAAAGATCGAAAAATTAGCAAAATTAGTCAAGAAAAAAATCGGTTGGAGCGTATGTGGTTGAAGGATTGTTGAACTTGACTGGGCCTTGCCAACAAACTATGTATTCTTGAAAATTTGAATCTAAAAAGAAACAATTATTTCCGCCTTCCTCCTGCTGTTGTTTAAAAACAGGAAGCGCTTGCTTTACATTATATTTCAGCTTCAACGACCAGTCCGACTAAAAGTTAACATATACAAAAATGAGATCGCCTGCCTTTGGACCAGTCGTTGTGGCAACGGTTTAATTACTCGGATATACGGAACTACTGATTGCAGTCAAAAGCTTTCATTGGTTATGTTAAAAACTGCCATCCTCAAACATCCTTATCTGCAAGATTCTGTATAAACAGCTTTTCTCTTGGCGGACGTTACAACAGGGATAGTGTTATAATCTTCTTACTAGACTCAATTCCAAAAAATAACAATTTACTGCTCCACAAAACTTCTAGCCCAACCGAAGGAAAAAACAAAACGCCAATGACTTTGAAAAATAACGTATTAATCGCCGCCAACGAACACTGTACAACTACTGCGGACCTTGGCTGTACTTATAGGTCCCTTACTGACCTCCGACTTCTAGAATTGGAAGGTCAGCTACCAAGGTTAGTGGTCCCCCATATATTTTGCCGAGGTGTCAGGTGGATTTTAATCACGTGCAGAAGTAGGACATTCCGGAACGTTCGAAATCGATGCGATAATCGTTAATAATCGATTAATCGTTAAAATAGTGGATTTCCAAGGCAATTCTTACCTTCTCCCGGACAGATAGTAAAAACATTTCCAACGCATCAGACAATAATACATTCATTCGAAAGGCAGTGCATAGGGAACAAACGCTGAACTACCTCATTGATCATCCGAAAGTGCACGAAAGCAGCTGCATGAGCACCTATTCAAACAAACCACAACATTTCTAGGAATCCGCGGTTGATGGCGGATTCTGGAGTACCAACTGTGTGCGTGTGGATTGTGACATGCAATGTCAAGTTAGACAACGTTACACAATGAGTCAAAACTTGATCTGTGCGGCCATTGGGGCCGTATTCGACGTGAGGTTTCGGTGTTAAGAGGTAATGCTGGCAACGAGAAACATCGGAACTCTCCACCAGAGCAAGATTTCTTGTTCCGTGTAGTTAGACGAAATTTCTAGCCATAAAGTCGCATACCGTACTGCACGAGACCAGAACAAACTGAAAATAGGATTTCCATCTGTATTTGGTTCCAAATAAGATATTCTTCCACATAATTGAAAGAGCACTAGAAGGCCTTTCGACCCACCGGGACTCGTCAATAGTACGCATATATCACATGCATCAGGATCCAAACCAGGATCGCCTTCCAGCACCAACCAGCAGCTTGTACCATTGTGGAGGAACGTAAACTATTTATACCAAAAGTGCACTACTCATGATTGAACCAGAAATTATATCATCAATACGTGAGAGAACTAACCTGCCTCACATTACATTGATGTTGTTGCTGCCTCTCAGGAGTAAAGACATACAGAAACAAAAGCGCCTTGAAACGAGTTCAGCCAAGTTAAAGACAACTTGGGCAAAGAAAAGGGGTCGGAAGCGATGCACAAACGTGAAAATCAGGCAGATAATATTGGGGCCACGCAAAAAGCAGAAATTTTGACCCAAGGCTTCACAAATACGCACCCACCATTTACCAGCCGAAGTGCAAACCACATATGTCATTCTATATGGTAACCAAGAAAAATAATTCTATCCGGAGATTATCAAAGTAATAGCGGGAGAGAACGAATCTCTCCGGACGCTTGTTCCGGCGTGCGTGGTGCTCGTGATAGAACTCCACCCACAGGCCTTGGAATCGAGACACATAAAGCTTGAGCTCTTCCTAAGGAGTCTTGCGAGCCTGGCCAGAATCCTGTCGCAATTGGCGGACCCTGTACTCGCCCATCTAAACAAAATCAGCTTAAAAGTAGCTCAGAAACTGAGGTATGACTGCCGGCCAGCAACCAGGATAAGACGGCCTCAAAGCAAACTACCTTAGTGGAGTTTGGTTTGATGATGCTACCCCTCTACTCGGTTAATAGCCATACATGTTCCGTTTCGTACAAGTAAAAAGAAGGTATCCGTTTCACTAGTATAATAATGAATACATTAATAATTGGCCGAGATGTATCAACATCTAATGCAGAGTACTAACATCTCTCTCATGTGAGTCATTGGTTTAGTTCAAAAAGCTACATGATTCGTAGTATGACGATGACATTTCATGCTGCTTGGCTACCGAAATGGTGCCAAGCTGACCCACGACAAACTGTGCAACGAAGCCCACTCCTTTTGTATTGGCTTGTAGCTTACAAAGCTAACGCAGTTGATGCATTGATCCACTCAACTTTCTCAGCAACATAACAGCATTGATGTGCAGACCGCTGGTTATGCTAATTCAGGAAGTAGAACGGTTTTTATCGGTCTGCGATACCTTCACGCGAACATGCGAATTTTCCTTCATCTCAGCGGTTTTGTACTCCGGATCATGGAAAGAACTGTTCCCATTTGCAACAGTGAGACTTGGTGCTTTCGACCGACAGTCTAGTCCCGCGGATGCGGCTACTTGCATTGTGAAATTATCATCGGTAGAAAACAATGACGTGTAAGTGCTAGGCAGTGACAAGTAGGCGAGTTCGGAAGCTCAACAAATGAGAATAATGAAATGTGTTTCTATGACCATCGGTTACATATGATCTTCGACCTTAGCTGAGAAGAATATTGTTTCGGTTACCGAACATTGGAGCACGTAAAATAGGACAGGAACGACTAACGACTTGATGACTGGAAACAACCTCGCTATTCCATTGTTTGAGCGAAGTTGGTTGGTTTGATTAGATTTTTCGTGACTTGGCACACCATTGGAATCAGTGGTGCATCCTTTGATCATGTGGTAAGGCCAAACAGATAAGATGGAGTGAGGTTGATATAATAATTCGCGTTAGTTTCAGGACTGATCACGACGTACAGGACCGACATACATGAGCTTGAGGTTTGCCTCCGGGTGATGGATCATGCCTAGTTGAGCTCGATGGAAGTTTTGACAAAACGCTTACCTGTTCCGCATCAACAGCTCGATTACTAGACACAGGAGAGTGGTCGCGGTGATCAAGACAGATGGGCCCCAAAATTCTCTTCATGTGACCAGGCTCAAAGTACGCTTCCAGTCTGCAACGGACCACGGTCTAACCGCCTCTCTTTGCGCGTTATCTATTACGCATGCTTCCCCATCTTACGTCAATGATGTGTGCTTTGAGAGCAAGTTAGCTGGCTTCAAATCCATCTCGATTTCTAGTTGCATGATATGGACTTTACAGTGCATACTGGTGTTTCGATGAGGCCATGTGTGGTGTAACGTAAAACACCTATGCTCCATCATTAGGTGCTAAAGTATAGCGACTATTCACAGTCAGAGCCGCGAATTGGAATGGGGGAATTGAGAATCTCGGTGATGTGTTACGAGGAATCCATGTAGTATAAAGATGAAGGGAATCAATCGTGGTGGCGATAAACATTGAAAATCATAGTGTCCGGCAAACAAATTGTCCCGTCGATGCAGTCACCCAACCGCTTGTGACGATGTTGCGCTGGTAGAGTTCAGAGGCTACCGTCGGGTTCTTCGTTCTCTGTCTTCCTTTGGCTACTCCTCAGTCTTGGGGTAGTCTGTTATAATGTGATCTGGTGTAATAGCGATATACTAGTAGAAATTAAAAACCACGAATAACTGAGGTAATGATAAATACTGCCTAATATCATATTAATAGGTTAGCCAAGAGAAAGCAGACGGATTAAACTGACACGATAAATCTTCTCCTCAGTAAAAATGTAAACCCTGAACACATTTCATCACCATCATCATCATCATCATCATCATCACCGACAACAACAACAGCACGTGAACTATTCGAACTGATGCTTCGCTGCCGTACAACCACAGTGACTTACAGAACGAAGAATAATAAGTGGGAGTTGAAGGGGACCTGGCGTAAAACGCAAATGCCGTAAGCAGACATTCCGAAGCAAAACGTCTGCACTGTCAACAAAACACGGTCACAAACACCTAGATATCGTGCAAACTTAAAACAGTATCCGAGAGAACTTGCAGCTTTCATTCACCCCGGTCATAATCAGCCACCAGTCCATGGATAACTCAGCAACAAACACAATTTAAACAGACAGTGTGACTAAGAGATAACGGCATCAGACGCTCCACTGTGCCAGCTGCGAGCCATATCCGGGAAAGTCTCGAGCTAAGCACAAGGCCAGTTACGTGGACTCCAGTTTTGAAGGCGAGAAGGAATAACAGCACCGTTTTTCTTTTAGCCAACAAGTTCAAGTTCTTGGGTGAATAACTCTGAATGCAGCCAGATGCTACAAATTAAAGAAGGCAGTTCTAGCTATGCAACATGTAAACTGGCTTCACGAGATCAGGCGTCAATCATTGCTGAGGAAGCTACCAAGTTAAGTGGATTAATCAACTACTTTAGGTTCCTTGCTATCAAGAGTCAATGGACCACGAAGTGACTGACGAACCTACAACAACACTGCATTTTGAAATTGCGAAGTGCATACAAAATAATGGGACCACTCTACAGAGGTTATTCAAGTTTGACTGGATCATCATAACATCGCTAAGCAGCAAGTCAATTTTGCCCGCATAATGAAGATAAATCAGCTACCCAACAGGCAGCATCTCAACGCCTGCACCATGATATTTCGCAAAGCTATAAATGATAGAGTTCACGACAAATAGTAACAAAATGGGAAGTTGAGCAACGGCCGAACGCCAATTGTTGTCGGGAATAGATCCGACAGGTTAACGTGGTCCCTGACGCGGCCTGTAGTGTTCGAGTAGAGAACACATAAAATGTGCACAAAATTTATGGGCACACTTTTCCGCGCAAGTATTTCGTACAGAATGCATCGATCAACGCACTCTTGAATTCGACGAACACAGCTATTGTCGGTCAGCGACAAGTGTAGCGTTGCACTAGACCCTACCGCAGAGTGAATATGTGGTCAATACAGCCCAGTCCTGTGCCCAGTCCTGCCTGCTGTTCCCTAAACTGTGATTCTCGCTCCGCAGTGAGGTGACGAACGAAAATTGTGGCCAGTAATTTTGTCACAACTAGCGTTAAGCTAATACCCCTGTGGTTTGCACACTCTGTGCGACCGCGCTTGTCGTATATTGCCACTGTAATTGACTCACTGCAGTTAGCTGGAATGGCCTATTTATTCCAGACCAGTTGGGACAGGGAGGTCAATGGTTTGCAGAGCACGTCATTACCATCCAAGTCGAAAACAATTAGGGGCTGTGATCGCGCTTCTGACCTGAGCCCCTGATGGAGCCTCTAATCTAGACGGCTATGGCTCAGACTGCAGCACCTGAGTAGGAAGAGGTTCGGAAGCAGGAGCCAGCAAACTGCGCTCGAAAGATCCCCACACAACGAGTCAGCCGATGCTCCTTATTGTGAAAAAAGGCAAACGCGCTGTCTCCAACTGTCTCGCTGACGCCTGGTATTCTGGGACCAGTAGTACGGGTCAGCTGGAAAAACCTGCGATAATTGCCTACTAATTCTGCTTCCTCCATTTCTTGGGCCGTACTGGTCCACCAGGTCTCCTTTTCGGCACACAGATTCTGCCTTATTTCGCACATAATAATCCTTCGAGTTATGTTGTGCTCATAGTCAGTCGGAAGTTTTCTTCTGGATTCCAACAATTTCACCGAGTTCTCGGATATCCACTGAATGTTGAGGTGATGATTGTTAGTGCCGCAAGGAGAGGCTCCCGCATCGTGCATGGTAACCGAAATCCATTTGAATGAGACAGCGAAATTCCGGTACGCAGAATGCTTGTTGGAGGAATGAGATAACTTTTCAATGCCATTTGAGGGAGGCACTTGGTACGTCTCCATGTAAGGTTCATCGAAAAAGGACAGCGTACCAATGCATGATCAGAATCGATGCAGGTATTCCAGAACGAGTGATAGTCCAGTGTGGAACCACACCACCAGTAACATGTCAACGTGACCTATTTGGACCCATCGCCGGGTAACTATAGGGGGACGACAAGTGGCACTTCGGTACCCACTTGTATAACGGCAGTGCTACCAAGAAACAGCCGGTGCTCCGCGCACAGTCTCAACAAACGTTCACCTTTCTCCGTACTTTCCACCTAGATGAACTTGTGAAGAGGTCAGACGACCCACATGCACATACATATCTATGCAAGAACTATGAGCTCTGAACTGTTAACACTGCGTGGTAGCTTGTTCAATTCGCAGTAGTAGGTGTTCTTGGCAGCCTTAGTTGTTGTCGACGAATGGGCTGTCGACAAACGGCAACTCACAGGAATCCAATAAATCAGCAACGGCTCAGCCTTAGAGCTGTGAATGATGTCCACACCAGGTTTACCAGTGATTGCCGCATTAGCGTCTCCGGATGCGCGGAACAAATAGCAAGCGGACAAGGCGGGCGTAGTTAGTTCACCAAAGAGGTGAGGGTCTTCGATCCTAGTTTCGGACACTTTACCTATCTCAATACCCAGAGTGTCTAACATACATGCAAGCGCAGCCCGTTGACCTATTTGTCTTAGATTGCGAACGCTGAACGCCGCCAACGAAATGAGACAGTGTGATCTCAAATGAGGTGGCTTCTGATAGGCGTACAATAGGTGGTACAGGAAGATGGTAGAACTGCGGTGGGATTGAGGCTGCTGTTAATTAAACTTAGAATTATAGAAAGAGAAGTTAGTAATTGGGGCCGGGAGGAACATGAGAAACAGGTAGAAAGGAAGGAAGAAGAAAGTTTTATGTGGGCTGACATACTGCCACAGCGCCCAGGCCTAGACAATAGAACGATTTTGGTCCTCCATCAGAGCCTGTAGCTCAAAAGCTTGTCCACAAAATAGCTGGGAGGTGACAGTGATTTGGTTTTATGTAAATGGACGCCATCCCATTTACAACACCCGACCAAGAGGACCGGGAAACCGAGTTTGAATGACTTCTAACCACCGACCAACCTGGTAGAAGTAGCTTTCATGCGGCCCGGAGGCACCACCCAGAGTAGCTCAATGGGTTGACGAGGCACGTAGACTGTCGCACAAAGTTAAAGTCGACCTTCTTTACGACGGACTGGACTAGAGTAGAGTTCTGAAAAGGCATTAGCTTAAAGTGAAACGAATAGCAAATGGAAAAGCCGCTATAGGTAGAGGTTCAACTTATAACCAGAAAATCATTGGGAAGGCAAATATCACTCAATCAAGTATCTAAGGGGGTTCAAGTGCGTTCGTCATGCTTGACACTCATTATGACCTGCGCATTAATGACATCACTTCGCGTGGTGATAAAACGTTCGCAACCTGAATGCCAAACTCCGGGAGCACATAAACACACATGAGCACAAGAAGGATAAACCTAGTTACTAGTGTTAAGAGAAATAATGCGCCTATGAGTGTGGGATTCGCTGTAATTAATGAACATATGTTAGCGAAAATAAGCACATAATCTTAAATGAATGGCTTGGACAGGCGGTGGAGGGACTCCCAAGGCGAATTGTTGGTCAGAAGACTACATGAGCGCCATAAGCAATGATGAACATGCCTGTCCATTTCAGTACGCGAACGTCCGGTACCATATGTATCAAAGACGGTATTACCACGTTTTTGAATGGAAAAAGACAAGCTAATCATTATGCGATGATGATGTGATGAGACTGATTCGCCATTTCTGCCGTGGGAGATTTGTGTAAGACTTAATGCGTAATTAGATTTTAGTCTGGGGTTCGCTATTTGCCTAATAACTACGAAGTTGTGTCTGCGTTTGATTATCCCACGTCAATGTGTAAAAGCCATGTTTGGTTGGAACAAACATTCTGCGTCACTGGAGAACATCAGCTCATGAACAAACGGAAAACAGCAAACATTTTAACCCGCGAAGGAAGTATCGAGGCGCTACTTACAAGGATTGATAGTCGTCGACCCCCTGATAATTCATCCGACGGTAAAACCAGCCATGAAGGTTCCGAAAAAAGCATTCACGTACTCATTCTGTGGGTCTCAGAAAGTGCACCATGAATAAGGCTTGTTCAGTATGCATCGCAACAAGCTTCCTTTTCCGTAGCGGTAATTCTGCGAGTGTTGCTTTCTCAGAAAGCTATCCCGAGCGCTTCCCATGATTGACATCCAGAGCGAAGGTGATGCTAGGAGAGATAACCTCGAGACCGTGGCTTTTGTTTTAGAGGGTTCGGAACCTACCCCTGACCCCGTATTTCTAAGGTAGTGGAAATGAAGATTCACGCACTGTTCGCATCATAATGACAATGATGGGTAAAAGGTGTACTGATACCAACAATATCTAAAACAAGTTGTTCACAGTAGGTTGGTCAGTAAACAATGCTGTTGACCAAAAATGACCCTATTGACTACACTTTACGATGTAAAATTAATGAAAATATTAGAGTTGAGGCACTGAAATATGAACAGTTTCCAGAAATATCCGCCGAACACTAGATTAAATAACCTGAGAACAACATCAAACGTTGAACTTCGTTACCACAATTCATGCTTTGCATATTATAAAATGGCAGATCACTGGGTGCAAACAGCGTTCAGGGGAACGAGAAAAGGATGCTGGTGACGGTTAAGAGCATTTACCATTTGCACACTACACACTCTCAAATCACGTAACATCTAACCTACCCGACGACGCGCGATCCGATTTGGATTAACGTGATCATGGTTGTCGCGGCGTTTCAATACACCGTAATCCTATGCAGTTTTGTTCTGGTAGAAACCTTAATTGATGAACTCCTCCTGTCCACCAGACATATAATAAAAGCATATGATTTATACACATTTTTTCACTTCTATTTTACCTCCAAAACCAGAGAATATTTATTTCTTGATTACTGTTATCAGTAATGTTACCGACTCCGGATGCAACGAAGATCGTGAATCCTAAGCATAATTTCGACAGTCCTTCTGCACAACTGGCTAAATCAAATAGAATTCTAAAGTGATGGTCAACATTCCGACTTAGGTAGAGAGTACTGCAATACTTGGAACAATTTTAAAGTGTTTCAAAGATTTGCGAACGAAATGTAATTACACCTTGTCACAAAGTAAGACAAAGGAAACCCAGGTAAACTACTTAAGGGAGCAGCCCGGACGGTATGTAATATTGTTTACCCCGGCTTACCATATACACCGTGTCGCTTGAAATATCTGTTAGAGAAAATGGCAAGTGCACGTCACATGATAGGTCTTATGATTTTCCAATTGGCGAGTGAACTACTACTTAAGTAGCTCACTTTGGACAATTGGTCCATTTGAACCGGCCAATCGATTAATTGGCCGTTGATAAAATCGCTGACACATGACAGCTTCGACTACCATGGCTGAACCGGTTCCGTAAAATGTGACTGCTTAGTTGAAATGAATACATCAGATAAATTGTTTAAACAGTTATGGCAATGAAGGTTTATTCTTTCTGTGGTACATTTGAGAGATCTGCCACGAGACTTCGTATCGCATGACAGTCCATAGGCAGGTCCACTCCGAGGCATATGGCTTTTTGATATATCAGTTGAAGGCATGATATTAGTTTGCCCAGCTGATGAAGTGACGCACAATTTTGCTTAGGAATTGCTTTCGATAGTCATACTACTTATATGAGCGGATTAAGCATATTGCGCCAAGCAAGGAAAACCGGATCTACCACAAATAAGACTTTTACACAAGTTTCAAATCGTCCCTGACGAGATGGAGAAATAGTATCAGTTAAGTGGCAAGACAAACTGCACAGTTGCGTCTCCACCCAAAAAATGTCCAGTTATAAAACGACGACAAGGTTGAACATCATCGCTTACCTGGGGGTTGCCGATTGCCCCAGCCGCTGATTAACTTCACAAAGTCAAGACAAGCAACAGTACCTCATACCTAAATCTTTTATGGCAGACAAACTGTCTCAGAACACACCAAACACAAATGAACAGTGGTGCACACACGCATAAAAGTCAGAACTTTAAATGATCGATGGACTAATCGATTCGAACCGCAGTGATCTTGTCGGTAGTTCACCTGTTTGTGCGGCAGTGTGCGGATGCGAGCAAGGAATTAGTGTTGGCACTGTGATTGCGTTGACAGATCTTTCCCCATCGTTAAGGCGTGTGTGCATGCGAACATACATTGCGCACACTTCAGACACCAATTATCGCGTTACTACCGCATAATATTAAAAAGCAGTCGCACCACGTGAGAAAAACTGGATTAGGCATTGAGCACGTGTGTCAGTTTGGGGGTTGTGCGACACTCGCGCACTCGGCTTTTGGAGCAATATGGGAGGGATCGATTTCTTACGGGTTGCGGTGCTAGGCAACACAAGTTGGCACACACAATTGACCAAGTAACGGGTCGAAAGTAGCATATTTCCGCTGCTCTGTTGTGTCGCACATTCCGACTGGACCAGTTCCACAGTCAGTGCTCAAATTCACCTGTTAAGAATTTGCTTCACGCGAGCAGTATTTGGATATACATACCGATCTGCATGCGCCCTGGATTAACGAATCGTCACTACTACAGACTGGAGAAGGTTTCGTCACGACAGGTAAAGCAAAGGCGCGGTTCGATGTAGTCTACGTGACTGAAAATGACTATCCTGTGCTCTAAAGGTCACGAAGTCGCAATGTTGTGTAAGAACATGGGTGATGAAAGTTGTAAAAATATCTAAAATTAAATGGTGTATTGGTCAACCTAGGAATCCTAGAGGTCATTTGCGGTAACGGGGAAGTCTTCTACCTCGCAAACTTTGGAATATGCGCGGTAGATCAGAGTATAGCGCGTATTTAAACATAAAATGGTTCTACCACGGATTTCCGCTTATCGGTAAAGCAGATGAGCAATTTTATGTCACTAAAGATTCAGTGAAACCACATAAGCCCGAAAATGCGGGACATTAAGCGTTTATTCCATAGTTACTGAAGGCAACTTGGGCAATGTGTGGATGCTTGCTAATGTCTTACGAGCACGCGATGAAGCAATCTGCACGCAAGCATATCTGGTAAACAATGTTGCTCAACTGTATGCCTTTGTGTTCCATCCTACCTAGAATAAGGTGGAAGAATGACGTTGGAATGCGAAGCCTCACCGTAGATGCAAGCGTACAGCAATTTTAAAGTTCCAAGTTTCGAGCGCCCCCTGCACAGGGGCCATCGCAA
This sequence comes from Dicrocoelium dendriticum, assembly GCA_944474145.2. Classification (NCBI taxonomy): domain Eukaryota; kingdom Metazoa; phylum Platyhelminthes; class Trematoda; order Plagiorchiida; family Dicrocoeliidae; genus Dicrocoelium; species Dicrocoelium dendriticum. The sequence goes on from OX104069.1 coordinate 11,172,896, forward strand.
TCTTTCTGTATCGTTCCAAGGTTAGCGTATGTATCACCGGAGCAAGTACGAAAGGCGATGCAACCAGGACTCGAACCTTGGCCACATGGTTAACAATCCGGCACCGAGACCACTGGGCTATTTCTAGACTATCCGTGGCCCTTACAAGTTAGCTGAGAAATCGTCCACCAAAGCAACGTGAAAGAAGCACTTGAAAAATTCAAAAAATTCCCTATACTTTAAGTTTTTTAGGTTACTAAATCTGATTAGCACGATTGCGGCATTTATTTCATTAGTTTCTGCTTCATTTGGTCTCTACAGGTGGCATAAGAATTGTCCACTACCGTGGTTTGCAACATGTCCATTGGGGAAAAATTCCACCAGAAACTGGGGAACGGCGTTAGACATTCCGGCTCGATCTGCTTTGGATACGAAGATTAATGCACAGACTATTGCATTGTGCAATCCGAATCATCGTAAAATAGTCGTTTGCCCACGTTATCCTGGTTACACTACGGTGCGAGTCAAATATGCGATCTAAGTGCTTTCTGATCAAGGATGCGTACCTTCGGATCTGGTTAACAATCACGCTTATGCCGTGGGAGAACGCAGCAGGATTCTCTAATAAACACGATTACTGCGATCTGAGCGTGAATGTGACCTTTTTCTCATGGAGGGATCTACCGGTGAACTGTTCCAAGTGGGACAAATTAACTTCTGGCGGATGTATAATGATATCAGATGATGCAAGAGTCTTGAAGCTGACCAGTTACTTCGGCTTCAAGGTAAATCACAACGCTGGGAGCAGTTTGGAGTTCCAGAGACGCGCGTACACAAAGGCAGTCATACATTTGCGTATCACCCATGCAACCACCTCTGCGAATATAAGATAGACCAACTATGTACATGGAGTTCGTGAAACTGATAAACATACTCATCACCATTGTTTCTATTAGTTTCATCATCAATTAACTTCTAGGCCAATGGAAACCAAGGCACTTTTTAACAAACGAAAGCGAACGTGTTTGCATGAAGACGAAGGAAGTCGATTGCTACAGCACATAAAATCTGATGGATGCTGCGTGGCTGATCATCTCGCAGTGAGGCAGAGGATGGTTGGACAAATAGAAATCAGATGTCGTTCGTACGGCTGTTCGTTGTACGTTTGGTAACATGCCACCTACCAAATCATTTTATACCAATGCATTTTGTGCAGCTCTTGACGTGGTACGTCAGTCAGATAGCCACCATACATCCAGAAAAGCGCAGGATGACCGTTTCGTCTTACTAAGACTCGTCAGTTGCCTGCACCCGCCGGAACAGAAACCATGGCCTTACTCATAGGAGCCACGGGAGACGGCGTCGGACTGCCATAACTGATTTCTAATTGGGTCACAGCCTGACTCGTCCTCCACAGCCATGTATGTTATGAATGTGAAACGAGCAGTTGGCCACCAAAGTCATAGGTCCCATGTAATGCGCTAACAAACGAGGTAATGATTAAGTCTGGTTGCGACGAAGCTTGTGTGGGACACAAAAGCCCCCTACTAACCTGTACTTCATACAGTGCTTGTTTAGGTGTCGTCGCGCACCTAATAGCGAGATACCTCAGCACTGACCCACTGAAAGGCATCATTTGAGTGTTAGGGTTTGGCAACTCTTGGCCCGACATACACAAACGTTAAAACCTTGTTTGTAATCGTTCTATTGCTGCCGAGCACTGCCTCCCGCTTCCTGAACATGTATCATTTCAGTTTGTGTGCAACTTGGTCCGCTTTAGGTCCCGTGTCCGTAATCTCTTCTTGAGCACATTAGTCGGGGCTACAGTCGTGCACTCCCAACCCACACCAAGTCATACCTGCTCAAATCCGCGTAGGTCATCCACCATTCTGTGATTTCTCACCTTCTTCCCATACAGACGGCAACACCGCAGTCGCTGTCACTTCAGATTTGGCAACTGTCACATTCTTTCGACCCATGTGAACCAATACGGTGGAACAGTGATTGTGAAGTGAGAGTTAATGGCTGGGTAATCTGGAACGGTATTTAACAAAATGGATAGGACCGAAGCAAGTGCAGCTGCGTTGGGCCGTCATGAAACCGTGTGTGTTCCATCATGGACCAGGATTGTGAGGGAAGATTTTAAGTAAATAAGGTTCCCATTTGTACTCACTGTGTGTGTCGTGCCTGGGTACTGAGAAGCTGTAACGAATGTGTATTACACTTGGGATGCTTAAATTGATATCAGCCCGTATGAATTGATATAAGGCAGGCTGAGTGCTTAAATAATCCTGATGTGTAGAATAATTCTGCCTTTTCGAGCGAATGGCAGAGACTAATGTTGACAGCATGGTAATGGTGGAACTATATCACTTTTGGTACGCAGATTCTTCCCCAAATGATGTATGCTGAAAGTGTTAGCTGGCTTTAAACTAATCGTGCCTTCCATTCACATGCCTCCAGGTCTTATTCCTTCGGGTTTACACTGGATATGTAGTGGGTGGATAGAGCCGTCGGTGGTGCAGCGCAAACTATCCATGGTCCCTTTGCAGGCACAGGCGTCCTGTGGCTGTTCGTAGTTGCAATGAAAGGTAAATCCATAAACCGATGCGGCCAACTATGTTATTTCATAACTAGACGAATTTGCCATATGTCTAAGTAAAGTGCAAACAGCAACAAATTTGGAGTGAGGGCAATCACACCAGTTATTAACAGTTCCAAATTTCATGTGAAGTAAGCAGGATGAATTTTGATACGTTAAAGTGGAAAAGTAAATGTTGTTGATCCGGCGAACAATCAGAATTCGGCGAACGTATATTTTTATGATAATAGAAACCCAGAAAGTGCTTTGAGCAGATATTTTAAGCTAGGCCAGGGTGCATAAATTTACAATAGCAAATGGAAAATATATTTGATATTTTCAAGTTAACACACTAATCAACGGATACGGACAAGTTAAGAGGACGGAAAACATGGCGCGAATATTGAGCAGAGTAGGCTTAACAAACTGGCGATGTCCACACATGAACACAGAGAAGACGGCAAATGATTTGCCAAATTTCATTATGCGCTGTATGTGCGTGGACGGATTGCAGCCAGCAATCGAGACGTGAACTGCAGTTTACATCCAAGTGAATCTCTGTCACTGGGATCGTGGTTGGAGCCGGTACATTTTTGTTGTTGCCCGCAGGCAGCACCACATTTCAAGACCTGTTTGGACTTGTTCGCTCTCATCAGGTAGAGATAGCAGGCCTTGAAGCCACGACCACTGGGATGTTAGATGGGATCTCTACCTCTAGCTACCGGGTTATGACGGCCAACACTTGGCACAACAGATTGGCGAGGTATAATTTTGAAACACCCGTTCCGTGAACGGATTGCGGAGTGTGATCTCTATTAACAATGCAGTGAATGTCGGTCTGTACGGTCACAACAGTTATGATCCCTTTTATCAAGTCGTAAACAGGTTTTTCTCGGCTGGGATAAGACAACACCTGTGACTTCACCATTTAAATGGTCCATAACTGTTGACAGAGGGCATTAATTTGGCAGCGCGCCCTGCAGATCGATTTTATTTGGTTCATCGTAATTAGATTACAAGTCGCAAAGTTGAGCTAGCAGTCCGCAAAAGCACCAGACGATCGTGTCGCCTTATTGGGGCTAGTCAATAGTGCGCAATCCCTCGGACCCCTGTGTGGATCGAACTCGTGACCATTAGTGACTTACACCACTAATCAGCAACTCGTGAACTGAGCCATGAGGGTGAGCAATAACCGACCATCACCGATTGCAATCTAACTGTGATATATCCCTACGAATCTTTAAAATGATGTGTGGATCCATGGCACTGGCAAGGTTAGCCATGACACCGGACGGCCAAGCACTATTCTCTTCACGGGCAGTAACCTGCATGGCGGTGGAGGATGGGTCGGGCTACATCGCAGTTAGGTTTCAATTCGTGGTGGTCAGCTGTCACCCCATGGCTTAGTGGCATAAGCTGCTGGTTACTTGGCGTTAGCCTCTCGCGGTTATGGGTTCGATCCCCAGTAGGGAACCAAAGAATGCGCACCAATGACGAGTCCCAACAGGACGAAACGCGCGTCTGGTGCATTTCTGGATTGGTAGCTTACCTGTGTGGATTGGAATCAAATTGCGATGGACCAAACTGAATCATACCCGAATCCGTCTACACATCATTGATCAAAATCTAAGCCTTACCAGTCTTCAAAATACTGTGTGAATTCACTGCATTGGCAAAGGAAGTCCTGACACCGGATGGCCAACCACTGTCCTCTGCGCGGACAGTAACAAATTAGTTGGGCAGTACCTTGCAAAGCCGAGGAAGATACCACTTATTTATTTATTTAACCTGCATGGCAGTAGAAAATGTGTCGGGCTATATCGCATTTATACTCCAAACCGTGGTGGTCGGCTTTCGCTCACTTGCATAGCTCAGTGGCATAAGCAGTTAGTTAGTAGTGCAAGACAACGACGGTCATGGGTTCGATCCCAAAAGGAATCAAGGTAATGCACACCACTGTCAAATCCCAGTAGGACGGAGCGTTCGTCTGGTGCTTTTGCGGATTGGTAGCTTAAATTGCGGCTTGTAATCTAATCCCGATGAGCTAAATAAAAGCATACCTAAATCAGTCTATTCATCAGTAACCGAAAATGCTTTTGGTTACACTAAGTAAATAGCATACTAAAGGTCGTTCGAATGCAAAATGACTGGTTGCTCCAGTAACCAGCTATCAAGTTACTTCGGGTGGCCGTTTTGGCTTATAGGCGAATGTATATCGGTGAAAATCGCTGTGGAGTGACACTGGTCTGCAAAAGTGTAGCCGTCATCCACCAAAAAATTACGCTGAAGCATCTTATACACTGTACACACTATATATTTTTAAATGCTGCAAGAACAGTTTGACAAACATTTTGCTCTCACTATTTCCAAGGGCACTGAGACCATCGTACTTTACCCATATTGAATACAAAGGCGAAAATACTGAACGCGATTGCTGAGTTATTATTTTTTGAAACGAAACGTTACATTGCCTAAAACCACTTAGGGAGCGAGTTTTGCTAAAACCGGATGCAATTCACAAAATTCTCTTCATCATTGGGCCGTCATTGCTCGGAAATGCGGGGTCATTTAACCATGTGACGACAATACACCCTTTGCATTCTTGTCAATCTTTTGTAAAAATTAGCACTTTTGATAATAGCAATTTATTCCGTCTGCATTTGAGAATGTAAAATACTGAAACCGCACCCATTTGGTTAGCTAAAGTTTATCTTGATTTACTTATTGGTGGCAAAAAGGAAAATGTACACCACGTATGTGCAAGTTTAAAATAAAATATCCAAATCAGACTGTAATATGCTGTGCACTATCCGACCAGTGAGACTCAGTTTAGCCCCTAGCACAGAAAACGGATTTCATGAAATACTGTTGATCTGGCTGGCTGGCTGGCCGAACAACCTCCACGTGGTGCTAACTGGGTATTTCGAGTTAATCCCGTTTCAGCGAATGGTTCAGCGGCAGTGTTCCAGGACATGGTGGGTTTCTGCATGACATGGGAACTCCCGACAAAAAGCCACACATGTCTGTTTGACAATACTATGACGTGGCCTGACTTGCCACTAAAACTAATATCACTCCCTCTTGCGTATCTGGATGATCTAACCCAATCCATGGACGTCAGTCATCCAATATGAAGATTTCATTTCACCCCTTCTCACACTGACGACCTGACCGAAATCAATCACAAATACGGCGTCACATTTACAAATTCAAGCAACACAATTACACACACACTTTCACCTTCTTACATTCATGCAAACATGTCACGCGAATCCATATGCTACTGAGAAACTTGTATCGTTATAAAATTTACCAGTTCTTGTGTTTGTATCACCATGAGCATGCCTTTGAAGGCGTGTCTCGCATTGTTGTGAATAAAACATGTATTCATTCATCTACTTTAAGGCAAATTGGTTTGCAGCCATGAAGATGATCTGACGGCTGGTCACCCTCCGAATGCAGAGCTTTGTAGCCCTTATCAGCATATCTATGAGGCGAAGGAATCATATTTATATTAAAACGGATCAACGCTTAGGAGTTTAGACTCGGCCATTCGAATCCCAACTAAGGTGCATTATGGTGTTAGATGCAGTCCATCTTATCAGCCACAACGTAACAAACTTTTCAGTTATAACTGACCTACTTATATCTTTCAAGTAGCTAAAATAAAGATAATTCTTATCAACGGTACGCATGTACATATGAGCAAAGTTTACACCACAGGAATTTCGACTGCAAGCTCATAAATGGTAGCACCGGTGAAGCTAATTTGATTCCTCCAGGATCCTGCTGACATTCAGTGAGCCAAACGGTAAATGGGCTGGTTGGAGCTGTGGTAGTTTCACGACGTAGACCAACGGCGGGCATATCAAAACGCAACAGCAAACAATCAGTAAATTTGTGCTGGTCCCGTTTGAATCACAACGTATGAATGGATTATAATAATCTGTTTGATTTGTAATTTACAATGAAGTGAAATGGGGTGCTAAATGAAGTTGCCTTCCCTAGTCTACCCAAACGATGGGCAACTAGCGCTGATTCCCTAACAATTGTTGTTGCAAATGGTTAAGGATGAAACTCAGTAAGGGTATCTGTTGGCTCTCTAGACCCCAGTTCTTCTATCTCAATCTGAAGAAGTTAAACTGGCGCAAAAACGGTTATGGTGTAGTGTTTGCAAGTGAGCGATATCAATTATTTTTGCACATCAGTAACTTTATTGCATTAAATATGTTCTGAAACAGTAGTGACAGATTGAAGGTAGCACAACAAATCTGATGGCAGGGTTTGCAAGGTCATTTTTAGAAGGGGAAAGCACAAGTTCACTAGTACCGAAATAGATAAACGTATTTGCACACTTTCTTCACCTATAGTGACAACTAAGCCCTGTCCATGAACTTCTTCCTAAAAGGTTAAAGGATTCTAAAAGATAGCTTACCATTCGCAAATGTCAATTTCACCGAACTGCAAATGAGGCGGACAGCTTCACGTGAGGTGTATAAGAACCCAAATTGCCTTGAACAACACTGTTGTTATGTAGAGACAATGCAAATAGGTTTGCAGTCAAGCCAGAAGATAAATGCTTTGCGAAATACCTTAGCGAGGAAGTGGCAAAATTCAAAGGAAACGATATATAGTTAAATCTGAAAATGAACGTACGTCTGAAGTGACCATGAGCATTTATGATTAATGCCCACTAGTATTGTAATATAAACTTGAATATATATACTGTAATTAGTTACCAGAATAAATCGATCAAACTTGTTTCCATTTAAAAACGGGCCTTTTGTTTACTTTGCAACGTAATAATGCGAATAGGACTGCAGGTAAGCTTTTGTAGTGAACCACCTCGAAAGTGACTAAATTTAATCCTACACCCTCATCACTGCGATTTGCTACTAAGATGTCCGTTGCTTTGTGTGGTTATTTGCAGCTAACTTCAGCAGCAACTTCCAGTATCCTGAACTTGACGACAAAATCCAGTGATACATATATATTAATGCACGAAAATAACGCAACGCCCATTCGAGGGAATAACCAAAGCACTGAGATTTCAGTGCTTTTTTGACCTTTTACTGAATTTTACCACCACCCATCGATATTCAGCGATGTGGGTGGTATACCAATCGATACTGTCCTGTATTTGCATTAAAAAGGAGACAAAGCTTGGTTGGTTAGTCTGGCGCTCGATACAAATAATCTATTTAGGTTGCTAAAATGGTAGTCATTCCAGATACAATCCACATTGCTCTGTGCACACTGGCTTTACCGAGAAGAGTAGTGGAATCTACAGGACTAGTTGTTTTCATAGACGACGTGGCATGGATGTTGGCATCCGATGTGAGAGGAGTACTGGGTGGGTGGTGGTGAGTTCAACGAAGTAAGAATGCACACGATGCGAACTATGCCTAGTTGGCGTACACGTGCGTGATATTCCGCTGTCATCGTGGTGCAAAAACGCCAGATAGGGGTTGTGCCAACATCATGACAGTATTTGTCAAGGAATAACAAGCCTCTGTAGTCACAATCAAAAGCAGCGCCACATAGGACATCGAGAAAATATAGTTCAATAGCCAACTACGTAATAAACAATCGCACTTGGAGGGCGAAGTTAGCGGACGAGACGCAGAACCATATCTCGTCTAACACTAGTGACCAGAACGGAAAATTGATAGAAGTTTCAAAGTTGGATCAGTGCGGTAGGTCCCACAACCACTGACGGCCTTATGGAAGAAACTGAGAATATAAGAAAAGTGCGGATAGTCCCATAATCTTTAGTGAAACCTACGGATTTCTGTGATTGTTCGTAATCATACCGGTAGGTAATTGTATATACCATGAGTTTTAGTGCTCGTGCAAAAAATAATTACTAGCACATCGTAGAATTCGGTTCCGCCACTAAGACCTCGGTTAAACGGTCAATATTCCGCTTGCTTAACGTGCCTGCGCAACGTGCTATAGCAACCATGCTTAAAAGTGTCTCATTTAACCTTCAACTACTGCAACAGGTTACTCATGGACTAACTGATAACCACCAGTTGTGTGACCAGACGAATGCACAGAAACCGAAATTAGGTGGTTCCAAGCTAAAACTGCATGATCCTGTTGCAGTTCTCGTAGTTAATCTCATCCAATCTATACATTAGACTAGTTACAAGGTTTATTTTCTGCTAAATGAGCACTTTAGATGGTGTCCGTTTCCTTCACTCTGTGTGTTGAAGTGGGCGTGGATGCGAACTTGCTTTTGACGGAAACTCCCATCCGGATTGGGCGAGACAAGTCCCGTGGCCTCCGAGTGTGCGATGAGTCCGATAGGCAGACGAATTCGTGGTGCATCATCTGGTCGTAAAGCAGCGCGTGATTGGGTCAACTCGAATATATCGACGAAAGACAGTCAACCGTAGTCGATGTCATTCGTCCGCCATATGGCGAACCAACTACAGTGAAGCGAGCCACAAAGTCATTATTGATACAAAATAACTAATTTCACGCACCTGTACTACCCTGGGGATACGTTGACGAAATATGATTGCCAAAATACGATTAAAGCTGCCTCGTGAAACCTAGAATGTATAAAATTGTGGTTACAGTCATTATTATTCTAATCAAAATGGATATCCACACCAAAAGACGCACTGCTGAATAGAAAAAGCGTGATGAAATTAAAAACCAGTTCAATATGAACTGCTGAACTCACTTAATGGCATCTGACGCCAACCACTGATCCCGGTCATCATGCACGCAAAGACTATGGCTGAGGAAAGTGCTGACTGGTTTGAGTAACTAGCTCATCAGAAGAAAAACAATTGCCCAAACGATGGATAAAATTGGTAGCGACCAGCGTGCTTTTAAACCACACCGATACATGACCAGATGGAGTGTGGAGGTGCGGGTGTAACCTCTCCAGGGACTAGCCCGCATAGAAGCAGGTTCACGGGAGACGGTTCCACAAAGGACCGTATCACTTCATTTGTTTTTTCTTACCCCACTTCATTCTGAAGGACATCTGTTGTGCTCCTGGTTCAGTTACTTCACCTCTACCGTCCTACTCTTACCGATATTTCCCACTAAGTTATTTCTTAGACCATAGCCTCGCTCTTATTTTGTGGTATATTTTCTCCCTATCTCTACACCAGGAATCGAATAACTATTGCACACTTTTCTAATCACCCTGTTTTAGCATCTTCTATGAGACTACGAGCCACTGAATAAGTCCTGACTGCAATGAATAGCCGGTCATTTATTTGTCTACTAATCTGTTAAATTTTCCCTTTTCAACATTAACTCTACCGTGCATAGTCACGCACGCCATAATTATCCACCTACAAGTGAAGGCTGGAAGGAATATAACTGAGCTCACTCAGCATCTCAGTCATCCGGCAGCCCAAAGCACAACTTGATTAGTTCAACTTCATAATTAGACCAAGGGATGCCTATAGACGACGCTATGCGTTAAATCCCTACGAAGTGAGTACTGCCTATATCTTGCTGACAAAGCAACTTTAAATAAAACACTTACGAAGATAACTCTTTTCCGCAATTCACTTCAGGCAACTACAATTACAAGACAGATAAACGTACAGGTAAGTGAGTATGTGATTCCCACATCGATCCCCCTCAGTTACTGGACCAGTTTAACCACGCACACCCATCAGTAAAATTCACTTCCGAGCTGGAGAAAGACGGTGAACTTCCGTTTTTGGATATCTTATTGCGACGTCGAACCGATGGCTCACTCGAGAGAAGAATCTTCCGTAAGACAACCTGGGTTGGTCAGTACACGTGCTTTTTTCGTTTTATACGCAGTAAGTACAAGAGAAACCTCGTGCGTTGTCTGTAATATCGGGCCGCAAGAATTTTCAGTCCAGAAACGCTAGAAGCGGAATTGGAGTTTATTCAAGAGACACTGCAGAGCAATGGATATCCCGCGACGTTTATCAAAAAGCATTCTGCTGTTTCCAATCAAATTAACGCGATACCAACTGCAAGAAAGAAGGATGTTTACCTCTCAGTTCCTTTCAAAGGAGATATCGCTTTCGACTTACTGAATAGGAGACTATCACTAGCGGTAAGCAAGACATATCCGGCCGCTAACGTTCATATATTTGCTGAAACTGCTCCGCTCTTCACGCAACGCCTCAAAGATAGAATCCCGGCTCGTTCCGAATCCTTTGTTCTATAGAAATTTACCTGCACCTGTGGTTCCAGGTACCTCGGGCATACGACCAGGCGTCTATCTAGCCGGATAGGGGAGCACTGCCATGCTTCTTTGGGATCTTTTCCAGTTAGGCCCCGCCACCCAAAAAGATTACGAAAAGGGAGGATATGGAACTTGAACTTTTACTCTCTATTGAAGAGGGTGAAATTGAGACAAGCCATTAATGATTTGCATGAAAAGGTCCATTTTTTTGGTGTCTTTGCCTCCAAACGAACTCACACAGGTGGCTGTCCACTAAAGATCGGTGTGTGCCGCATTGGCGCTTATTCTGCATCTTGTAAATGTACCAGAGAGATTCGATGGTTTGCGTGTGAGCTCCGGTCGTTGGATCCACAAAGTTTTCGGTATGATTAACCGTTTGATGAGTTTAACTCATGCCAATCATCGATTCAATGCCTTGGTATGATGCCCACATATCGGAAATGATAATTGAACCGGGAGCGATGCAGGCCTAGATTGTGTCCAGCAGAGTGGCTGCAGTTCAATCTGGCACTGCATACAAGAGCACTTCTTTAGTCTCCCGGCAAATCCCTCCGAAAATCCACTGCTGGGGAAGGACTCGCCCTGCATGGTTTTTACGACGTGATATTAGGGTTTCATCGATCTCGACATGTAGACCTGGGCCGCCGACAATCGTTGGAGTCTGCAAAAGCTGCTAGGCGCAAATTTCACGCAGAAAGTTCTTCCAGTCGACAGCGGTCGCGTGGCCAATAGATAACTCCTCTGAACAGAATTTGATTGTTGTCAGATTTTTGGACCCGCAATAAATGAATAGGATTATTGTCCTGAAATCCATCCTAGACCGCTGCAGCCAAGTTCCCTTTGAAGACCGATTTCTTGCCGACACTGTCGGCGGAATAAGGAGTGTTTTTATAGGGCACGTTCACATGCATTACGTACACTGGAGTTGGCAAACAGTGGCGAGGCTCAACTTTTCACGCGTGCCCTTTTTGCACTATTGGTGGGGCTTGACTTTTCAGGTGTACCCTTTTTGCCTTAGTGGCGGGGCTTAACTTTTTGCGCGTGCTCTTTTTGCATTAGTGGCGGGGATTAACTGGACAAGATCCCTTCTTTGCAACATGGTATGGTTAATGATGTCCGCAGCTCGATCCTCGAACATCTTAGTACCGGCCATCAGATTCGGACTAATGACGTATTCAAGCTAGTCTACACTGCACCGAGGCGCAACCCTAAATGATTCAGAAAGCGTCTGTTGGCCACCGCTGAAGCCATTGCAATTAGAATACTTCAACCGGATTTGTGCAAACAGAGAACAGTGATACAATCTATACTGTTGCCGTGGCCGTAATGTCGGACCGCGGTTACGAGATTGTAGACCTGCCGACCGACGCGTCTGTGCTTTGCGCGCGTGTGCGACTCCGCGCGTGCTCGCTCGACTCATGGCGTCTGACTGTATCGAGTGGACTATTGATCGACTTCGTTCAACCAATCACATCCCCAGCGTTCGCTTATCTGTACGTTTATCTGTCTTGTAATTGTAGTTGCCTGAAGTGAATTGCCGAAAAGAGTTCTCTTTGCATGTGTTATGCTGCTAATATCTGAATGGGCATAATTAATGAACTAGACAAAACAACGAGTTTGATGATCCCCTGGAGTTACCTTTTCCTTATTTTCGCAACTCCCTAACTTGCTACTCACACATAGCTCCTACTGTATTACTCCAGTCTATTAAGTAAGACTGTGTATTACTCATCTGATTTTGATTGGTATATCTAACCGGACCGGGATTCTAACCAAAGTGTTTTGTTGATAATTTGGTGAGGGTGGTTTGGTACGCAATGCTACATGTGGACTATGTTGCTTATTGATGTTGTGTGTTGTATAATGAAGAGTTTCAGGAGCATTTATGGTACGTGGTAATATTAAAGTTTGTAGATTTTAACACTGTTGTTATTCAAGTAGCTAACGAAGCGCAGTTGTGAGCCGCGGCACGTTGTCGGAAGCTGCCATCATGGTGGACGATCTTCCTTCGTTTAATCGTTTGGTGAAATTATATATTCGCAAACATTTGCGGACATGGAACAGGATGTGAAGAAATTTCAGCAAGCTACTGCGATGGCCTTTTATAAGCGGTCAGTGGTTACTCGAACTCGGCACAAAATTTACTAAACTTAACTTTACCTTCCTATAAATATACTAAGTGCATTCCATTTTATTATGAAACCTCATTAACTATTTCTTAACGCTCGCCATTGCCTAATGGATACATGCTGTTCCATTTAACCTCGGCCCGTAACCAAAATTCCGCCCTTGGTTAGAGCCCAGCTCCCATATCTAACATCTTTTTCATACTCCCCCCCATCAAACCGCCACCATCTTGGCACCCCCAAGCTGCCCCGAAAACAAACAAATGAGAATGCCCGCGAACTGGTAGCATACGGCGACAAATGTCCCAAATGAAAATATTCGCAAAAACGTCCCTAGTATAACCCTGCAATAACCCAAAGAACTGACAGCCTCGCATGCTTGAGCAAGTTGCAATGTAAATATGATCCGTCCCTTTGTGGGCTCGGTTTCTCGGTACCATGAGAAATATACCTCATTATTATTATTATTAGTATTAATATGAGATGTTTGTAAGGGCACAGAGATTCTACGAGAAGCAAGGTAAGTATGTGAATTTGTGTAATCTCCCAGGTGGCGAATTTCGTCGTTAAGCTTTTGACAAATACACCTAATTAGCCGGACGGAACCAACAGATGGTTAAGCCTAGAGTTTTAACTGCATTGTCGCAGAGTTTACCCGTCATGATTTTGGTTGGCGTTCCCATAAACTAACTTAATGAAGTTGATTGAATTAAGCTTGGTTTTATTGGTTAACTGAATGGCAGGTTCAGTTGGAAGAGACTGGAATCTCTGCAGATGAGCAGCGTGTTACGTTTTTAGCACAGAGCCGAATCAATGCGGATAAACATGGGTCACTCACAGCAAGTTGTTGGCCTAGTTACCTAGACAGGCGTATGATGTCTAAGAAGTTCAGCGTTGATGAAATAGATGACCGCAAGGGAACGGCCCTTATCGCATTGCTGAGCTCAGACAGTCAAAGGTGCACTACACAATGCTGCAAAGCGATCAGTGCTAAGATGTGGACCAGTAAGTTGACCAGAGCACGGTAAGAAGAGTACATCCTATGACGACCTGCGTCGAGGTAGTATTGCACTAATCTGGTCCAGACATCTGATGAGTAAGGGTGAAGTTCAGTAACGGATCCTCTGGTGTCGCACCCATACGTTTGTTGAACGCAGGCGACCTAGACTGACTAAACCGCATTCTCTGGATACTTGCCAAATACCTACCTCGGTGTGCTGTTTGAAGATGTTGCATATGATTCCAGAATTGCCAGCAGGTGGGGTGTCGAAAGACTTGAAGAAACATACCGGTAAACTGGGGTTAGTGCGTTAGTAATTACTATATTCCCTGGCTAGGTTCGACGAGCCAGCTGCAAGAATTCACTGTTCAACTTCCAATCGCTGGATTTTCACTACTCTTGCTCTGAAGGACTTTTAGCCTGCGCCTACTTTGGCCAGAAGTGATGGGATAGCCAGATGATAAAACTGTGTAGTTCGATTGCTCAGAAGAATTAACAGGCTGCGTGAAAAATGGTGAGGAGAACGAAATGGATGCTGAGAACCATCAATTCGACCTAGAGCATGTCAGTATCCCCGGAAGGGCTAAAAGCCGGCAAGAACGTGAGTTCATTGAAGCCTGGCATTCAAAGCAGAACTCGATCAATAAGCACTTGGACATTGAAATCGCTTGCGAGTCACTGCGAGCCAGGACCCTGAAGCCGCACTGATGATGTTACCTAGTCAGGCAACGAAACGTTTGCACAATAATCACTCAGCTCGGAGAATCGCTCAAAATCCGCATCCACACCCCGAGCTACGGATATTCTCATTTATTTCAAAAATGATTATCGACGCATTACATTGTGTCGAGTCTGTCTACATTGGACACATACACAGAGCGGCTTCGCAGCGGGCGATATCATTCGCGTACTTCATATCAACGCATATACAAAGATAAGACTACGTTAACAACCGAACCAATTGGCGCCAAGAGGAAATAAAGTCGGTGAATTATGGCCCATGCGAATGAGACACCTGTGCCGCTAGTCCACGTGAACTGGCGGAGAACTTACTTGGAGAAAATATCCTAGGATAATGGGAATGCTTTCTGGAACAACTGTGAACGTTAATTGAAGTTCTGCGTTCCTAATACCGTAGTAAAATAGAAGTTGAGAATTGTTTCTCATCTAAGTTGCAGTTGTTTTAGAGGAGACTGAAATTCTCTCCACACAATGTATTTCCAGGAGTTAAGAAATTTCTGCAAAAATCGAAGGCCAATGTGCTGCGATAAAGCCACTCGTTGCTCGAGTATGGCGTCGTGATAAAACAGCGCGTTTCTATGAAAGTACTTACATCAGCGGACTGTTCGTGCTGTGTTCCCCGTACTAGGCTGGTTTGCTTTCATAATTCATATCCGCAAGTTCTCAGTCGGCTAGCAACTCACCTGCTTCGAACTATCTTGAGTACCACGACAGAGGATAATAAACTTACTAACATAAACGTAGTTTATCCTAAGGCGCGTTAATTCATGAAGACCCGATGTATACATCCCGTTTTGCCAAAATGCATCAATAAATCAATCGGCTAGGAAGCTCGCGCAATGAAGAATTGTTCCAAAATGCAAAATCGATTAGCGTCTAACGGATAGACATGAGTTAAAACAATCATTGCGAGAAGTACTGGTAGACGCCTGTGTCTACGACGCGTGGCTACTCAATTGTGTCAGATTAAATAAAGAAGTCGATAGAAGGAAAATAACAACGGTAGTTTCGAGGACACAGAACCAGCAGACTGCGTAGGGGGAGTTGGTTGATAAAGAGCACTCAAGTTATGTTCAATAGTAGCTTCAAATCTGGGCACTCGTACAAGGTGCTTGGACAACCCTGGATAAGTGCAATGTAAGTGAAAGACTTTAAACCAGGCAGTGAAATTTGGCAAAGTTGTTACGGAAAGATTTGATATGGAGCATAAACTTCCCCGGCCTGTATTCAAGGATTATGTAGATTAAACCGTCAAACAATGCCACCTGCTTATAGCTCATCAAAGTTGTATCAGGATATATATATACATATATATATATATATATATATATATATATATATATATATATATATATATATATATATATATGGTTGGCGGCATCCGGTTTCGGATTTGACTGTCACTGTGGCCAGCCACAGGACGCCTGCGCCTACAGAGGGACCCTGGGTGGCTTGCGCTGCACCACCCACAGCTCCATCCACACACCCTATATCCAGTGTAAACCCGAAGGAATAAGATCGAGAGGCATGTGGATGGGAGCCAGGTTTCATCAACTGAGCCGGCCCACACTCCTTCACAGGCAAACACAAGCACACTGTAGTTGGGGAATCAAGTGCACACAACGCGGTGGCTGGACCGTAGTCCGCTCCACGCTGAGTGCATGGAACCGCTCTTCGAGCCTAGCACCGCCACAAGGACCGTGCACCCCGTCCCCTCCAGCAACGACCAACTGTCTCCCGGAGCCAGGATGAACGAGGTAGTGGGTAATAGACAGGTAGGCACCTCGTCAACATGCACATCAAACACATCCACACCGGGGATATCAAGCAACAGGCAATCACTTGAAACGACAAGATGAAATAAAATAAATCGAATAATGCATACAGATACGGTGGCATAACTCTTCCTTAAATTACCACATGATGTAATTTGGTTAGCAACGAATCCGCATTTTTAAGTAACTTGTGGACGTTTCTTACTTATCGCCGCGAATCATATATATATATATATATATATATATATATATATATATATATATATATCCCAGATACGGTCCTTGCGATCGGAATGACTGAAGTCTAACTCAAAGTGAACCGAGGTCTCCATAGAGGTTGCATGTCGGAATCCAATCACACATCGGGTTCTCCAAATTCTACTTTCCATTCGCGTGAAACTTATCAGTTTGTATACTGGTTGCGTTAAGGCCAGTAGGAATTCTTTCAGGTGCATAAAGAACCAAGCAACACAATCACAAACGTCACTACTTCATAGTGGCCAAGGTAATCAATTATGTGGCGACCGCGCTAAATCCGAGCTGTCAAAGCACGTGTGCGCGTAAACGTGCGAAAAATTGCTACGTGGTGGATCGATATTAAATTGACAGTAACGTCAACCTTCATTGATGGACCACGGAATCGTATATTTCACGGAATTCATTAAGAAGTAGGGGATTGAATGCAACCTATGTTCGCAGAAGCGAATTAGTAAATCCAAAGCACGTTGATGCTTGCTGGTTTAGGATTCTAAGTGGAAATAAGTGACCTGAAGCTAATCCTGAACTAACGTGGTGAACGTCGGTTGCTTGGGATGTCAAATGGCTGACTATCAAAGCAAAAGAAGCCCAAAAGATGGACGATCGTTCGTGCCCCCGTTCGCACAATTTGGGTCCGTCACCTTTCTACCTAGTCCTGCCTGTAAGTTTGTTACAGTAAAACCGAAGTTGACCACCCTTGTATTCTGATCACTCCTCTAAGTTGACCGGTTTAATTTTTATTGCCTAATGGATTCGGGCTTCTATATGTTGATTACTTTGATTCAGTCCCTTGAGTGGTCAATTTACAAAGGTTTTGCTGTAGTTATCACAGTGATTTTCTGGCATAAAGTTATGAACACACTTCATTCTAGCTAATGGACGTAAAGCGAAGGGCTACCGAAAATGTTACCGTACACAAGCATAGAGCAAGTACTGGCCGCATCGTAACCCTGAATGTTTAAACAACAGATCATAGCGGCAACGGTGTGCCGAACGCGTCAGCGAACGGGGTAAGAGGCCGCATCACATTGCCATATATATATATATATATTGTGAACACGGATAATGAAGCACTACCCATCGCGATAAAATCAATGCCTGTCGACGCATTAACGTAAATGCGTTCACTTCTAAGTGGCCACGTAGTTTCTTGTGTGAGTGACAATAGATAAAATGACCACAAGATAAATAAAAATCAGCGTGCAGTCATTGAGCTACAGAAAGTGTATACAAGGGTAACATCCATCATCATGGTCGTATTCGGCGGAATAGCCGATACATCATGTGATAATGGACCCTTCACGATCCACTAACAATCCGGGGCACGTTCTGAGAGTGGCCATGTGACTTATTGGGTTGAGGGTATCGACAAAGGTATGGATTAGTTAATTTTGCTGTCTTGTCAGGTCATGTGAGAACTTTAACTGACCAAGCCGAAGACAAAGCCGGCCTGACAATAGACGTGATATATGGGTGCTTTGGAGTAGGAGATTGTGTGTCACTGTTTCATGTAAGCGAGCGACAAGAACCCTTATAGTTGATCTGGGTAGTGATGCTGTACGTCACAGTCAAAAACATTATAACTCCAGTAGCACATTAGTATTCTGTCTGGATTTTCTGATACCATTTAATCAAAAAAGGGAAATCAAAACCATTATTGACAGAATTGGAGACGCTGAATGAGGACGCACCTACCCAGGGGACAAAGCATAAACCAAGGGACTGAGTAAAGAAGAGCACTACTAGAGCACATCTCCATTATCAATAACGACGTCACGTGATGACCTAAAGACGGACCGCACAAATGAACCAAATGATAAACCGTAAACGAGTGTGGCTGGGTGAAAAATAGCAAATTATTCAGCCCTGTTGACTGAGCTAACTAATTGGTGATCAACACCCAGTGTAGTGCTCACGTGCTTACTCAATGTTGCAAACACCCTAGTATAACTCGAAGTGAGAAAACGGATCAAGTAGGGGAATAACGCTTAGAGCTCTGACCCTACAATGGTCGATTGTCCCCTACGTAGCTTCCGCGTGAACTGACCATGCCCCTATGGTCAGATAAGCACAGTTTTCTAGTAACCCAATTCACCTATTCGTATGTCAGCTACGTAAATGTGTTTCATTTACCATGACAGTGAATAAGCGAACCAACTTTTCGTGACTAAACCGATCTACGAGAAACTTTAACGTCGCCACAAAGTGAACAGGATAATTCGGTTTTTGGCACCACGTGAACTAATTTCTGTTGTAGTATGGCAATGGCTGTCAATGCGCCCACCAACTTGGGTGTCTTGACCGACATTCACCAGTTCCTCCTTCACAAGACCCAAAGGGACAGTAAGAGGATGGAGATACTGGAAGAGTGCGATTCTGAAGTTCAACGTGCGTACTACAGAGTATAACGACGCCGCGGATTTTGTTCAACGTTGACTGGGTAGCTTCGTTGTTGTCAGAAAGTCAAACAATGCTCTTGATCAGGAGATCAAGAGCTTAGTATCTGCATCGGAAATCCTCGCAACGGAATTATCCACGATGAAATTCTTGATAATATTACATCGAAATAGGGAGAAGGGGTAGGTCTAGCGAGCACCGCTTGTTGTCTAAAAGACGCATGACAATTCTCCGTGGGACTCGGCACAACATGTGCAGCTTTTGTGAGGAGAAATTTAAACGGCCACAAAATTCATGGACTGATCCAACGTGTATCTTTGGGTTGTACGCAGAAATATGTTCAGTTCTATCTGGTGGTAAAAGTGGAAATGTGATCACATCAACAAAACCTCTAGCAAAAAGCTGTTATCAGTTCTTCTTCCACCGTAAAGTGGAAGAAGACGGCTCAGATTGGTAACTCTAATGATACAAGATTCCAGCTGGTCTCTTTTGAATAGCCTTAAATTTTCAACTTTCCCTCCTGAATACGACCGATTGGGCTAGTTTGAACAAGCTGGCTGTGATATTTTGAACAAACGAGTTAACATCATTCCATACACGGGAAAGTACGAGGAATTCCGGATCGTTGGAAGAGAAACAGTAATGAAGTGACATGGTGCTTCGACTCGCATTTCCAGATGTCGCCTGGAAATCACATGGCCAGAGTTTAGCCTGCGCCAACCGAGCGCGGAAGAAATGGAAAACATATTAAGCGAAACGTTTCTAACTCTACCCTGCTCTTACAAGACAGACAATGTTCCGCGTGTGGAAGGGAGTAATAACGTAACTCCCAATTATTTCCCAATGGATGAGTACTAGGAAAGGTGGTGTGGATAAGTTGAAAAATCTCGCAGTGGTCTCGGTTGCGTCCTCCGTTTCTTCAGCTCACTAAACTACTAGGCTTGTTATTCAGTTTCAACTGGCGTTTAGACACATATTTAGTGCCCACGTAGATTTCCACAAAATCGCGCAGTCCATACTAGTGAAAGTACCTCATCCCTCTCCGCGTATGAATCGAACACGTAGCCATGGCAACGCAGCGCGCACCGCTCTTTGTGAAATTCCCTTAGGTCACCAGCCTCGGTATACGATCGAGGATGACCTACCACACACTCTCTCTTCGATTTCGATGCGACAGTGATTAACCGTCCGTCACGCTCACTTGAAGCACAGCCCGAAAAGTTCGCGTCATTCATTTCAACTAGGAACGTTATCATAGATAGACTGGCATCATAGTGCTTCGTGCTAGCGACAGGTGTTCCAGAAGGCAGTAGGTTTCACACCGTGCACCATGTCGGTACCTCAAGACCAAATAAAAATGACACATTTTGCAGTCTCTTGGCAGGATTGCTAGGTGGTTTTGCATTTGAATTTTGTGGTTTTGCATATTGTACATTACGCACAAATGTAGGTCCGTGGATTTGCGTGCGGATGGAAGGTGGGAGCATTTCGTCTAATGATACATAGTTGTGTGAAGTCACTGGAATGGAAATTCTCTCCTTCATCCATAACCTTCAGCCGCAGCACGTGGACAAAGGATTAGGCATTGGGATTCCAGATGAAAACTATTCCCATATTATCCATCAAACGATTTGTACATCGCAGCTTGATAATGAAAACCTGCAAGTTAGTAAATGATGCCTCCAAGTAAGCACTCCGATCGGTTGATCGCCAACACTGAAAATGACACTGCTATACTCCAACTGACAAATTTCCGTGCCCGTACCAGTAGGCAGCAATGGCGTGATAAAAACTATTCGCAGTAATTGTTTGGTCTAACTGTGGTGGATCTGGAGTAAGTATTATGGTGCACACAGGAAAATAATATAGTGGTGGCCAAACCAAGGGGAACCACAAAAATCCACGCATATTGCCACAGTTACGTATGTAACACTGGGGTAGCCGATATTCAGATAAGGTTGTCGTGGAGGGATAAAGCTGCATGAATTGTGTCTTCATAAACTGGGCCTGCGGAAGAAGAACGGATCAAGAGTACGCCGGTGTGCCGCACCGTCGATACGTTTCCGTACGACAACCGACAATTACGTGGGCAATAGGGATGATGTGATATTCGAAGCGGGGACCTATCCGTTACATGGCTGGCACCTCAGACCCTCGGGTGATCCATCCGGCTAGCGGCCTGATGTACATTTAGACGTGCATGGTCCCTGAAGGCAGCCTGTCCGTGCTACTCAGAATTTAACAAAATCAGGATGAGTTCAGTTACTCGCGTCCACCTAGAACTCAGATTGGAGCATCATTAACAGCCTGCAGCCCACGACACTGAGGAATCATTCAAGCTCCCTACCATGTGTTAACACGTAAATCGATGTACCGCCATTGAAATAATCTTATCCCAATAGTAATGCTACCCACCGTTAAAGTAACACCCAATGACCGCGTCTTCACAGTTTCACTTTCAGGGATAATGTTGCGACGTTTCTTACCGGTCCGAAATACTAGTTCTTTAAGTGATTGGAAGATGATGACAGTGCTAATGGCAAAACGCTTATAAGTACCGAAATTAAAGTAAACTGACGGTTTAGTAACCGAACAATGTTTATGATTGATGGGCGCATCTAAAAGACCAGTGTGAAAGATCAACCAGGTTTCCAACGTCAAGCTCCATGTTCTTGGCCGCACAACCACCACAACAGCGTTTGACGTCAAGATATCAAGGCAAGTGTCGTATTGGAGATTATTGATCATATCATTTGCGGGTACACTGCAGCGCGAATGAGTATTGAACAAGATCTCATCTGTAGCCGAGATGCACACAATCAGAAATGTGCAGGTAAAGATTGGACTATTAAAATCATCTGAAAATGAGTGCGCTTTCGACCACATTCTGCCGTGAATTATGCACTACTGGATATGGTCTAAATACTCCATTTACATTGCGGTGACAAACTAAAAGTGCTTGCTTGTGCTTGGTCGATCCGATCACGTGAGATATCGGCAAACGTCGCAGCCAACAGAGGGACCGCACCATTTGAAGCATGAGGGATCGAATGTCAGAAAAATCAGGTGATCGGACTCGGGTATTTCCGCTTCCGGCCAATGTCATGAGGCATGCTGTTATACCATGACGAAGTTACTCTTCGAAGAACGTAAGCAATCTACAAAAACATGTTGAGTGATTTGCGATTTGACAGTCCACATTAATGAAGCACCCTTCATTGCTGTCAGGCTTCATTCGCTAGCTGTTACATTGTAGAACAAACTATTCTGGCGTCATCTGAATGACTTCACTTAGGAGAATACCTGATTCCAATATATCACAGGCTATTTGCTGATGTTAGAAACATGCGTAACTCTAAGTTGGACCGGAATATCTGGACCGCATCTGAAACTTAAATGTTGGATGTCGCTCGGTCCCTCGCAAAACTGTACTCCAAGGTCGAGTTTGCTTCTTGTTTGAGTTCTTCTAGGGGCGATTCGAGTTTGGGACCTACAGCGTAGATGCTAACGCGTCGACCACTAAGTTGACGAGGAGCGACGCCTAATGACTCCTTGGTGGGGTGCTGACCAAAATTCATCCGTACAGTTAATTAGAGTTGGAAACCAAGTTTGATTGGTGAATGTTAATACAGTTAGATTGTTCGCTTCAGCAAAAAGCAGTGAAAGTAGAGACAATCGAGCGTCTTTAAATGGACAGAATGTGCGAACAATTACCTCCAAGGTGCAGTTACTAATGAGGAGTTTGTCAATGACAAAATAGTGAGTACTTAAATGTTGTCTAGAGATGAGAGCAAAGACGCATCAGCTGCTGAGTACCACCTTCAACCGTCAAAACATAGGAGTGCGCAGTCAGAACCTCCGAAACTAACAAAGAAACGCTCGTTTTACACAGAGTATACAACATGTAATGTTCCCCGAAAATAGTGTATCAACCTCTTGGGTAAATTATTTTCAGCATTAGATGAATTGACCACTTCGTGAAAATAGTCGTAGTGTACTTAGTGTGGAAATAACTATTAGATCCCACTCCGTAGAAACCTACAGCAGTTCCGAAGAAAGACTTATTGTGCTTGCAAATGCGTATCATGAAGTTGTCAGGAGAAATCGTTACTCAGGGGCTTTGTTTACGAGGCAAGCGAGCAGTAGCGATTTATTCCCATGAGGTCGGAGAGGAAGCATTCCTATGTTCTAACTGCAGGACAAGCCCTCATGTGAGAACGACAGCTAGTTAGACTTTTGATTTGCCGCAATCGAACCTGTCGCTGAAGTTGTTCGCTTGGCCATAGCCATAGAGATTAAGTGTATGCAGTATTCAAACATACCTATAATTACGTCCAACATTGGCCAGAACAATTAGCCAGCTATTTTCATCTAACTGTTCGCTTCTTACAAGCAAATGGTTAGCACAAATTACCGGGGGGGGGTAGATTCAGCAACTTAAACATCGGAGTCATTGGTTGATAAGTGTGTGGCGTTGTTGATGAGTCCACCCATGCTACTGCGCTGAAGCAATCGTGTTTACATAACCCGGAGATTTTTAAAAGCCTAGAAACACACTGGTCCGTAATGTCAAAAAATCAAGCCATACAAAAGATTTGGCTTTCGGCCTATCGACTAAGATGCAAAATGATGAAAAGAGAACTAAACGTGCGATTTCTCAGCCAACATATGGTATGGGGAACCCATGACTCCCAAAAGAATGATGTTTACATGTTGAAAGTCACGTGATGAGCTTATGGCCGCAAAACTGGGGCATTCGTCTAACCTGAGAGTTCCGGTATGTGAATGATAAAAAAGATTTTATCTTTAAACAGTTACTTCATATCAAAGAAGAGCTGATGTACTCTTAGTAGTGTTGATCACATATGTGCAAAGGATGAAATGGTAAAATAGGAAACGTTTTACCCTAACGGAAATCGGTAAAACAATGGGACAAGTTAGAAAAGGAATGAAGGTATTCGGGAAGACGGTGCGGCCAGACTCCGTCAGATAATTACCACATGCTCAGAGAAACACTTGACGGATGCTTCGTTCTAATAGGATACGTTAGTAATTTGCATCCCTTGAATCCTGCTGGGTCTGAATAAATAGCTTACACTTACGAGCTAGTAACCTAAGCCATTGAGCCATGACGCATTCTTAACTGCGATACAATGCGGACCATCTTCCACTGTCATTGCATGTCATAAGCATGAGAAGGACAGGGTTAGTCCACAGAGCTACATGTTTGTATGAAAGAGGCCACCGATAGATGTGTCTTGCAGACCGCTACTTAGAGTACTGGTTGCTGAAGAGTAGTAGGGAGAGCTTAGGGAATGAGCGTGAACGTAAAATAGTAAGGATAAGAGCGAGAGATGGGGCCGAAAGCGCCATGGCTTTCTTGACTGTACTATGCTGCAAACAGGTCCATGTAATTGTGGTGGCTGATCATGTGACCCCATCTGGGGCAGCAATATGCACTATCGGTGCATTACTGCAAGACTTTTGTCAGGTTGATTTATGAAATCACGCAATTGGCTTCGGCACGAATGATCAGTGTAGACCGGGATAGCCGGCTGCAAGTGATATCACCAATGTGGATGATCCATTCACTAGTGACGTTCCAGCACAGCTACTCAAGTTTGACTGCTAAGTGCAGATTTACACACTTTGGAAGTATTCATTCAGTGCCTTGCAGATACAGTTAAATTATGGTAGATGATATACTTGTTATATATGCGGCGCTTACGTGTGTTTTAGCTGATTCATGCCACAACGCTGATAGCGTTTTAAAACTGACGTTTTAACAATGGGTCAGCATATCCCGTCTTCTCAGTGAGTTGTTGAAAACTACATAGGCCTCGTTGAGTGTCTGCGCAAAGCATTATGTAATATAACCACTCGTAATGATACAACTATCCCAGTGAATATTCAGTACTTATGAACGAACGTAAGCGGCTTGGTTCAGTCCTGCATTAGTGTACTGACATTTTGAAAATGCATGAAGAAAGAGGAATAGGGTAATAATTCCGACAGATTTCCATCGCCACCACCTCAAGTTTGGTATCCTTGACCTACATTACAGAGTCTTTTGCGCTGCAGCGCATTCCGGTTTCGATCGATACTTTTGAGTACTTCCTGTACTATTACACCAAGGTGCGTCCACCATTTTCCGCTCGAACGCGTAATTTGTTTCATTGTGAATGGAATAGGGGAAAAGTACCCAAATGTATTCAGTCGATGCAAACAAAATACCCTGATTGTTTTAAAGTGGTGAGATTCACGTGATTGGTGTCGGCAGACGTTACGGAAAATCTGACAGCGTGTAGTGAATGTGGTGAAACAACTGTTGTGCAGAATATGTGACAGCTGGAATTGATTGAATTTGCTTTCATAGGAATTCGTTATAACGGGAAATCTATTTGAGCAGCTGCGGTAAATTCAGGGTGCAGAGAGTCTTCCATTTAAACAACAAAGGAAAGCAGAATGCTGTGGAAGGTGTTGTGAAGTTAAATCAGCTTTCAGTGCCGAATTATTAGGCCGTATGTAATAGAATTGTTTGGTACGGTGAACTCCCAGTCATGCAAAATCCTATGAATCCGGAAAAATTCTCGACAGTCGTTTCGACCTAATCGACATCCGCATCCCTCTTCTTTACCAGTCACGGAGCCAATGACCTATTCATGCCAGTCGCTCATCTCGAAATTTGTAGAGGAGAAATTTGGTCTCTATAGATTTCCGTGCATTGCACACGGGCAAGGGGTGTTCCGCTCTGGACGAAAATGTGACAGCGGCGATATTTTTAGTACAGTGGATTGTTCGATAACAAATATAAATGACAAAATTTCCAGATAAGCTGAGGGTTGAATATTTTAAAGTTACTCCGTACGAACGACAACGTCTTTGTGCCATGTGTTACACTTGGGCAGACATTCTTCCCGGCGATTCCCCTACTTGCCCCACTGCGGCCAATCTCACCATTTTTACCTCAGTGTCCCAAACAAGTATCATTTTCATCGAAAACTAATGTGTACTTTGTCCTCAGCCGACTGTGTGGACTTCACGTGCCTATTCTAGCCGTAAGCAGGGCGAAAATTTTACCACCGCTCCGGGCTGGTGCCCTGTCACATTTATGTACTACAGCACTTAGAAGACCTTATTATGAGATGCCGTGGTTCTGGAAGTCGACCTAGTACTCGGCATAGCTCTGTCTTGCATGATGGTGGCACGGGGAGACAAGCAGCGCTTCATCGCAATTTGCTTATCAGACGTGAAGGTCTACCACTGCCACTCTAGTGGCTTAAACTGCCAGTGTAGTGAGTACAAGGATGCGGTTTCTGACGGTAACGTGGAATATGAATTACTGAAGAATCCTAATGGGACAAACGGCAGTCTAGTATATCTACCCATTCTTGGGAGATTGTTTAGCCGGGAGTTCAACGCAACAAGCGACCTAGTAATTTCAGTACAAATTATCTACTCATTAGTATTTACGATTATTGAGTGCTAATTCATAAACATGGATAGACTAACTGTATATACCATTTACGGTCAATTTCGTAATAGACTAGATTGATTTCACCAGTGGGTGAGTGCGCGCTGCAGTGCTCAAGTCAGGCATAGCATCCATTGCCAGGCCGGGAGGCTGAAACTATTTGGTACCAAAAAGCGTACACGAAAAGCAAGTATACAGTAATCCAATTTTCTTTAAGCTTCAGTGCATAATGATGATGCCGTTCAATCACCTCATTAAAAGATTGTGCAACATTTGGGACGGAAACATTTGTAATTCGAACAGACGAGAGTTTCAGGGCCGGGCCGGATTTAATTAACTTGGGAACTAGGGAAGACAGGTTTGATGAAACTGAGCTTAACAAGATGCTTTGCACATAGCAGTGAAAAACAGCTTTAACTTCCATACCAAGTCAGAGTGGTAGGTGAAAGGGAGATAGCGCTAGAAATTCCTGATACCCAAATGAAAAACTAAAGAGAGAGGTAATTAATTTAATCCACTGGGTTAACCAGATTTTAGAACACGAATTTATAATTCCACATATAAAATTCAGAAGACGTAGATTGTGAGATGATGATGTCATTTCGTGCATTCTTATCAATCACGAAAACATGCAACATTGGAATGTAAACAATCGGCGATCACAGATAGCCAAATGCATGGATTACCACGGTAGACAGAGCCAAATGTAACAGGTCGATAGTAAAGATAGTTTTGTTGTGCCAGTATGATTTGGTCAATGAGTCCAAATTTGACTGCTACCTGTCTCGTCGAAAATACAGGTATCTATGAGGAATTTGACGGATAAGATATAGGCCTTATGTAGTCCTAACCTGTTTAGTGGAGAGGCAAATGTCACATTCAAGCTAGCCCATTTCTTTGCGATATTGCGACCTGGGGTTCTATGAGGGGACTCCAGGTGGCGCAAGTAGGCGCAGTCGGATAACATATCGGGTGCGGCGCTTTTGGGTTTAAGACATTAACCTAAGTATCGTGGTGCACACTGTCAGTCCAAAATGCGATATTCTTTCCTTTCATACTAGAGTATCTCTGAGCAATTCTCGTGTGCAATGATCTTCGTTGTCAATCGCAATTTGGACAAAGAGGCGATTCGAAACATATCCCGCTTAGTTCGATCAAGGGAACTTTTCAAACGAAGACCAGTATTAGTTATTGTTCGTCTTCAAAGTCACTTTTCAAAACCGGCTTCTCTCTTGACAGCTAAGCAGGGCCGGTGCTTAAACATGGAACGCATGTAGCTACCTAGTTGCCGTGTACAAGATTCCATACTTCGCCTACATTAACTTGTTAAGTTCGACCAAAGGCAATACAGGTGAGGATTGGGTACGCAGTGTGAACAACTGAAGAAATACCTCTACTTTTTTCTTTCGTTCTTCACATGTTAGATCTCCACTAAGATGGTGGTGATGTATAGACGCTGAAAGTAAAGATCACGGAAAAGGTAGAAAAGACACGAAAATGACAGAGAAAGTAAACAGGCGCAAACGCAATCAAAATGATCAGACGGAGCAACGTAGAACCTACGGTACGAGCTAAGTACAAGCCGGTAGCCGGACTAGGCCCGAGATAGAAAATGGAAAACAGTGGTCGAGAGATCTGTGAACCGGAAAAGTACACCTTCGTCGACGTTTCCAGGATTAACGCCAGCTGAGCAAATCAAGACTTAGGAGAAGTACACGATGGACAGTATGCAAGTGGTGGAAGAGACGATACTAGGTCACACAGACAAGGAAGGAGTCAGTAAATTGCGTAGGGTCGATACTATTGTTTGTGTGCACGCTTTTAGCGTGCTTTCGTACCGCTTTGAATTATACCGTCTTGAGGAGAAGTCAAACCCGAGACAAATGTTTACATGACAGCAAAAGGAAGTGGTGTTTACTACGCACTTCTACTCATTGTTATATATTTTGTCCCTCCTTCCCAGGTGACTTTTAGCAGAGAATTTACTTTCTGCACCTGTGCAGTTCAGCTCAGTTTATCAACCATGGCCCTTGCAGCAAAATCCCAAGCGGTTACTTGGATTTAAGTATGTCAACAAAATGATCACAATCCTAAGAGCTCAGAGGAAATAGGAAAGAAGGTACGGGATAATCAAGGGTAAATATCGGGTAACGAATGCAACAGCACAATTGTTTTCGTGAAGCTCTATATTCGATAGACTACCAATTCACTAATGTAACCGGGAACGCTGGAGCACAAGTTACTCTTTTATCAGTGGTGAGGTTAACTTCAATTTTCGCATGGTATCCAAAGATCTCACTTAACCCGTACTCGCAGCCGTTTAACCTGTGCAAGCTAGTGATGAAAAATATTTTTCCATTTTTTCTAAAAACTACCAGTCAAATCTAATTAATAGTCCTGAACATTGACCCAAAGGTAAAAGGCCATAGGTTTTAACCCTTCACCGAGTTGATGGAGAGGAGAAAACGGCCGTCCAGTGCTGTTACAGATTGGCGGTGAAGCTGTGACAAACACCCCTAGAATCCAACACAAAACCCTCCATTTACTGCTTTCCCTAAACCTAATTTTTTTTCATACACGTTAGCTAGAGGTGGGAAACACCTCAGCTACTGTGCCGCAATACAGAAAAAAGGAGAGAGAAAAAAAAACGACTGGTGAAAGCTGGCTGAGCTACCGGTAACGGATGGGCATCGTTCCGGTAAGCTACCAGCCGGCTGCTGTGCACCCAAAAAAAATTATTATGCAAAATTATATAAGGCTTAATAATGAGATCGTGGTTGGAGGGGAAGGCTAAGAGGGATGGGGTGGGACAAAGAAACTCACAGCACGAACGCCACTGAGGTCGGCTCCTAGCCATATCAGCAAGTGTGTCCAACCAAACGTGTTCATCTTCTTTCGGACCCCAACCAGGGAGCCGAGACGCTCCAATCGAGGCCAGCTCAGAAGTGAAGGTCTTCATTCCTCTGGACCAAGTCATCGCTTGGCCACCCCTCCTCTTCTTCCATCCACACCTCCGGCGCGCAAACAACACACGTCGCGGGAGTCGGTGGGCTGGCATGCGTAACACGTGGCAGAGCCATCGGAGCCTGATGCGTAAAATAACGGTGCTGAGCGGTTCAGTTCCTTTTCCTGTGCCATAAACAAGGCGTCGAACACGCTCGTTACTCACGCGGTGTTCCCACCAAATGTGAGCTGAATTGCGAAGGCACCGGTGGTCGAACGTAACTAGCCTCTTCAGGTCCGCTGCTTTAAGCGGCCAGGTTTCACAACCGTACAATAGGGTCGAACGTACTGCTGCGTTGTACACTCTAAACTTCAGGGCAAGAGTGATGTCGCGCCGGCGCCATAAGTGGCGAAGGTTAGCAAAAGCGCCCCGAGCTTTTGCTATCCGATTCGTGATCTCATCTTCAATCCCACGGGCGCTGATACAACTTCCCAGGTAGTTGAATTTTTGAACGACTTCTAGCTGATCCCCACCAAGGGTCAGCGTACGGGGCGGTCCAGACCAACCTTGGAGAAACGCTTTGCACTTCGAGGGTGCGAAGCAAAGCCCGAAGTGACGGACAGCTAGTGATAATCTGTCCAGTGCCGCTTGGCACGTTTGTGAGCTGTCACAGATGAGGGCAATATCATCAGCATACTCTAAATCAAGAAGTCGTTCTCCTGGGAATAGCTCCACACCTTCTAAGTCGTGCCCTGTAAACGCGATTTCCATGACTTCGTCAACAGCGAAGTTGAAGAGGAAAGGTGACAACGGGCATCCTTGTCTCACGCCGCTGGAGATACTAAAGGGCGACGACAACTTGCCGTAAGCCCTCACTCTGCCCGAGCTACGCGCATATAATCCTCGGATAATATTCACATATTTCTCAGGTACACCTTTCCTGAGTAGAGAGTCCCAAAGTGCATGTCTATCCACCGAATCGAATGCACCTTTGATATCGAGGAACACGACAACGGTGGGCCGCCAATGTATATGACGGTGCTCCAACAACTGACGCAAGGTGAAGATGTGGTCAATGCAGCCACGACCTCGACGAAATCCAGCTTGCTCTTCACGAATCTGGCTTTCATGAGTGCCAGTCAGTCTGTGAAGGATGACAGAGGCAAGCAATTTGGAAGCGATGGAGATCAGACTGATTCCTCTATGGCTGCCGCATTCCGATCGTGAGCTTCCCTTGAAAATTGGGACTATGATGGAGCGGCTCCAATCGGTTGGGACAGTTTCCTGCTCCCACAGTTTTACTAGTAACTCGTGTAAATCATCCACAAGAGCAGGTCCCCGAATTTGAAGAGGGCTGGAGGAAGGTCATCAGGTCCCGCGGCTTTGTTTAACTTCAACATTTTGATCTCATGTTCGACTTCGGAGCGAGAGGGTGGATCCAAAGGAACAGCCCACGGAGCAGGGCGATCACTGGTCGGCGAGAAATCTAACAATTCCGACCGATTAAATTGCCTTTCAAAGTGCTCAGCCCAACGTTCCAGGCGTTTTGATAAGTTGCGGATAGGCTGTCCACTCTCGTCACGTATAGCTTCACTAACACCAGGTCTCCTGCTGCCTGTTTCCCTTATAAGACGGAATGACTCACGATGGTTACCAAGGGCAGCGGCCATTTCCATCTCTGTTGCACGACGAGACCACCAGGATTCGCGGTCTCTCTTCAGGCTAGCACGGAGTTTTGCCCGGAGCTCTTTACGAGTCCTAAACCTAATTACTCAAGAATAAAGGATTTTGATGTAATTGCTACGAGGGTTCCAATTCAGATAGCCCACTGATGATTCGCAGATGCACCAGATGGCCGTTTCGTTGCACTGACATTCGTCACTAGAACGCATTCCTCGTTCACACCAGGAGGAACAGAACCTGTGATCACTAGCCGCCTGCCTGCCTCACCATACAGCAGCTTATTCCAGTAGGCGACAGAGGACGACGGCCAACGGTCATGCGCAACAAGTTGATTGGATGCAGCCCGATCTGTCCTCTACTATCATGCAAGTTAGCCCCATAGGTTCCTGACATTTCACTCCACCGATCTCTTCTCGGACGGTTAGTTCGTTGTGTTAACTTACACTGTGCAATGGTCCACGGTAATCCGTTACTCATGTTGTTCGCAATTAAGTCACGGTGCAAAAAACTGCACCACAGAAATTCATGCTCTTGGGTTACCACAGCGAGTAACACCAACCCACCCAAAACGGGGACAAGCAAAGCAGCAAAATGCTCACCTCACCCCAGCGTGCGCACGCACCGGGTACCTCGCCCGTACCGTCGAGCGAGTTCCGCATCGATGTGTGTGTAACAAAGTTGTCGGGATAGTCACTTCAAATTAGAGTGCGTACGAAATCTGCGCAGAGGGTTGGTCAGTAGGGGATCTGGTATGCTATATGACTACCGGCAAGGTCCAGTAGTCAGTTAAACACTGTACTGATTGACTGGTTCCCATTAGCGCCTCTGGGATAACGCCACGTTAAACGGGTACCTGACAAACGGTAGTTTGTTAGAACATCGAGAAACTAGTCATTTAGCTGGTATCACGCATGGTTTGACGAATGCATTTGTGGTAATTGGTTTGATGGATACCGTAAACCCCAACTTATTACCACGATGACTCCGCAGGCTTAAAAGGGTGTCTCAGTTACACCATTAATTAGCTTGTCCGACAAGCCCATTTCCAGAAACTGGGTTTTTGACCACTCTTACATATGCGCCATTATGCATGTACTTTAAAGTGCGTTAACGTATATGCGTTCAAAAGAAATGCGCCACGATGTACGACATACAATCTTCTAATGAGGAGGTAGTCGTAGTTACCAAGTTCGGAAACAATGAACCATCAGACACCAAAGTGCATTCGCTTGGTGTGGTGCACAGCGCTTGTGTCACAGATGAGAATAGTTAAGCAAATCTTGTGCTTCATAGATTCACTATACCACTGAAGACATAATTTCAAAAGATCCTTGGGAAGAAATTTCGTATAGTACCGAAGAGATCCACAAAAATACAGAAGCGATCGGGACCAAAAAGCTGCAGCCGGAATTATGCAAACAGAAAGCGCTTGTAAAAAGTATCATTCTCCCATAGATTCGTTAGCTGACATTTAGTTCATCGAGCTATGGACATACGTGCAAAAGTAGCCACTAACCGCGGCATATCACAGTCCATACGGCCTGACTGCAACGCTAGCGATTGCTTATTATCTCAAAGTTAATTCATAGTAATTGCCCGAAGAAAACAGTAAAAAGAAATTTCTTAGTAACTATCATTTGGTTAAGATTCCATATGACTGTACTCGTATAATTGTTGTATGGTACGGTGTCCTCGACTTCACTCCCATCCCAGGATGCCTAGTCGTTGGACGCAACCATCTCGCTTGCCGTATCCACGGGGCTACTAATAACCGCTGGGGGACACGGAGGGGTGTGCAGCGTTCTTCATAATGCCAGACCGCAGTTTAGCAACCGCTCTGGGTACGAATGATAAGAAGGTCGTTCAAAATGTGATATCAATTGCGTGCATATCAGGATTGCGGTGGGTGCATGAATGACGGTGCTCGACAATGGGCAGCACCAGCAAATACATGCTTCAACCGGTGCATTCAGTGAAATCCAAAAGTACCAGGAGACACATTGTTACTGATTGAGTAACGGTATTGATTTTTCAGGGTTGAAACGAATTGCACGTGCAGCAACGCGTAGATTAGTGCAGGCTTATCCTCCGGATCAGTAGTCTGAGGACATGTCCTGATCATGTAAAGTTCAAACTGGAGTGAAAATTAAACCGGGCCACCTGTATACGATGTCAGTCTAGTTAGCTGAGTATCAAATCGATAATTGATGGAATAGAAGTTAAACAAGTTCAATCAGACAAGCAGTAAAAAGCCTGACTCGTTCGTATCATGCGAAGCAATTCAGATGGGTGACAGTCTATTGATAAAAAGTAGCTGGTGGTGAATGTTAGAAGCGGTACCAAAATGTCAGCGCGTTTTACATCAAATTGATGGGCCGACTAATGCAAAGAATGAAAAAAGCGATGGAAGAGAGACAGATATCGGACATATGACAGTTAGACTGTCAAGCGTGAAACATCAACACAATTCTACGGATAACCTAAGAACAGAAATACTGTACAGTAATCAATCAGGGCAATTTTGGAATGCGGTTAATTTTCCACAGAGTCAATAGGTGCCCGCCTGAGTTGCAGCGTGTAATGTAAGTAGTGACAGCTAATTACCTTTAAACTTCGATTATCCTCGTTATTTGAAAGTATCGGAGTTCCACATATGGATAAACATATATATACCATATGAAAACCGCAATAACAGCGGTGGCCACGCAAGAACTCACCATTAATATGACCGAGGTTTCCTTTGGAGTTTATTGTTCCACGAACCGAGGTTATTCACGTCATTTAGTCCTTATACATTCATACTCTAATGATTTTGTCAAATGGGCCCTACTAGTTTGCAGTTACATTCCTAATGAGCTGTACCGTAATGCTGTCGATGACCTACAGCAAATCTTTGACATCTATTTGCTAGTCCGCTTTGCCGCACCTCCCGTAGACACGCCATGTAATGATGCGATCTCTAACGTAACAGTGTGCTATGAAATATTACCAACCAACTGAAGTTCTCAGCTCTCGACACCCTATATGGGTATGGTCAAAGTTCATAATTTCCAGCTTAGCGAAGTGTAGTTGAATGCCAGAAAGCCATATCCACTTATATGGGAGGCGAAAACAAATGTTTCTCGGTCACGGCGTTACACTAAACCATCACCACTTCCCCTTATGATCAAGTTACGAGGAACAGATCGCCCGGGTGTAACAATTACCTGCGCGATTCTATGTGTCTCACCACAGAGTTACAAACTAAAACCTTATCTTGGTGGATGATAATTAAGTTGGACACTCGATAAGGTTTCCTTTGGGTTGCGCTACAAGAGATTGTACTAAAAATCGTACTGTCTAAAATGTTGCTGTATGAAAGAACCACACAGGAATTTTATGATGACCGTAAATCGATCTAGTAAACAACAACCGTGTCACTTATGTCTAGACATGTCGTTGGGTAATTCACCAAGTGATCAGTTGAAGACTGTCTAGACAAGTCCCATTGACACTGTTATTTCCAAGTTTACAGTTGGCAGAAGGCTGCTTGCCATATTACTAAAACAGTGGTGCTAGTAGTAAAAGCAACTTAAAAGGAGAGGGAGAAAGCAGGTTTTTCAGATGAAACGGTTACGACTTCACCACATCAGGTAGGAGAGCTAACCGCTGATGTGACTGGTTCCAAACGATTCCATTCAAGAAGACCAAGGGCATCAACGCGATTCAGACATTCAGTGAGTCACTTCATACGTATGTTACATGACAATGATTGATCACCTCGGGATTTCACCCAAATGTGCGCGGCAATGAACGCACATAAACACAGTTTGAATGCATACGGAGCATAGGCTTCAGCTCCTAAGCGGCCTGAGTTCAACAAACACTCCAAAGGGACATCGGAAAATGAAATGCTTTTATTTCTCATTCGGTAGTCTCACTAGACAGTACAGATATTTTGATCATTGAATCCATTTTCAACATGCCTTTGACTGTCGGCGGTGGGAACAACATTTACAAAAGAAGCAAAATTACGCAAAGTTCTACGCTATTTATTAACAGCATCGGAGATTTGAAGCTAGTCGGCAACTTCAGCATGTCCTTTGAATGACGTCATTAGCATAACAGCTGCCGAGAATAATTGGACCAGAAACACCACATGCAACTAATCTCTGATAATGGAATACGAATCTGGTAGAGGCAGGCACATTAGAACAATGTCCGGTATGCGTGTTGCGGGAACACAACATACTCCAATCCATAGCGTATGTCATTTGTTGATCGATCTGTGGGCACAGCGCGTGGAGATTGAAAGACCCGACGTGAAGTCATATCCATTATTGAAGTATGATGGCGTCATGCCATTGTTAGTTACGCCCCGTTATTAATAAGTACGAGGAAAAATCTTAGAAAATATGGAAACAACAGGAAAAAGTTGGTGGTAGTGTTAATTGTCGGATTTTGGAGTACCCGCCGTGTGTCTTGGATTGCGACACGCAATCTCAATTGGGGGCTCGGTGAAATTTGAAGTCAGTTTCTACCGTTCCGATCATTGAGATCGTATCCGAAGTGGAGGGTACCAGCTTTGCTCTTTACCGTCACTGCATTCCACGACGCATTTCGTCCTATTTTGGACTCATCAGCTATAGAGAGGGTGAGCTGGGAGTGAGACCCAGCGCATTGTGGTTAGCGGCTACCGACACGATCACTAGGCCAGTGGGTCCCGCCAACAGCACTTGACACGGCGCTGTTAGTGGAGTTTCGTGAGCTGACATTATCTGCCGGGACATATTTCAAACGATAGGTTTTGTTGGAAGTTCCCTAGTTATAATCTTGAATTGCGACCACAAACGTCTGCTGTGAATTGTTTAGTTCCGGAACCAAACAGTCCTTGGAGGTTCGACATAGATTGCGCCAACTTTCGGTAGTCAAAAACTATACATCGGCGATAATGGACAAGTGTGTATGTGAGTTTTGACAGGTTTGCACCTCAAAGACCAGAGACCGTATGGCTAGAGGTGGATGGTTGCACGCTAGTGAACAAGGATGCTGTAATCCGCCTGTCAGGCATTCCATGGTGAAAGTGATCTACGTCGATTGAGCTGAACACATAGCATGTAGATTGTTACGACTTTGTTAAGACTTGAAGCAAAAGAGTCGTCAGCTTATTCCCAATGCACAAAGAGGAGATTGCAGAGAGTGTGTCTAACTTACAACCATTAGCTAGTGTGTCGTTTCAAAAATGGTAAACTTGCGGGCAAATGAATTACGAAGATGTCAAAATTCAAATAAGTAATGAGAATAGTGAGTGGCTTTTCTACCGTTATCAAGTGTGTACATGACACGTTACTGGTGAGTCCCAAATGTCAAGTGAAATGGTAAAGTTCACTTATACCGCCCATTTCCAGGGCACTGAGAGGTTTGTGCAGAGCCTGTTATTCTAGATTCTGACTGTCCGGGACTGGCTTTGGATTTGAACAACAGGTGAAAGCTACAATACCTTGGGTTGGACAACCTCCACATCCAAAAGCCAAATGCTACTCTAATAAAATACGCCTCGTTGAATCGGTCAAACCCCATCCTGTAAACTAAGAGGGGTGTGTCAGTAACGTTGCCATGCTGCAGCGGACTTTTTGAGTAAACGGAAGCTAGATGCATCCGGGGCAACATAACATCCGTTAAATTTCACGGCGCGATTCTATATTTTCATTGATGCTAAAGGTTATTCAATCGACCAGCTGGTTTCTGAGTAGGTTCAGTAGATGAATACGCATGAGATTCGGTAACCCCCATAAAAAGGCTGATAAATACGGAAAATTAGCTTCATTACTAATCAGTGAGAAGTGTGGAATTCATATCCTCTATGTGATAGCATCCACTCAATGGGATATTCAAATATGTAAGGCGAGGGCCTAACGGATCCAGTAAATGTACGTATACGATGCAAGCAACCAATAATAAGCCTAGATCACATTCGAGTCTGTGATTAGCAGGAGGGCAGTCGAGAGGCTATTTGCACTACATAAATTTCGCAGCACACTTAGCAGACACATTCTCGACAAACGTAGCTCAATAAACGTATCGATCAACCCAGTTAGTATTGAACTCGGTGGGGCTGGCAATATCGATCTACCGCTCAAGGTGATTTTAGCCACCCTTCATAAAGGCTCAGTCAATCGAGTTCAAGCAACATATCAGGATCTACTCAGTTCTATCGATAAACTATGAATCAGACACTGCTATTAACTTGATTCATGATGACATTAGGTCACTAAGACGAAGGTCGAGATAAATTAACGAAAAAATTCATTCGTACAAATGAAGCGCAAAAGAGAATGGTGTGGAAACATATTCTAAAACCACTGAGTTCGTGACTGTGCCGCGTCCGGTAGGAAGTCTAACCACTGATTAGGGTGCTCCCAAGGCTACGACACACATGGACACCGACCAGACTCAAACCCTTCATGCATTTTTGTCACATCAGAGACTTCGGTGTCTATCCAGATCCAGTAGAGGATTAAAAACATTACACACACTGACGGATAGTCAGCAAACAGCGATGAACATAATCTATCCACCTTAGCCGGATCTGGTTCAATATACACTGCAGTTCGGCATCACATGGTTTGTTGTTGATCACTAGATGATGAGCTACAGTGTTGCTAACTTGACTTTCTCACCGTATATGATCAATCGATGACGGGCAGCGAAGGTCAAAAGCAACCGACCTCTTAATACCCTCAGTACGCAGTCATGTCACTGCACACTGAGGGGTTGTAAGCCCTTAAACAACAGATTTATGCTGCTAATTCTTTCAGTAGCTCTTTTGTGGCGTGATACTTTCGAGTAGCTACCGGTCTATAAAGAGATTCGTCGATATGTCAATTCTTTGTTGCAGGTAGAAAGCACATAATGTGTTGCATTACGCGTTTGTCTGCTTTGTGCCTCTTACCCAGCCACTCAGCCCGGTCTAAGGAGAGCTGTCGTCCGAAGTTTTCGCAGCATTTCAACACGAAATAAACCATCTAGAATGCAAAACGCTGCTGTTTACTTACTGGTCCGTCGACAGATCTTAGTGAGTGTGCATCCAGGTCGTTTGATGTCACACGTGATTTCGCTTCAAATGCATCCAATGTGGGTGGTCTTGGAGGTCTAACGGGAGCTGGTTGACTTTCTTGCTTTGCAGGTTTTCGTTTCCTTTTCACACTGGAACGAACGGTTCCAAATAAGTTGCGAACATTTTCTCCAAAAGACTTCATGCTGCCCCTGTCCAACGAGCCCCCAGATCTTGGTCGTTGTTCAGTGGATGGCTTGCTACGCTTAAGTTTGAAAGGGAGTCTTGACTTTCTCTTTGGCTTTTTATCGGATTTTTCCAACGAACCTGCAGAGGATATTTTCAAATCTGACTGTATCTTTACTTCGCCTCCTTCCACAATGACTCCGGGTGTTACTTCCAGGCCCATTGGTTTATCTGCTGGTTCGTTATCTCCATGAGGTGAATGATGCAGCGCTGCGTTTTCCTGGTGCTGACATATAATCTCTTCACTCTGTTCGTCCTGCAACTGTAAGGTAGGTCCCTCAGTGATGCTGGTATCTAAACCCTGATCGGTTTCAACTTTCATGGAAATTGAGGGACCCGACTGGACACGAATTTCAGCCGACGGTGAAGTCTCAGTGGATTCATTTGGCTCAAGTTCACGAGAAGCCTTTTCCTGTTTGACAGAATCTTGCTTTTGGACTTCAGTGCCCGACTGCAATTGGACATCTGGGGCCTCTGATGTCTCTGCTCTGTCTTCGGCACCATCACTGGGCGTAGTTTCTCCCCCATCCACTCGTTGCTCTTGGGCACTATCAGAAGTGGAGGTTTGCCGTGATTCATCAACGTCTTCTAGTATGGCAACCTCAGCAACCAAGGGAGGAAGACACTCCACTTTCTGGACTACTGCGACTGCCCCATCGATATCATCCGGACGCGATGCATCTTTGAACACATACTTCACTAGTTCGGTTTCAGGTTCCTTCTCCACTGCAGGAGTCGAACTGGAGCTGTCCTGCGATTGATGCTCACATTTATTAGACTCTGAAGCCGAGATGTTGTCGTAATCACCGGCGTTTGAACCTTTGGTGTCTGTATCTTCGCTGACTGGTTCGTTCTCAGGCGGAGGCTGCATAGGCTGCTCCGTAGATGCAGAGTCCATTTTCGCAAGTGCACAAATTTGGATAATACTACCGAATACTGTGTGACCTGAAGCTGACTCAATGTGCACAGTATCAGAGCTCTATTGGGTGCAGATGTGGTTTGCTGAACGAACGGAAATGTAATAGTACTGCGTCGGCCGACAACTGACTAATTAAGATGGATGGAGAAGCTGGTCAAATTTGAGTGCCTTCACAAGTGCGTATGCACACATGCATTCATCAGTCTCACATCGATGGCAGACATACACATGCCATGGTGCACACGTACACAAAATAACTGGCGAGCGCACATAGATGATTATGTGCCAATGAGACCGGAATCAATTCTGTTCAGGGTCACGTGCGCGCATGATGTTGTCTTACCGCGCTTTGGGCCAATTCCCTAGCCGCCTGAGCAACCTTCGCTAACACACACAACCAAGGAAATAATCTCCGCCTTCATTGGCTGTTATGCGAGCGGTGTTTTTCATTGGGTATTGCGGGCGGTCAGCTGATTTCGATCACATTCGGCCGGCTTCCTTGCACAACCATGCTAGTGCGTAATGGTTGCGCAAGCTAGCTTGCAGCTTTCTGTCACCAGTGATGAAGTTGCAAATTCATGGGACGGCAACCGTGCGTACGTATGGTTGGCGGCATCCGGTTTCGGATTTGCCTGTCGCTGTGGCCAGCCACAGGACGCCTGCGCCTACAGAGGGACCATGGGTGGCTTGCGCTGCACCACCCACAGCTCCAACCGCAAACCCCATATCCAGTGTAAACCCAAAGGAATAAGATCGGGAGGCATGTAGATGGGAGCCACGTTTCATCAACGGAGCCGGCCCACACTCCTTCACAGGCAACCACAAGCACGCTGTATTTGGGGAATCAAGCGCACACAAGGCGGTGGCTGGACTGTAGTCCGCTCCACACTGAGTGCATGGAACCGCTCTTCGAGCCTAGCACGGCCACAAGGACCATGCACCCCGTCCCCTCCAGCAACGACCAACTG
This sequence comes from Dicrocoelium dendriticum, assembly GCA_944474145.2. Lineage (NCBI taxonomy): Eukaryota > Metazoa > Platyhelminthes > Trematoda > Plagiorchiida > Dicrocoeliidae > Dicrocoelium > Dicrocoelium dendriticum. The sequence continues at coordinate 11,213,217 of OX104069.1, forward strand.
TCTCCTGGAGCCAGTATGAATGAGGTAGTGGGTAATAGACAGGTAGGCACCTTGTCAACCTGCACATCAAGCGCAGCCACACCGGGGATATCAAACAACGGCCAATCACTTGAAACGACAAGATGAAATTAAATAAATCGAGTAATGCATACAGATACGGTGGCATAACTCTTCGCTAAATTAGCATATGAAGTAACTTGATTAGCAACGAATCCGCGATAAGGAAAAATGTCCACAAGTTATTTAAAATGTTACAAACGCAACAAAGTTACCGGAGATAAGCGAAAATAGTTTAAGCAACGTGGCCAGTTAATAGAAGATTATTCAGGTAGGCATAACAAACCAAATATTGGAATGAAATTTAGCCAGCTTAAAAAGACTTAGTTTGTGTGAGTTGGTTTAGCCCAACTGCAGTGAAGAAGCATCAAGAATGCAATATCAGCCTCAGCATGGGGCGTACGTATACACCCGACTTTATTGACATTCAACCCCTGATCTCGTGTATCCGTTCGGGAGAGCTGTTTAGCACCTCATACAGCCGACTGAAATGTCTTCCAAGAGCCATTCTTAGCACGTAGTGGTTTTATTTCGTAGACGTTACCTACTTTTCTAAATCAGACACTGCGTAAACTTGATAACACACGGAACTCCCGCATCTTTTGATATCATCAAATAAGCAAGTACCAACGAGTGAAGCGCGTAGTTTTCAGCACGTTATCGTTATACTAATTCTACGCCTGGTAAGTCTGAAAGATCTGGTGTTCCTTGGAACAATCAGGCTGTGAAGGAAGATGCAAATTTAGAAGAAATCATCAAGTTCTAAGAAGTGTTATTTTCGGAACGAGCAATATGAAATACTGGCATCGTGTTTCATCACGGGACAAATCGGGGCGTAAAATGGTAAGGGAATTTACTTCTCGCGAAGAAAATGTAGGAAGAGTGTAGGACGATCTAAGTGCAAATAACTATGATCAAACTGTTGAATGCTAACGATGAGCTCATTATAGTATAGTGGCAAGGGCGATCAATATCAATATCAGGTCATCGAAGCGATAAATTCTGGATCACGTAGTTATCAGTCAGTAAGCTGCGAACAAGATAACACCGCTATACGCGGCATTTGACTCAAGCTCTGAAGCGTAAATGAAACAATGAGTTCGTTTCGTTACACTGAAAGTTAGGATCCTAAAAATCATGACAAATATTTAGTTATATCGTTTCTGTATCAACACGTCAACAGTCTACGTTAGGTGGAACGAGGAATTTCTCCTGTTCAAACAGCGGACGGATCAACACGGACGCTGGAGAAGGCGGTGAATACCCTGCGCCTACAATAGACTGCAACTTTTTCCTGGTATTAGTGGCCACTTAACCCTATGACAATGGTTGTTTGACCTCCAAAACTTTTTACATATTCTTCACGGCAAAAGTTTTACTAAAATAGCTTCTGAGCATGCGTTAGCATAGCTCTCCTGGAGTTGATAATCTAAACACCAAATACCTAGCCGCAATGGGATAGTTTAGCTGAGCCTTTGGCTCGATTCTTCTAATACTGTTTTGACGAAATGTACTTGCCGGACATGTGGAAACACGGGATGATTACCCCTATTCACAAGGGGGGTAGTCATTCCAATCTACCCAACTAGCGTCCCATAATCTTACTATCGGTGCTTTCAAACCTCATGGAAGCTATTGTTCCTGATGCGCTAACCACCTACTTGGAAAAATTTAACTACCTCGCACCGGGACAGCATGGCTTCCAACGAAATCGATCGTGCATTACAAATCTACTACTAGCACGACCCAGCTGGACTGAAGTAGTAGACGCTGGCGCCGTTGTTGTAATTTTTCTCCACTTCTCAAAGGCGTTCGACCGGTTAGACCATAACCTTCTGCTCTTCAAACTTCAGAGCTTTGGTACTGGTGATCCTCTACTAGGATGAATCAAAAGTCTTGTATACCAGCGTCTGGAAGTATGAGTGCATGGATCGCAGCCGATCCCAGCAGAGTTGAATGCGGAGTACCACAGGAATCAGTACAAGGATGGCGATTATTTTTGACGTATATTAACGATATCGCGCGCCTCATAAGTTCTCACTGGGGACTGTATGCCGATGACATCATGGTGTGGAGGGCAATCAATGCACCAGATGACATCACAGAACTTCAAGGATATCTGGATAGGGTATACACGTGGTCAATCCATAATGAACTTCAGTTCAATGTGGACAGATGTAGAGTGCTATACCTACGGATCTGGGAAATTTGTTTCTGGTCGAGCTTGGATGTTCGAGGCAGACTGAAACGGCGTCTAGGATGGGTATCCATCATGTTGGCTTCCTGAAGCATACATTTGGATCATTCGACCCTTCGATGTTTCCACAACTTCTTGGCTCATACATACGGCCGCATGTGGATTACGCAATACAGGTCTGGCAGCTATGCCTGCGGGGAGATTTCATTTTGTTGGAGATACCCCGACGCCGAGCAACCAAAATCGTGAAGGGTCTATATAATTTGCCGTATGAACGAAGGCTCCAAATGCTTGGGTTGTTCAGCGAACAGTATCCGCGATTGAGAAGAGAACTCATCTTGAGGCAGCAGATTTTAAGAGGTTCCAACCATACGTGCCGCTACTTGTTACAGCACAGTTACAACAGCATTTTGAGTGGCCACCATCTTAATCAAGTAGAACAGCACAATCGTTTGAAATGCCTTGGAATTTCTTTTCCGGAAGCGTTTACACTACGTGGAATTTCCCATTGGAATCTGTCATATTGTTCGGCGGCGGAAGCCAACGAATACTCGTGAAATGGAAAGACAACCAAAACGAGATAGTGGAGTTAGCTACGGGACAATGGGTGAGACGGGACAAGGCATGGTGAGCCTTGTGGGTTGAGTCAAATGCGCATCATGGGTGGCATCTGGTAACAAGCCTGGGTCCAGAACAATGGATGAGGTATTTGTCGAGAACACCGGGAATCAGACAAATACACCAATGGCGAAACCCACAAGACTGAACGCGGGCCGTTTGATGCAGCCCCGGGAAAGCAAATCGTGAGATTTTGTGTGACTCCTGTCTCTTCAGAATCGGAGACATCGAAGCGGATATATATAGGGTGAAAACTTTGAAGGATTGTTCGAAACCTCAACCTGATAGGCACATGGAGTGGCCCGTCTCACAAATCCTCATCCGAGGTGCATCGTGGGAAGGAAACACAGTCCATATCAGAACCGGTTAGTAAGTAGTCAGTAGCACACTGTTTTTGCATTACACCTTCTACGCTCCCCTTCTCCCCACCCGCGTCGTTCTCGCTACGATACGTGCTCCCTCGCTGGCAGTAGAGTTCAAAGCCCGAGTTGATCGTACACTTATTTCGCTGAAGCCATCTAACATGACTCAGTACACATTTGCAAACACATGTGTCTGTAAGATTTCACAGGCGGTGAAATCCCGGGTGTCGTTCCAATTTTTCACCTCCTGTATGTGTACATCAAATTTGCCGTCATCCCTTATGGATTTACCTTGGATTTACAGCGGCATCTACTTGTACCTCAGTGAGTTCACCAGTGCAAACGCAATTTCCTTGACAATGCTTTATTGTTTGAAGATTCACTATAACTGTCTTACGGGACTTGTTTTGCATTTTCCTTTTTACCCTTGTTCCACTGTTTCCTTAGCCATAAAAACCGAAGTACGGCCAGACAGAATGCTGTCAGCGTACTAATTCATATAAAGCAGAACGGTTTATATTTCCTATTGCGTTCCTGATAAGTTGAGCTGTTATCAGTCCGACCCATATAGCAAGAGATAATACACGCGGTCATTAATACATCCGGAACTCATTTTGTGAATCACGCCTCAAAGAGCGAGTACATGGTAGGTGGATGGTGGAGACCGATATTGGTTGACACGTAAGCATAGTGGCGTGGGTTGTAGTTAGCATTCTTGCCCCAGATATTTCCGTGCAACGAAAACACATGAGTCACCACTATGTTCATTTGATTTCGCGGAATCAAAGTTTCGCTTGCAACATTGCTGCGACCTTCGCAATGCTACTTACCTGGTGTCCGAAGCCTCTGTAATCAACACTGTCGGCATAGAAATGTTACAATAGCATCCAAACCGGATGACAACAATTGAAAGTTTCATTGATACTCCATACACATGATGAAATTAACCAGAGTACCCCAGGGGAACTCATAATTTACAATGGATCAGCAGGTCAGTAGCCAGATAGAAGTCGGTTATTTCATAAACTCTGCTGTACTCAAGAATGTGGATTACAAGGAACTCCCATCGATGAAATAGAGAACTATTAATGATCAACACGGAATGATTCCTGAAGACAGATGCGTTCTCATGGTTTGGAATGACCAAGTATTAAGCCAGTCAATCAGGATACAAGGCGTTATTGCTGATTGCGGCAACTGAAACCCATGACAAGGAAACAAAGCCCAAACTTAATTTCGCAAACATATTACTTAGCTTACCATCTAACTGATCAATCGTCAAGTCCCAATACTAACTACCAAAGTCCTTCAGACTGGCGACCATCAACTCTCGTGCCTTTCTTTAAATACGATTAACGGCCTATGTGCGAAAATCATCGACGTATTAGCCTTTTTTCCACTGCCTCCAAATTTTCAACGAATCACGGGCAATGCTGATTTTCAGCACAGCAAATATTCCCATTGTAATCAGATGAAACAAGACCAGAAATCAGTTCAGGGTTAAGAATTATTTTCGGTAAACTCGCTTCAGACCCAAACGTTTACCTAACACTGTGTGGGGTTAGCTTCAAATCGGGCTGGGATTGATTTCTAAGGTGTTTAAACGGTCAAGATCGATGACTACATACGGCTACAGATGGGAAGAAAGTGCACGAAAGGAAACATAATACACAAGCCTCAGCAACCTAAAGTAAATAGGAAAGGTCCTATTTACTTTAGCTTGCTGAGTCTTGTGCATAAAGTTTCCTTTGGTGCAATTCCTTCCCATATGTAGCCTCCAAATTTCTCACGCGTATCATTCTTAGACAATTTAATGTTTCTCGTAAGAGCCGAGCCAATGAAAGCCAGGATTGCTTCCACCCTGGTCGCGGTTACATCGACCATATATTTATTCCTTGTTAACTGATGATTTTCTTTTACTTGAAAGCCGCCTTCGACCCTATTGATGATGCCAGCTTGTGACACTGCCTCCAACTGGTGGGCTTGCATAGAAAGCCTATTTCCAACTCTATTTCCAACTCTCTACCGTAAATCCCGAGACCTGGTAATATGCTACGGGAGCCTGCCACCTGATTTCTCCACCACAACAAGTGTGGTGCGCCAGGGTTGTGTCCAAAATGATCAGGAATGACGACTCTTTCAAATCCTTCCAGCGTAGACGTTCTGCCAGGTGATCGACAGACAAATCTGGGGTATGCGGAGGACAAAGCTGTCCTCTGGCCTGTCACAGTGGCTATGTGAACTCTACTGTGTAGACTAACGCGTATCACTACAGGCTTTGGAATCTGGTTTACACGTTCAAAGTCTAAGGTAACGTTACAGAACTTAACTGATACGCTACTGATAGTAACTCCCTAGGTTAGTAATCGTGTCATTTCTGTTGGCCACTTCACTCAGGTAGTTACTTCACGCATAAAAAGCCCAAATGTGTATGGAGACAACGGGATATTAGCCAGTCATTACAGGCTAGGTTATATATCGCTGCGGTAACGCCAACGTTGCTGCGTCGGTCAGATGCCTAGCCGTTCGCAGTGTGGACATTAATCTCTTGGCCTAGTTAGGTTACAAGTGCTTGCTGAATATTGCCATATCTGGTGGGAACAAGAAGGGAGCAATACTGAAGACCGTTAGTAGGTATTTGGCAAGAGGCCTGCTGTTGCCTCACTCGTGTGTTTGCTTAAGCCTACTCATTTATCTTGACTATGTCATATCCTGTCCGGTTTCCCCGGCACGAATTAAAAACCGTGGCTGCACCAAGTTGGTCGAAACCGAGAGGTGGGCACTCGACATCGTGGCATGAAGGTATGAAGAAACTGACTTAGAGAATTGGTCAGGTCTTCATAGGCTGACTTCATAGATAGGGGTCTCGAAATTGTCCACACCAGTTGGAGACTCCAGCAGACATGAAGCAGTCGAACAGTAATGGGCGTTCCGGCATCCCGTTTGTTGCATCTAGTCATCCCGACTAGTCTGCGAACATCTGTTTTGATTCCATTTTCTCTGTGTTCTATTTGCGTTCAAGGTCAATGAATTACTGCTTTTTTACTGTGAGTTATGACGATTGCATCCATCGCGCTTCGTGCCCGGATCAGGTTTGTTAAACAAACAACTAACTAATTGCTTGGTTCCGTGTTCGACAAAATTATTGGGTTAGCTATAAGTGAATAGTGAAGTGAGGTACAGTACTTAGAGTATATAGTGTAGAATTTACTTTATTTCATAAAAATAAATAAGTGCTAAGTTGGAACTCTTGGAATATATTTAAAAGCAAGTCAGGTGTGGCTGCACTGCATTGCCGCTAGAAGCCTGTTCAGAAATAAAGCAAACCATTTATTAGGGCGGCAACGCGCCAACCATGGTGTATAGCAGTGATGTTGCAGTTTAGCGCCCCACTGTCTTACTCAGACAATACGGATCGGTAATCGGGTACATGCACTAAAATGTACTTGTCCCTTGTGGCCTGTGAGATATTCCGCGATCAAAAAGCAACGTGCCTTCTTGAACCAACTAATGTTCGAAGTTGGGAGGAACTTTTACTTAGGCATTTCAGAAGTTACAGAAAACTTATACAGAAGATTGTTAAAGCCGGTCGCGGTATTACGAATAGTAACATTGGTACAAAAGTTGTACGGAATCTCCAGCATACGCAATCCTGAAAATGAACGACTTTCCACGTCAACGAATCATAATGATGTTCAGAAGGCGGGTAATTTGATTCGTGACAGTCGTTTACTGCCTATATGTGAAGTAGCTGAAGCCGTCATCACAAGTTTACGTCACAATATTTTAACTAAAATACTGATATTGTGCCTGTTGTTACAAAATTCTGCCAAGACTCTTGACAAATATTAGTCAAATTATTGTTACGGTTACAAATGGGTTGTAAGCTACCTCAACAGGAGGTACGAAAGCGGAAGAGATCCCAAGACGTCCTGCGTTTTCACAATCAGTATTTCACCATCCCATTCGTCAACTGTATGCTTATTCTAATCCAGAAATGTGACAAGTTAAGAGCAGAAGTTGAATGGCGAATGAACGTTAACAGTAATTCATTAGAAGCACTTATGCACGAGGAAAGGTTAGCTGCCTCTAGGCGAAGGAAAAGCGCAAAATTAGGTTCCTATGCACCACAATCGGAAGGTTCCTATCGCCATTGTCTCCTGCAAACTTGGCAGGAAGTAAAGCGAAAATAGAATGTAGATCTGATAGTCAAGCGGTACTCACTACAACGAAATACAAGCACTGCCCTAAACCTGTGCTTGATCAAATACCGCCGGTCTTAGCAACTTATTTCAGTAACATGGATAAGCCAGCCGAACTCCAGCCCTCTGCATATACAGCTCAAAACTCTCTCGCCTAAACCTAGTCCCCTGGGACATCAGTCACATATGCAGAGATTGCTGTAAATTTATGCGGGATGCCACCCTTGTGGTTTCCTCCGTTATAAACACCATTAACGCGAATAGAAAGACAAAAGCAGACAATCATCACTTGTCATAAGGCCAAGACCAAGGAACACCTAACCTTGCAGTTTCACGAAAAAGGGACCCAGCAGTAGTGTTCTGAATACTTTGTGCACAAATGTCCATGAATCTACCGCCATCACATTGAGACCAAGACCAATGGAACTCACTGGGCAATTTGATGAAAATCCAAGCTAATCCACAAACCTTGAATGAATTACTGTTCATCCGAACTCTGCTCATTATGACAAACCACTGTTTCTTAGTGACATTAGACTCCGCCAATGAGGTAGAAAATGTGCTGCTTGTTGCAGGTACACTACAACAAAAATCACGTGGGATCTGCATCTACTCAGAGGTTACACGGCACGCACAACAAGCGAAAAGTCACACGGCAGTGGGATGTAGCAATCAGAACCGCCCAAACACAATCTTCATCCAGGTCGTGTGATAGCTTTTCTCCCACGATTGTCAAGATGCTGGGATTCACTATTAGGAACAGGGGTGATTTATTCGCAAGACAATTTCCTTAAAATCTTCGTGGTGCCATTGCTCAAAACGCTAACTCTCTCCTCCAATTATGGAGGGTACAGACCTGGAATTCTAAGACGCGTAGTTCAATCAGAACAAACTGCAACGGATGTTTTGGATCGGTGTCGAAGAATTCGGAAAAGCCTTGCATCTGAACTTCGGTCATAGCCTTCACGAACACCAGACTTAAAATCATCTGAAAAGCAAACCCACCGACAATGACATACAGGCTTCCCTAGACCGTTCATTTCTTCGACTTTGATTTAGATCTATAGTAGGAATGGGACCTACCATGTCGAAATCAGGTTGTAAACGAGGTGCCCGTATCTTAGCAAGAAAGCGAATAATGCTTAACCTCAAACTGCTCGACACTGACGATGAGGAAAGCTGTTGTCTAGAAGGAACGCGATAACAATTTATGTATCGTATTCATCCTATGGCACAATTAATTTCTATTTTTTAAATATGAGTACAAATTTCAAGCTTTGGTTGCACAAAGTAATCCAAATTGTTTCTCTTGGTTTTTCATCCAATTATGAACCAGGGTTCTCCACAAACATATGACAGACGTTCGGACTGAAAAGAAAAATGAACTGATGGAAGCAATGGTCAAAGTTAAATGCAAATGTTCTTTGTAATTTAGTCAGGCGCAATCGATAACATTCGCAACAGCATTATTCAGGAATGATGATACCTCAATCAGATGAATCGCGTTTCGATAGTTAACTGCTCACTACTTGCAAGTTTACAATTACGCCTTGTACAGCATGTTCTGGTATATCTTGGAAGATGTTTCAAAAATTTGAGTAGTCGGCTAGAACAAAATAATTCTCCGAAGCTCTTGGTACATTTTGGATCCGTGACCTTTCTCTCTTCGTTGCAGATCGGGTACCTAGTGTTTAAGGACATGGGGACGCCGTCATCAGAACTGCATTATTTGAAGGTTTATGATCTCGTAAAGGAAATATAGGTCCACCTTCATTTTACAAAACCAGATTGGGTCAAATCCATTCTCGTTACAATACTTTCTCAATGTCATCTTTGTAGAATAACCGCATAGCTTTTCCGTGAAGCATCGCTGTACCCTCTTAATAGCACGATGGTCAGATTTTCGCAGATCTGATTGGACCAACATGCGGGATTCCATACAAGGTAACACATGTTTTATAAAGCCAGATGCGGGATTCTGTGAGATACACTTGGTGACATTTGTATCCGATGGTTTGCATGGCCCTCGAAATTTGTAAGTCATAGTGTTCAGAAGAGCTGAAAAAACATTGGAACAATGGAATAATGGTATAATACGGATGGAGTGTGTGAATGACATAATTTAAAAAATATAAGTTACACTGAGGTGAGGCACCCATCAGTGGATTCCCCTATATTATCCACGATACGCACTAGTTTATGCATTTACCCTGCTTTCGTAGGATTTGATGAGCCCATTGTCTGCGGCTTGTCATCACGCAATGAACAAAGACCAAATCGATTGATGCAGATGATTTAATGCATCGTTTTATAAGGCGGGCAGCGTGTTCACAGAAATGACACAACTCAAAAGAGCGTTCCTTGACTGGAAATTCGAAGAAAAAACTAATTCCGGCGGCATTCAAGCCAACTTTAATGGTTTACTAGTTACAGTTGGTGACATCACAATTTTGTGTTGTGGCTATGTTTCAGAAGTTCTTGGCAAGCTTGACCGCAGTTTCTCAACGTCCAGTACGTCAGAATTCGGTCGCCCTCTGGACGGCAATATCATCCGCTGTATACTCATGGGGTTTTTAATCACAGCTTGTAAGGTAGGTGGGACAATCCCTACACACATTTGGTTGCTCTTCACTGTGCGGTCTCAGGTGTAAACAGATCGTGCTTTAGCCAGAGTTGCTAGGTATGAATCGTGCACTTTACATGGGGCCTCAGACATGCATTGAGTATTTTACAGGGAGACAGAGGGGTCGAAGGTCCCGTAAGAGACCAACAAGTTGGTTAGCGACATGAACGCCTTCAATGAATGCGGATTATAGTTGAAGTCGTCGTACATCTTCACTCTAAGGTCGCACTGTTGTAAGGTAGTTTTCAACATGCGGTCCCCAAGATTTTATGCATCAATGGGTTTGTGGTGTACATGCACCGTTTAGCAATTGGCCGCGTTAAGTGGTTCTAGATTTGTCTTTGACTAGTCAACAGCGCGGTCTAATTCTCGCGGTAGCGGATCGTGATCTTCCTTACCACCTATCGTCCGCCATACCTTGATGTCATCGGCAAAAAGCAGGAAATTTTGCTCCATGAAAGGCGTGAGGTCGTTAATAATGACCAAGAATAAGCGTGGCTCCAACACTGACCCTAGTAGAATACCTCGATCCACATCAATGATATCAGAAAATTAGTACTGAAGTTGGACCAGAAGCCGCCGCAGAAAGAGGGAATTTCCGATCCATCCAAGGACAGGTTTTCCAACTATGTACGGATGCACCTTTTGGAGAAGGATTCCGTGATCTAATCGGTCGAGGGCCGAAGTAGTTAATATTAGTGCCGGTCCAACTATCGACTATTTCATTCCGTCTGCCACGCGCAACCAGTATGTTTGTAGTACATGACCGATGGTGACGGAATCCGTGTTGCTCCAGTGCTATGATGTTAGACCTTCCAAGGTAGCCTACTAGTGCCTCAGCTATCATCACCTTCAAAATAACCGGGAGAAGAATCACTGGACGATAGTTGACGGGCTCCGAAGGGCTACCAGTCTTGAAAATCGGGTTAACGATACCTTGCTTCCACATCCTAGGGATCTGCTGTTCATCCGAGCATCATATTTCAATTTTGTTATTATCTTAGCTATCCTCCTCGCCGCCAGGTGCGATATTTTTGGTGGAATTCGTCACCAGCTGAGGCCCTATGGCCGCGCGCCGACAGTATTTTCGTGAAATTGTCGCTGAACTAAATGTGAAATTTGCTGTGTGCATTCACGACGCTGGCAAGGGAAGACCTGACCGTGACGGCCAACCACTGTCTTCTGCACGGCAGTGGAGGATGGGTAGGGCTATATCGCAGTTAGGTTTCAATACGTAATGGTAGGCTGTCGTCCCCCATGGCTCAGTGGCATAAGCTGCTGGCTAGTTGATGTTAGCCGCTAGCAGTCATGGGTTCGATCCCTAGTAGGGGACCGACGGATGCGCACCACTGACGAGCCCCAAAAGGGCGAAATGCCCGTCTGGTGCTTTTCCGGATAGGTAGCTAACCTATGCGGCTTGGAATCTAATTGCGATGAACCAACTCGAATCACAATCCCAAATCCGACTACTCATTACTAATTAAATGTGCAAATGCCCTTCCTCCTACGTTTGAATGGCATTGTTCAAAATAGGTTTGTTGCATGTGGTAGGACGGTTAGACAGCAGTTCTACTTGCTTGTCCTAGTTCGTTTTAGATAAGCACTACAACGAAAAAGGTTTGTGTGTTGGGAAAAATGACTAAGCTGCCGCATGATTGTAATGTACTCGAGCAAACTTGTCGGTTATCCATGATCTTTTGCAAAACATTAGGTTACTATTTCCTATTTGGCTGCGGCCAGCAGTGTGTTGCTTGACAAGTTGCGGATTCCAAATATCGTGAAAGATAGCAGAAACGTCTGTTCAATCTCTTGTACTGTTTCACAAAATGTACTCCAGGACGTGCCAAAAATAGGAAATGTTTTGGATGTTGCTTGTGGCTAAATGATGGGCATGTTTTGAAGGAGGCAGGTCACACTAGCTTTTAACCACTAGCGTATTCTTATAGATTGCCATTGCAATTGTCAGCATTAGGGATGGCTTGAAATACTCTAACCTAACTGTAACACTGGAGATAGTAGCTCAAGGTCGAACTGTTTTAATCCACTGATTTATGTCTCCTTTCTATACCATTTTCCGTGTAAGTCATGAACTGCTGAACCAGCTGTGCAAGCGTTTTACTGGTGTGATCATCCGATCGTCTCAAGTGACATCATACTGGGCCAACTCACTAAGAGATTGATTTCAAGATGTCTTACACATTGAAATGAGGTACAACGAAATTTGATGTTCTCATGAATTAGTTTATGGTGGAGAAATTTCGTTGTACCGGAATAAGTAATACAAAACTGAGGATGTACAGAACTTATAGCGAACTTTAACAATTTTACTAGTTTTGATTATTCTGTTTTATTGGCAATCCTCATAGCTACACTTCGCCGTATAATGAATGCCTTAAATGGTTACTTAAACTAATTCTAGACTGGATTGGTTGTTCCTTTTTCAGCCTTGTTTGATTTCCGGATTATCAACACTGCCTAACTTCGAAGACTTGCACAAACTACACTTACCATTAGAGACTAAATAAGTTATGACGCCCTGTTAGTGTATTTTTTCATTTTCATCTGAAATGGTAGCAAAATAATGCTAAACTGTGAGGCAGGTGAAGGATTGTGTGCCTGTCTCTTGTCTATGTAGCTATTTCTTTGCACAGATTGAATATTGTGTTTATTTCGCATGAGCTGAACGACTGGCTATGGGGAGCAGATAAATGCGGAGTGTTCTGTGGTAAAACGTGCTACTGCTGTTATGCCAGGGTGAACAGTGCAGTCAGACAAATACTAATTACTTGGTGTAAAAATATGAAAAGCATAGGATATGTTTGCCTAGGAAACGTAAGATTATTTACTTAAACATTCCTGTATGCTACTTTTAATGGTATTCGTGCGTTGCAAGGCCAACCTAGCCTTCCGAAACGTCTGTAACTTGCATGACATTGGAATACAAACAGTTTGGAGCATTCGTTCTGCGGATTATGGCTCGGTAAGTGGAAGTGCGAATGGCCTCATAACGGCGACAGATCGCTCTAATAAGGCAGAGTAAGTCGTTTCCCCCTGACCATGAGAAGTACGCGCACAATTTCTCCTCTTTGCAAGTAGATAGAACGTACATGGAGGTCCTCTCACTAGGCCCGAAATTCGGTTACCCCCGAGATAATGGACAACAGTTAGACTTGGAAGTCCAATTTGTAGATCTCTATTCTCACCATCGTCAGCCCTAGCAGCTGAACAGTATAAATCCACATTGGTAAACACATGCTCCCAGTACCTGAGATACAATCCGACCATCAAATATCTTCTAAAGAACAATCATTTGGATGCTCTGAACAAACTCAAGAAAAACGAGAATGTTTTGTTATCTAGACCAGACAAAGGAGCCTGGATTGTATTGATGAACAAGCCAGGTTATATTGATAAGATGAACACCATCCTAAGAGACGCATCGAAATTCCGGAAACAGCAAAACCAGAAAGGCGGGACGCCGGTAATTTAGAAGACCATGACAACAATTTTGCGGCTTTTGAAAGAAAATAATATCATTGCCTCTGACAATTTTGAATACGCCAGACCTAGTGGAAGCGTGATTCCGAGGCTTTAAGGCTTATCTAAGATCCATAAGCAAGGTGTACCGTTGAGACTGATACTGAACATGTACAACTCTCCCTACATTCTGCCTGCTAAGTGGCTTGTCAAGCGCCTCGAGCCGGTCAGGAAAGCCATATCTAGGTACAGCCTCCGGGAAAATTTCAAATTTGTTGACTCGGTGCAACAACTCAATCTAGCTGAACGAAAGATGTTCTCACTAGACGTGGCGACACTTTTCACCAACGTTCCGTTAGAAGAGACCATTGACTATCTCTGCGAGTTTATCCAATTGCACAACATCAACATCCGTATCCAAAATGACCGTTTAAGGCGACTTATATTGGCGTGCACTAAGAACATTCAGTTTCGGTTCAATGAGACGTTTTGCAGACAAATAGACGGGGTAGCTATGGGTTCACCATTAGGACCGCTACTCGCCGATGTCTTCATGAGTAAGTTGGAGAACACTCAGCTAAACGAATGTATCAACAACTTGGTTTACTACGGTCGATACGTAGATGACATATTTTGTGTTGCGGATGGTGGAGTATGCATGGAAGATCTGCTAGCCCACTTCAACGCTGCACATAACAACATAGTGTTTAGCATAGAACTTGAAAGTAACAACTCGTTGCCATTGTCGGATGTCCACATCACTAGGACATCAGACGGGACAGTACAAAGAGTACATAGAAAGACAACTTGGACCGGCCAGTATACCCATTTTGCCAGTTTTATTCCAATGAGTCAAAAACGCAACCTTGTCCGTTGTCTAACGGAAAGAGCGAGGAAAATATACACGGACGATACGCTGTCAGATGAATTGAGTTTCATTCGAAGCGTTCTCGAACAAAATGGTTATCCAGACAAATTCATCCGGAGACACATGGAGCCACGAGCACCAAAAGTCCAACCAATCACGGCTGAAAAGCGCTTAATCTTCTTATGACTGCCTTTCAACGGTGATGTGATAGCGAAACAAACTACTCGAAGGCTCTGCAATGCAACAGAGAGAAGCCACTTTGCAACTGACCTCCGTGTCAGCTTCACTTCTACACCAGTCGTGAGTCAGCATCTCAAGGACAGATTACCGAGGTCGAATATTTCCTTCTGTGTGTACCATTTTTCTTGCTCGTGTCGAGCAAGTTATATTGGAAAGACGAGTAGGAGATTGTCTGAGAGAGTCCGAGAACATTGCCTGGCGTGGCTCTACACCGGTGTCAGAAAGACAGTAGTCAGCGCGGTGCTGGGGCATTTGGCCGACACAAATCACCAAGTGAATGTGCGAGAGGTCTTCCGGCCTATCTACAAGATAGCTGGACGTCACACGCGAGCCCTCTGATGTCGCCTATTGACGACAGCGGAAGCAATCGCTCTTCGGCTCCATAATCCCGAATTATGTGCTCAAAAGAAGTTTGTACAGGCTCTACGGCTGCCTTAGCCTCAAGCTTCCTCATATTATGACACCATGCTTGACCCTTCCACTAATGATGCCCAAGTCAGTGTCGTCACTTGATCGCATTGACCGGTCAATTCACTTCATTGATTCATCGTATTTAAATACACTGTGTTTGTTTATTCCTATTATCTGTGGTGTAATGGCCTGATGCGAACCACCGAAAACAAGGTTGTTCGCCTGACTGGGATTTGATTCTGCTGTCTTAAATCGCAGATAGCTTTAAATCATGGCGGTCTATCGTTGTCCCCCGTGGCCCAGTGGCAAAAGCTGCTGACTGGCGGTGCAAACCACTAGTGGGCTTGGGTTCGGATCCCGTTGGAGCTGGTGGATGTGCTCTACTGACGATGCCCAAGAGTTGGAAACTTCATTCCAGTGCTTTTTCGGGCATGTGAAGGACTATACTATTTGTAAGCTGCTGTGGCGAACTCTTAGTCAAGAAAATCTGTCAATCATGATTCACTGTGCTGTACGTTAAGACGCTTTACGCTGTAGGTACTGACAAAAGTACGTAGCGTGGCCACGAGATAAATTATTGTAAAGTTTATGAAAAATGTGCAATGATCCATAGGTACTTGAACCATGTTGTGGCGAAGCTGTATTAAGAACATGCATCCTGGGTCAACTCACTTCTGGGTGAACAGTCGGGTATTGATAAATGACACACTGCTACCTTGAATGGCGCTCTCTTAGGTTGTGCTGTGATCACTTTAAACAATGATGCTCAACTCATCAGCGTCGTTGAACAAACTTCGCCCTACACCTGCCTTGTGCCAAATATGAACAGTGCGAAATTACAAGTTAATTTGCACAGAAAGTTAAGTAAAATCAGATTTCGTATAGCCACTCTGTCTTCCTGTAAAGTCGACGTCACAGAGTGAGTCTAGTCAATTTAGCCGGAAAGT
This sequence comes from Dicrocoelium dendriticum, assembly GCA_944474145.2. Taxonomy (NCBI): domain Eukaryota; kingdom Metazoa; phylum Platyhelminthes; class Trematoda; order Plagiorchiida; family Dicrocoeliidae; genus Dicrocoelium; species Dicrocoelium dendriticum. Next base: position 11,229,219 of record OX104069.1, read on the forward strand.
ACAATTTATAGCTAATAGACATGCTGTACGTAGTACAGTAGGCCTTTTGGAGTTTGGAAGCAAATGAATAAAAACGGAAAGTATGAGAAATGCTTTCAAATCCTGTATAGCGGATATTGCTAATGATAGATTTCATACTGGTTAATCCGTTTTGCTAGTGCCTAATTCAATGAGGCCGTTAGAGAAATCTACCCGACAATCAACGTTAATCCGCCTCTAAATCTCTTTTAATCTCTACTGAATACCAGTGATGTCTGATGAACACAAACACTTGAGCATTTATCACGTAACTAACCACCATACAATTATGGAACTATCGGTCATGTGGATTAGTTGGCCCGGCGCACTGCATTCGAGTGTCTTAACTTCCATTAGTCCGCATTTGCGTGACCTCCGCCGGATTGACATGCGGTTGAAAGAGACGCAGTCGCAATCGGCTCTTGCATCTGAGGTAATGTTCCTTGCTGAAATAGAACCGACACTGAGCAATAAACAATGATTCATCACTGATAAAATACCAGGTGTTTAACAAATCACGTAGGATAGTTGAAATGGAAAGTACAATTTCAAGAGATAAACGTTTCAACAATATAAACATTTACCGCTTTCAGTACGTCAACGCGTTACATCATTTGAGATTGAGAAATGAACGGTAACTACAAGCGCGTTGGAGATCAGTTCCAAATGCATTTTCGAGAAATGTATAAACGCTTGCTGTGTACATTGTTGCTTGTAACAAGTAAGAGCAACTCATATATTCCAAAGTGCCACCTTTTATGTGACAAGGTAATGGTTGCCGGCTAAGTGCAAGAGATAATCGCTTCTAAAGTTAGACAAATCAAGGAAGGAATTTCTGAGTTTGGGAGGAGAGCATTCCATATTTGGTATACCCAAAGGGGAATTAATTCCGTCAGCCTTCTAGATGGCAGATATTTTACTTTCTTTTGAATGGTGCTTCGGCAGAGCCGCAACACATGGCGATATACGTGATTTGTATTAATCCCCATCTGGCACACACTTATGGGATTTCCGTATAGTCGTCTTCATCCTCCTCCTCTAAAAATTATCGTTACCTTCAGTTCCTTAATGCAACTGCAGTAACACAAACTTGAGAAGCCACTTCTTGAAACCGACGAAATAGAACAGGGTTCTGGTGTGCCGTAGAATTTTGCTTTTTTCTTTCATCTGTGGAATACTCTCCCTTAATCGGGAGATACTGTAACTGCACTAGCCGCTACATTTTGTTACCTCCTACTGTCTCGCCGTCCCGCACCCTGGAAATATCCTGGATTTATTATTAGTCGTTTATTTGGGCTGTGAAACTACGCAGAGTGTGCAGCTACTTGCATTAAAAGCGAACATTTCATTCTTTTGACAACAGAAGTGCTAATTGGAGCTTCCAGCAAGGTTTTCGATAAACCCGCCGGACTACTCAACCGGGCTTGTAAAGTCTGCTTCTTAACCCGCATAATGATGTTTATTGTTCATTAACCGTTTTGACAAGTTTTGCTCGTCGTGACGCAGTGGCGGAAGTGTTAGCGAATTCGGCTCTTATTCTAATGGTCCCCGGTTTAGTATTTATTACCCCCTAACTGATGAAATCTAACTGGTACGTAATCGGTCCTTTAATGCTTTGTCATTAGCTGGCATATGTAGTTCCAGCGGCTGGGGTCAACAGGATGATACATGAAGTAAAGAGCTACAAAAGTAAAAAGCTGCCGCGATCCATTCACTAAGGAAAAGCCATGATTTTGCTGGACAACTAAGGGGAATCTCTAGTAGCTGTTTGTTAAACAATAGCATACTACTTTGCTCTAGTGGCGACAAGTGCTTGTTAAAAGCAAAGTAAAAGATAGTGAATATCAGATAGACCGAGCGGGGAAGTAACCACAAGAATGCTTTTCATTGTAATTTGTCTTTTCGGCTATTTGCACGTTGACCATTTGCAACTTATAATCTTCATCGAATATCCATTATGCATTTCTTCCTGCTGACGACGCAAATTGATTATCGCTAGCTTTCCCACTTGACTAATTGTTGCCGCGCATGCAGTCTTTGTGTCGAGCTATTTGCGCTGCACCAACTCTTAAAATCGTGTTCAGTGAAAGTTAGTCACCCTGATACCTCATTATAATCAAGCGTTTATTGCCACATTTGTGGACAGCACATTGGGTGCTTCAGCTGAAAATCGTAATGGGCCGAAAACATTCTTCTTTCGTATGAGGTTACCAACGCACTGCTGAATACGCAAACATAACGATAGCAAAATTTGTTGGCTTTCTCTTGCGGTTGCTAAACCGGTTATTGCATTAGCAACTCTCCATATTCCTGCTTGGTCCGTAGGATTCCATATGACAATGAAGATGATAGCTCGTAGTGCTCGACAATAAACTTTACGCTAACCCTACCAAGAAGGAATAAATTCCCAAACACAATCATTTTGTTTCCCAAGAAATAACGATCTTACCTCAAACTGGGTTGAGCGAGATTAAAGCTCTTCTGCAAAGGAAGTGCAGTTCATGGGGCAGTTTCTCAACGTAACCAAAATAAGTATAAGCAAGAGATTAAATCAAATAATTTCACCAAACAGATACTGAGCTATGGGTCACTACTAACTGGAAACGTGCTAGATCGCATTTTCCTGCTAGACGACCAAGGTGCTTACATTGCAAAACGTATCAAAAACACGGTAGTCCAGCTAACTTGTTGATCAAAGCTCATTAACCTTCCCCAAAATGATGAACTTGTTTCAGTTTCAAAAGTGTGAGCTGATGTCTTTAAGAAATAGGGCGAAAATCGATCTAAGTTTAATTCCCTACCTTATGATCCGTATAAAGTGATTAATTTGTATCTTGTGACGCTTATGACAACTTTCCAATTTTTCTTAAGTAAGTGAGACAGGACTAGATTCCAACCTCTGGGTGGTTAGTTGTGCAATACTGTGTCATTATGTGCGCTCGATACAATTCTTTTCAGGGTCAATGAGATTATGGAAAGTTGTCAAGTAGTTTAGTTTGATTAGTTAGTAGAAGCTAACGCAGCTACGTGCAAGACAGCCCTTCCATATGAATTCACTTCTATGAAACTGGAGAAAAAGTTACGCTGGTTGACTTTCCGTAGAAAAAGGAATCAGTATATTCACCATAAAGTGAAACGTAGCTCAGCAAAACGCATCCGATGACAATGTACAGAGGAAAAGTAAACTGAAATGGCGAGAATATTGTACAAAACCAAATTTAAATCCTTTCCCAGTGACTCTAGCACCAGTGCTTTCGTTTCATATGGCTTCGGAACAGATGACGGTTGCACATGGTTCAGATATGTTTAAGCGGATTTCTGCCCAAATAGTGAAAAAAAACAATTACTACAGAGCTAAAGTAAGTAATAAACGTGTAGAAAAGTGTGGCTAATATCATTTATAAGTATGCTATATGATGATATGAAAATGGTCTGCGACGAAACAAGTTTTCACTTCAACGGTAAATAGTTAAGCTGAGAATTATCTCTCTTAGGTACTAATTGAATCGGTTGGAACGAAGGACGTGCCTCACTCAGGTGACGGGATTTGATCACGGAGGTAAAATGAACACGTGTAACTAAGGTATCAATGATGTATTCAATCGCTATTTTGTGATTTCTTATGCGTTAATGCCTTATCTGTTCGACAAACAGTCAAAAGTTCTGATTCTGGTTAGACTGCGGTCAACATTGATTTTGTCGTTAACAAGTCAATGCACGAACCTGAATATTCATCCAGTGAGACAAACGTTGCATGTAGACCTCAAGGGCTCAGGAACAAAACATCAGCCATCTGTCCTTATATACTGCGTCTGACTATAGTCGGTCAAAATACTGAAGGACAATTTTGAGAGCCAGCGATACTAAAAGATACTTACAGAGCCAAATGCCCAACTTAGCCATGGTCGCACTGCGCATTTTATAAGTTCAAAATTGTAGGCCATGTGGCCTCAGACGTAACAATGTGCATTATGTAGTTTCAGAACCCACGAGCAATTTAAATGCCGGAATGAGGGTGAATGACTCGAACACTTACACAAATTCGAATAAATATGACAACATTCCTCTTTCCGGTAGGCTAACTTAAGGGTATTTTTAATGAACAAACTGGGTACCTCAGGTATTACACTTAGACCTTTTCAGATGCCGTAGTTACCAAGTCTTATGGCGCAATAAACTTTCTATTTGACACCCGTTTGTTGTTATTGAACTTGAATCAGCCGAAATCCACAAGACTGTTGTCATACTTACAAGTGCTTGTTGTGCCCAGCCTGCAGGACTCAGTCTCGATTCAGCTGTAGCATTTTGATGATCGCTACCTAAGATTTACAGAGCTGTTCGTGCCACAGTTACTCCATCCTCGTTATTCTAAGTAGTTTTGAAAGCCTAGGGTTTAAAATAGTCCTTGAATTTCGTGGCGTGCTTATCTTACACATCTAGCCGTCACTCTTTATCAATTTGCAGAGACAATTTTTGTCTCACAGTTAAGCTCTTGTACTCATTCGAGTAAGCTGTGGGAGTGCCATTCAGAGCTACCAATCGATTGGATATAAAACTAACGGTTCGTTATTCTTGGTCCTTTTACTATTTTGGCGCTTTTCCTAAGTGCGCATAACTGACAAACCTTATCCTTTCGGAGTCCTACAATACTACTTCCCATCTCATCAGCTAGACCACGATGAGGGCTCTTCAGGAAGCCTATATTCATGTAAATCCTTTGCTTTACAAGGCATATATTAGAGGAAACCACCACACCCACTTTTGCCACGGCACTGCTTGCAACTAGCCATGGAGTTCACTGGACAAACACCCTAATCTCGCATCACCGCAAACCGGTCGATAACAACGAGCAAAAGTCTGCGCGTGAAGTCTCTCTACCCACCAGTGACCCATTGCTCCGCCCACATCGGACTAGTGGCTGGACCCAACACGTGACCTGCGAAACGCTCACCAGTGTAACAACTGCCTAAAATACACAGTGGAACGTGATCTGGTAAGTTGCTACTGTTCTATATTTGAGTCCTAGACGCACGTAGCTACCTCATACTACTCTACTCAGTAGCCGCCCTAGAATCTTTAGCCCCCAACATGCTGTACACTTATTGCAACTGACTGTTAACTCAATAAAAATGTATGTCTCCTCGACTAGAAAAAAGAACAAAACAGGAAACCGCAGCCAAACACCTTGCTAATTCGTCCAAGAACCTGCATGATATGCTCAAAGGCACTAACCTCCTCGAAGAAGAAAGCAGTCCTCTAAAAAACGAACTCAGTGAATTTAGCACTAACTACGACCAAATTTTATTATCCTGTGAACTAATCAAAGACTCAGCTATCGTTAATTTGGATAGACTATGCACGGCCGGTTCATTCTTATCGCTTATCATTTCTGAAACCCAGGAGCGCGTGTAAAGACCAAAAAAGTGATTATGTTCAATAAACCTGATAGAGTGAGTAACAAAAAAGTAAAAACCGCCCTCTTCAGCGACTGCAACCTGGATCGGTCTAACTACGTTTGTCTATGACTACGGAAAACTGCGAAAATGAAGTCGTGTCCGGATTTCTTAATGTTCTTCAATGAATCAACTGCTACTACTTTGCTCAGATTCAAACGCCTGATGACTGCAAAAGCGAAATTCAAAACGCTATATTCGGGAAAGACCAAACATCGCTAGAAAGAGGCCTGGCTCTTAAAGAAAATTCTACAACTGTGTTAACGCACTATCCACAAAGTAACCTAGTGGACAGTGAAGTAGAACTTGACAGAACACCGTTAGTGTCCCTGATGGTTCCACCACGTACTAAAACCTTTACCGTTGCAACTCATACACTGAACAGCACTACACCTACTAAATCGCCGAATAAAATGAAACAACCCCAAGAACTAAATCACACCGAGATGACAGTCGAAACCAACCCTATCTCGGCTGCTCTATCTACCAGTAACGTGCGCATAAGAGTCGCTATGTGTACTACACATGTATCCCCTACAGTGCAGAAGCATAGGGCGAAATTCTTCATTAGGGCTGTAAGAAACAAGGAAATATGCCACAGTCAATTAAAATAGAGATGCACCACCTTCAGTCAAAGCGATTACTAGAACTCATAGAATGGCTGTCCATCAACACGACATGATAAGATCCAAAGCCCAATGTCACTGCCACAACATGCTGCAGATCGTCGGTATAACGCGCTAAATGATTCCCGAAGTAAACGATTTCGTGAGTCAACTAGTGACACTAAACCTGGCTATAGGATCAGTGGTAGAAACTCAGCTGAACACCGTCACATCCCACAGTTGTCTCCGAAACCAAATTTGGAAGCACCTTAACACAAGTGGAACTTCAACCAGTGATCGAAATTCGGAACTTCCTAGAGCATTGCCTAGTGCACATGACAGCATTCTTCAACTGCTCCCACAACAAATTCTCTATTCCCCGCTGCATTTTCCTGCCACGAAATCTCTCAAAATTATTTTTTTGGACACCATACTCCCCAACGCTACCCTCCCCTCACCACTGGGAGTTCCACCACTAGGCCTCATGAATCAACAGATGATCTCTGTACCTGAACATCTTCTTCGTTGGAGTCAATACAACCTAGATCTCCAAATCTCGAATGCCTCATTGTGACACACTACCAATAACAATGCCAGCAAACAGTCCCTCTTAACCAACCCTGTAGCACCGCTTTCCGTATATTCTCTAGATTCCGCTGTTACCTACTACCTAAATTGCATTTTCATACAACTTTCGTCTGTCTTAAAACTCCGCACTTGGTTTTCATCACAGAAACATGGTGTAACTCAGACCTAACTGACTCTCAGCAGTTCCGAAAGATTGTTTGACCAAACGAGGTGGAGGATGCGTTAGCTACATTCGAAATGATATCCCAGTGATGCCTGTTGATCTTCTGGCTCTCAGTGACCTAGATGGTTCGTTGTGGTTAACAATCCCTTTTCAGTGACCTACTACTGGATTGTAGCTGTAGATTTTCTGGCGTTACCAATCACGATACTGAACAACTAGTTGATGCTATCATGACTGCCTCAAATATTTCCTACAAGCCTAAGTTTGTGTGCAGATTTTAGCTTATCGCATATTGGCTGGACGACGCCTACACTTGGATTGTCACCAAATCTCATGGGAATAGTCCATAGTATTCTGATTAATGGCTGGACTCAACAAATTAACCAACCTACAAGAAGTGTCAAAACATTAGATCTGGTATTCACCATGAGCATTCCATCAGTGCTCGTCACTAGTTATAGCCCACTAATGGGCTATGACCACAATACTATGCTATGCAGCATGCATAGTAAAATAAACAAACCTACTCGTTACATCCATCTCATGGACTGGATCATATTAGCCAATTTCCTCAGTACTCTAGTCGGGACAGATTCTTCTCAACACAAGATTCAACCTTAGCCACGAACGAATTTATAAACAATCTTATGGCCTGTACCGAACTATTCGCACCTACGCTGTGGAACATCTCCCATAACAGTAGTAGTCCGTGCAAGCCATGCTTAAAACCACCACCAAATTGAAGAAACTTAAGTCCCAATATTGCAAAAACAATAACTGTGCAATATTACTGCAAATTCATGGGACTCTACTGAAACTAAGACAGCAGACATTGCAAGCGGAATTCACCGAGGAAAACAAAGCGCTAAAATATCCACAAAAGATGCAGACGTTGGGGAAATTGCTCAGCAGGAGGAATTTAAAACAGAACCATGAAATCCAAAATATGACATTAGATGGTTCATCATGTGATAACGTTAGCCAAATGTGTAAACCACTGAACTCTTATTATGCAGCCTCATTCAATACAGATATCAATATGTCCCATCTTCTTCTAACACGGTAGACTGATGAATAGCACTCGAGTATTCCCGTGAGCCAGAGTGATGCTCAAAGGAGTACAGTCTCCATAAAACACTCATTTCATCCAGGACCCGATGGTATTCCTCCAGCCGTCAGCAAGTATGGAGGCAAAAACATTCCTCTGCTGATGTTAAGCATTTTCACATTCTCCTTAAACAGTAGATATTTCCCTCCACAATAGAAACGCTGGATAATAGCACCGAAACACAAAGGTTGCTCCCGATCTGCAATGTAGAATAATCGCCCTATTATTCATACTGCGGTAGCCTCAAATGCGCTGGAGTGTATTGTCAAGAGTAGTCTTGTTCAATGCTTAACAAGATTAGACCTAAGAAACAAAGCACAGTACGACTTTCTCACGAAGCAATCCTGTGTAACCTGTCAAATACAATTCTGCGACCACATAACAGCGGTTGTTGACAGTGGCATCGCAGACATTGTCATTCTACAAGACATGCACAAGGCCTTCGATGGTAAGCCACATAAGAATTTGTGGTCCGTTTTTCACTCTTACGGAGTCAGCAACCAATTTCTAAGCTGGTTTAGATCCGACCTAGATGATCGGACACGGCGTGTTAAAATAGCCCAGCAACTCTCCTCCTCGGAAGAAGTTACAAGCGGAGTTGTCCAAGGCAGTGTTCTTGTACCATTACTCGTCATAATGTATTAAAATACCATATGTGATTCCATCAAACATGGACAAGCATATCATTTACGGACGATGTTAGACCCGTGTACTCATTTCCATACGATAGGCTTGCTTCAGGCCTAAAGAATTTACATGAGGACTTATCTGCGCTAGACCCTTGGAGTAAAACTTGGTCCATGAAATTCTCCGCTGAAAAATAGCAAGTGCTTGGGTATGGATGCTGCATACCTGAGGGCTCTATCACCCTAGCAGGCAAAAACGCCTCAAACTCCTTTTCATTTAGGGACCTTGGAGTGATATATTCCGCATCGCTGAACTTTTCCGAACATATCTCATGTCATATAGCAACGGAAAGGCAATTGAATGCCTAGATCCCTAGATCCTTTGTTCTACCTGAAGCAGGACTGGAAATGTTTAAGATTATCATGAGACCTATGCTGGAATACTGAACAATTATCCATAGCCCCCTGCGTGGAACGGATCGACTAGCTTTAGAATACATTCAGGTTTCTTTCACGAAACTCCTTACAGGTCGGTCCACCACTCAGAACTATGAAGACCGCTGTCGTTGCCTTAAACTAGACCCTTTATGGCTGGGCCGCCCAAAGAAATAATCTAGTTCTCTTTTGCAACATTATACATTGCCGGGTGTACACGACCGGAATAAGTCTTAATTTTCAAAATTCCTCGACGTAGCAAACAAGAAATAGTGGTTACTCGGTACCCGTGAGAAAGGGGAATTTAAACATCCCCTCTTACTTCTTCCTGGTATGGTATACTCACCTATGGAACGAGTTACCATTGAAAGTACAGGCAAGTGAGAACCTAACCAAATTTAAAATAAGTTTGGAGCTGTTCTCAATATGCATAACATTAGGTAAACAGTCGGTCTTCAAGTGTCTACAGATGTGTTAAGTACACCAGGTACCAACGATATTCGACGCATAATGCAGGTTAACCACACTCCATCACACCTTAATTTTCTGCTGGAAAGTGCCACTCTTGAAGTTCCACTTGTAGGTAGAGATACAAAATACGTGTATCTATTGCTTTATCTCTCCTTCATATATGTTAAATATTCTACTGTGTTATGGTATCCGGATAATTTGCATCCCCTCGTGCGTATTAAAAAGAGAAGCCAACTAATTAATAACTCTAACTATTATTCTAAAATTTGCAATATTTTATCGCACCCAATCATATGGTATCCCGCAAGGTCACGAGACGCGCTAGTTGGCTATTTATTTCCTTGATATTTCTACTCACTTATTTAACTGTTGCATCTTATTCTCCTTTTATTCTGTTGGTAACGAGTGGGCCCATCTCCTGAGGTGATGGCTTGAAGCTTCTATGCAATATGTATACCCACACGAAAGACCCACTGGCGAATATAAAAAGTGTACAAACATTAAAAAACAGTACACCCTGAACTGTTGAACTCACACTTAATGTCATATGACTCCAACCGATGCTCCCGGTCATCTTGCACGCCAAAAAGGCTATGAAAGACGAAAGCGCTGACTGGCTTGAGTAGCTAACTCACCAGAAAAAAGCAATTGCCCAAATGATGGATAAAATCGGTAGCGGCCAGCGTGCTTTTAAACTACACAGATATATGATCAGATTGGGCGTGGAGGTGCAGATGAAACCTCTCGAGGGTGTACCTTGCAAGGAAGTAGGTCCTTGGCAGACGGTTCCACGGATGACCGTATTACTTCATTTGTTTTTTCCTTACCCCACTTCATTCTGAATTGCATCTGTTGTGTTCCTGGTTCTTAGTTACTTCCTCTCTACATTCCTACTGTCTTATCGATATTTCTCATTAACTTATTCCTTAGACCACAGCCTCGTTTTTAGATGTGTTCCATTTCCTCTATATCTCTACACCAGGAATCGAATAACTATTGCACACTTTCCTAATCACCCTGTCTTTGACATCTTCGACAAGACTACAATGCGTTGGATAAGTTCTGACTTTGGTCAATGGCATATGGTATATTGCAGATAATAGCCCGAAGCCTAATATGTCCCGCCGTGAATAGACGGTATTTTGTTTGTCTACTTATTTGTTAAATTTTCCTTTCCAACATAACCTTCTCAGTGCATAGTCATGCGCGCTCTAACTATCCACCTACAAGTGAAGGCTGAAAGGAATGCAACTGAGCTCACCCAGCATCTCAGCCATCTGGCAGCCCAAAGCACAACTTGATTAGTTCATCTCCATAATTGGAGTAAGGAAGGTCTACACACTACGCTATTGCTAATCCCTACAATGTGAATACTCTCTATATTTTTATGACAAAGCAACTTGAGTTTGTTGATCTACTGGAGTTACCTTAACATAGTAGTGTCTTTATATTCGCAACTCACTAGCTTGCTACTCACAAATAGCTCCTACTGTATTATTCCAGTTTAGTAAGTAAGATTTGTTATTACTCATCTCATTTTGATTGGTGTATCTAACTGTCCTTTTCTTACTCCCCGCATCAAACCACCGCCATCATGGCACCACCAAGCTGCACCGAAAACAAACAAATGAGAATGCCCGCGAACTGGTAGCATACGGCGACAAAAGTCCCAAATGAAAATATTCGCAAAAACATCCCTATTATAACCCTGTAAAAATCCAAACAATTGACAGCCTCGCATGCCTGAGCATGTTGCAATGTAAATATGATCCGTCCCTTTGTGGGCTCGGTTTCTCGGTACCACGAGAAATATACTCTATTATCTAATTACACATTGTATAGACATGTGTAATAAAGTGAATTCAAATCGGCTGGCGCATCTTGTTAATGTTAACCAGAGTGCGTCGTGTAATTGTGAGTGCCCACTGCTATAATAATTACTCTCTTGTTATTATTATCATTATTACGAACTAAACAGGTGTTCGCCGGATTTGTTGTGAAGCGTAGGTTTCCATGCGGCATTTCCTTAAAATATTAACAGGTATAACTTAGACCGACCAGGGTTTTTCTGGGTGAAGTCTGGCCATTCAGTCGACAGTGTATCTCGAACTGGAGTTCATCAGCCACGCTTTTAAAGTTTATACGAACCAGGATCATTTCTCTTCCGTTTGTTTCTGAACTTCAGTTTGGAGCCGTTTTGTTTGGTCTTCTAGACGCTGACATTTGATCCTTTGGCTTCTTGAATTCAAACCTGCAGAATCCTCAAACAAGACGGTTTTTAGAATTTTGATTTTTTCAGATGGTAACTTGAGTATGACCAACTTATGCCTAATAATATTATTAGTAATAATCGCGATATTAATCGGAGTATCGTACTCAATTCGGCATATCAGTTCAGGTTAACAACAATGCTGGTTTTAATGAAACAAACATTAGACTGAATAGTATTTACTAAATAGTGAGTGCAGCTTGCTCAAGGTACCGAAGAGGTTTAAGTTGTAGTTTTCATAAATAGAAGTTGTTGCAACTGACCAGATGATGTTCTGATTAGGCACACCATTTTCGGACATATGTGCTCCGGAAATGGAATGAGGATACTGGGTTTTAGAAGTTTAAATAACCGTAGTGATGACAGATTTCAAACATAAACCAAGTAGTACTCCTTTTACCAGTGGCAGATTCATTGGGAAATGACAACTGAGCTGATCAGAAGAAAATACCAGATTAACTTGCACGCGTAACACAGGCGACGACAGCGTGTAAACACCATAAAAATAAAAGTTGTGATTAGATGCCATGAGTAGACACTACAATGTATTGTACTGGAACACGTCACTCATTTGACAGTGGAATAAGTTAGCTAAATTAGCGGAAAGAAGGCTGGATCATATTGATAGTGAATACTGTATAATGGGTGCAAGTAGAAAGTTCCATCTGCACAACCGTCGCAGTGTGATCAAAACTGTTAACGGGGAGAAATAAGTGGAGTTAAATGTTATAGGATGAAATGCATAATATGTAAACTCAGTCAGACAACCATCACACGCCCAGCGAATCGCCGTGCGTCCGTTTTTTGCTTTCGGGAATCGCCAGCAGTGAGCATTCCATTTGACCCTTGGGGGTTCAAAGCCGCAACTCGACAATTGCAAGTGTGCGTTTAAGACCACTGAGCTACGGCTAACGACAACGACAGAGGAGACTAAGTTGCTAGATGTGATGTAGCGCAGCACATTATCTACTTACTTGCACCTTACTACCGTGCAGAGTAAGGGGTAGCCCGTTTGAAGAGTGGTTTCGAGCTCCACAAGGAAAGATGGAATGCTCGCGGAGAACGATTTCTGAAGGAGTAAAACAGCCGCTCAGTGCTTGTACAAAGGTGTGATGACCGTCTGACTAAGTCTGGATGTGACGAACGTCCTCCTGCACCATTCAACCCTATCTGTTTTACCATTTTTATTCTATACGGATGGGATGTGTTGATATACAGTACTAATTGTGGACCGGTTTTCCCATCTTCTACGGCGTTCGTAAATGAAATAGAGGTCTCAACTTGCGGCCGTCACCGAGATGTAACATGCGGTAGGTCACTATGTGATAGACTGGCACGCGACGACAGGTCACGGTGTAGAATCCTAGCTTATCGCTGCGGTATTCTAACCTTCATCCTCGTAAACTCGGAAAGAACCTGGTATTTACGATTTGGACCCGCGCGATCTTCAGTGCCTTGACCAGCTGACTGGACAGTAGGCTGTTGAGCCATACTCCAGTATTGGCCTTATGGGGGAAATGGTGATTGACAACCTCTTCAGATAAAGTGCGGAATGCGAAAATGAGTGCCCAACATGCGTAGTCGGTTATTATGCAGCCTGCTTGTGTAGTCAACGGATTTGAAGTCAGTAAACGTGTGGAATGTAGTGGTTAGCCGTCCATGATGTAAATTCGGCCGTCATCACCCATCCTCAGGCTCATGGATACCGACTTGCTTTGGATGACCAGGAAGCAGATTTTTGCAGACCATATGATTAGACGGGTGCAGTTTTGATGAAGAAGACCTCAGTCGTCAAGCGTTTTATTCACTGTCCAACTCTTCATTTCATTCGCATATAGAACACGCGTCTTTCGAGGAAACTTAAGTAGATCATTGATGTAGATAAGGAATATGATAGCAATAGTCCATCTGTATGCGACAAATGGAAGAGGAAATAAAGCATGTTAATTTGGGGGCATTATGTGGCAAAATTAAGTGCAATAAGGCAGTAGAATATAGTTCGAAAACAGGAGAAAACGTACTTATGACAGTCCGTTATTTGTACTCATGTTTTACGTTTTTATGTTGGCAGGAAGGTGGAGCCGAAATCGTAAAAGAAAATCACCCCGTAATTCTCCTTACCTTCGACGGTCCGTAGCATCAATTGTTAGAGTATAGATGTGGGTAGTAATTTTGACCTTGGTTTCACAGTAGTGCGCTGCGTTACTGATATTTTGGGTGATAACTTTTCCAATGGTGACAGAGCTTATTGTTAACTTTGCGTCTATTAGTATTTTACCGCTTGACTGCAAGTGTTTTACTTTGGTTATCGATCGTTTAAAAGTGCATTCACCTCACTTAAGCAGCATTGGGCTCAATACTTCGCTGAATCGATCCGAGTCTTCGCACTTTAACTGAACTGATCTGCAGTCACAAATGTCAACTTCACGGCTCATGAACGCTTTCTGAGCTTAAAACAAAAATCACAATAATTTTACTGTCCGAAAATCTTCTAACATATTCTGAGATTATTATTGTTACCTGAAGACCCGAGTGGCTGTTAATAAGCAGATACATAAACGCGCAACTAAACACTATCTCACTTCGTATTGATAAGTACAGTAGACTTAGCGTTATCAGAGTATTTCATACAGCTTTCACTCAGCATCTTGACTGCATGTGGTTTATTTTTTCGCGTGTGAATACACTGCACTAATTATTTATGATTAAATTATTGGATAAGTATACTTCTCGATTGTGGAGATGCGTTCCCATTGTGGCAACAATCGTGTTCACTGGGTTGTATATTTCAAAGCTGTTTGTGACGATGCAATTATGAGCCATTGCCTCCAGAAAGGAGTCAGACTTTGACGGTAATCATTCCAACACATTTTATTAGTGAATTTAACCACTGAAAGCCGCCAAAAGGATTAATTTGCCAGCTGTCGGTGGGTAATAAATCAATAATTGCGTTGAAAATAGCAGTGAAAGTTGCAAACTGAAAGGCGGCAAACATCACAACATACGTCAAAATGATTTCTTCGGATCTGGTCTACATCACATTCTGTCTGGTGTTGTGAAAATGAACCGATAAGCAACACGACAAGTTTATCTCTAGCGGAAGCTGATTTCGCAAATAACTTTCATGGCGACTGTTGGGACCTCTGGTGCTCGTGGCGGGTTTGTACTGTGACACGCAATCTGGATAAGAACTTTGTTTACTTTACCGTGACCGTATCTTTGACTGTGAGTTCCAGTACTGCAAGATTAGTCGTGAGAAACGCTGAGAATCTACATTTTATAGTGTATCATCAGTGAGTAACTGAAACAAGGCAGATTATACGAGTTTCAGTTAGTGAAATGATCAGAGATTCAGTTCACAAAATTAGCGAGTCGTTAATATATGTAATTGTACTTCACGTGTTTAGGCTAAGAGCAACACGTATATGGGTTGGGGAGATGTTGAATCAGTATAGTTGTCCAAAATAACAGGGAGCCGATTGTTTTGCCAAACAATGTAAAATGATCAAGTCAGGTTAAATTGCAACGAAGTTTTCATATATATATATATATATGTATATATATATAGCAACAGCCTACGAATAGACAAGAGCCATCAAAAACCATGGGACTCAAAACAAGGTACAGAAATAGTAAAAGAAAACACGACACAACATAAAAGTTTATGGTTTCGTCAGAGGGCGAAATACTTCCCGGTTGCCCAAGCCGAAGTAGGGTGTTGACTTCGGGGATACCACCCCGAGCCTTTGGCTGATTAGCCAGCCCGAGAGGAAACGGCGCGAGTTGAGGGAATCGCGCCCATTGGGAGCTGGTGACTGATTGTTCAGTTTATACGTCTTTCGTTTGTTCCTTTATCAAATAGGTGCTCTATGCTCTCCAGAATTACAGCATAAATTTGCTGGAATACTATGCTTTACCAGGATGAAGCAAGGGGCAGTGACTTTATTTAGTAAGGGGTCACGTCCGCCAAGTCACGGTGTTGTTAAACGGATATATGTGGCTTTTTATAAGGAGAACGATTGCCAGGCGCAAACCCACCACTTCCTGGAACAATGCCGCCGAACCATTTGCTGGAACGGAAAATTCCCGAACCACCCAGCTGGTACCAAGAGGAGGTTATTCGGCAAGCCAGCCGTAACGAAGTTAAGAAGGCCGAGATGGGATGACAAGTACTTCATGGGGAGTGAGTGTTCGCCCATCGAGAGTACAAGCAATTATATTGTACATAAATCGAATCATTTGGCCAATTATTACACATTCACTGCATGAGTTGTCAATCAGGAGTTCACTCGACATTCATGCACATTTTGTTAAGAGTTTTGGGCCACCACAAAAAACGACATTAGCTGTCAAGTACACGGACCTGACAGGATAACACTTAGAGCTCCACAAGTTAACGCCAAACAGCCTGATGTCTATCGATACAGCTTACGTCATTGTTTGCCTCATTTTCCCCCTTTCATATGCGCTTCCGTTGTGTGAAGGTTACAATAATGTGTACAAGTAGTCTCTTATTGACCGAGGGACTTAGCAATAAATGAGTTAGTAAAACCACAAACGATGAGTGCAAAGTGCAAAACATGATCAATGATGTTCTTTGTTTTCAAGTGTGTTCTTACATAAATGTGGGACTCCTTGTTCGAATATAAAATGAATCGATGATACCTGGTAAAATTAAACGAACATTAAGAAGAGCGTCATCCTTGTCGTCATTCTGATAGCCATTGCAGCCATGTTAAAGAAGGTGCTACAAGGTTGTGATGAGAAACACTATAATGTTTCTATTTTACTTACGGTCTTTTTGATCGGAATGACCGAGGTCCAACTCAAGTGAACCGAGGCCTCAATAGAGGTTGCTTGTAGCAACCCAACCACCAGCGGATTCTCCAAGTCCAAATTTGCATTCGTTTCCGCTGGACCAAGCGTTGCTCGTGGATCTCAGTGGATAGTGCTTATGGTGTCAACCATGAGCCACTAGGCTCTGAGTTCCAGCCCAACTCAGGCTATCTCGAACTGATGAATCCCAACCAGGACGAAACCGCGGTCTTCGGGTGCCAGTGTTGGGATGAGCAACACTATAATGTTTCTAAGGTGCTACAAGGTTTACGAGGCGACCAAAGAGGTTGAACGTACTCACGATTTTATAAAAGCTACCTTTACAATAATGTATTTTGGACGATGATCAGGCCAAATTAGGCGAGAATTCGCTAAGGCTGCAGAGGATCCCTTGCGGTAAAAGGAACGCTCCTGAGCATTTCACTGATATGTGGGGTAATGTTCTGACAACCTGTAGAGGATAGAGGTCTGATATTTTGTAGTATGGATCAACGAACGTTGCTCGTGTGTGGATGACTGATAAGATTTTGGCTACCGGAGCTAAGCTTCTGAAATAAAACATTACGCAATAACGTTTAGGATCCGCGTTATTAACGGTTTACTGTAAAATTAGCACCTATACGAGCGCGCTATTGTCACCACCGGAAATTAGAGATATCTACATCTCGACGTCAGTAAACACTTCTAGGATCTTTGTTTGACCACACTTGATCCACTGGTGATTACGCCTTTAGTGTTGATGGCATGTCAGCAATTTGGTGCCTTGATAAAAGGACTAGTGCGATATATTCTCTCTATTTTCCATCAGTGACGTAAGCTACTGCCGTGGATTTCCTACGTAGATGAAGTCTTCTTTTTTGGTCCCCCGATACATAAAAGAAGTTGGCATCGCGTTGACAGTGAACGTTGATTCATTCACATTGTATATTAATCAAGCAGGTTCGTAATGATTTGAACTAAATTCCCTGTGATAAAACTACACAACACACGGTTCCACGGATTTTGGATGTACCCAAGGGCGCCTCAGATTTTGAATAACAGTACTGGATTCCATTTTTCTTTGGGATTAATTTGTTTTACGTGATTATTCTGTGTGCATTAAGCACCAATAGTTTCTTGTTGGTGCAGATTCTCGGACAAACCTCGGAATTCTCCTGGATTGGCCTAAGTTTCGTCTTTGTCTATTATCTTGGATTTGTTCTTCGGTAATCGGACATCATGACCACCAAACCGGTAACCCGAATGGAAGTATTTGGTGATAATCAAATTTGTGTTAAGGTAGCAAAAAAAGGAGTGACTTTCACAAATTGTTAAGACCGGTACCATTCGAAATGTGTCAAGCTCAGTAGAACCGACATAAATTACCACAATACGCCGTCTTCACATTGGTTCTGTCCGAAATGCACGACGGTTTCACTAGTAAACTGCCTTCTAGCGTTAACACAAAAATACGAAGCCTAGTTGCCGACACCGAACATCGTTTAAACGCGAAAATTGCTTCACTTGAGGCGACCATAGCGCATCATGCACTTCACCCGTCTCCCACAATTGCCGCCTTGAAACCAAGGAAAAGAGCCAGGCGTTCACTCGGTCACGCAGTACTAGAAACCTTGGGGATACGCACAAAGTCGTCGTCGCTACCGATAGAAGCATGCCTAACCTCACCGCTCACTTTTTATCCTATGCAATCTAGCGACTGAAGCAATACCGGTAACACTGTCTTCCGATTGACTAACGAAATCAAAAGCGTTCTAAAGAACGGTCCACCTATGCAACCGTCGCTGCTCGGCAAAATCAAAGTGCCACCTCGGTAACATGCAACACAGTCAGAAAACGAGTGAAACACAGGGTGAAACCTACAGAGAGGTCAGTAAATCCTGCGATAAACGTGTTTTCCACCTCACTGAAGACTAGGCGGAACTACGGCGCCTTGACACTTATAAGCACCGACGTTCCTGAGTCCAATACAAACTCCATATGTGATAAACATCTGGATGATTTAAAGCAATGGACTTTCCTCATGATGAAATCAGGGTTCAGGCCACTCCGACGTGCATAATGCGAATCGCTGGATATCCAATCTTGAAACATTATGGGAAGTCCTGGCTAACACCAGTAACATTGGGATGGCTAGATGATATCTTGACATGCCTTTCTCGACATACAGTCTGCGAACTGAAAATAGTGAAATACGCATATTTCCGGATGTTCTATAGAGCGAACGCCAGCGAGACAAAAGTATTTCAAACGGACACTACCCGATGAGTAATAAAATAATTGTTTTCATCCATGGGGTGCCGGAGCTAAAGACAACTAACAACGGAGAAGCCTACGCTCATGACCTGGAAGAATGGCGTCACATCAGTGAACCTCTCTGTGCGCGAGACGTCATACTTCAGTCGACTACATTGTTACTGATGTCACCAAACTAAGAAGGCGGTGGCCGGAGGCTATTGAAACTAACAGCGCAGTCACAACAGATGGCCGGGAAATTAATGCGTATCTGACAGTTACTTTGCTACACAGTTCCTTGGGAACTACGACATAAGACAGCAGTTAGGGAGCCGCAGCCACTCGCTATTCTCCCAGAAACGATGCCACCCGCGACTCAATATAACCATAACAGCGGTTCTGAAACTTGTACTCTAAGACCTATAGCAATCGAGTAGGCTGCCGATGGACTACATATCGCAGGTGCAATTGAGACTAAAAACAGAGTATATTCCTATCCAGATTTGGCAATTCAACCAAAAAGCGATTAGGTGCCGGCCTTTCATCGGTCGGCACAAATCCATATCATTCATGCACACCTAGTCAACAGCTATTGTGATCCGATTAGCTTTCCTGTATGTACACCAACGCTCAAGTCTTACTGAGTAGAGCTTTCGAAGTGCAGCTGAGTCGAGGATCAATTTCCGTCGAACTAATCTCTATAACGAAGACATGATTACGTCCTGACATAAGTGACAGGGAGATCGCACTGCCAGACATATCTATCGTTCGATACGACGGACCCAAGAAGTGGTGTGTGGGTGGCTCTGTACTTCCGCAACGACCTCCAATGTGAGCCCATAGAGAATCCAGTCAGCATGATGCAAGATTCTATTACGTGACGCCTACGTTTAAAAGGCGACGTCAATTGCTTAATGGTGGTCATTTACTGCCCTTATTCATCCACGCAAGAGATTGACTCCCATCTGGCATCCGCAATAAACAGGGTGATCAACACAACTTACGGTCACATTCACATTCAGTCACATTCTCAGCAACGCTTTGCGATTCCAAGCAGCTCAAAAAGAACAGTTTAAAGCCAATCTACAAGAGTTTGTCTGCATTTTCCTGCTGTGTGGCCGCATCAACAATCCCACCTGATTCCCAACGAAATACAAGCCTTCGATACTGGATCGGATATTCACCAACGAAGCACTAATGGCCGAGATGGTTATTGTCGGCATCCCACTGAGCCGCAACGATCATGCAGTCCTACTGTTTGAATATATTTGCTATGTAGAATATCCGGTAGATATCACTTATGCAAAACAAACGTTTATACGCTACGACCTATTAGCTCGATTAGACGCGACAGCCAACCGCACTTTTCTGACAGACTTGGAACCAGCTAGTTAATGGGAACATTTCGTCAGATAGTTTGACTCTCTGGTTGCCGAAGCGTCAGCGACTAAAGCATTTCGCCTGAGAAACGTGGCCTCGTTTCTGCGAAGCAGGACAAGCAAGTGTATGGCTGTGCGAAACAGCCTGGCATATCTACAAACACTTACCGAGCACCGAGAACTGTATGGCCTAGACAATTCAACGTAATGACCGTAGTCAGATTGTTCGCGAGGATAGAATGGCTTACCAGCAAAAGTTGGCAGTGCGTTTGGCGTCAAACCACTAGCTTCCGTATCAACATCTCAAAATTCTAGGTAGTGAAACTTGGAATTCCTACTCTTCAAACATCTAACCGATGGACACGGACAACGAAGCAGCCGGCAAATGACACGGCGCCTATAATATGCTGCAATATTCCTGTGCGATCACTGGCTACCCAATCCTATGACAATGGTTAATTCAACTCCAAATCTCTCTCACATATCGTACACAGCAGAAGCTATAGTAAAATAGCTGTTAAGTCTGCGCAAGCACAGCTCTTCTGGAGTCGATAATTTACACAGAAAATCGCTAGTCGCGCTGTGACAGAGTTTAGCTGAGCCTTTGGTGCAATTATTCCAACACTGTTTTGACGAAATGCACATGCCTGACATGCGGAAACACGGGGTGATTACCCCTATTCACAAGGAAGGTAGTCGTTTCAATCCAGCCAACTACCGACCCCTAATTTTACTACCGGTTCTTTCAAAGGTCATGGAAGCTATTATTTCTGATGCGCTAACCACCTACCTCGCACCGGAACAGCATGGCTTCCGACGAAATCGATCATGCACTACAAATCTACTACTAGCAAAATCCAGCTGGACTGAAGCAGTAGATTCTGGCACAGTTGTAGTTTTTCTCGAGTTCTCAAAGGCTTTCGACTGGTTAGACCATCCCATTCTGCTCTTCAAACTTCAGCTCTTCGGTACTGGTGATCATCTAGAAGTATGGCTTAGTAGTCTTCTTCTACATCGAGCCTAAATTTACTGCATGCGTCCTTGTCAGCTCCCTTTCGAGATGAATTCAGAGTACCATAGGACATAGTACTAAGATCGTGATTATTTTTTACTTATATTAACCTTCCTCACATTCCTCATAAACTCGCACTGGGGACTTTATGCCGATGACATCAAGGTGTGGAGGGCGATAAATGTACCAGATAATACCACATACCACGCGTATACTCTACCCAGATCTGCTGGGTAGAGTATACGCGTGGTCAATCCGTAATGTACTTCGTTTCAATGTGGACAGATGTGGTGCTGCACCTACGTCACAAGTTGGTGTACGTCTACAAACTCGGCTACCAGGAGCTTCGGACATCTCCGGCGAGAACGATCTGGGATTTTTGTCCAGGCTGATCCTTTAAATTGGCAGTTGCCGCTCTCTTCCAAAACATCGCTTTTGCGCTATCTGCTGCAATCGTAGAAATTTTAGTTGAACGTTTTGACGAATTATTTGGCTTGACCATTTCTAGTTCACTGAGGCCGCTCAACTCCACCGACTCTTTAAAAATGTATCAGAGACACCCAGCAAGACTCGTTGTTTGCTGCTTTTATCCAGCTGAAACGAGCTATCATTAAACGTTTCAACAAATATTGGCCTCATCATCTGGAAGAAGAATCTTATAAGTTATTTACTCAATGTGCGGGCGTTTCTCAAAGTTTCGGGACTGTTTACTTACGTGACATCTGTTCACCCTTTACCCATCCTTTTTTTAAAAGTTGTATAAACCTCATTTTTACTGATGATGTTTATATCACATTTGCGGAAAAATGGTAAAATACTGAAAGTGCAACCATCTGGGTACAGAAACCTTTTCTTACCTTGAATTGACTTGAACCGCAGTCAAGGGGGCATCCAACATGTGGTGCCTCCTGAAGTGTGTATTTGAACGATTCGACCCTGCGACTTTTCCACAACTTCTCGGCTGATACACACGGCCACATGTGGAACACGCATTACAGATCTAAAACCCATGCCTGAAGAGAGATCTCACTAATTTGGAGATACCCCGACGCCTGGCAACCGCAATCGTGTAGGGTCTGTATAATTTTACGTACGAATAACGGCTTCAAGTGCTTGGGGTCTTCAGCGAACAATTTCGGCGATTGCGCCGGGACCTCATTTTGGCTTACCAGATTTTGAGAGATCTCAATCACACTTGCCGCCATTTTCTAGAGTTCAGTCACAACAGAAATTTGTGAGTCCACCAACTCAAGCTGGCACAGCAGCACAGTCGTTTAGAATGCCGTCGGAATTTCATTATGTACGCGTTTGTAAAACGTGGAATGCCCTAGCAGAATCCGTCATTTGTGCTCCTAAGTTGGCAGAATTCAACTCCACGGTTGACCTTGAACTTATTTCGCTGTACCATCTTACATGATCCATTATCCATGGATAAACACATATGTTTGTAGGCAATTGCACTGGCGGTCAAATCCCAGATTTCGTTCCACGTTTTTCACCTCCTCTATGTGGACACTAGTAGAAAACGATTTTTACCAACATCCTATTGGCCATCATTTCTTATGGATTTACATTGGAGTTACAGTCTTTACTACGTATACTTCCGTGAGTTCACTGTGTAAACCCTGTTAGCTAACAAGCTTTATATTTTGCATTTTCACCATAACCATACTACGGACCTGTTAAGCATTAGCTTTTTTACCCCATAAAACCATTGTTCCATTCTTGCGTTGTTTGACACTGGCGGTCTGGTTTCATGATTATCTAAACAGCTTAGCCCTGCTAAGTAGTCCATGGTAATCTCGAGGTCGTCTTATTGTTAGATTGCTTAACGCGTACTGGAACGTCCTGCTATTTCCTCTTCCTATGTTCCACAGCCGGCGTCAAATTCTGTACCTGCGTTTTCCTGCCTTTTGCTCATAGTACCTAAGGGTGAGATATGTCAGCCACATGCGCTCACGATAGCGGAAACACAAGATTCTTCCATTTCCTTACGCTGAATTATCCAGAGCACAGTAAGTCCCATTTTTCCTTTCCCTTGGACAAATGTGCCTTTAAAATTCCCGACTAATATTTGATGAATCCTGGTAAGCTTTACTTTAAGTTAGGAAAATAAAACATGGCACTTCTGTTTTGATACCAACTCAAACATTAATTCATTGTACTACTTACGAAATGAGAACTTCCTGTAGTAATATGTGGAAAGTTTTACAAGTTCTACTCAATGCTTTCATCGCTTGGTTAAATAGGTTTCTTAACAAAAAGTATGGACTATTTTACTCGTCCTATTCTCTTTCTTTTATGGCCCCTTTTGTAGAGGATACACCGCATAAACACAAAATATATGTATGGGGTCGGTGCCTAGATATTCGCCATTTCCAGAATTTTAACAACAGCTAGGGTTACAACTCAAATGTGAACGGTTATAATCCTATATTCCTAACTGTGCTCAATATTTAGGTCAAAAACACTAACTGATTTCTCTCTACTAGAGAAACAGATATTCCCACTATTGATAATTTGATGAGCCTTGCTGGTGTGCGTACTGGTAAAGTAAATCATTACTGCTCCTAGCAAACCTTACAGGGAAGTGGCCACGATCAATTGAACGCGCAAGATTTTCAAATGGAAACTAGTATTCTACTAATCAAGGATATTATAAAATGTACTGCGTGAAGCAAAAATTTCCCAGAACTGTACAATAACCTCACGACTTGCAGGGTTATTCTCATCTATGGCAGCCAAAATGGCCGGGAGACCTTCCAAACTTTACTAGTCAGGAAAACCTGATGTCGGAATTAGATGAATGAAGCTTCCAGTGCGGTATTCAAATAAACTACAGCACCTTGCGGTAAATATATATTTTAACGGGGGTGCAACTAATATTATACTAAAATATGCTACTATCGATAGCTCAGGGTTCATCCTTGGCAACGCCTAACATAGAGACTTAATAGCCTCGTGTAGAATAGGATGTAGTATCAGACATGAAACCGAAATTGTTTAGCTACCATTACTCGTTTACGTAGCTGTTAAGGCAACATTGGACTTCTGTTTAAGTGTGTTTCTATGCGAACTGACTTCTGTGGCGAGGAAATAAACGCGAACAACTTGGTTGACGGCTTGCGTTCGAATTCATTCAATAGAACGACTCTATCACACACGCATGTGCATTAACTCAGATTTAACCGAAAAGTAGGTCATGTTGAAGTTGAATTCGACTAAATAAATATTGATCCAAACGTGTGTAATACACATGCCACTTACAACAGGTGGAAGATAAAAAATGGCGCACTTCACAGTCGAACGAGAACACCCACCTATAGCGGGCATGTTGAAACACAGGGTAGTGCATTAATCTAGGGTATTGTGTTATTGAAACGAAATGGGGGCATTGTTGTTGGATGCGAAACATTTTTCATAATAAAATACCCATGTTTCTTGCAGATGTTGATAAAGGGGTTTACAGTAAATATTCGTATATATCGCATACACAGCCATTACACCAACGGAGAGATATGTCAAACGTGACGGCTATAACACGTTTCTCTCCTCTAGATCGGACGACATTATCTAGAGCACTTGAAGCCGGAAGTTGTTGCAACTTTTACTGTCTGTCACACACGATGCGATCTTCTTAACATGGTGTGCGGTGGTCATTTTGGCACGCATATGACACAATAGTGATCCTCTTCATACCACACAGAGATGCACCTTCGATAAAATTAAAAACAAACGATTGGAATGGTATGCATCTGTGGTCGGTTTATATGTCGTCGGCATTTCCCAGCAGACACCCACAAGATGGTTAGTCTGGTAATCGATCGAGTAAATCAGTCTGTCTAACCTACCTGTTGACTGCACTGTAGTCTTCATATTTTCGAAGCTATATGTATCTGATTAATAAATTGCTAATCGATTACGTTTGTTAAGTGGAGGGACAGGTTATAATTGACAAAAGAAATGTCACTAACCTGATAACTACCAACAAACAAATGCAACCATCTTTAGCGCACACCGTGTCTACAAAATGCATTCCCGACCACAAATGAGCAGTGATTACATTTGACAGCTACCAAGGTTACCTTTGCCAACTCAAAATTTTGCAAGTCACATGCGGTTTCGAGATTTTGAACATTCTTAACCTATACTCCACATAAATAAAACCAAAGTCACTAGCGTCGATGATAACCCTTGACTGCAGCTTAGTGTTGCTTAAGTAAAACACTTTGTCTCTCTAGGTTCAGGAAATGAAATCAAGAAACCAACTGAACTGTTTTCACTTGAAGAAAGCGAGCAAGCAATTCGAGATTATATATTGGCATTTTAATCACCTAATATTTCTCCTAAATAAAAAAAACAGTGGTCGATGTTTTGGATATATGCATCTATGGCTATTCACCGAACTGTGTAGTACAGATTCTTCCAGACAACGGTGAAGTTATCAAATGCTATTCGTTTTAACAAAACGTCACTCAGTACTGAAAACAGTGGAGAGTTTAAAGAACTTGCTCACAAACTTTGTCCGAAAAAGCAGGATAAAGGACAAGGTAAGCATACATTTGAACGTGAACCTTAGTGGAGCGAACACATAATTTGTGTGAGGCAACCATACTGGTTCATGGTCAAGTTCGTATTGCTTAGGGTGTCGATAGGCACATCAGTGACAAGGGTGGGTTCAACGGTAAAGGAACTCACATGCATCTCTGTATGGCCACTCGACAACACAATAACTAAAGTTAGACGCAATAAGCAACTCGGGTGGAAGAGTGGCTATTAATTTTCCGTACCATAGAACCGCATGTCTAGTTTTGCAAACTACCTAAGACACGCGGATTAACAATGTGTAAAGGTTTCTGGTTGGCCTATCGATTATGATATGTCCAAAAGTATTGATCAAATTAACTCCAACAGTCTTTCTGTCGGACGCGACGATAGGAACCTTTAGCACAAACACATCTTATGCTAAAACCCAGCAAAAAGGAAATAGTTGAATGAATAAAACCCAAACATAGCAATGTGGTTACCATCTTCCTGTAATACAGCGGAAGCGATTTTGTATTCCAGGACTGGTGAGAAAAGAGCAGACCTCAGCCAAACATGGACTTAACATCTTCACCACTTTTGCGATATGAGGCCTATGGTGTGGCATAAAATGGATACCAGCATCCGAAGCGCGCAAGCCAGTACTGGAGAAGAAAACATGCCAATCTGAATCCCAGTTGACATCATGGGGTAACAGCTATCCAGATATGCGTGAGCAACCTGGGAGGGCAAATGAACTCAAACATACAAACACATACATGCATGTAAGTGATATGATAAGAAAAGTAGAGAGCACCAATTCAGTCCGAGAAAATGTGCTTGACAGGTTCTGTAACCGATGCTACTCACGATCCAGGAGGGATAAAATAATGGCTTGACATCGTTCAAGTTCATGCGAAGCTGCTGGAGCCTCAACAGTATACTGAAATGACCAGGATAACAGTTTTCCTTTTGTTGTCTCAGTAATCCTCAGCCTTGTAAACGTTGGCCGACAGGAGCCGTTTCACCGTTTCTATTATGTGTCCATGCGTTTATCCTATCTCGCCTTCACTGCAGAAGCCCTATTAAAAGAGTGGTTACTCCTTTTGACCAACTGTTGCTTTTCAGGCAGCTGCTAGGGCTAACGCAAGAAGGTTTATTGGGTTCTGTGAGCATGTTTACGGTAGGCTAGGGCCTAGGCTATTTGTTGTTGTGAGAGAGAATTAACTAGAGCTATACCCTGGGTTATCCCTCTCTTTGCGGACCATATTAACATGCAATGAGCAGCGAGTTGATCGAACTGCCGCGAAACTCTTCAAAACCACCATGGAAACACTCAGTTTGTTTATTTTAGCATATGATAGCATTTAACGTAATTAACTGTCGTTTCAGTTAGACTTAAAGCACTTAGAGTGCAGATCAGTTCTTGGAAGAGCGACGCATGTACTCTTGTCACTGAGTATTCCACAATAGTGCCATGTAGCACCAAATTAAGGATACCCCACGTAGGTGTATTTTGCGGCGCACTAGGGTTTTAACTCTTCGATGTTCCTGATGACCATTTACGTGCACTTTCGCACAAATACGGACTTCGCTTTCCAAACGGCAACTTGCTGATAAGTTGCCACTTTGTGCTGCCGACGGGAAATCATCAGTGAAGGCTGAAGGCACCTGGCATTTTCAGTGAACGATACCGACGGATACGCAACCATCCCATACTGGTTTACGGAACACCACGAGATACCAATTGCAAAATCGATCACCTGTTGGAGATTAACGATCATAGAAGACTTACTAAAAATGAGTGAGTGCTGAACGAACTATCTTTCCAATCAGGCTCTCAAATTCAGGGAAATGCACCCAAGCTTGATCGATTGCCACACAATTTTGACGTTCTAAAACACCTTTGGTATGATATAGTTACCTGAAATAGCTCGACAAGTACTCTAATTACTGAAGCGTGTACCTCAAGGTTTTGTGAAAATCAGTGAAGAAATTGAGAATTTGCATTGTTAGGTGAAACATTAGCTTCAAAAATCCGCTTCATTCTCTGCAGTTTCATATAACTTTCAAGCAAGTAACTTCCTCCTGTATTGCCTCCTTAATCAATTGCGCATTTTTGCTACTGGTACCGTAACATTTTATCGTTTCATAGTTATACTTTTTGTTTGATTGACGTTTATAATTTTGTTTTGGTATACTCACCCTGCCTCATTTTACCTAAGTGAATAAATAGACTGATTCTCGATTAAGTGAGACACACGCAAAAAGGCGAGATCATGCAGTGACACAGTTTGCAATACACCGATCCTAGCTTCACCAGGAAATACGTTGTTTCTCAAAATATCCCGTAAGTTGCAGCGACGGAAGAAAACTTTTTCCACGCACACGCAAAATCACGTAGGCAAAGTGATCATGACCTTATGAAGTTACAGACCATTGTGACGACTGGTTGACGCCCAGTGTCCTGAAAGTTTAAATGAACACCTAAATTGACTATGTTGGTTCTTACAGTAACGGCTAAAAATATACTTGATTTGTTAATTTATAAGGCTGCTCAAGTGAATTCCTTGGCATGTTATTTAGTTGCTTAAATTGAACTACGTTACAATTTTTGGCCATCCAAATTCATATAATTTCATTCACGTAAAACGCACCCGTTTCGCTGTGAACGATTGGACATTCAAATCAAATTATATCGGAAGAACAACCAGGAGACTGTCTGAGAGAATCCATGAGCATTGCCCGAGTTGGATGTGTGCAGGTGGAACAGTGACAAACGCCGTGTTGGCACGTCTAGTTGATTTTATCAATCACATCGATAGGCACCAGTTTTCAGCCAATTTGCCACGTTCTGGATGATACACACGAGAGGTATTAGCAACAGACGAAGCGAAATCCATCCGTCTCCAGAACCTAGATCTATGTGCACAAAAACAATTCGTTCAGATTCTTTCTCTCTTCCTTTGTCCCTTATTACAGTAACCCCTGCTGAGAAACATGCAACTGACATGTAATTGACCGTTTGCGAACCAAGCACTTGACTTTGTCAGTTACATGAAGTAGACCTTTTAATTTTACCCTTTGAGCTTTACTCTCGCTTCATGTTTAAACTCATTTAGTTCTTATTGGTTGTGGTGTACCAGCCCGACGCGACCCACCGAAAAGGAGCTTGTTTGCTGACTCTTGTTCTGCTGTTTACACCTGGGATATTTCCTCACTTGAAACGTTCACATCTGTTCCCGGAACATCTTTAATGGTAGTCTGCAACAGCATTCTTCTTTTATTCTTTTGTTATCCACTAATAAGTATATCAGGTGTAATCGCTTCAATTAGCCGGCGTTAGCAATGTTCAGCTCAAAGTGAATCCACGTTCTAAGCGCTATTGTTTATCGAATGATAACCATCCAACGGGTGCTCTAACCAAAACACAAATTAATCTTTGCCACCATCCAAAGCCGGTTATCATCCAGCACTGTATATGATAATCTCCGTAAGCCATAACTTATACAATAAAATTTCGTTGGGATGACCAGGTGCATTCTGGATTGGGTCCAATAAACCTATAAACAACATCCTCTAATTTGAATGGGGCTGTATTTTGGTTACCACTTTGCATTCGCAGAGTAATTAATGCAATTAATGAATTCACTAAACCTATTTTTGAAACCTTTAAAATAGTTAAACTCTCATACTGTACGCCTTAAGGCTAACATTTCCTTCCGTTCCGCTTGATTTATTTCTAAGTTCTTAGCTGCAAGTGATTTCTCTTACTGGTTATAGGCTTTTTTATTATTTTTCTCGCGGTCGAAATTTAACATTAGATATTCTCATATCTCGTCATATTGAAACTACATCCTACCTCATCCACTAGGCCTATTAATTGACCCATCGGGAATAAACATAACATCCGTGACTTTACGCTTGACTGTAGACGCACAGTTTGGTTCCATTTTTGTCAACTGTTATTTTGCATTGTTTTTCGCATTATATTTCTCAATGTTGGTGTGAAAACGCTGAAAAGAAGCCCATATGGGTAGGTAAAGTTATTTCGATTTGATTTGACTCGGCCTGAACTAACTGGCAAGGAACGATACTAATTGGTCTAACCTTCGGACTCTTTTACAGGGTTTAAGGGAACCGAATTGCAACAGTTCTGATATGTTATTGTTAGTTTCTTCCAATATTATCCATTGAATAAAAACGAAAACTCGCAGAAAATGAACTCCGGCGGTGAATATTAAATGTATTAATCAGACATAAGATATCTTTTAAACTGCATGACAATTTTCGTTGCGTCGAGTTTCTCCTGTTTGCTGTTACCAAGTAAGTATTTATTTAGTTGCCAAAATGTGTGGAAACCATCTGCCGTAGAAGTTGAGAAATCAACTTCAAGGTTAGACTGCACTATTGCATCGTAGATTCGAAACCGTTTTAGGGCGCGACCGAATTTGCATACTTGAATAGATAACACATTCGTTTGCTTTTCGGAGCGTCCTTCTTGCTCCATTACTAGAGGAAGACAATAAACCGAGGAAAGCACTTTTCTGTATTTTCGTTCTTTCCATTTACCGCAAGTTGGTGAAAGCTATGAAAGCTAGGTGCTGCGGAACAGAAGTTCCTTCTCAACCCAGCGTTTTCTCATTGGCTTGTAAGTTACAATATAGCAATCGCGTCTGGGTAAGAAATATTACATACAGAAGTCAACAAGCTCAGACGAACAATATCAACCCGATGTCAATACAACCTGCGTCATGGTTTCCGCTTTTTTGACTCGCTTTCTCATGTGTTAGAAAGGAAAACGAAGATTTCGGCATCTGTTGTGTTTATACCACTCATTCTATCAAAGAAACAACATGATACTGGAATGCCATTATCCAGATAGGCGACGCAAGTGCGGCTTACCTTTTCTGCACTTCTCAACAGCCAAATAAGCATACATAATTTTGGGATTGTTGTCAAGCGATGCGCTTGATACTGTGGCGGATAGCAAGGTCCATGAGTAATAAGTTGCCGTGGAGACGTTCGCGGACATTCACTGCTTGCTGAACCATGCAAGTATTCTTAGCCGTTGCGCCGAGAGTTCCATACAAGATACCAGTAACCAGGAGAATGTTTAGAGATTTACGTTTACGGATTACGGAAGATAACCTATATTGCGTACGAGGAGAAATCGTCAGACCGACGCAATAAGCGCATTGCAGAGCAGCTTCCTGAAGGAATTCCAAAGACTTCTACCAAGCACGTATTTCTGCCACACCCCACACCACACAGACTTACAGGCAAGCGAGCGGTTGCAACAAGTTGCTGCGGCAGTGTAAACACCGACATCTTGTTGTTTTGCTGTGAAAGAAAGCGGACGTTGTCCTTCGCCTCAGGAGCAGAGGCAATTCACAATACAGATTTTCTGGTCCGCGACCGTCAATTGCATCGAATCTTCGGATGCGCCGACCACAGACGCAGAACCGCGGAAATAAAGTATGATTTCTTTACAAGACTTTTATGTGAGTGTGATCGTGCTCAACTATATTTCATGTCCACCAGTATTTGCTCATCAACTATAAGATCAGTTTTAACAGTAGAAGTACGAGTTTCGTGAATGCAGTTGGCAGGTCTCTTTGATACAGGTACATGTAAGAGCTTTATTACATACAATGTAAACTGAGAGATGCTAGGTTGCAGGTGGGCATCTTGTTGTTACCTTCCCACTACTTCTAAAGCAGAAGCCCAGCCCATTCGGGAATCGATAACGGCATGGGTTTACATAAAGAGAACTTCAATCATGAGTTGGTTATCGTCGACAGAATCCGGTTTGCTAATTTTGTTGTGATGG
This sequence comes from Dicrocoelium dendriticum, assembly GCA_944474145.2. Lineage (NCBI taxonomy): Eukaryota > Metazoa > Platyhelminthes > Trematoda > Plagiorchiida > Dicrocoeliidae > Dicrocoelium > Dicrocoelium dendriticum. Next base: position 11,260,771 of record OX104069.1, read on the forward strand.
ACGATTTGCGCAGGAAGAAATGTTGGTTGGGCCCAGGAAATGTTAGTAAATCACGGACAGTCGCATGGTATACCAGGCAGGAGTGATAAGTCCGATACATGTAACATTTATGAGAACACTTCAGACAGTGGAAAACAAAAGGAGGTTTTTGTTTGCTCACTCGAACTGAACACTGATGAGAATAAATTAAGAAGGATTTAAGCAGTGTCACAGAATAATTCAGGGCCATTCGGGTGGAGAGCTAGGGAAGTCGGTGGGATGAACATCGTGAGATACGCCATTGATACAAGCGATGCTTAACCATTGGGAAGTGCGCCGAGGCGGATCCCAGATCATTGGAAAGGCGAGATAACAACGATGGTCGCCGACATGCTAGTGATGAGTGTGGTTCAACCCTACAACTCGCTACGGTCATCACAAATTTTTTGTAACGTCGAAGGATAGTAGCCTTCGGTTGTGTTGGTTATGGACGAGTAAATGAACACAGTCGGAATAACGCATTTCCACTTCCTAAAACTTACGACCAATTTAACACGTTTGGAGGATCGATTTATTTTCGAATGCTGTGTCTGGCTTCCGGGTGTTGGCAAGTAGAGGCTGAGGAAAGTGAAATAGCAAGTGCTGTTTTTTACTTCTAGCATATCCATATGAGTTCCAGATTATACACTTTTGCTTTTCGAACGCAGCTGCGACAATTCAACGCCTTATGCTGAAAGTACTACATGAAATATTTCCCATATATAGCTTGTTTAGTTTCCATTACTGTTTTTGTACATTGGGAAATGGAGACCACCGCCCTCTCCGGCAATGCTCGCAAACGCATCCAGCTCATTCGATCTGCTGGTCACAGAAAGCCTGGTGTCAGTGAGACTATATGAGAAGCGGATGGTTCGCGGATTGCCAACTTACAGAGGCGCTTGGACCTATAAGTGTAACATCTTCATTCCCAGTCCAACTGCTCCTCACCGTACACTTATATCCCCTGCGTCACACTTGATCCAACCAACGAAGCGGAAGTGTCTTGCAATTCGACACCTAAGCCGATTCATGGCTGCCGGCTCAAACGGACTTTCTCAGGAGCCTTTCATATATGGAGACTCACTTCTCATTAGCCAGCTAAGCTTATTGTTCTCCAAAATATGGCATGAAGAAAAGCTGCTTTATTCCTGAGGCGAGTCAGTTATCGTTTCAGTTATTAAGAAGAGAGTTCGCACTTCGTGTACCATTCACCGGTTAATTGCTCTCATTTCGGTTGACTCCAAACTACTGACATTCAGTCTACTCCGCAGACCTATTCGCGAATCGCAGTACCGGGAGGAACAAGCTGGCTTCCGATCTGGCCGCGTGTGTGTGTATCAGATATTCAACTCCGACAAATACTGGAACAGAGCCACCTTTAGTAGAGGGCTACCATATTTGCATTACTGGATATCCGTGTCGCATTCGACTCGGTTGATCGGCCTGCACTATGATGTTTTCTAAGGAACAATATCTCAGAAAAGCACATTGCTATCCTGCGCGCATTGTATTTCCACATCTGGCAGAGTGAGGGTGTATGGTAGGCTGTCGTCGTCCTTCGCTGTCAACAGCGATCTAGGACAAGTCTGTCCTATGTCCCCGTTCCTCATCAATTTTGTGATTGAAGACCTGTCGAGACCTTTAGACGGTTGCCAAAATTTTGATATGTCGTTATTACCGAAAAAGCGAGCAACGGACTTATATTAGTCCGATGATATCGCCTTATTTGGAGAGGACTCACAGAGCATACAAACCATTCTAGACCGTTTGACGATTGAGGCAAGTAGGTACGGAATGTGCTTTGCTCCATCAAGGTGTAAAGTGCTGCTTCAGCATTGGCACTTAACTATTCCCGTGGTCAATATTGAAAGTACACAGCTTGAACAAGTGGAGAGCTAGACTACCTTGGCACCTGTATGTGTGCTGGTGGTACCACTAAAAGGAAGTTTCTCTTCGCATCGTCAAAGCTCGGCCAGCGTTTGTTAACTTGCAGCACTTGCGCCGTCGTCGAGATATATCCCTCTTGGTAAAGAGTTGTGTTTACAATGCCACCGTTTGGACGGTATTGCTCTATGGAAGCGTGTCATTACCAGTTCGTGTAGACAACTTGCGTCGGTTCTCGGCCTTCGACAACGCGTGCATGAAGAAATTTGCTTGTGTGTGGTAGCAACAACAGTTTTGCAACAGTGAAGTTAGAAGTAATGTTTTAGGAAATGCGAGTATTCCCTTCAGCAAACTGATTTTACTGCGTCAGTTAAGATGGCGCGGTCATGTCATGCGTATGTCAACTGAGCGTTTTTCCTATCGCGCTCTCTTTGCTCGTGCAGAACTCATATGGAAAGACCACGTGGTGTTCCACCATCTGGCGACAGCAAATGAAATCACTGACTTCAGTCTTGCCATATTGGATCCACACGTGTACCTGCTTGGGGACCAAAGGAGGAGGAGTGCCGATGGCTGGTAACAATTTAGGATATACCTCGTAATCGAAACAAGTGGAGGATCTGTGCAAATAACTGCTTAGATTTGGATACTTGATGCTTGAGAAGTTAAAAGAAGAAAAAATTAACCACGTGGCATATGCAAACTAGCAAACATTACTCCTTTTTTCCAATGCAGCACCATAGCTGAAGTGTGTTACTCACCTTCAGTTAATGTACCATGATACTTTCACGATGGTCATTCTGTCTTCTTTTAGTGATTTCCTTGGTTCTGTTTGGCACTCTGTCTATTTGATAGACTGCTGACTACTGCTACTACTGCATTCAGAAAAGAAGGTGGAGCATCTAAACAATTTTGCCGGAGGTGCTAAAATGTCTAGTAAATGCAGGCTTTAAAGTTCAGCAGACCCAGTGTTATCATTTACAGTAGGATGAAACGTGTGTTGGATTCCTTATTTGGCGGATGGGAAATCGGACGGATTCTCGCAAGACGGAGAAGATGAAATCATGTCCAACCGCTACTAGTGTTTATGAGTTACGAATATTTTTAGGTTTGGCTTCATACCTCGGCGATTCGTAGAAGATGGATCGGAGATTGCAACCTTGTTGAATGCCTTATTACAGAAACGTCGGACTTTCGAATAAAGCATGAAGTGTCAAAGAGCTTTAATCATTTACGAGAATCTCTCTCCGCCGTCCCTGTGTTGGTTTTCACCGAACTTGCACAAAATGCCGCAGAGATCTCTTTAGACACAGGCTAGAGACCAGGAGATTGGAGCTGTTTTGTCACCGATAGGGTAGGACTTATTAAGACGAGTGGAGTCTTACAGTAGTAGAAGTCTCATTGCGAGAGAACGGTACTATTGCACAACTAGAAAAGCGAAGCTGAGACTAGTACTTTTCAAAAAACAATATCGACTTCTCCCGTTGGGGGAAAGATTTTGGCACGGATTGATCACTAGTCACTTTGCTGCTTACTGCACTACATGGATACGGCAGGACAGATTGCCAGATGGAAAGCACAACTGAATTAGTATAATTTTGAACGGCGACACAGACCTGTTGCACAAGCTACCAACGCAGATGCTCTTTCCAGTTCCGATTGATAATTATGGAACTTCTCCTTTCGCACTAAACAACTCGTGACTCTATTTAAACTTCAGCGTCCTGACTACGGTCACTGGCAGGAGACAACATCGACAGATCTAGGTGTATCACTGCTCTATGATAAGAGGCACTTAGTGGTAGATAAACCTAGAATGAAAGAAATGAAAGAAAACCATTACAAAATGATGTGCATGGCGATATGGAACAAGCAGACCATCGAAGAGAGTGTGTCAGTGTTTGCTTTTGGCCCATAAATCATCAGCAGTATCGTGGTTCCAACAGCCACTAGCTAACGTAGTTCTTTCCGAGCTGCATTAGCAGCTGGGTCATACTGGAGTAAACATATATGAATCGACAGCACGTCAACGATCTTGATGGTCCCATCAACGGATGTTTTGTTAACTTTTGCCAGACGTGCGAGCCATGTACTGTGTTCAAGGCCCGAACATCACCCATAGCAGCATTATAGCCAATGATGGTAGGCTAGCTGAACGAGATTGTGGGAGTAGATGTTGTTGGTACTCTACAGGAAATGCCGTGTGGACTTTGCTACATTCTGATCATAGTCGACTATTTCACTGAGTGCAATGAGGCCGTCTCGTTTGTACAATCTGATGCGCTCACGGTGACAACGGCGGTGGCGAAACACCGAGTGTCCGAGTGGAGCAATGGGGCAGCTACACTTTGATAGGGACTCATCTTTCGAGCGTTTGTTGGTAAAGGATCTTTGTCGCGTGCTCGGTATAGACAAGTCGCAAACGACGGCTTACTATTTCCAAGGCACCAGAGAATACTAGCGTACGAATCGGTCGCTGTAGTTGCTACTGAAAGTCTTCGTGGATCAGAATGCAAGTCTATCGGACTCCATGTTGCCAGAGTGCTTGCTGACATATTCGAACAGTATTCACATCTCTGCCGGACAAACATCAACTTTTATGGGTAACGGAAGATAAGGTCGATTATCGTCAGAAACCCGACTGCCAATTTCTCAGCAGCCACACCCATCGGTGATAGAGTAGGTTCAAAGGTTCATCGATTCACTTCATCAAATATGTCAGTGTGCAGTGTTCATCTGGGGAACGTTCACCTTCGACAGAACGAAGAAACATTTTCGGTGTTGTTTTTAAGGCATGCGATGAGATTTATTTGCGCTAAGTACAGACCGCGAGAGCTCGGTGACTGTACACGATCATAAGTAATGCAACAGGTGATATCAGCTGTGACATGTATAATGAAAGATTTTAACATCCCTGATAGTCAACAGTTAATGGTACATCCCAATTGGTTTAAGCTATTTTGGAGTAAAACTAACCAAACTATAGAGGAGCCAAACGAACCGCCTGCGAAAGTAGCCTTTGAACTGGGCGTACAGACTCAAAGGCTATGAAGCTGCAACGAGAAAACTGCCTGATTACAGAGGTTGTACTGTAGGAAGGGATCGAAGCTTTCTTGGTGCGCGACCAAATATGAAAAGTTGCATTGGCGGCGTTCTATCTGGTTTGCTTTTTAAAGCGTCTTTCTGGCTCAATTGTTGATGGAGGGCACGAAGCCGAAGGCACTGGTTAAGCGCATTTCTTTCATTACATTTTATCGCATTTTGAATCTCTTTTACAGAGGCAACTGCTTGTAGTAGTAATAGAAGTCCCCCCAATCCTATGTCGTTAGTGGCTTGTATGTTGCAATATCAACATCGATAGACGGAAACTATGCTTCTGTGCGTCATCTGGTCCTGCTGGGTATAGTTTCGTGTGCCTTTAAAGTAGAACGTGGCCGTTACAGCAGTAGTTCCTGGTCAGAAGCGAGCAGCCAGAACTTTCCGAAGACAGTCTTATACATTTCATAAATTTGCAACTTTGCTGATTAATTACATGATTTATCACAATGGGCATTGATGCCTACCATATGCTATAGTCTGCATTGCCACCTGTTCAGTAATACATACTTTTACTGGTTGATTCTAATTGGTTTGTAGGACAGTGGACACAGGCCGCTGGCTCAAAATCCGCATCCACACCCCGAGCTACGCATATTCCCATTTATTTCAAATCAATCTGGAATTGTTTGTAGTTGGACATATAAATTTGCATTCAACTAACTAAATACACTAATGCGTAGCACAAAACATTTTGCAAATAATCGTTATTTAAAGGCGTGTGTGTATTTTGTTTTCCAAACACATGTGATGTTCGTGTTAATCGATCTTGTATTAGGATGTGCAGACAAGAGCTGAAACTTCAACAAAAGTTGTTTGATCACTGAGTCCAGGATGTGCAAGTTTTGTCAATTTGTAGAATAACGTGGCAACACTTAACGCTTTATTAAAATGACATTAGCACTTTGCAAGTTACCCATGAAAACTCAGGAATGCCAAAGTGTGACTTACAGCCAAAGCAGTTAATATGAAGCACACTGATGGCGACAATGCATAAAACATGCCTAAATTATCTAAGTACGTGGCTTTTCACGTTTTACTATTAGGTCTGTTCAAACTGCGGACGTAACGAAGTAATATCAATTAAACCTTGTACCAGCGCGAAGAAGTAATCCTGATAATTTCGTTGTTTGTTCACACTTTTAGTTGCGGAAATAGCGTGCTTGAAGAAATAGAAGTGTCTCAAGCTTTAATCACATAAATTAAAAAATAGTAGGAAAAAGCGCAATATGGCGGACAGTAAATTGCATTGCAAGCATAAATAGCTCAATTGTTAAAAATAACTTCCGATTAGTTTTTTGGCACCATGGAAATAGCTAGGGTGCTTTTCCTCTCAACACTGGCATACCACGCTCGCTTTCGTCCTTGTTTGGACTCATCAGGCAAAGACAGCCTGAGCTGGGGTGGAACTCAGAGCCTAGTAGTTCACGGCTGACGCTTTGAACATTATGCTCCTGAGATCCGCGAGCAACGCTTAGCACAGCGGAAAACAATTCAAAGTCGGACTTTGGGAACACGCTGTAGCGTTATGTTGCGACTCGCAACCTCTATTGTGAAATCGGTTCACACTATCCGCTTTGCCAAGCGTTGTTCGTGGATCTCAAGAGCATAATGCTTAGGGCGTCAGCCGTGAACTACTGGGCTCTGAGTTCCAGCCCACCTCAGGCTATCTCTACCTGATGAGTCCAAACAAGGATGAACGCGTTGGTGGCTCGGTGTTGCTCCTCCCAACCCTGAGACCCCATGACCGGTTTCGTCCTCCTTTGGACTCATCAGATGGAGATACCCTGAGCTGGGGTGGACCTCGAGGTATAGTGTTCAAAGATTGACGCCCTGACCACTATGGCTCCTAGGTCCGCGAGAAATGTTTGGCACAGCGGTAAAGTGTTCCAAGTGGCATTTGGTGTACTCGCTGTGTGGTTGGATTGCGACTCGCAATCTCTATTCAGACCTCGGTCCTGAGTGGACCTCGGTCATTACGATCACAAGGACCGTAACCGAATTGGTGGTTCGGTGTTGCTCCTCTCCGGTTACCGTCCTTGTGATCGTAATGACCGAGGTCCACTTAGGACCGAGGTCTGAATAGAGATTGCGAGTCGTAATCCAACCACACAGCGAGTACACCAAATGCCACTTGGAAGGATGATCGCGGTTTTGGTATGCCAGTGTTGGGAGGAGCAACACCCAACTATTTCCATTTCGGATGCTGCCCTCGTGATCGTAATTACCGAGGCTTATCTTGAACCGTGGTCTCAATATAGGTAAAGAGTTGGAACCCAACAACAAAGCGTGTTTCCAAACTTCTAGTTTGAATTGTTTGGCACCCATCCATATACAGTAAGATTTAGCTACGAGTATATGAAAAATCTCTCACTTGTAGCTTAGTAGTTAGGCAGAGAGAAAGCTTCTGAGGCAATAATAACCATCTTTGGGAGTTCTTAACTGCCCAACGGATCATCTACCGAGCGTTAATGCGCATATACATTACCAACATGTCAACTGTGTTTCCTTGGCATATAAACTTTGACATGTTAAACTTTTTAAGGAATTCATACATTATACATAACCCAATAATACATGGGTTATCTTGTCATAGGATCAGTGTTGTACCATCACTAGTGCCCTTTACGTAGGATTTCGGATTGTCCACCACGACCTGTGGTTAGCGAACAGCAAAGGGTTAAACGCCCACAGCGTCATTTCTGTAGTATTCAACTCATACATCTGATCTCACAGCTGATATGATGTTTATAAGAATGACGAGAAGAGTGTTACTGTTTGGGTTATTTTTAAAGTATTCCAGTTGATATTGTGTTAACACTAATATTTTTGTACTCCCTATGCATACAATCCATGAAAAAATTTGATAACCGAAGCTAGTGTGTGGTTGGCAAAGGTCATAGGCTGACCGGAGTAAGCAGCATGAAAGGAAAGGTATGATAGGACAAGGAAAGGTGAATATCGGCTTTATGTGACTCACCAAGCTATGGACATAAACAATGATGTCCTTTTCTGCACTGCTGCGTTACGGAGAGTACCGGTAAGCACAAGGTTTTGTTTGCGTTGTTTCGTACTACAAATGAAACAGGCTTTATTACATGCATATCATGTCATCAACGCGCTTTATAAAAGTTTAATGTAGTTGCAAAAACGACAAGGGCTGGATGAACATTCAGCTTCGGCACAAACCAAGGAAGTTGCGCAGAAAATCAAATTAACTGTAGTGTTCGACCAGTTTTATCCGTGGTCCTCTCAAGCTAGCACTGCGACTGAATGCAACAGATCGCGACAGACATGATTAAGTTTTGCCAGTATTTGGAACACTAAGATAATTTAAAGCAGTTAGTTCCCTTCAACAATTTGAAAAGCACGGAAAGAAGACTACGGCTGGTAGATGCATGCATTTACTAGGAAATTGCTCCTTATAGGTGCTGATATTTACCACAGTACAATTAAAGGAATTTAGTTTACGTTAGTAGAAAGGTGGAAAAATTCAACAATGATTTTCGTCACTATACGTTGTGAGACTTTAAGCGCATCAGTAATGCTTTTGCATCAGTGACGGTATACATAGCTTGCGTGTTCTACGGAAGGCATCAAATAGGTGCTTAATATTAGTAGCGTGATAGGTTGTTCGAACTTCCTGAACCCACTTCCTAAGATGCCAAAGTGCTGACTAGCGGTTCAAGATGCATTATCCTGCAAAATACAGCGAGATCATTTGCCTGGGAATCACTTAGCAGCTGCTTATATTAAGGTTGATAATCATGAGTACATGGATGGTTTATGTCAAATATCTACTGCCCTTGGACGATGTTGAAGCGTTTTTATTTCATCTGGCTTTTTCAGGTTTGAGACGGGGTCCTATCGCTGTTCTGCGGTCGACATGTGCACGCAGTTGCATTTATTCGAAAAAGGAACACAGTTAAATACTGTTGTTGCTCGTAGATCATTCACGACCTTAGATTTTATCTTCGCACACTAGAACGATCCACGGCCTTATGGATAGGCTTGTTCTGAACTGAAGGTTCTGCACTAGATTTACCGTTTGCTGACAGGTTAGGCTGAAGTATTACGTAGGCAGTAGAAGATGCAACCCCCACTGCGGTGTCAATGGTTCTCATCAAATTATGTGGTTTTACATTGTATATATTGGAATTGAAATGGGTGATAACCGTATGAGCCAAACCATGACTGAAATGGCAAGGCAATCGTTTCGCGTCGACTTATGTAGTACGTTGATGTACAAAAATGGCACCACAGCAGAGGCGTATCATTGGGGGGGGGCGGAGGAGGGGCGGTACCCACAAGGCGGCATATGGCAGGGGGCGGTATTTTTAGTACAGATGATTGTTCAATACCGAGTGCAAAATCATCGAAATTACTTCTATGACTAAAGTGGTAAAAATAAAGGGTGATAAGCATGCTGAGACCGAAGATGAAATTGATACTGCAAACGTTTAGATCCGGGCAACGAAAAGCGACATTGACAGCACGGATGAAGTGAGAAGTGTTTGCAATGATGTGGCAGAAGTTGCGTTCGAAGTTGATCAATAGAAAATGCAGTCAAACTGTGGCAGGATAACACGCACATTACCCGAGTTTACGGACGCTAGTCGGTTGCCTGTTAATATTGGTCACGAAAATTTCGCTCTTAACGTCCGGCTCTGAACTGCTGTTGTGCAGCACTTCCATCATTAATACAATATTTCCACCGGGAAGGAATACAAAAGTTGGGGCTAAGAAGCTGACAACGCACTGTTTCTTTGCGGGATTTGCGAAACAGTGAGCAATGATTGCGCACACAGATGGCGCATTCTCCTTCAATAGAGGCCCTGTTTTGTTTTGACTGCAGGATGTTTCAACTGGATAGTCTACTTATTGGACTGGTCAGGGTTTCAGGAACTGGTGAAAACTAAATCCAAAAGCATGTGAGCATAAATGTAGTATATTGCGTGTTCTGTCATTCCTCAACCTTAAGCTAGCGATCTAACAAGTTGGAGAAAAGACAATTGATACAAAAGGTACTTAGCGTTTATGGAAAATCGGTGACGTGAAATGCAAGCTAGAATGTTTGATATCGTCAGCTTTCTTGCTAAGAAAAACATGATAACATGTGGTCACGAGAATAACATCTAGGATGACAAAGAAGGCAAGGAAAATAGAGCGAACTTTTTGGCCTTTGTGCATTTGTTGACCGAGTATGCACGTGCTCTTCGTAAACATTTGGTGACAGTTCAGGCGGGAATGAAAATCGGCACATTTTCTTTATCGTTGCACTTGTAAAATGAATTAATGTGCATTTTGGTAAGGCAAATATGTGAGAAAATTTCATAGATGCGGTCAAGGTAAGCAAACATATTTGCGTACTTTTTGATAACACTCCCGATGGATCCCACAAAAATCTGATGAGTGAAAATTAATTGACGGCAGAGGGGTCGATTCTCAGTTTCATTAAGACTTATAGCAAAAGGCAAAGAACATTTCTGGATGGATTTTGTGAAACCTCGAGAAGGATTGAATTCAAGGTGGTGACTGCTGTGGCCAGGCATTTGACAATGCTACCGTTATGGAGGGCTACCAACCGGCTGTGCAGAAGTATCTGCTAAATCCACCCAGAGCTAAGTATGTGACCTACAAAAGCCATTTCTTGAAGCTGGTTTGCGTTCAGGCACTTCCTCGATGATCACATTTTTGTTACAATGGACCGGGTGTTCATATACCTTTCCATCTAGACATTGACGGAATGCCTTGATTCATGTCACCGGTCTATGTATAATTAGCTATAAAATCTTGATGGAGTAATCGAGCAGGGGCTGTTAAAGTTATAATGTAGAAATACTTATAAGTTATCAATTCTGAAACATTTCACAGAATAATTAGAAGATAAAATCACAAGACTTGATGTATTTTTAGTTCTTACCTCGGTATTGTCGATTCCGTTTATGTCATTTCTGAGCCTTTGGAGATCTATCCTGATAAAATCAAGAATGCTGGATCGGCAGCAAAGCACTGTCAAGCTCAAAGTTTGAGTTTACCTTCTTCAGAAGCAAGGGAAAATAGTGGACCTTGCAATGAATGAATCTAAAAAAACACTACGCCGAGTTAGTGATATGCACGAAGCGTCGAATCCGCCAAAAGAAACGAAGGGACGGAGAAGAATTACTTAATCTATTGATGTGATTTGATGTTGAATCAAAACGGAAAATGATGTCTGTCATAGCTAGTTTGACTGATAAAAGGCCACAGATGTTAGCAAATTCATGACCTTGCAAACCAATGCACTTTTCTTACTCCGTCAAATATACTTGATGATAAATGTGGATGTCAACTTAGTGAAGTTGAGGACGATGTAGAACATAGGAATTCCTTGCCGACAAAAAGATGGCAGTATTTTGTAAGACCTTAAGGCAACGACAAAATAATGGACCGGAAATTTTGAGCTTCACACAGAAATATTACTTTGAGCAATCTGCTGCGTATCTTTTTCACTCGAACTGTTACCACTGCCAACTGTAAGAGCGCATTCACAAAACGCAAGCTTATAACGAACTATCTTCAACCATCCAATAACTAGATAAGACTTTTACAATCACATGCAAATCAAAGTTGTATACCGCCCCAAAGGTTCGTTAGTCAACTAAAGTGATTCTATATAGTGCGCCAAGACAAGCCATCGGTCAGGTTTCAGCTCTAGTCACATGCTCGCACAGGTCAATTGCAATCCGTCCTAGCCAAGGTAGACCCAACGCGTGTGTGAATTTTGTTTGCATGCACAGCGCTTGTTTGTACGACTGAATGGCGATGGCTTCTGCTGCGTCTAACATCCGCTTACGGAAGTACTTTGATCGATTTTCTGAGGCCTGATAGATTAATTTGAACTAACCGGCCAACTTGGTCGCGTGATCCTTATCCGCAATGTGCGCGGTGATGGCATAGTTGGTGGCCTTTCGGCCTCCATTTCCGAGCCAGGCCGGATGGTTTACCCTCACCCTTTCTGATAAGCGTCTTGTCATACGATCAAAATAACACGATCCACAGGAACAGGTGAATGAGTAAACACACATTGATTTGGTGTGGACAGGCAGCTTATCCTTGAGGTTTTGTCGCACCATTGGGCTGCTGTTGAACCAGAGTTGCATGCTCACCGCTGGGAATGTATTCCTGAGTGTGGACGAGAGACGGCGGGATAGATTCGCTGCTACTATTTCCCCTTTTTAAGGCAGTTGCAGAAAAATAGATTTCCGTTCCGCCGTCAGGACTGTACGTGCTTCCATCATTCGCCCCATATTGACATTAATAAAATTCTCTGGGTAATTATTCTCGTGAAGTGTCGATCGTATGCGCCGTAACTCTTAGAGAAGAGTATGCTTCGAGTAGATTCTTTCGGTCCGGCTCACTAGACTGAAGACCAAGTTTCTCTTAATCTAAGGTGGCACAAATCTCTGAAAGTTTGTGTATTGTCCACTCCAAGTGTACCTTTGGTGAACGCGCCATGGTATTGTACCACTATCGTCGTTTTAAAGCTACATCGAGAAAATGAAAAACGCCGTTTTCTGCTACTTCGTAGGTAAACTGTATAGCCTTTTGAGCCTGGTTACATACGCTGTAACGTTCCTCAACGTTACTAGAGTCGTCAAGTAAAATGAGCATGCCTTTTATGTAACGGTGCTGTAACGGAAAGCTGCAGATGACCGTTTTAATTTACCCGCTTCCAACATGCCCATGAAAACCTCAACGAGGAATGGTTCAAGCAGGGAACCCATTACAATTTCATCACGCTGCCAGTGTATAACTTAGCTGAATAGAAACTGAAATTAAATGTACTCCTGAGAAGCAGTTCTATCAGGGCCGTAGTTGGTATACTGAGTACTGAATATTGTATTATAGGGCAAGTAGAAATGAATTCTGTACAACGCTTTCGAAATATGGTGAAAAACGTTATAAAAGTTGTCAACCGTGAATAATGTTGTCGTTCTCATGTAACATTTAAAATATCTGACTTACGATATTTTAGGACTCACAAATGTGATATGTCATCGTAAGTGTGCAATCGCTCTCTGAATCTAATTGTGGTACGATATAAATCTAACAACGTTTTGAACTGCTGCACAGATGTTGCCTCAATCACATGTTCATGCCAACTGTTCCAAATGTTTACCACTCTCCGTTCGAAGCACAGTGGGTGGGAAACACATTTCACATCCGGCATGACAAGTTTGTATCTGTGTCCGCGTGTGCTGCTTGGCCTTGGTAAGTGCAGCATTGGCCTTAGCATAGGGAAGTCACCGAGATGTAGTATACGGTAGGTCATAACGAGGTTGATGCGCATCCGACGGTAGGACAAGGTGTACAGTCCTAGTTTCTCGCACCGGTCTTCATACCCCAAGCCACGTAAACTCGGGATGAGCCTGGTAGCAACCTGTTGGACCCGTTTGATCTTTTGTGCCTCGCCTCGGATAATCGGAAAGTAGGCGGGCAAACGGTCCTCTAGCATTGGTCTAATGATGTAAGAGAAATTGCGAGTTGCAACCTCTTCCGACCATCTGCCGAAGTTACGTTTGATCGCCCAAAGCATGCGCAGTCCATTACGATATAGCCTGTTCGTGTTGTCCACGGACTTCAAGTCGTGGTGCGAGAGTACACCTAGGTCCTTCACGGATGGTGTGGGATATAGCGGCTGGCCGTTAAGGGTGTAGGTTCGGCCATCAGCATCCTTCCCCAGGCACATAAATACAGACTTGGCTGGGTTGATCGGGAGACGAACTGCTGCAGACCATGTGAATAGGCGGTTGAAGTCTTGCTGAAGTAGGCCACAGTCGTCGGGAGCGTCAATTGCTCTCCAAATCTTCATGTCATCCGAAAACAAGGCACACGGCGACCAGAGAAGCTGAGGCAGATCGTTGACGTGGATGAGGAACAGAGTGGGCGCCAGCACAGTGCCTTGAGGCACGCCACTTGTAGAGGGACACCAGTCAGTTAGATGGTCGTCGACCTGTACCCTCCACTTTTGTCCAGCAAGAAAGTCGCGGATCCACCGGTGCAGTGCGCCACCGCCACCACACATTCTGAGTTTGTGAAGGAGAACCTCATGGTTGACCTTGTCGAACGCTTTACTGAAATTGATGAATATCACGTCGACAGACTTCCCCTTGCTTATTGCCTTCAACCACTCATGCCTCGTCACAAGCAGGTTTGTAATGCACGAGCAGCCTTGCATAAAACCGTGCAGTGTGGACGTCAGGCCCTGGTTTGACTGTAGCAACTGCAGCAATCCCTTCTTCACACTTTTCTCAGCAACCTTTGCCAAAATAGGTGTCAGACAAATTGGCCCGTAGTTGTCTACTTTGCCAGGGTTGCCGCTTTCGGAATAGGCTTCATCGCCGAACATTACCAGTCAATTGGCAACGAACCTTCGCACAGTGACCTGTTGAAAAGGTCAGTCGCGACAGGAGCGATTATGGTCGAAAGTAACTTGAGAACCAGTT
>OX104069.1:11275708-11318272 GCA_944474145.2 Dicrocoelium dendriticum
ACACAGAGTTGATAGTGTTTGATACCAAAATTTTTCTACGGTAGTTGCCAACCCAGTGACTTAGCTGTACGACACTCCCTTCAGTTCAGTCGCAAGCGTTTACATTTGAGTGTCCAACCATCTCATACATTGGGTGCAAAAAGTCGCTGAAGTAGCTTTTAAAAACGAAGATGCATATGATTGCGATATCTGTCATCAGGGTATTTTTAGCCTTATCCTATAAGACCAATCTAAGTGCAGCTGTACATACTAAGCGCTGATCACCTACAGATAAGAAAGCATGCACTTGACGCATCAATTTAGTGGTTTTCTGTGCACTTTTATACTCTTACAAGTTGGAGCTATTCGGAAGGTGCATTTCAACGGTTGACATGCAGGAAGATGTAATACGTTTCTGCTGCATCGTATTGTTCCAGCAACCGCAAGTAATAATCTGTCGAGTTGCTGATATCACCGGAATCCAGCAGGCAGCGACACACCTGATGTAAACATTTTAGGATCAGGTAAGCTAATATTGGATCTTTTCTTAGTGATGAATACTGTCCATGAAGATACCTTTTATAAGATAGATGCGAAAGGTTGGCAAACTGATGGCCTGACTTAAGGCATATAATTAGTACGTGCCCATAAACGTAGCGATGACATTCGGGAATTTGCATTGTTGGTTACTTTGTGATGTTGCGCGGGAGCTATAAGTAAGCTGAACGTACCGTATCAAAACTACTCGGGGTTGAGGCGCAGCTTTTCTATACCAACCAGACTAGTAAAAGTGGCTACCATACTGCTTGTGATTTCAGAGCTCCGAGCAACTAACACCGAACATATGGAAGTTATTCTCAAGTTAATCTCACGTTAAATGTCAATGATAATTATCCGTGAGTTCAACTTCAATCGTAATGGTTAACTAAAGTACATAAGCACCGCACGGGTGCACACCTTTTCATGCACCTTAAGCAAACGGACTTTGCTTGGTAATAGGAAGCGGTTAAACAGATGGTTCAAATCAAGTACCTGCTTCGTTTTAGATTCATTACACTCCATTCCTAATTCGCCATCATTTCTTGTAAAATACGATTAAACTAAGATCGACTCGCAAAGATTAGCAAGTTGGCATTTATTATCCATCCGAATTCCTCAGATGTTTGATCACGCATATAATGCGTCGTGCAGTATGACAAAAAATACTAGAACTATTTTGTGATATCGAAACAAATGTTGGTAGCTCAGGTTGTTCATTTGGTAGTATGAGTGTTAACTGAGCTCGGCAGTTTGCTTGCAAACGTTTGCAGCCCAAGTAGAAGTGCTTCGTTCGGGGTTAGTTTAATATGTAACCCTTCGGCTACCAGGATATTTGTTGTGAATTTTTTCAGTAGATGAATGGGTGGAGATTACATGAAAAGAAAGACCCTCAGCTATTTCGAATTCAACCTTTACCATCTATAGTCAGTGAAAACTAATCTCTGGAGAAATGATCGAGGTACTTTGTGTCCACCTTGCGATATATTTCTTGCGTCTGCCTACTTTCTTGCGATGAATGAACACGCGGCTCCATGCACTACTAAAAAGAGATGGTTCGGGTTTCTTTGTCTGGCGGCATTCTTTTGTGTGGCCGTAGCTAACCTGTCACGCACTGATGTTACATCCTGCGGTTGGTGCTGAAAATATTGTACAAATCACAGAACAACGAGCTGTGCTTCTCTACGATGTCAAGCATATCAGCCCGACATATCGCAATGTGTTTGAGCTTCGCTTGTATTGGATGCCAGTGACAGGTTTTTAAAGTTACCATAGTATCTGACCTTTTATATGACAGCCATCATAGCCATCCTGGTGAAAACACCTATACTTATTCCGGGATATAACTGGCAGATAATCATATCTAATTCCGAAACTTCCGATGAGACGGAACTTCATCAAGACGGAGCAAAATCCCTCCAATGGCCCTCAGTTAAGACAAATGGTGCCATTTTGGCTGAACGTTGCATGTCAAGATTTACAACCTAACAACAAGATCACATAATTGGAAGCCTAACAAGTACAGCTATGAATATCACTAAACAAATTCAAAGCGAAATAAGCTACCGATTATTTAATGAATTTGATAGGCACTTAGAGAATGTGGGTCAAATAACCCGAGCATAATTGTTCTGAATTACTTTTCTTCTTTCAGCGTAATATTGAAGAGCATTAGATGGGTTATGGTGCGTTTCCGTAGATTTCTCACAATCAAGCTTTCAGCTCTCGATCTGACAGACAAAATTGATAATGCAAGTTATTATGATACAGCTAATATTGCTAAAGGTAGATGGTTTTTCCCTGCGGTGTGCACCCGGATATCAGGATATCCGTATTGTAGTATAGTTGTGTTATCAGTGAATATATGAAGTTAGTAGAGTAGGTATTGTTTTGTCTGCTGTTGAGCTCAGATCAACCTATGCAACTTCCCTTAAAAGTTTGGATTCTTGCGTCTCTTTTATTAACCAGACATAGAACACAAACTTCCAACATTTAGTTTATAGCACGAGTTGTTAGCATGTACTTTACAAATGCCACTCTGAGAAGCAACGACCAAACCTACGCACAGACCAATGAATCGGGTGGTTGCATTCGATAGCAACCTACGCTGTTCGAATGACTTGCGAGAGCCAGTGAGAAATACTGACCTCATATTGATGCTTCCAACAGGTGCAAAGTTAAATAATAGCCCAAAAGCTAATAACAGTTGAGCCATACTCATAATCCGGAAGATTGCAGGATGCAGGACAGAATGAAAACACCCTGCGGTTGCTATTTCATATAGTATATTTTATTACAAATATCGTTCTACACAGACAACTGTGTAAAATTGTTATATGTGCTATGTTGAGTAAAAATTCGTTAGCTTGGACCCATTTCCATTAGTGATCACTAGTCGCATATTTTTTTCTAGACCATATCCAGTAATTATAACTTGTTTAGCATAAATGCCGTAAAAGATAAGCAACCTCATCCTTAAGCAAACCAAGCCAATGGCCACTCATTTCAACACTTTGCGCCGCGTTAACAGTAGCAATGATTTCTGGGCGAGGGTTATTACAAAACAAGGTACTACACATTCGGAACGTTTTAGTTTTATTTACCTATGTCATTGATTTCTTTCAAAGAAATCCCTATGTTAAATGTGTTAAATAATGCTGGTTTCAGTTGACAGTCAATTTTTCCCTGATAGTGGATTCCCAAAGGGAATAACCCAAGGCGTGCGAAGAACGACAATCAGCTCATCATGAACACTTGTCTACTAGAAGCTTTTCGTTGCTATTATACATGAAGAAGGAGGAAGCGAATTCTGCGGTGGACTCTGTCTAGATATTTCGCATTGATTCTGCTATGAAATCGTTCGCTGGCTATGTCGAGCGCCTCGGAAGAAAGTGTTTTAAACAGCGAAAAAACCAATGATTCAACTTCAGAATGCAGCTGTAAATCCGATTTTCGATCAGCAATCAATGTTCATAGAAAATGAGTAGACATGTCCAAGTCACCTTAGCAAATGTCAAATTAATTGCGGTTACAATATTTCTGTAGGTATTTCGCCTCATTTGCCGTAAGATGTTAGACCATGCGTAAAGATGCCCGTCAACTTCAGACGTGCCGTGGCAGATATGATTTATGTAAACGACCAAAATGGTGTACCAGCGACAATGTGTTAAATGTGTGCATGTAATCACTGTGCATAAATGTACAACATACTTACATGCAGATACTATGATTACTTTTCTTAAATTACAAGCACAGAAGGATACGAACGAATAGTTACACTTGATACGATACAACTATTTGACTAGTGAGAATCCCTGTTTTGTGCCCTAAATCAAACCATTGGGAAAATTCCATGGCGGTCACACTAAAACCGTTTCAGACATTCATGGTTAGGGGATGGCAGCACTTTTAAAATTTTCCAAACCGATTTATTTCAACGACCTATGCGCAGATTGGACAATATCGATAGTTCTGAGAGAAGATAACCACACAAGTGACTTTCACTATTTCCGTTACATGTGATGCCATAAAAAACCAGAATTTCAAACAAATTTGCCGCGCTTAGTGAACAGACGAAGTGACGCTTAGGGAAGCTTTCTCCAATTACCACATTTTATAATTGTCGAATTCTGTTGATCTCAGGAACAGTGATATGACTTTCCTTGGTTCATTTTTTGATATGTGCTTTGCATGAATTCCTTTTGCTTATTTGCACGAAAATTGCTGCTGCGATTTAATTGTGAAAGACACTGCTAAGATTTTATTGTAAATCATCAGTTATAATTTGTAGTCTATGCTGCCTAGCTAGTAAATAAGTACGATGGCTCAGTGATCAATAAAAATAAACTTTAGCATTCCTGACATTTCAAAACATGAGCTTTACTGTTTTGTCAACTTCTGACGATATCAGCTGGTTGTATTCCACTTCATTATCACATTTTAATTAACTGGTTTGAACAGCTAAATAGAAATCCGTGATAGCTTGGAATATGCATAAACAGTGGAGGAGCACATTATATTTCGGTAATCCGTCTGAACCACACTAAGACCGTTAATCTATCAGGTTTTAGAAGATTTTCAAACACAGAACTGAGTCTATTAACCACAGTGGTGGAGTAGGTGCAGACGATTGCGTGAATACCTATGATGAGATGTACCTACCTTTTTTATTTCTTTGTACGAGAATGATGTACAGGAGACGAGTTATCACTGAGGGGTAAAAGTCGTGCAAGCAGTGGCATCATGTACGTATTTTAGGGAACCTCATTAATTCCGGTTGTCGTGAGGATAACCGTGCGCTTCATGCGAATTCGGCGCATTTCCGCAACACCAAACATTGTTACTTTTGATTCGGATTAACGTGGTATGTTGGCTTGTAAAGTTTACTAACGGAATTGCTTTTGCCAATCGGTTATTAGCCTGCCAGCTTCGTATAATAAACCAAATAACTAGATATAGTCTCCGCATTCTTACATTAATTCTGTGTTGAATGTAAAAGATAAAAGTCTAATCGCTCAGTCGCTCGCTCTAACTGAGGGTGCAAAAATGCGGCGCTTCTCTACAGAATGCCAAGTCCCACTAGCAGTAACTTCATGCATTAATCCTAGATGACAACAGAACATAGATTGCGAATTTCGCTTGCATAGCAAGCAGAATAAGCAAATAGAAATTCATTTGCATTATTCACTGTGTCACCTCCCAGATGAATGGGTTTGCAATACGTACACAACCGTTGGTTGTAGACCATGATCTAGCTTCCCAAACAAACTACCTTGATGTGCGGGGTAAAATTAGCCTGCGTATAAAATTTGATGATTCAGCTTATATATAAATCCAGATAAGAAAAGCAGATGACGCATTTTCATTTCGTTTAAGATTATTAACCACGGCGATGCAAAAAGCGATTGTCATTACGGGGGGAAGACAGATGGGATCTTTCGGTGTTCAATCAGTGTGTTTCGCGCTGGCACGTATTCTCATTGTTTCATTCTTATAAAGCACAGCTGCGTCTGTTTGATCTATAACAGCGGCTTGAAGTACTCTGAGGATGTGGAGTTTCTAATTGTTTATCAGGGCAGTACCCGGCTCATCGGGGTTCACTCGTTACATAGTGCACAACCAATGCGTCGTGATTGCTGAGAGAGCTCGGCTCCACGATTCAACACGTCTAACGTTACATCTATATGATTTATTTCTTGCTACTTACAAACCATATAGTAGTGCATCAAGCTTAAAAACCAGCGAGTTTATGCATTCTTTCCCATCAGCTGGGAAAGTTCACATTCCACCGTGAAGCACCCGGTACGAAAGGAATAACGCACTAAGTATTCCAATATATTCGAATTTTAAAATTTTCATGATGGACGGTGTCTGTTATTGCTCGGGTTATAGAATGCTTTTAACCCTCTGAATCTGCGCAGTACACAACACAAGCCACGCTCTTGGCTGGATGGAAAATTTCGCGGTAAAGGTTATCTGAAATTATCTGTTCGAGCACACTATTCGACCCAATAGAAGCCCAGTACGACGCACCTAATGTGTAGGTAATTGAAACAATCCTGTCCCAGGTCTTTTTAAGCAAGCACATGCGTGAGCTCTTTCCGAGTGTACACCAACTATCTGACGTAAAGATGCGTTGGCGCTGCAATGTGAGATCAAAAAGCACTGTAAAATGATCGAGTACAGTCTGCATATAGTAAATCCAGAAAATGCTTCAGTATAATGCGGTCAAATGTAACTTTCTAGGATTACGCCAACCAAGTGTTCGCGTATGCCGGTTAGTGCTATAAATCATACAGCGCGTTCCACATGAAAGCAAAATCGGCAGTTCCGGTTAGGTCATGCTGCCTACCTTATACAGACCTAAATGACATCAAAAAAGCGAAGTGGTCACTCTGTTTCTAGTGTAAATCTTTTGGAGTTTCTAAACACCAATCATTACGCATATGTTTAGCGTAAACACGAGCCCCTATGTGAAATAAGATTTCCGAGCGCGATAGCCCTAGCAGAGCCACAGATTTACCATGTTTCAAATTACACAACGCAGGGCAACATAGACAAATAAGTGCGTGCCGTCTGCGGCTAAGACGCCCACTTACAGTCTAAGGGTGTTCAGTAGAATTCAAGTTCAATTACAAACCGATCGCATAACTGAACATCAGATTACATAAAACAAAAAATATTTTCGTAAGATTTGAAGTCCAAAAACCAAATCCAAGCAGAGCAGAACAGCGTGCTGGCATGTCGCCGAAATTCGTTCTTGCTCTATGTGTCACAGCCAAAATAATTAATGCTTTAATAATACTATAATTCAAAAGCTACGTTGAAAAATAAAGGACTTTTGAACGTCTGCTGCCGCGATTGAACCACAACACTAACCTAAAAGGTTATTTTTTGGACCTGACATGACAGTATAGCCAGCTTGAATGCCTTAGAACTTTTTTTTCATCCGCGTGTGCCAGCCTTAGAACGCCCTCCCTACTTATGTCGTCTGCTCCCAAACTGGCGGTATTTAAAAGAACGAGTTGACGATGCATTTTCTCATTTATATTTCATTTAATTACTTAGACAGGGGCGACAAAACGCAATAAAACGGCATTTTACTAAAATCATAACCAACTAATGTATGGATTTATACTTTTATTATGCGAACATCAGTCAATGGTGTGTCTACTAAAACGCTTTTCACTATCACGTAATTCACCTTTCGCAATAGTTTCCATCGCACGGGACTCGTTAAGCAATGCCTTTTTACCCATAACAAACCACTGTTTCATTGTTTCTATTGTATTACATTTTACAGCCATGTTATCGATTAACAACATTCGATCAAAATAAATGGTGTACTACACTAGGTTGACATTTAAGGCTCGGAATCCAGCGGGAATCCAATATTTTGTACGGTTATTGAATAGAAATCCATTTTGTGTGCGCGTGTACTGAGATAACGTTGCACGCTTGGCACACGAACAATTTCAGAGCAATTTACTGGTAGTTATTTGACTCGGATTAAAAAAATAAAATGGTGCGTGCGAGAAATGACCAAAATCACTTCGTAATTATTGTTAGAGTTCAATGTACCAAGTGGTCACTGTTTTGCGGACATATATAAACCCTCATAATTGGTTCACTTCACAAATTAGAATTGTTCTTATGGTAGATAATCCCATTGATAGCTTTCCGACACATTTGTTACATCCCTAGTCCGTCCGGTGATGCTGTTCAGACTGGCCGGGTTAAGACAACCCACCATAAGTTTAGTATTGTTTTCAAAAAGTTACTGAAATTGTCGATGTCCATCATTTCTGAACCTATAACTTGGCTTGTTACCGGTACTGCTCTCCAAATGATCTCTACGTTTACCCTTTCCATTTCATTACTCTTTGCTAAAAATGGAACAGTGGTTTTATACGGATAAAAAAGCAAATACTTAATAGGTCCAGTAGATGGTTATGGTGCAAATTTAAAATATGAAAAGTTCAGCAAGGCTGGGTGTACACAGCGAACTCATTGAAGTACACGCAAATGAGAAGTCAAGGAATACTACATCAACTTCTGTACCAGAGTCTACAGCTTCAGTCCAGCTGGACCATGCTAGTCGTAGGTTCGTAGTGCATGATCGATTTTGTCGGAAGCCTTACCGTTCTGGTGCGAGGTAGTTTAATTATTCCAAGTAAGTTATTAGCACATCAAAAACAATATCTAACATGACGTTTGAAAGGACCAGTAATAAGTTTATGGGCCGGTAGTTGGCTGGATTGGAACCGCTACCTCCCTTGTGAATAGGGGTAATCACCCCGTGTTTCCACATGTCGGGCAAGTACATTTCATCAAAAATGCTTGCGAGATTCCAGCCAAGGGCTCAGCTAAACTCTGTCCCAGTGCGGCTAGCGAATTCTTGTGCAAGTTATCCACTCCAAGAGAGTCGTGTGTGTGCATACTCAACCGTTTTTAGTACAGCTTTTACAGTGAAGGATACGTGGGAAAACTTTGGGTGTAAAGTAACCTTCAACGTAGGATTAAGTGGCCAATAAGCGCACTGAAACATTGCAGCATATTATAGGCTCAGGATATTCGCTGTCTCCTCCGGTATCCGTGTTGGTCCTTCCGCTATTTGAAGAGAAGGAATTCCCTGTTTCACCTTACGTAGACTGTTGAGATGTTGATGCTGAAGCTTGTGGCTTGGCGCCATACGCACTGCCAACTTTTGCTTGTACGCCATTCTATCCTCGCGAATAATCCGAGTGAGGTGATTAAGTTGAATGACATAGGCCATACAGTTCTCGGTGCTCGGTAAGAGTTTGTAGATATTGCAGGCTGTTTCGCACAGCTATACACTTACTTGTCCTGCTTCGCAGAAACGAGACCACGTTTCTCAGGCGAAATGCTTTAGTAGCTGACGCTTCGGCAACCAGAGAGTTAAACTGGATAACGAAATTTTCCCATGCAATGCTGATAGCATCTCTGCCAGAAACGTCCAGTTGGCTGTCGCACCTAATCAAGCTAATAGGTTTTTGTTGTGTCGGCAATTTCCACGGGATATTATGCATAGCAAACTATTCAAAGAGTAGTACTGCACGGTCGCTGCGGCCCAATCGGATGTCAGTGATCACCTCCTCGATTATAAGTACTTCCTAGTGAATATCCGATCCAGTATCGAAGGCTTATATTTTGCTGGGATTCGGGTGGGATTGTTGATGTGGCCATACAGGGGGTAACTGGCAACAAACTCTTGTGTATTGGATTTAAACTGTTCTCCGGGAGCTGCTTGGTATTACAAAGCGTTAATGTTCTAATCAACAGTTATGATACTGTAACCGTAAGTTGTTTGATCACCCTATTTATTGCGGATGCCAGATGGGAGTCAATATCTGGAGTGGAGGAATAAGGGTGGTAAATGACCGCCACTAAGCAAGTAACATCGTGTTTTAAACACAGAGGTGACGAAATAGAATCTTGCATCGTGATGACCGGATTCTCTTTGTGCTCACATTGGAGGTATTTGCGGAAGTACAGAGCCACACCTCCATTGCTACGTGGGTCCGTCGTGCCGAACAATAGATATGTCTGGCAGTGCAATCTCCCTGTCACTTATGTCAGGACGTAACCATGTCTTCGTTATAAGGATTAGGTAGATGGAAATTGATCCTCCACTCAGTTGCATTTCGGTAGGTCTACTCAGTAAGCCTTGAGCGTTGGTGTACATACAGGAAATCTAATCGGATCTCAACAGCTGCTGACTAGAAGTGCATGAATGATATGGATTTGTGCCGACCGATGGAAGGCCGACATCCGATCGCTTTTTGGGGGCATTGCCAAATCTCGATAGTAATGCACTCTGTTTTTGGTCTCACTTGCACCTGCGGTATGTTGTCCATCAGCAGCCTACTCGATGGTTGTGGGTCTTAGCGCACAGCTTTCTAAGCTGCTGTTGTGTTTATATTGAGTCACGGGTGGTACCTTTTCCGCGAGAACAGCGAGTGGCTGCGGCTCTCTAACTACAGTCTTCAATTATAGTTCCGAAGGAAGTTGTAGCATGCTAACTGTCAGCTACGCATTAAGTTCCGGCCCATCTGTTGTGACTGCACCGTTAGTTTCGGTATCTTTGGGCCGCTGCCTCCTTAATTTACTGATAAGGGAAAGCTTGTATGAACTCACTCCCAGAGAAACTCATAGATGTAACGCCAATCTTCCAGGTTATGAGCGCAGGCTTCTTCTTTGTTGGTTATCTGTAGCTCCGGCACGACATTACCGAAAATGATTCTTTTGTTACTCTCCACATGGTGGTTGTTTGAATTATTTTTGTCCCGCTGGCTTTCGTTCGATGGAACATCCGGAAATATGTGTTTTCTACTCTTTTCAGTCCGCAGGCGTTATGTCGAGAAATACACTGTCTCGACATCATCTATCGATCCCAACGTTACTCGTGTTAACCAGGATTACCCATAATGATTCAAGATTGGATGCTCAGTGATGCGCATTATGCATGTCGGACTGACTTGAACTCCGATTTTATTATAACAAATTTCATTGTTTTAAATAATCTAGGTTTACCATATAAGGAGTTTGCCTTAGGCTCAGGAGATTTGGTGCATATAAGTGTCAATGCCTCGTAGTTCCGTCTGGTCTTCGGTGAGGTGGGAATCACAGTTATTGCAGAATTTACTGACATGTCTTTAGTTTTCACCTGGTTTTTGACCCGTTTCTTGACTGCAGTGCATGTTACTGAGGTGAGACTTTGTTTATGCCGAGCAGCGACGGTTGTATGGGTGCATGGTTCCTTAGAGCGCTTCTGATTTCATTATTCAGTCTGAAGACTGAGTGTTAGCGATGTTGCATCAGTCGGTAGACTGAATAGAAAGATTTGGACAGTGGAGCTATTCGTGCTTCCATCGGTCGCGTTGACAACTTGATTTGTGGTCCTCGTTTCCAATGGATATAAATCCCGAAGATTTAGTCCAACATTTTGGGATTGTTGCTTGATTGATCTATGACAGTGCATCCTCATTTTACGTCGATTCGTATACTTCGCATTTTACTGGTAACCATAATGTAAATTTACAGTTGATAATGTAAATTGTTGAAAATGCATCCTTCTGTTTATCTTAAGTTTATATTAACTTGACTTTACTGCTGCGTGGCCAAGTGAACGCCTGGCTCTTTTCATTGGCTTCGAGGCAGCATTTGAGGAAGACGGATGAGGGGCAAGATGCCCTATGGTCGCCTCGATTGAAGCAATATTTGCATTCAAACGGTGCTCAGTTCCCGCAAATAGGCTGTTGTACTGTGGGTTAACGCTAGTACGCATTTTACGAGTGGAACGGTTGTGCTCTTTGGACAGAACCAGAGTGAACTTGCTGTGTTGTGTTTCTTTATGTCGGTTCTACAAACGTTATCGCACTTCGTATTGTTTCTTCCTTGGCAAATTTTACAAGTCATCCCTTCTTTTAACACATTAGCACAACTTTTATCGGCACCAAATATTTGTTTCGGGCTACCGATATGATGGTCATGATGACCGAATCTCCGTAGAAAAAGTCCAAGATGGCGGACGCAAATGACAGTTGTGCTATTCAATGAGAATTCCGAAATTAGCCAGAGAACATCCACCAATTTCGCACAGATTTAAGGACTCACCAAAAGAACAGTATTGGTGCACAATTCAGGTAGAAAAATCACGCATAACAGAGTAATCCAGAAGAAAAAGTGGAATCCAGAACGGTTATCCAAAAATCACCGGCGTCCACTGTTATACCTAGTTTTAGATGCGACCGCCGAAACACTAGTAGGATGCTGTGTTCGCTGTGAGTTAACGTGTGCGGTCGCAAAAAACTGTCCTCCTGCGTTATTCGCCTCCAAATCTTTGGATTTATTCTCACAGAGACCTACGTGCCATCATTCGATTTGGCTCCGCGAGCTCCTCCTACCACTGTTCATCTATTGGATCTATCATTCACGGATCATCAACAAACTGTGCTCTCGGAACTTCGAAGTCAACCGTATTTGAAGCTTATCGGATGTTTTATTTTTCCTCTCGTCGCATAAGAACTCTTGTGGTCTTATGTTAAAGATCTTTTTGAGAGTCGCCCGATCAGCTTACTACCATTCATTCAAGTCACTCTACAAAGCGATAGTCGTCAATTTGCTCTGCAGTTGGAACTGCCACTGTCGTCACTAGACAGCATTTTCCAAGTCACCTTGCTTTGCTTCAGTCGCTTTGTCTCGCATCGCTGTCTACCCGTCTGGATCGATAGCACGCACATCGCCTGGACCTGCTGACCTCAAACCAGCGCCGATCGCCACGCAGCGGTGCGTCAGTATCTCCATCCACTTCCTACCCCTACTGAGAACATGCCTCATATGAAAAGCAAATGCGAATCATGTGCTAAACTGGTGAAAAATGGTCTGGCGTGTACCATGTGCTTGAAAACCTATCCCACTACCTGCCTTGGGAAGAAGTCGACGCAAGCAAACACCGCAGAGTCGCCTTGGTTCTGCCAAGTATGCAAGCCTATTCCATTTGTTAGCTGTCTATCTGTGCTACTGAAGAGGTGTGAAAGACTAACCGAAGCAGTCGAACAACTGGTGAGCGCCAGAGGTACACCCTTGGGAGGAAACGGACCTGCACTTTGAGTGAAAATAACACCCCGAACTCACTAGTCAGGCCGAAGAAGCGAGCCAGGCGTCCCAACCCAACCCCAACGACTCAGCCTCCAGCAGTATCAACTCCATTCTCCCTCCCTACTATAAGTAAAAACAGTGCTTGCAGCGCGCCTGCCTCAACTTCTGTACTGTGTGGTGCACCTAGTAGTCTGTTCACTACACTCGAGACTGTAAGCTTCAGTCAACCAGCCATAGTGAACAACCCGGCAACGTACACATCGGTTGCTGCCAAGCAAACACCGGAATGAGCACCGGTAATCTTTGTGCCCGAACCAGAGAAAACAAAACTGTCGCAGCACGGATGGCACACACCAATGCCGTTCACAAATTCAACAAAAACACCGGATACTGAGCCTCCAAATCCAAAACCAGTAGCCACCAGGCGCAACCATGGTGCCCTAAACATTGTATGTACTAATGTCCCCGAATCCAAATCCAATACAATTAAGGGTAAGTTGACGGACGATGGAAATCAGTGGGGATCCATCTGTACGTCGATCGGAGTCCATGCTAAGCCCACGAGGTTAAAATGAATCTCGCGCCACCCAAACGCGTTGCACTACGGAGAACCCCGGTTACTTCGGGTAACACTAAACTCGGCGGACGAGACTGAGGCCGTTATGCTGTCCGCGAATCGTCTCCGCAACGACTCAAGTGGAGTGCGCATACTATCCGAAATCCCGTGGATAGAACGTTCAGGGGATCCCGCTAACAAAGATAGGTACAGAAGAAGTCAAGATAAGAAAACAGTGATTGCTCACGGTGCTCCTGAGCTTACTGACTCCTCTTCCGACGATGCCCAGATGCATGACCGCGAGCAATGGCATTACATCCGGGAGGTTCTTTCTCCCGAAAATGTGGTGGTCACCTCGTTGACAAGGATCCCCATATCACCAAACTATAAAGGATGCGGTCCCAGGCTCTTAAAAGTTGTGTTACAGTCAGACCAAATGGCACAAACCCTACTAGCAAACTGGATTAAATCCCGTTGCAGATTGCCAAAGGAAATTCGTCTGAAAGTAGCAAGAACACCAACACCTTTTAATGACAATTCAGTAGAGGCACAACTCTTAGTGAAAACGCCAGCTGTAGGACCCGACTCGGGGACGGTTTCAAGAGTAGCCATACTATCCGGTGGGGCACAGCGGAGCACAAGCAAACACCGGGATTCGGAGCATCTGATACCTGCTTATATATCAAATACTTCTCGAGAGTATGCAGCCCATCCAAAAAACGATTAGTCGCCGACCCTTTAATGGTCGGCGTAAACTCATTTGTTTCATCCACCCATCCAGTCGCCGGCCACTCACTGGTCGGCGAAACTTCACGTATGAGTTGTACAACTTCTGAAACATTGCTTAAATCTGAGAAACTTTCATGTATGTACACCAACGCCCAAGGGCTCCTCAGTAAAATTAACGAAGTTCGACTACGTCAGGTTGCGAATGCTTGGGACGTAATTTCTATTACCAAAACTTGGTTGCATCATGTTGTGACTGATGCTGAGGTTGAGATAGCCGGAATGTCACTCATCCGGAACGACCGCCCCAGCAGAGGAGGTGGGGTCCTACTCTACTACCGCAGAGCTCATGATTGACAAGTTATTGATGCATAGTCCATTAGGTCACAGTGACCACGTAGTAATAACTTTTGACTATGTGTGTTATGCAGAATATCCATCTGAACACTCGGAACTAACTCATATAATCACATGCTACCACGTATTAAAAGAACCCGTCTACGCAGCTGCTTGGGAATTCTCAAACAAAAGTCCCCTTGACAACGTTTGGGCAGAGTTCGTTAATAAGCTCAGCGACATCGTCAACAGAGCATCAGAGACCAAACCCCGTCATCCCGCGAAAATGTCTTCAATTATAAGGAGTAGGACTCGCAAATGCCTGGCGATAAGGGATGCAGCATGGCGTGCCTACAAGATTAATCCCGACTCAGAGACTTGGGGAAATTTCCTGGCCCATCGCAACCATTGAACTGCACTTGTCCGTGAGGACAAAATAACTTATCAACAGTGCCTAGCAAAAAAATTCATGACAAACAACAAACTGCTGTATAAGCATGTCAATAAGCTTCGTAAAGTGAAGCATGGAATACCCCCACTATTCACGACTGGCGGTAGAGTACAAAGTGCCGAAGAAGCAGCTAATGCCCTGCGGCTGCAATACGTCCCAATTTTTGAACTCGCAACATCTACCTGTCCCATAATATCAAGCTCATTACCGACACCTTTGTTTACAAATGTTATTTTCAACCCATCAATTGTGCTAAGGAAGTTACTCTCACTGCGTGAACATAGTTCTCTGGGGGCAGACAACATCCGCCCGAAGGCACTGAAGGCTGTGGCTAATAAGCTAGCTGAACCACTGTCACAGTTCTTTCAAAGGTGCTTTGATGAACAACAAATCCCCACTATGTGGAAGTGTGGCATTATAACCCCTATTTTTAAAGCCGGTAGCCGTTCAGATCCTGCAAACTATCGTCCAGTGACTCTCCTCCCTGTGCTCGCGAAGGTGATGGAAGCCGTCGTCGCTGAGGCTTTAATGGACTACCTGGAAAAATGCAACCTCATGGTAGCGGAACAGCATGGCTTCCGTCAACACCGGTCATGCACCACCAACCTACTTATTGCACGAGGTAGTTGGACGGAAGTGGCCGATGATGGGGTCGGAGTCGACGTCATCTATCTGGACTTCTTCAAAGCTTTCGACCACCTTGATCACCGCATCCTACTTCAAAGACTACAGAGTTACGGAATCGGAGATCCTGTACTTGGTTGGATTGGCACCTTCCTTTACCAACGAAAGCTACAAGTACGTGTTAGGCGATCACTTTCTAACCCAATTGAGGTGGAATGTGGTGTCCCGCAAGGCTCAGTGCTGGGACCGCGCTTATTCCTGGTGTTTATCAACGACCTGGCAAGAGTCATCTGCTCAAACTTCCGGCTTTTCGCCAATGACGTCAAGATATGGCGGGCGATTAGTAACAAGCCAGATCAGGATCTGCTCCAACATGACCTAGATTGCATTTACGAATGGCCAAAGAGGAACAAGCTTCAATTGAACATGGCTAAGTGCAAAGTGATGCATCTGCGTCACCAGCTGGTGAGGGCTTACAAGATTGGAGACCACACCTTGGCGAAGGTTTCTCAGAAGCGGGACCTGGGTGCATTGGTACAGGAAGATCTCGGGTGTTCAAAACAAGCAGAGAAGGCGAGGAGAACCGGAAATCAACACTTCGGCCTTCTCCGCAGAGCCTTCGGTCGGTTTGAACCCTCAATCTTACCCCAAATGCTTAACCCCTGCGTGCGACCTCACGTGGAATATGCTATTCAGGTGTGGCAGCCGTGGCAGAAACAGGATCTCATTGCTCTCGAGACTCCTCAACGACGGGCAACCAAGAACGTCAGGGGCCGCTTTCATCTGCCCTATCAGTTTAGACTGAAATCTCTAAGAATGTACAGCAGTCGATATCGGCTTTTGCGGGGGGATCTTATAATGGTTTACCAGATTCTGAAGAACCCAAACCACATTTGTCGTCCGCTGCTGGAATTGAACCACAACACTAAACTAAGAGGTCATCCTCTGAAACTGACAATTCATTATAGCTAGCTTGAATGCCGTAGAAATTTCTTTTCTCTCCGCGTGTGTGAGCCTTGGAATGCCCTCCCTAATTATGTTGTCTCTGCTCACAATCTGGCGATATTAAAAAAAAGGTGTTGACGATACATTGTCTCACTTAAATTTCATTTTATGACTTGTTAGCCAGGGGCTACAAAACGCAATCAAACGGTTTCTTGCCAAACGCCTAACCATTGGATTTATGGATTTATACGTTTAATATGCGAACATCTCCGCTATTGTACATCAGTCTATGATGAGTCCACCACAACGCTTTTCACTTTATCATGCAATTTATTTTCGCAATAATTTCCATCCCACGGGACTTGTTAAGCGATTCTTTTTTACCCGTAATAAACCATTGTCCATTGTCAAACCATTGTCCATTGTCCATTGTCATTCCTAGTTGGATGCGAAACGTGCCTCATGTGTTCGACTATCACTGTGCCTAGCTCTCTTGCTCCAGCAGTTGTATCAAGAGTGAAATGTAGCCACCATACACACGTGAATGAAACGATAGTTTATACTAAAACCTGAAATTCTGACAGACTTCCGTTAGACTGTACGCAGAGAGTGCTTTACGTGTGACATGACGAACGGTTGTTAAGTAATGCAATATGTGCCATTATTTCTCATTTTATTGTCCTCCATCTTTCACCCTTATCATCCTACTTGGCTCGCTAAATAGTTGAACATTTTCCGACTGCAAACAATTGGCCTTTGAATAGTTATGCAAGTGAGCTGCTCTACTTACGGATAAAGAGTAACATTTTGTTTTGTATATTAGTTAAAATATACCAGTACATTCCTATTCTTCTATATGTTGATAATTATTTCTTTGAAGAAGTATAACGTAAATAGATTATTGCCCTAACCCCCTCTGTCTAAATTACTTAGTTTTAGCTGGTTACTACTAAAATGTTTGTTGTACCGCGCAACATTCGTTACGTTTTCGCTTTAAATAATACTAGCATGAACAGTGGATCCACTCCGCTCCTGTTTCTGTGCAAAGTTTCATCCATTCGTAATCAGATTATTACGTTGTCCTTAATTATAATTGGAAAACTGTTGACTGGTACACTTATCTTCCAGTTCTTATCGACTCGTTTACACATACCACCGTGCAACAATAGCTTTTTCTACTGTTTTTCGATATTGTTGAAACTAATCTGAATTTATTTTCCACTCCATTTACTATATGTCTAAAGCCTACTGAGTGAAAACCGTGACAAAGCGCACACAGTGTTGTTCTGAAAGTGAAAGTTTGAATACATTTAGTTAACTTCTCGTTTGTGTATAAGATAGCGCTTACTTCACACACAAAAGTTTATGAG
The DNA here is from genome assembly GCA_944474145.2 of Dicrocoelium dendriticum. Classification (NCBI taxonomy): domain Eukaryota; kingdom Metazoa; phylum Platyhelminthes; class Trematoda; order Plagiorchiida; family Dicrocoeliidae; genus Dicrocoelium; species Dicrocoelium dendriticum. The sequence goes on from OX104069.1 coordinate 11,293,353, forward strand.
CGGGTGCTAAAGAGGAAAATCCTAACGTGTCTATTACCAACCGTGCACATGATGCAATAGTTTCCAAGATATAAGCATTGAAGTTCTTTTGTTTCAGATATTAAATTAGGCACCGTACTGAGCTATGTATTTGCGTATGATCCAAGAGCACCTGTGGTACATGCGAGTAATGCATGTCCGATATGTCCTCTTATTGTATATATTGGTCCAATCAAACCCATTGTGCAAGACATGAACTACATTCAGTTACTCAGAAACAGGGTGATTTACCGTCACACAATTAAAAACACGACACAACAACGTATGCGCTCCGACAATGGTTCAAACAGCATTGCTCGCGTAATACATGAACTTATGGTCATAGCCCATAGATATTATCAAAGAGTATGAGGAACACTGGAAGTGTCACGGAATCATTCCTCATTCCGGCAACCAAACAAGGAATAGTGGCCGACCGTCCACCTATCGGGGTAAGACGAGGCCCAAAACACACTCTTTATGGCTCAGTACTGAGATAACAAAAACGTTCTTGCATGTAAACCAATGCACAGTATATCCTGAACAAGCATCCTAAACGTCAGCAAAGCCAACCGTCATATGCTTGGGACCACGTTAACATCACTGAAAATTGGCCGCGCTCAGAACTTACGGCATGCAAGGTGGCAATACGTGGTATGCATTTGTTTAAAGCAATTCTCCCAGTACAGAAGCTAAGTATCTTCGGTACTCCAGACGTGATTTGGATTGCAAACCACTTGGTGATATGGCGGCACTGATCACTGAATGCCTGGTGCCGCCTGCGACTAAGAGGCAAAACCACCAGGTCTTGGCGTTTCTTCATAGTTCTGCAACATCTCCACCATCAAAGCACTCCCGCCTGAAAGGCATCGTGTGAAAGGTTCTGAGACTAACACGCAGACATGTTCTCACCATAGATATAGTTAGAGAACTTAATCTGGAAGTTTCAGCATCTCAATTCAGCGGTCCAAGTCGTACCTGCTATAGAACGAAACAAACCTTCAGGCTTTTGGTTTTCTATATTTACCCACAAAGTTTACAGCGATAACCGACCGTCAGTGAGTAATTGGTTGTAGACCATGAAGGGAGCGAGTTAGCATGTTCACTCACTTGGCCACATTTATGTCAAACTATGCTATTTACTCGAAAAGTCGCTTGATTTTATCGAATAAAACTCCAAAACGCTAAAGCTATCCTGTCAACTGAAGCACTTATTTAATTTGCTTTGAGGACTGATAAGCCCACTAGCCATGCCCAGCGAAAACCTTTTGTGCCAATAAATAGCTGCTGTATCTAACTGTAAACAGTCTGAAAAATGAAGCGCGGCATGCCTCCGCTCACCTCAGTAGATGGACGTAATCAAAGCAATGAGAGTAGTAGACGCGCAGCAATTATGATATCCTCCAATATTCCGACATCTACAGCTTGTGTCACATATTTAATTCAATATGATACGTCGCATCCAGTTCGAAGACGGATGGTATGAAGCTACTCTTGTTGCACAGCCACTTCCCGAATTTTCCAGGCTAGCTGAGACTGTCGCCTTTCTCCTCAGTACGTTTTGATGAATAGAAGGTTTCTACCATGTGGAGGCAACTACATTCATCCTGTACTTAAAGGCAGTGATCTACGTATAAAAAGTATCGGTTGAGTGGTCATTGTCGAAATCCCATCAAAGGCACCAGAAGTAAGCAGCACTTCAATGTTCACAGGCAATTTTAAGAGATTTAACATCATAGCGATTGCTTCCTTCAACATTATTCATGGAACTGTAAGCTACCATTTACGCGTGACAATTGGAAAATTCAGTCGATATTTGAATTAATAACGCCGTATTCGCCCTTGACCTTCCCAGTGCTTTCGCTACCTCTATCACAACATCATTCCTCTTAAATATCTAAAATACGAGGTTCAAAACCTTATTGTTGCTTGTATCGGAAACCCTTCTGCAGTGAATAAAACAGGTTGCACTTCGTGACAAAACTTTCTTAAGAAAAATTCAGTACGTCCTACATTTAGCCAATAATGTTAAGTTACGGACATTGTTTCACTGATATCAGCGCGAAAAATATTGCTTCTTTCGAACCATCATAGATAACTTTAGTCTCACCTGCTTGAGGTTTCTAATGAGTATTGAGCTAACTCTCGCTCATTGAAGTCTAACATGGTGCGGAGCAGAAACACGTTCCTCGAGTACTTTGTTAGTAGGGGATTCAGAGGACCGCCCAAGAAACTAGTGTATCAAAATCTCGTGTAAACTGCCTCACGGACACATGGACGCATTTGACCAGCAAGCCAGACGAACGTCTAAAGAAAACACAGTTTGCAGTCGCACATCTCAAGGTAGACCTTGTGAACTGTCCCACAAATTCAGAAGCACGAGAACGATTGCTATCCATCTTAGATGATTTACAGTAAAATTTTGTAGCTTTGCTTCGTGAACAAAAAGTCCAGCGTGCCTCCAGCTAAGACGTATGTGAAGCATGTACCAAAATCTTCATAGGGTTTTGAGATTTTCTACGCCGATTGCATCAGAGTGAAGGCGTGCCAAGACAGTGTTGAAAATAAACCCGCTGTTCTCTGGTTTAACGGGGAATGCAAGTCTATCCCACTGAAAATGTGTGCGCTTCTGATACCACCGAAATAAGATCAACCTATAGCCAAGCCTGATGAAAAATATCTACAAATATCAACGCATTTTTGATAAGCATAGGGGATTATGCTACAAATTCCTCACCATTAACCGGCTGCCCCGAAGTTGGTAACACCGTAAACAAACTGCATCAAGTGTCCAGATACTCAAAGAATGTCTCAAAACGAAAAGCGGCTTAAATTTCCACATATGTTGTTCTTCGCTTGTCGGGAGTAACTATCCCCAAGTCTTTGTCCGATGAGGGTATGCGGGTGTTCTCCGAGCTGGTTGATTTGGTTGCAGACGTTTCATCGTCAGGCTAGATGACATCATTAGTGCACTGATGATGTCGTCTAGCCTGACGATGAAACCTCTGCAACCAAATCAACCAGCTCGGAGAACACACGCATACCCTCATCCGCATCCCGAGCTACAAATATTCTCACCGATTTCTTTGTCCATTCACCAGAGAAATTGCATTGCAAAAAAGTCAGGTATGACTAAAAGTTGGTTTACAGTTGCTTTTAGAAAGGACCGACATTCAAAATCCCCAGCATCACCCAATTACCGGCAAACTGAGAAGCAAACCGCTTTTCCTGGTGTAAACACCGACGGTTTCCTGCGTTAAACCACCGACAATGGTAAACATTACACGTGAATTGTCGATAGAGGCCACGAAACAATGAAATGTACTGATTGTACTGTGCTTCATGTTCGAAATCAATTACCGGCAGGCATTTGGATGGGAATAACCAATGGGACCTCAGTATCAATGTGTTCGGAGCTGCAGTTAAACTTGTACATGTGGTGCAAACCCCGGAGCATCCCGACTCTAAAAGTTCCAAGAAAACACAAAGCCAGAATATTACAGAAACTGATGCGTGCTATAAGTAAAAAAGTAGAACTCTTCTAATAATTGTGTGCTAGGAGTGTCCGACCAGAGAGAAGGGACGAGCCAACCAAGCGAGCCTGATAGCAAATGGGACGCAAGTGCAACTGGTTTTAATGCTGGGCATAGAATGGCTGCCATTATTGTGAGTTATTCATCGGTTGTTTAACTGAGTCAAAGCAAAAACCTGATTGGCTCAGAAGGGTCGTTAGTTATGGACGTTAACGCGTAATTTATATCGATTTGCTTGATTTTTCCAAACATTCTGGCTCTTTCACTGATTTGCCTTTACCTCATAAGCGCCTTTTCCTGAAGGACTGAGTTACACAACACTCTGTTTGTATGGCGTGTATGTAAATAACGTTAGTACTACCACGTGCAAAATATGTGACCGAAGAGTGTGGAAAATCTCATACAGTCAAAACTAATATGTGTACGATTAAGGAAAAGCAGTTGCATGTTTCGTTGCAGGCTGCCATCTGAGCTCCTTCTGAATGCATCAAGCCATATGCCCCATGTATGTGACAAGTCACTCAAACAAACAAACGCAATAAGAAGAACAAAACAAGGAGCCAGCAGTTTATGTGCTGTGTTCATACAACCCGTGGTAGAAATGTGTGACGATGCTCTGTATGCTGAACGCGTAAGGTAAGATGTTAGATTACCAACGAAACTGATGGGTCCCATATAGAACTATTCGTCAATTACCCACTGAAAATACGATTAGTCGCCGGCCACTTACTGACCGACTTAATATCACGTTTGAATTACACAAGCTGCAACACAATGCTGAATTCCGAGAAACTTTCACACAAGTACACTAAAGTCTAAGTTTCCTCAGTAAATTTGTGGATTTTTTAGTACGTCGGATTGTTAATGTTTGAGGCAAAATATCTGTTACTAAAACCTGGTTGCACAAAGAAGTTGCTGATGCTAAGATCAAGATTGTAGGAATGTCACTGAGCCTGAAACTCTGTCACCGATGTAGGTGGGATATTTATGTGCGGCCTTAGTGACCTCTAAGCTGAAATATTTGGTTACCATCAAACACTTGATGTTAATTATCAAAGTATTCATCTCGGCAGACGTTCGATAGATGACCCACACATATTTTAATTGCATCATATTCACCGCTACCATCCTACGGGACATGTCAAACACTTGCTTTTATCTCGTGATAAATCATTGTTCATTGTTCATTGTACTCACTCTGGTGAAATACTCGACTAGAACACAACAAAGCAGGACTCATAGCTGCCGTTTACGGCCCCCACATCGACGCCGGAAATGGATTCCCGCTGGATAGGCGCCTTAGACAAGGTAATAAGCCCTAGGTGCAGTTATTTTCGCATCACCGGTGACTTCAATGTACACAATCCAAAAACAGATGTCTATCCCAGACTTGTATGGATTTATCTTCATGCTTTCTTTATACCATCATTTTACCTTGTCCACTGGATTTATGACAGCAAATAAGCCGCCCTTAGCAGACCTTGTGCACACAAATGAAGCGCTCATGCACGACAAGATTTTTGATGAAGATTCTATTACTTCGAAGCGACCGCGCGGTAACAGCATTTAAATATGTTTGCTATGCAGAGTAGGAGTCCGAACATTTGAATTTACTTCCTAGAATCTCACGGTAACAGGCCCTGAAAGCGTATATCGAACAATCTGCTTGAGATTTTTTGAACAATATTCACCTTGACAATGTTTGGACATAGTCCATTTGACGAACCAGTTACCTGTTCAGCACATCATTAGAAACTACGCCATTACATTCTGTAATAATGCCCTTAATTCTCAGGATCAACGCTGGAATATGGATGGCAAAATTGATGGAGCATGCTGTGCTTACAAAACTAACCTAGCTTCAGAGAATTATGGAAAATTCTCAATGTACCGCAACCGTTCTACCACAATTGTCCTTGTATTCAGAAGCAACATGTACAGGTATTACAACTACCCTGGCCAGCCAGTAATAAAGATGGATCGGACCTCACTGAGTGGTATCACATGCCTTCAGTCACGTGACCACATGACACGATACGCTAAGCATATAAAAATGGTTGTTCAATCAACAGGTACTCTCGGTTTTCCCGTATGAAATCCTCTTCTCAACGTATATTTCTGTACCAAGCATGATGACGAATAAATCGAAAACAATTGTTCGCTTTAAACTTCTCGCTTGCGTTTCTTCTTACAATGTACAATAAAATAGCCAAGCAACAGTGACTTGCTAAAACGTTCCTGTCAAACGAAATACTGTGAATGCACGTCAACATCCTTCGAACCGTAAAGCATGGAATCCCTCTACTTTTCTCATAGCAGTCAATACCCTGCGGCTACAATACGCCACGGCTAACAAACTTGCACACTCTCCCTGTCACAAACAAGCACCCAGTATGCCGACTCAGGTTTTACAAAGATAATATTAACCACAGCTTCTAGGCTAAAGAAGTTTTTCTCATTATGCGACCATAGCTCTCCGGCCGCGAAAATATCTACCCGAAAGCACAGAAGGCTGCAGCCACTAAGTTAGACGTGCCCCTGTCAAAGTTGTTTCAAAGTTGCTTCGAGTAACATCAATTCCCCAATTGGTGGAAGCATTGCATTCTTACCATATTATTTAAAGCCAGTAACCCTACATATACACACACACTTCCTGTGCTACGCGGGTGCTAGAAGAGGTCGCCGCTGAGGCGGTAGTGGACTATTTGAAATTTGTAATATACTGCGTTCGAAAGGGATGTATTGCCTGCTCCTTCAGAGGTGTTGGAAAAAAGAATTAACAGTAGCTTATCATAAACTTGGCCAAAGTTACGATGCAAATGAATAACTGATGTTGGAGCTATTTGCTTTCTAGTTACAGGTGCTCGGATTGAAACGGGGTTGTCAAAGCAACCTGGCCAGCCAATGAATTATCTTGGGAGTAACATAGTAGAGCAAATTCACAAAACGAGATCATCAACGATTGCTTCGAAATTCCTGTAACGATCGGGTTAAAAGAAAGAGCACGATACAAGCTCGATATAGCTAAATGGCTGAAATCGATTCATCGTTCGGACCAGCGGATGAAGTGAGACTGTATTGAATGAGTGAATGGGTACTGATTGTTTTTGCTTTAAACGTGCAGGTGAAGGTTTTGTTCAGGATTTGTAAAAATCAGTCTATAGATGGTATAGACCGATAGTTGATAAAACATGTTTACAGGTTTAATTGTTGGACCTAGCAATATCAATCCCACATAGAGTTCTCATAGTAGAATAAGTGTGTACGTTTTGGATGTAGTCACAATGTATGGACCACTTTTGAGGATCGTTGCGAACTAAATGCAAAGCAAATTATCAACATTGATTGCAAGCACCCAAACATTGCGACTTTGTTATCGTTGTTAGGTTTGAGATAGAATCCATGTCTTATTAGAATAATAGTTGCATATCCGCGCAGCGTTTTTTGAATCGTCATCAGGAAGGTAGTTTATGTGCAGTAAAACCACGTGTTTAACAAGTTATATAGGCTGGTATGAGAGGTTTTTACAAATTCAAGATAAAATATCCAAATCCAATTTCAAATCCAATTGCATTTCTTTGAATTATCACAAACTGTACGTTATTCGACGTAGAGCTCTCCTACACAGCTACACAAAAATTGTCATTTTCCATAGCGATTGCATACCGCTATTGAAGCACTGCTTCCTTTTGGCCACACATTCCTGCAACAGTACTTCAAAGCTTTAATGTAACGGAGAAAAGTGGCATTACTATTTGTGATTCTAGTACATCTGCATGTATTCCCTGCTCAAGCAAATGGACTACCGCTATCATAATGATAAAATGATATAAGATAATCCTTGGAAGTGTTTGGATAGATGAGATCTAGACCTACCGCAGTGAGAATATGCGAAAAAGTCGAGAGTTATTAGTGGAAATTACTCAGCCAACATTGCTTAAACCAGGAAAAATACGACAAGGTTTGTCTGTGGTTAAACTTGTGTTTCCAAAAGTGCGGGCTAGTGAATAAGTGGCTTGTATTATATGCATTCACATCTTCGGCAGACAAGGTTTTTCAAAAGTGCAACTACTTAGGCAGTTATATCGGAGCTGTTGGCATGAAATACGTGGTCACAAATCGTATCGTAAAAACACGAGCTACTTTTATTAACCATTGAAACACATCACACCAGCGCAGCATTCTCTTCCTGAATGACAGTGTAAAATGCAGCGAACGTTCAGCCCTATTGTACGGTTGTGAAACGGCGCGTTAGATCTGCTGAATTAAAGAGGCATGTTCACTTCGACCACCCGCATCTTCGCAGTTTGGCTATATCTAGTGGGAATATCGAGTGAGTAATGAGCACGTTCGATGCTTTGTTTACGGTTCGCGAAAATGAACCAAACCGCACAGCGCCGTTATGTCAACCACCAGGTTTCGATGGTTAGGTCGGTTTTATGATTTCCCGACCACCGCCTTCGTAGCATAAGTTATTTGGGCGCCAACCGAGCGAATGGAAAAAAAGAAAGGTAGATCAGCAATGAAGTGGTCAAGAGCAATAAAAACGTTCCGTCAAAGTTAACCTCAATTAAAGCCCTCTCCACTACCTGGTGGAAGAACGAACAAATATTAACACGCCTTGCTGGATACACTTTTCGAAATAGCCTTAAAGATAATTAGCTCAATTGGTCAGATGGCATTTAATTGTTCGCTGAGTTGGCAATTTTGTTGCAAACCATTCGTCAACAATCGAGATGACATCATCAGTGCTTAGTTGAGTGGCGCGCAGCAGCGTAGATTAACGTAGAAGAGCCTCCGCTAGAGTACGCTGAGCGTGGTGTACGTGTGCTTTGATAACGTCGTTTGTCCGTGGAGAAGCGTAATCCGATTGGTTGGGACTTCGATCCGCGTTCAGCTGGGTTAATGGGCAAATGACCTATGACCTTGACGCCTTGTGTTTCGTTGCCTTTGTCTGCTTGCTCTTGTGCCCGAGTCTGTCGTCAGTTCTAGTTGTCTACGCACAAGTTTCACCGGATTCAATCGACCGAATTGGCGGTCGTTCGCCAGTAGTGTTGCGGACACTGCGTCCAGTTCGATGTGTCGATTGATTGAATTCCTTGTGGAGTACCAGGCTTCCAATAACTCCTTCGCATGTTTCCTACTTCCATGTGCTAGTATGTTTACATTTTCCAGAGCGTAATGCTGGCCTTCTTGATCTATATGCGCAGAAAACAATGAGTGCCATTCATGTCCTCTAACGGCCGCCTTGTGTTTGGTGATTGGTGTACTAAGCTTTCTTCCAGTTTGTCCGACGTAGCTTTTCGGCGAATCGTGACCGACTGAAGTTGAGTGCAGCGCCATCGAATGAAAAATATTTCTTCGTATTCTGTTCTGACACTCCGCAGTTTGTCGAGGAATTGTTCAGCATCGTTGACGCTATGCTCCGATCTAGCTATCAAACGTTGTAACCTGCTCCAAAAATCCTTCACTAGTTTAGATGACGGGTTCTGGGGAACGAGACTTTTGGTCGTAAAGCAACTCCATCCGGATATACTTTTGGTAGCCCGTAAAACAGTGCAATGCTTGTAACATCAGGTTACCTTCTCCATCTCTCCGTGGCAGTGAGCTCGTCCTTAAAAGCAAAGATGCATTCAGCAAAACATTCAGCATTAAAATACATTGCGATTGGAAGAGGTTGTCGAAAAGAGAGTTCTTTTCAAATGTCGATTTTAAAGGTTGTAGTTGCCAAATTTCTAAAGGGAAATGGAACACAATAAATAAGAAACACTTCCTGCAGCATAATTGTGATATAATTTTGTCACGTTTGGCACAAAGACCCTACTAGAATGGACAATACTGGTACCTGTGGGCTGGAGCCAAAAGAGTAGAATATCAGTGTATTGTGTGCAAGTGGATTATATACGGCTGGAAGCGCAATTCCAGCTTCCGGATGAAAGCGACGTTAAAAGCGTGAATTTGAGCTGTCGCCCTTTCTCCCTAGACGAGAAGAAGTCTTGTTCATCACTGAGAATTCAGTGCGGTTGGTAGATAAATACTTCGAGTTAGCCCTTCCTTGGAGAAATCGGCGAGCGAAAATTTTCAACAACTATAAGCTAGCTTGGCATCAACTGTAGTGTCCTAGCCGCCGATTATTGGGTAATTCATTACTACGAGCAAAATACATTGAAAGTGTGGCAGCGAGTCTTTAGAACAAGTATGCAATTCTTGTGCAATTCAGCAGTTACATCCTGGTTATACATTAAAATTGTATTTACCACAACATCCTCTTATAAACCCTAGAAAGCCGGGAAAACTCAGAATCGTTTTACACTGCGCCACCAAGCGTAAAGATGTCCCTAAATGACCAGCTACTTCAGGGCCCAGATACCACGGCAAACCTTATCGGTATTCTGATGCCTCTCCGTAACGAGAAGGTGGCAATCTCAACAAATATAGAAGATTTGTACATGCAATAATGTTGCCAGAGAGTGACATAGGCGCACTGCACTTCTTTTGGTGAAAGGATAATGAGATAGGCTCTGAGGTGGTAGAGTATCAGTTGACGGCTCTGCGTTTCCGTTCAACGTCTCCTCCATTCTGAGTTACGTCGAACGGTAGATAAGTGGGGATATCGATCAGCCAGTATTGTGACGGAGGCAAGTCGCAACAAATTTTTACATTGACGACTTGCTGATACCTATGCCGACTGTAGAAAGGATAACATAGTTCGTGGCACAAATTAGTGAGATACTGAAAAGAGTGGGGTTCCGTCTATGGAGATGGTTCAGCAACTACCCAGATGTGTACGAAGCGGTCCCGCCAACTGAGGTCACTGACTGTGTCAAACCAGTAGAGTATTTATCTGGGGCTGTCGTTGGGTTTTGCAATGAAGATGTGGTTCTCTTCCAGTTTTCTTCCGACGAAAGGTAAAATTTCGGAGAGGAATTCTGGCCTTTATATCCTCAATATATAACATCCTTTGGATGATGGCCCCCATCGTTATCCCGACGAAGCTAACACTGCAAGGTCTATGTCCGTACAATTTTCCCTGGGATGATCCGACCACGAGTAACAACGAGGAAGCGTGTGTGTGGGTGACAGCGAAAATTAGGTAACGTACCGGGACTAAACAGCCCTGGCAAGTCCGAGCAGATATTACTCGTCAAAATACGATAAGTGAGAATCAGGTCCCCCCCTTATCATTCGGTAGTGCATTGAGTACATCCCCAAACTGAACATGCGTTCAGGATACGTCTGTCCTCGTGGACTCTGCACTAACCAAATGCTCACTCGTAAAACCCTCTCCAAGTCCATTTTGTCTCGGTTAAGACATGGTGGACAAGCCTGGATACAATATTCCAGTTGAGGTCGGACGAATGCCGAGAATACCATCACAAACAAATTGGGTGTTAGGATTCCGTAAGAGCGGCGGATAAACCACATCATACGAGACCCCGACAAGCAGCCTTCTTCCAATTGTTACCAGAATGAAGTGCTGATGAGTGTACGAGCCCTTAATCAACTTGCTGAGTGACAACAGGGAGTTCATCACCGCCGACAACATATCGGGTGGGAGGCTTAGCAGCTCCGCTTTGGAGAACAGAGCACTTGGCGCTATTTATGGGCATCAACCATAAGGTAGACCATTCCCAAAGCCTATCCAAGGCACGCTGAATTGCCTCAGGACACCCAGGATATCCACAATATTCCAGTGCTTACGGTCATCAGCAAACATTTGTGATGACAATCCAAGCTCTCTCGGCAAGTCATTTACATAGATGGCGATAAAAATTAGCCCCAGTACCGAGCCCTGCGGGACGCAAATGAGGACAGCTTGCCTGAGCGAAAGGCTACACCCCACCCGTGCGCACTGTTCCCTCCTCTCAAGTAAGGCAGACACACATTGAAGGGCGCGACCAGATATACCGTAAGACCTCAACTTTAGTGAGAGTCAAAGATGAGGAACAGTGTCAAAACCTTTCCAAAAGTCCACGAATAGCACGCCTAGAGCGTAGCCACAGTCTATCGCTTCGGTCCAGCTTTCACGATATACGAGTTGATTAGTCTGGCATGGAAGCACCTTTCGGAATCCACGTTGTGCAACACTAAGCAGGTTGAATCTATTCAGGTGCTACTCCACTGAATCATTTATCTGATTTTCAAACAACTTGACTACTACGCTTGTCAAACTGCCAGGCCGGTAGTTCACGGGCAGAACGCTGTCACCGCCCTCAAAAATCTGACAGATAATTACCTTCTTCCATTACGAAGGTAGGATGTAACTGTCAAGCGATATTGAAAACACGCATATGAGAGGACCACTCAGCTCAGTGGCCAATTCATGCAACAGCTTCGGATGAATTGAATCAGGAACGGAATCTTCAGAGAGATCAATGCCTTGCAGTAGCTCGAAGACCTGAGTCTCCGTTGTGTTAAACAGCTGAGCAAGAATCCTCTAGAAATGTTGAAACCAATTCAACTTGTGGTAAAGAGGTATCCTGAGCATAGACCTCAGTATACTGATCACTAAGTGTGCACGTTTTGTTATAGTCAGTTTACACACGGCTCCCGTCTGCACGTAATAACGCTGGTATAGACAAATTTGCCCCGCTGCGTTTTCTTGGGATTAGCTGCGGTCGAGTCCGCTGAATCCTGCTCGTACTGAAGACGAACAGTCCTGAGATGTTGCTTAAGTGTATTTCTAATCTCTCAATAACTATAATAGGTACTGGCTGATGGAGCTGCTTGGTAGGTTCGCCAGCATCTAAAACGTTTTTTGAGGAGGCCCTTGCCTGTGGTACCTATAAATGGAGGCTGTACCCGTAACCCTCTTTTTCTCATGAGTGAAATATAGGTTGTGAAAACCTCCGTAAGGTCTGCCTTAAATTTATCCCAGGCTAATTGGACAGAGTAAGCCATCGAGATCTCACAGTTCAGAACTGGAGCCCTAGCTCGTATTTCGCTAAAGTCCGGCCGCCAATTATTCGGTGGTAATTCAACGGCGGTCTGTTAGGGCCTTGAAAGTGCACACCGAAAGGATAAGCATGCGTTAACGCTGGACCTGAGAGGCACGCCATATGAAACTTCAGTCACGAATTCGAGGGACTTAGCAAAAACTAGATCTAAACTAGATGGTATTTGATTGTCCATATACCTAGTGGGGAAGTCCACGAACTGGTGCAAAGGCACTTGGAGAGTCAGCTCAAAAATGTCTGACTGAATGTACCTGACACGGAATTGCAAGAAAGGTCGGCCCAACAGAGTTCCGGGAGGTTAAAATCCCCTAGCAATAAACACGTATCCGCGGACTGGGTGCGAATATAGTCAAGTATCCCCATGGAAGCATTTCCAGGACTCCTTTATATCAATACAACTGTAAACTGGGTACAGGAAGTGCACAAAACAGCCGATTGGGCTTCAACTGTCTGATCCGACGACTGGAATGTGCAGGTCCTCAACACTTCTAAGTTAGAGCTCACATACAGTACAACGCCTTCGCCTTGGCGACCAACGGAGTGATCAGTTCTAAGCGTAGCCAGGTAAACATACGTCACCGTCCGTGATATCCGGAGACAACCACGTATCAGTAAAAGCAAGCATGTCGGGACCAGATTTGTCTACAATAAGAACCAACTCGTGCACCTTGTTCCTTAGGCTACGCACGTTGCTAAGTACTACCTCAAGGAAGTCGGCACGACCATCCCTGGGTCGTGCACCATCAGGATGGGTTTTGAAAAGGCAGAAAATAACTTCCAGCTGACCACCTGAAAACCCACCGGACGGAGGCCTTGCTCACCAGTCGCCCGTTTAGTTTTGAGGTCTTTGCTAGCCTCCTTTAACTTCCATCTCTCTGCCCGTAGAAGGTCCGGTGGAACGCTGGCACCACTACGCTTAAGTTTGGATGCAAACCGCAGGAATGATTTGCGTTCCTCCGGGGTAGAAAGGACCACACAAGGTAGTCAGTGTGGAGGATTTGACGTACCGATATGGACGTTCCTCAATCTGATCAGTTTTCTGCCAGTGACACCGGGGAAGCAAGTTGGAAGCAGCTTGGTGACACACAGTTTGAGCCACTTGATGTCAGCCAAGATGCGTTTCCTTGAGAGAGCAGCCGCAGATTCAGTAACGTTACGAAATATAGCGCTACTATCCGTGAAAGAGGCGGCACGACGGGGAGTGTTTACTCCACGTGCCTTGGATTTGACATTTATACTAGCTGCTCTCACTACTTGCGATGTGACTGTCCGTATCTCCGCAAACGAGGTCCAAGTAACGGTAGCGTAGGTTTTCCGCTCTACTTCCGCCGTCTTACTAGTACCTGGGTCTTCAAGCCCTTCGAAGTTTACGGGCATATTTGGTCCGCTTCTTCTTTCTTTGCTCCGGTGCAGGGGCCGTTAAGCTTGTGTGGCATTACAGTTAACAACACTTCATCAGAACGGGCTGGTTCAGTGGCAGCCGAGACGGTCAGCATCTTCGGAATTTTCTCCTGCGCACAACCGTCAGATGACTCTCCGACTGCCAAAGACGACATCTTTCTAGGTGCCGTGGCAACTAATTCCCTGGGTTTAGCAAAACGCTTCTGGTATTTCTGCACAATATTTCTCCTCACATTGACCGACTCCTGAGGAGAGTCATCAATGCTACCTGGAGTGTCCGGTAAGATGTGCGACTTCTTGACTGAATGACAGACTCCAGCGGATGATTCGTCAGCAAAATTTTCGTTTATTGCAGTGTCCTCAATATGCAGGGATTTCAAAAGCAAATCCATTTTCTCATCGAGCGAGGCAATAGAGTCGAGCTTGGTTTTGGGAGCGCCCTGTCAGGTCGGTTAGACGCGTTCTGTGATCCATCGTCACTCAACTGACTCTAAAGGGGAGCACTGTTTATCCTATTTGTCGAAGCAGAAAGCATTGTGAACAGTAGACCATTGATTCTATTGAATGTGGACTCGAAAGATCGACTAGCTATCAAGCCAATCCTACTGTCCGATACTACAGGATTCTTAGCAGCCTCTTTACCACTTGGATACAACTGGCGCTAATGACAAGTGAATTACCTGACGGGTCTGTTTTGGAAAAGGTGGATTAGGGAATATGTACCACTACTGCAGAGCATACAAAGCTAGATAGGCCAAAACGGGCATTTTCACCTGGGGACGTAGTTTTAGTCTTCTCTGATACATTTTCAAGAGGTATGTGGCCGTTAGAAGTAGTTGACAGCTGTTTAGCTTAGAGTGATGGTCACGTTAGAATGGTGGCATTTCGAACAGCGAACGATATATATAAAAGAGGCGTACGAAAAACCTGTTTGATAGAAAGAAGTAGCCAAGTTGAGGAAATAGTTCCGGCCGTTGGCTCTTCGCGGATGCGATGCGGTTCGTCTGCTCTGCTGCTCCAGGAATGACCACTGTGAACTCAACGGGCAGAAGTGGGGGGGAGCGTGCAGACGTACCGTTGTTAGTCCTGTATCCGCTTATCGTGAATAGAGTGGGTTAGGATGGAGCGGAACCGTACCGCGCTGTCTTCAAACAATAAAATTCCTGACCGAATTTTGAGGGACAGTGTAGAGAACATTCAAAAGTCGAGGTCACAGTTCCCCACCATATTCCCTTCCCTTACCAAACATTTCAACTATACTTCCCCATTTCTTAAAGAAACCCAATCTCTAAATCTTTCCGTCCTACATTCCCTAACATCGTTATTACCCCGCATCTCAGGAGCCCTAATTGCCTCTACGCCTTTGTCTAATTTTGTTTATGATTAGCAAGGTGCCGCTCTGCACCGAGTAGGGTAGTTTGTTGAACTTCACTCCTTACCAATTATGCATATCTGACCATTTCTTCCTTTATGTATGTGCATCAGTGACTCAGTGACCAATGCTCCAAACAGCCCAAATTCACACCCTTTTGAGGCTTATCTACACCACATCCCATTATCGTGATCCACCAAACCCATCACTTTAACCGTCTTCTCATCACACCGTGCATCTTAGTGCCGTGACTTTGTACAACGGACACTCCGAAGCTAGACTTGTTGACTCGGGCCAAAACGAGTGTCACTATAACGGTTCCGAGTTTGAAGGCATAACCGTGGAGTTATTTATTGTATTTGGTCATTTATTCATTTGTAGATAGTACCGTTATCTAGTTCCCTACTTGATGTTTCTTGATCCTTGTAAAAACGCTTCACTCGAAACCTCAAAGCAAATTTTGTCGCTTATATTTGCTGCCGAACAATTCGCCTAAATATTTTCTAACAAACCCTTGAACCGAGGACAATTTCGGAATATCTTAGAATGTTTCATACGTTGAAAACCTAATGTTGTGAAACACCAATCTAGGAATCCATGGGACGTTTTACGGTAATCCTTATAAAAGGAAGTATGAACCAATGGTTAGTTCACAGTTTATATTATGATGCCATTAAGTCAACACTTCGCATTCGACTGGGGAAAATCCCAACGATACAACATGGTTCCAATTTTAACGAGCAAAGCTTGATCACCACATCATATGACACATCAAATGGACCGCTTTGCATTCCATTTAACCTGCAAAATTGTCTGTTGATCATCGGCAACATTTTACACCTTAACCACAGGTGGAACATCCTCAGAAAAAGAACCGCTATAAACGGATAGACTTGGTTTCTGACAACTGGCCGACGGCGATTTTGCTGCAAATACAGGAGATATAATATGCTTAATATATGACATTTTGGTTGGAAAGGAGGGAATGTCAAAAAGAGGACAAAGAAACTTAAAACAAGAAAGCAACGGAGGTCCTCTATTAGATATGTCAAAACGTGGCAATTAAACTGCACGCTGTGCTGGGCAATTTTGTTGCAAACCATTCGTCAACAATCGAGGTGACATCATCAGTGCTTAGTTGAGTGGCGCGCAGCAGCGTAGATTAGTGTAGAAGAGCCTCCGTGAGAGTACGCTGAGCGTGGTGTACGTGTGCTTTGATAACGTCAAGTTTGTCCGTGGAGAAGCGTAATCCTATTGGTTGGGACTTCGATCCGCGTTCAGCTGGGTTAATGGGCAAATGACCTATGACCTTGACGCCTTGTGTTTCGTTGCCTTTGTCTGCTTGCTCTTGTGCCCGAGTCTGTCGTCAGTTCTAGTTGTCTACGCACAAGTTTCACCGGATTCAATCGACCGAATTGGCGGTCGTTCGCCAGTAGTGTTGCGGACACTGCGTCCAGTTCGATGTGTCGATTGATTGAATTCCTTGTGGAGTACCAGGCTTCCAATAACTCCTTCGCATGTTTCGTACTTCCATGTGCTAGTATGTTTACATTTTCCAGATCGTAATGCTGGCCTTCTTGATCTATATGCGCAGAAACCAATGAGTGCGATTCATGTCCTCTAACGGCCGCCTTGTGTTTGGTGATTGGTGTACTAAGCTTTCTTCCAGTTTGTCCGACGTAGTTTTTCGGCGAATCGTGACCGACTGAAGTTGAGTGCAGCGCCATCGAATGAAAACAATATTTCTTCGTATTCTGTTCTGACACTCCGCAGTTTGTCGAGGAATTGTTCAGCATCGTTGACACTATGCTCCGATCTAGCAATCAAACGTTGTAACCTGCTCCAAAAATCCTTCACTAGTTTAGATGACGGGTTCTGGGGAACGAGACTTTTGGTCGTAAAGCAACTCCATCCGGATGTACTTTTGGTAGCCTATAGAACAGTGCAATGCTTGTAACATCAGCCTACCTTCTCCATCTCTCCGTGGCAGTGAGCTCGTTCTTTGCTTGTGCTTACCTCAGAGTTGCGTTTATCTTGTAGACCAGGTGTGAATTTGGAGCTTGATTGATCTGGTGCTATGTAGTTGTGTCGAAAATCAGTTCTCTGCCTTGTTATTATACTCCGACTTGTCTATTATTGCTGCCATGCGCCTTTGTCCGCTGGTGAGTTGACAATTTTATTGTCTTTCCGCAGACATTTAAGTGCATCCTGTCCCTCCTTGGCTTGGGGATGCATGACTTTATTAAAAGTTGGCACTGGGATAACTCTCTGCCAAACGTGTTGCTAGGACTGCTTCGACCGTCCAGTTGCTTTCGAGGCGTGTTCTAAGCTAGCCAAGTAGTCTTTGGGGTAGGCAGCTTGGACGTTGAAGTTGAGCCCCTTAATCAAGACACATTCTTCAGTTGCAGTGAGGTGTCTGCGTGATAGGCTTTTGATCCCACCTTCACAGCTAGTGAAGTCATTTCTCTTAGTCAGTTTGTTTAAGTTTGTGTTCGCTGCAATCCTGATTCCGTTCTTTGTACGTTTGACTGGACGTTCATTTGCGGATTCAAGCTCTGTTCGTAGCTTTGGGTCAATAATACTGAGGCAATTAACCCTATTATCGATTAGGGCTTTCTCATATTTGCGTAGCCGGCCGTGGGCCAAAGAACTGCTATCCGACACAACTACATAGCACCAGATCAATCAAGATGCAAATTCACACCTGGTCCACAAGATAAACGCAACGCTGAAGTAATCACAAGCAAAGCATGAGCTCACTGCCACGGAGAGATGGAGAAGGTAACCTGATGTTACAAGCATTGAACTGTTCTACGAACTAACAAAAGTACATCCGGATGGAGTTTCACCGCGACCAAACGTCTCGCTCCCCGGAACCCAACACCTAAACCAGCGAAGGATTTCAGGTGCAGGTTGAAACATGTCATTGCTGGATCGGATCATAGAGTCAACGACGCTGAACAATTCCTCAACAAACTGCGGAGTGTCCGAACAGAAGACGACGAAACATTTCTTTCCTTCGATGGCTCTGGACTCTTTACTTAACTCGGTCACGAAATGGCCAAAAACAAAGATGGAATTATTTAAGTATCAACTAAGCTAAACCAAAACACTATGGCCTAAAACCTTTTGGAACTCCTGAACTTCTGCATGACCCCCTGTTTTCCCATTGACGGACAAGTATACCAGCAACAGAGAGTTACGCATATGGGATCCCCCATTTCAGCGTTTATTGCAGAAGCCTTAATGCACAAATTGGAGTGCATTGCACTGCCATCTATCAGCCCAAAACTCCAAGATACGACAGTTCGACGACATATTTGTGATCGTAAAACGGAACAGGGTACAGGTCACGCAAGATTTGCTCAACAGTACATTCGAAAGTAGAAAATTTACAGTTGAATTAGTGGAGGATAACAAGTTACAATGTTTCGATGCACTGGTCACTAGGAATACCGACGGATCACTGCAAAGGTTCGTATATCGAAAGAAAACGTATACAGACCAGATATTAAACTACCACAGCAAACAGCCGATGCATCAAAAGAGGAGCTGCATTCAAACATTATTCAAAAGAGTGGAAAGGCATTGCAGTACAGCCTGATAGCAGCAACGGGAAGAAAATCACCTATATCGAGTGCTTAGAAACAATGGTTATCCGAGAAAAGTCATCAGAATAAGGTTAAAGAAAGGAATGTCTCAGAAACAGCAGCAGAGGTCATCTGAGCAAGCAAACAAACGGCTAGTGCTTCCCTACCTCAAGAACTTCTCCAGAACAACAGGAAGATTGCTGCAGCCACATGGAATCGCTGTGGCTCAAAAGCCAAGTGCTACCCTAAGCAAATTGATCTTAAGACCCAAGAGAAAAGTCAATCAAGATGACTATCACATTGTCATCTACCAGGTAAAATTCAGCGACTACGAAAAAAATACGTCGGACAAAATGGAAGAAAGCTTTGTATTGGTCCGTGTGTCTATCGCTTGACTCTCCGTTTAACAAGGAATTGACTCAGTTGTACTTGGTTAATTTTGCGAGATACATTTTACCTTCCCTACGGCTTTCTTGTTACAACATTGGGGCGTCGCGGAGGCAAAATCGAACCTTTCCATCCAACCCCCATCTCTATTTTGGGACTGATTGCGGCAGCAGACCGACATCGGATGCTTGGTTCCGTTGGAAAACTTCATTCCTAACTACTTGGATTTAACCAGCGATCTCCCTACTGCTCTTAGTGAGGATAAAAGATTGACGCTCCTTCGACATGTACTCGGAGATAAGCGACAGCGGCAATTCAATGATTTGGGTCTCCAAGGATGCAAATCGTTATGGACTCCTTCACTGCTCTCGATCGTGCATGGAATTGCCAAATGAACGTGTTTACCGCGCGATATATTTTCACCCGAATACACCAAGAAGCAGACGAATCCTTGAATGATTTCATTGCTCGGCTGAGTCGAGCAGTGCGACCGTGTGCCTACTCGTCTATTCCACAGAAAAAGATTGAAGGCTGTATGCTCACTCAGCAACTGATCACTGGGATCGTTGACAATCGCATACGTGAAGGGCTATTGCAGGAAGACGCGTGCACACTAACGTGGGATCGAGCTTGCGAATTAGCCCGAGTTAAAGACAGAAATTTCATTGCAATCGAAGCAGTTATGTTTCACCAGCTTAACTGAAGTGGCAAGAGTACAATCTTTTCGGCAACGTCCGACAGACAAACTGTCTTGTTATCGTTGTGGGAGCACGTCTCACAAAGCTAATTTTGCCCGTGGTCCCGCACGCAGCTTCAAGTGAAAAACTGTGGTAAAATTGGACACTATGCTTGCTGTTGTCGATCGCAGGCTGTCGCGCTCATTAAAGATGATGATACACCGGAATGCCATGTTACCGATCCAACTCAAGACAATATCTATTCAATCACCGCTGACTCCATCCTTTCGGGTTGTTTAACCATATCCGTTGTTAAACCGAAGTTTCCCGCTGCTGATATTCGTAAGGTATTGTTCCTTACTGGTAAAAGGGCTGTTCCATTGGAAATAGAACTTGACTCTGCTTCTCCAGTAATTATCGTGCCTTTCCAATTTTACGAACGTTACCTATCACAGCACACTTTACATCCCACTCTCACATTCATCCTGGAGTTACAGTGGGAACACACTAACCAAATTGGGATTTATTATCGTGCCTTTGCTGTTGCATTCTGTGATTGCCGATGTCGCAGTGTATATTGCTTCGGACAACAGACGACCCTTGCTTGGGAGGAATGCTATGGTGGCTTTGTATATTGTACCATCATTCGACCGCATGCTTATCTCTTTCGTCAACGTAGCACACTGGCAGGAACATTATCCGCAGCTCTTCCAGAAGTCAATCGGCCGTATTCCATGTGGTGTGCATCGAATTCAGCTGTAACCGAATGCGAAACCGGTCGCCATTGGTCAACCTCGACCCATTCCGCTAGCGAAACGTAAAGCGGTCTCAGCAGCCCTGCAAGCGATGCTAGCAAATGATTTGATTGAACCCATCGACTGCTCTGATTGGGTGCATCCAATGGTTTGTGTCATGAAAAAAGACGGTACTGTCCGGATATGCAACGATTTGCAGGCACTAAACAAACAGATCGTCGTAGAGCGCTTGTTTTACCATCTAATGATGAACGCACTGTACGTTTAGCTGGTGCAACTGTTTTTTCCAAGCTAGATTTGAAACGTGCATTTTTCCATATGCCATTGGCCGATGATTCCAAACACCTAACAGCCTTCCCTCCTGATGGCCTGTTCCAGTACAAAGTCTTACCCATGGGCTTGAGTTCCGCGCCCGCCGCCTAGCAAAAGTTCATGACTCACGCTTTGGCAGGTATCGATGGGCATGTTGCCTACATGGTTGATATTTGTGTTTTCGGCCGCTCACAGGAAGAACATGATGAAGGGCTACACAAAGTCCTCCAGCACCTCAGTGAGTCTCAATTTGCGTCTGAAGGCAGAAAAATGTCTCTTCAGTGCATCAGAAATTCGGTTTTTTGGGACACGTCATTTCACACAGTGGCATTCGACCCAGTGATGAAAATATCAGGGCCATCTCTGAAGCGCCAGCACCCAAAAACGTGACAGAACTAAAGTCCTTTTTAGGAATGTGTTCTTATAACCTGCGCTATCTGCCGGATTTTGCGACTGTGGCAGATCCATTACGACAGTTAACAAAGAAAGGATCGTCATTCGTTTTTGGCAGCAATCATCAAAATGCCTTTGATGAACTGAAAAGGAGAGTTGCGTCTGCTCCCCTAGTTGCCATTTTTGACAAATCTTGCCGCAATTTTGTGTCCACTGATGCGTCTGATGTCGGTCTCGGAGCTGTCCTCTCACAAATACAAAACGGAGAGGAGAAAGTTATTGCCTACGTAGCACGAAAGCTATCAGATTCCGAACGTCATTATTCAGTTGGGGAAAAAGAAGCCCTTGCATGTGTGTGGGCCTGTGAAAAGTGACATTTATTTCTGTTCAGTCGTCGTTTTATTCGGCGTACTGATCATTCAGCCCTAACACCTCTTCTCAGCAAGGGATCTAAAGGATCTCGCCCGATGCGAATCGATCGCTGGTATGACAGGCTCCTTAACTACGATTTTGAAAATTGTGTACCGGCCAGGTTTACAAAATCAGATTGTTGACGGCCTATCTCGCTAACCCGTGGGGTTGGAGGATGAAAAAGAGAGACTCAGAGAGGCGCTATTAGTTTCCAGTCTCGGAGCTAATCTGTCTGCCTTGACGATCAAGGAACTACGAAGGGAAAATTCTAACGGTTTTTTAATACATGAGATTGTAGGAGCTTTAACTTATTTGCTATTTTTTAGCTTATTTCTCTTCGCACAGGGAAGATACTAGCCACAATCATGTGACTCTAACCACATCATTCAAAACATATTGATGTGTATACAATCAATGGACAACTTACTTTGAACTCTGGCTTATACCATCTAGCCAAACACCACCTGTGTTTTCCCTGTGTAATCTTTCTGCCCTACTGTCGTAGTGTATCTTCGGGAGCCTCCCAGAATTATATCATTGGGATACCAACAAGATTTTATTTCTAACATCCAGTAAGAACGACGGGACATGGCTGTTTTTGGACTCCGCACCTAAGCAGCGCTCCTACAATTGGAGACCCCGGCGTGAGTTCGTTTTATCAGATTCAGCTTTCATCATCCGGTGAGTCGTGTCCATTTTCGTCGTTCGTTGTATTGTTTTCATGTATGCGAATATGACCGATCAGCAAACTGGAGAGATTAACGCCGTATCTACTAGCTGTTTACCAACATTTTGGATACAATATCCCCAGCTTTGGTTTTTTTCAAGTCGTCATTTTTGAAATTAATCGCACACATAGGGATGTCTTAAAAGTTCATTATGTGATCTCCAAGCTCCCACCCGAATTATTACTCCTGGCACAGGATATCCTGGAGACAAGCCCCACATACCACCAACTAAGGGACTTTTTAATTCGCGAGCTTAGCCTTAGTGAGCGTAAGAGAGTGCAACGTCTACTTGTAGAAGAACAGTTAGGCGATCGCACTCCTACTCAACTACTGCGAGCCATGCAAGCTCTGGTAGGTGACAGCCCTCCAGAGAATTCCATCTTTAGGCAGTTATTTTTGCAACGGCTCCCTACTCACGTACAACAAATACTGGCTAACGCTCATCAGGATACCGACTTGAAAGGACCCTAGCCCTTATGGCTGATAAAATAATGGAAATACAAGCACCCACGATCTCAATTTCTTCGCCTCCTATAACTGACGACTCGCTTGTAAAAGCTGTGCACTCCCTGCAGCAGCAACTGGCCTCCATCTCCATCACCCACCGAAACCGTAATTCGCGGTCAGGCCAGCGGCGTATTCGCAGCGCTAGTCGTTCACGTGGCATTTGTTGGTATCACCGTAGGTTCCGTAACAAAGCTCGGAAATGCATAAAGCCGTGTCGATTTTCCATTTCGGGAAACGAACACGCCAGCTCGTAATGGCGACGACGCAAGCTGGCATATGCGAGCCAGGTCGCCTCTTTTACCTGCGAGACGTAAGATCTGGCATGCGATTCCTCGTAGACACTGGTGCCCAAGTCAGTGTGGTTCCTCCACGTCCGGAGGACTTAAGGCACTGCTCTGTATACAGCCTGCAGGCAGTAAATGGCACGCCCATCCGAACCTATGGAGAACGGTCCATCACGCTGAACCTTGGTCTCCGTAGGCCTTTTCCTTGGATTTTCATTGTAGCCAAAGGCCTACTGCCATTCTAGGCCTCGATTTTTTCCAGCATCATGGCATTATTGTCGATCCCAAGCGCTGCCAAATCATTGATGGCCTAACGCAAATGTCCCGGGCTGGTTTTAAAGGTTCAGTTATGTCTATGAGTCCTCAGCTTGCCCCACCACGAGCCACTCCAAAGTACTTGGATTTGTTACGAGAGTTTAACAGCTTAACAAAGTTTGGATACCAACCCGGTGATGTCAAACATGAGATCGTCCATAGGATAACGACAACAGGTAGTCCAGTCTACCATCGTCCGCGGCGTTTAGCGCCCGATAAACTTTCCGTAGCGAAGGCTGAATTCGACCATATGCTACAATTGAGCATAATACGTCCATCCAGCAGTACATGCGCATCGCCCCTACATTTGGTCCCGAAAAACCAGCCTGGGGATTGGTGACCTTGTGGGGATTATCGGGGACTAAACGCTAACACCGTCCCAGACAGGTATCCCATTCCGCATCTCCAGGATTTCTCTTCCTCGCTATACGGAAAACACGTGTTCAGTAAGATAGATTTAGCACGAGCATATTACCAAATTCCTGTCCATCCTCAAGATGTTCATAAGACTGCCGTTACTACACCTTTTGGCTTATTTGAGTTCTTGCGAATGCCATTCGGTGTCCGCAATGCAGCTCAAACATTTCAGCGTTTTATGGATCAGGTTATTCGTGAGCTCGATTTTGTTTTCGTCTACATTAACGATGTCTTGGTTGCAAGTTATAACCATGACGAACACTTGCGTCATCTGCGACAACCTGTTCGAGCGATTTGCGCATTATGGGGTGGTTATCAATGCCTCCAAGAGTCAGTTTGTGTTGATACGGTAGACTTTCTTGGTCACCGTGTTTCCTCCGCCGGAATTACACCCCTACCCGACAGAGTGACAACCATCACAGAATACCCTATCCCCGATTCCATCAAAAAGTTACGTCGGTTTGTAGGCATGGTTAACTTCTACAGACGTTTCATCCCACACTGTTCTGAGTTAGCCCAGCCACTTACCGAGCTACTCAAAGTAAATACCAAAGCATTCAGTTTTCCGGAATCAGCTAAGCGGGCAATCAGTGATCTAAAAACATCGGCTAGCAACTGATACTCTGCTCATGCATCTAGACCCTAAGGCCCCGTTATAGCCAAAGGTGCACGCTTCAGATGTAGCAGTAGGTGGTGTGCTACAACAACGACAGAGAGGTGAATTGTATCCAATTGCTTTTTTCATTAAGAAACTACAGCCTGCCGAACGACGCTATAACACGTTCAGCAGAGAACTAGCTATTTACTTCAATATGCGTCATTTCCGACATTACTTGGAGAGACGTACAATCACGATATTCACC
>OX104069.1:11318771-11337425 GCA_944474145.2 Dicrocoelium dendriticum
ACACACAGACTGTGAGTGTCTGGGAGCTGTCACAGATGAGGGCAATATCATCAGCATACTCTAAACCAAGAAGTCGTTCTCCTGGGAGTAGCTCCACACCATCTTACTCGTGTCCTGTAAACGCGATTTCCATGACTTCGTCAACAGCGAAGTTGAAGAGGAAAGGTGACAACGGGCATCCTTGTCTCACGCCGCTGGAGATACTAAAGGGCGACGACAACTTGCCGTAAGCCCTCACTCTGCCCGAGCTACGCGCGTATAATGCTTGCATAATAGTTACGTATTTCTCAGGTACACCTTTCCTGAGTAGACAGTCCCAAAGTGCATGTCTATCCACCGAATCGAATGCACTTTTGATATCGAGGAACACGACAACGGTGGGCCGCCAATATATGTGACGGTGCTCCAACAACTGACGCAAGGTGAAGATGTGGTCAATGCAGCTACGATCTCGACGAAATCCAGCTTGCTCCTCACAAATCTGGCTTTCACGAGTGCCAGTCAGTCTGTGAAGGATGACAGTGGCAAGCAATTTGGAGACGATGGAGATCAGACTGATTCCTCTATGGTTGCCGCATTCCGATCGTGAGCCTCATTTGAAAGTTGGGACTAGGATGGAGCGGCTCCAATCGGTTGGGACAGTTTCCTGCTCCCGCAGTTTTACTAGTAACTCGTGTAAATCATCCACAAGAGCAGATCCCCGAATTTGAAGAGGGCTGGAGGAAGATCATCAGGTCCCGCGGCTTTATTTAACTTCAACAGTTTAACCTCATGTTTGACTTCTGAGCGAGAGGGTGGATCCAAAGGAACAGCCCAGGGAGCGGGCCGATCAATGGTCGGCGAGAAATCTAACAATTCCGACCGATTAAATTGCCTTTCAAAGTGCTCAGCCCAACGCTCTAAGCGTCTTGATATGTTGTAGATAGGCTGTCTACTCTCGTCACGTATAGTTTCACTAACACCATATCTCCTGCTGCCCGTTTCTCTATCACACGGAATAACTCACAATGGTTACCAAGGGCAGCGGCCATTTCCATCTCTGTTGCACAACGAGACCACCAGGATTCGCGGTCTCTCTTCAGGCTAGCACGGAGTTTTGGATGGAGCTCTTTGCGAGTTTCATTGTGTTCGCTTCCAGCCGGAATATGCCGGTGAGCATCTATAAGTTCCAAAGACTGTGAAGAGACCCAATGTTCATGTTGGCGATTAGACATACCACATGAGGATTTGCCTGCTGCTAGTAAGGCGTGTTGCATATGAGATCAGTGAGCTTCGATTGTATCCAGTGAGCGTTTATCCAACTCGGATGACAGCGTAAATTGATAGGCGTTCAGAACAGCTGGATTCACCAGTCTGCCGGTGTCAATGCGCTCACAACATCGTCGCGGGCGTCCGCCAAAGCGCATCCGCAGGTCAGCACATACAAATGCAAGATCGGTGTCAACATCTGCGCTCCAAATCCAGCGACAGTTCTGGACGCAGCCTCTCCAGCGGTAACTGATAGCAATGTGATCGATTTGTGTCCATAGTTGGTTAGACGCTGGTGGGCGCCAAGTCACCCTCCGGTGGGTGCTGTGTCTGAAATTAGTGCTCCCAAGAAATAAGCGAGCATCCTCACACAAATGACGTAACCGCTCACCGTTATCATTACGGGAGCCTATACCATGTTGGCCGCCCAGATGCAGCTCATCTGCGGATAATTTTCCAACTTGAGCGTTCAGATCCCCAGCCAGCACTACAGTGTCGGAGCTTCTTCTGTGGCGAAGGAGTTCGTACAGTTGGCGATAGAAGTCGTCTTTTACCGAGTCATCGCTACAGTTTGTCGGTGCATAGGCAGCGAAAACGATTAGACACCTGTTAGTCCCACGCGACTTCGAAGTTTTGAACGAGCCAGCCAATCGGACCGCACACATCCGGCTACTGATTGGAATCCAATCAACCAGAGCAGTTTCAGCCCGGGGACTCAGGGCAATACCAACACCGGCTTGGCCGGTGCTCTAAGCTGCATCGTCACCGGATAGGCGCAACGAGAAAGTGCTGCTAGTGTCATCTGAAGGGGATCGTAGAGTGATCACGGAGCTCGAGTCTGGCAGGCGGGTCTCCGATAAGCAGCAGATATCGATCGATAGGGTCTCTTATGTTTGAGCAAGTGCTGTCTGTTGACCAATCTGAAGCAATGTGCGAACATTGAGGCATGCCAGTCTGAAGGAGGATCGAGGGCTCCAAATGTAAGCCGATAAACTGGAATGGGCCGCTTGCTTGGACATGGGCCTGTTGACACGGCAGGAATGACGCTCTGCGTTCACCTGTGAGTTGAAACTAAAAGACAAGCGACTATTCAAGCAAGGTGGGAGAGGGCCGAGAATTGGGAGGTTGAAAACAGGGGGGATAAAAGTAAAGCTGGAACGGGTCGATAAGGGTGAAAAAGCGCAAGAAGGGAACTAAGAAGATGGGAAGGCCTGAGCAGTAGCATCCAAACCCCTATCCACCCTGCTCGATGCGGCAGATAGGGCATCGTTGATTATCCTCTGCGGTGGCCAGAGCATCAGAAATTTGTTTGGGGAAGGATTCATTGTATTGCGTGGGCAGGATACTGTCAGGTTGCCCAGGCCTAGACAGGAGAACGATTAGGGTTCTCAACCAAAGACTTTGGTTCAAAAACCTGGCCACAAGGCAGCGGGTTTGGCACTGGACTACAATAAGTCCTTTTTAAGGAATAAGGAGCCACCCTCATTCCAACCCTCAACCTGGAGGACCAGGAGGCTGAGTTTGTCTGGCCTCTAACCATTGACCAATCTGGTATGAGTGGCTCTGAAGGTGCAAAAGCACCACCTAGTATAGCTCAATTGATCACAGAGACACACAAACCATCGCACCACGGTAAGGTCGAGCCTCATTGCGATGGAATCTGACTACTAGGATGCGTTGTCTCTAAATCCATGTGAAATCGTTTGTTGTACTGAAATATGGTTACAAACTGAAAAGAGGAATTCCAAAACCCCCCTGCTGCTTATTTTGTTTAACCGAAACGAGAGTATCTTAAAAGCAGGGTGGGTAATTCTGTATTAGGGAAGCGACTTGCGGTTCGGCGTTATGAAGGACGAATAAGCCGTAAATCTTTGATGCAGTTTAAATGCGAAGACCTCTGTTTTATAGGATCAGAAGATGTGGCGGGTCATATGCGCTGGATTTATTTTCACCAGCCGGAAAAATGTGATTAATGCATTAGTTGGGGACTGGCTTTTGATGCAGTGATCAAGTGATCATCGGCTTTAATTCCATCTGCTCTATGCAAGTTTGACCTAAGAACCCTAAGGTGGCGCGCACTAATACACGCCGCAAACGCTTAGTCCAACTTTTCCGTGTCACAAACTGGTTGTTTTCGCCAAACATCCACCGCGAATTCCCCTGAGTGGAAGCTGTTAGACGATTTAACGTAAGCTCAAAGTTGCATCACGGGCAAAGGTTTACCAGGGGGTTAACATAGTTGGAGATAATATGCGAAAATGAATAACAGTATAAAAGGCGGTATTAAGTACGCATATATTGTCTCAACACCTGACATGCACGGCATATAAATTAAACGCTGAGCTCTACTGCTCAGACAAAATATAGTCGGAAATGGCAGAAACTTTTAGCTATTCAATAAATTTGAAAAGTGAGCCATTGATTCCCTCCGCTCCGGACGGGTGCATGCCTAACAAGAATAGTTAAATAAGAACTAAAAGCGTTGCCAACGTAATATGCTCCAACATTTCAACCGGTGACCTACCAGTATTGTTGCGCAGTCTTGAAGGTCTAATTTCTCTTCTTTTAGTGCGGAAGCCGATGTCGGTGGACTAGATTAGTAGAGTTATCCTGATGTAAATACGGTTCGTTCATAAACAATACAGACAGCAAAAAGACAAGTAGCAGAATAGATTTTATAGTTCCTGCAGCATCAGGCTTCCGCCATAAAGAAACTTCGAAGAATAACCCCGATTAACAACGGCGGCAGCGGGACTGGACCTTTAAACGACGACCAGTATCTCTTCTACCTCTGAATTCCAAAGTTATGTAAATCATTATTGCTTGTGCGTTAGTGTGTCAATTGAAAAACCGCAAAGATTTTACTCCGAGCAATTGCACATTCATCAACACCTATCGTGCACAGCACAAAGTAGTAAGGCCGAGACAACTGACGCTGAAGAGGACGCTGTCTATTTCATCGGATCGGAATTTCCAAGCTCTTGTGTTGCGGAGTCAGTAAGATTCACTTGAGTTTGATCTCCAACATTATACTTCAAAAAATTCCTGTTTACAGTTCGGAAATATTTAGTTGACGTTAACCAACTATAGCTTTCTGCGTCAAAGTACGATTCTAGGGTTTCCATTTATTTATTATTCAGTAATGACCTTGCATATGCAATCGCTTCAAATTTCTTAACTTGTGCTATGATATCAAGATATCCAGCACGATTCAGATGGATGTAAACTAACATTCGCCTCAGTGTGACTTAGACGTATTTTTTTCAGTAGCCAGCCTGATACTTACTGAAATCCAGAGTGCTAAAATGCAAATTACTCTCAAATGTCACAAGGCCAACTATTCCTGCTGACTAGAAAAACAAAAAGCGCAACCACTTCACTTCAAAAGGCAACTGAAAATGTTGCATCGGGACGAGTTTGGTTGTTCAAGGCAGTATGACATTGCAAAATGGCACGCAACATCCAGATCAGTTGAAACGGACCTTCTATTATAGAGATATCTATATTTTCAACAGATTGTGAGCTAGTTTATTCACGCAAATATCTACTGCACAAGTAAAAGTTGACAACCATGGCCTAATCACTATTGAAAGGCACTGGAGCAGCCGGAACATCGGGTGTCCAGATTCGCAATGGGTAGCGCAACCTACCATACGAGCAAAAAGATGAACCATTTTGGGGTATTTAGCGGTCTTTATCGCAGATTAGGTGACGGCTTAATAATGGTCCGCTTCAACATACACAATCCAATCATATGTGTCGACATTTCCTGCAAAGCAGCAGTAAATCAAAGTTGTGAGGTCATTTTTTGATGCTGTCAAAACAACACAGCTGTCTTGAGTGTCACAAGTACTTCTCTTTTCGTCGCCTATGTTCCACGCGGAACCTTGTCTCCGAATCAGTCGTTTCCGAAAATGCAATAAGTAGAAACAAAATTAGGGTAAATAAGACCCTCAGCTACTAAAATTTTGATATTTACCAATCCATAAGTGTAATGCTGGGAAATACTTTATATTTATTACTCTATGAAGTAGCGTTGACCAACCACGTAAAAATGCAGGAGTATAATACTTCAAATTAAAAGTCTTTTTGCTAGCAAGTTACTAATTGTCATTTGCTTACCGCATTTGGTATCCAAGCAATTCCACACGATAGAGTGGTAAAGCAGCAATTTTGTAACCCGTATAAAGTTGTTATTTATTTATACTGGTTGATTTCTGATTGCTTTAAACGATACGAAATTGTTTGCAAAATCCAAATGTGACACAAGGAAGACAGATAAACGCTGAGATTGACCGGTACAAGTGAAAATGCACGATACTCGAACATTACGTGACCAGATGTTAACACTACGGTCCACAACTAGTCAGTGATTTTCGGTCAACCATTTTAAGGTATAACAATGGTTATCAATGCACCTAATTGGGCAAACTGGAAGGTGAACATTTTGCCATATATGACGGTGAATCGATTGTTTTGTACAAAGATCCATTTGTATGCCACGACAGAGGATCAATCCACGTAACCGCTTTATTTCAGGACTTCAGATAGATTACCACTTTGTGTGGACGCTAAGCTGTAAACAAGATTGTTAGGTACCCTGATATTACATCATCATCATCAGTACAGGTTAGTGGAGGGTGAAAAACCCACTTTAGTTAAGGTGACGCAATACATAAAGTTAAGCTACAAAGTTACACTATACAAAATATTGCTAAAGCAGCTAATATGATGTTAAATATTATATTACGCATTTCGTGTGAGATAAACATTGGGCGGGGAACCTAAAAAGAGGGGGATAAACGAAGGAACTCACAATGCAAATTCCACTTTGAGCCGGCGTGTCCAACCAAACGTTTTCATCGTCCTTACGGTCTCAGCCAGGCTGTCGGGATGCACCTACCGACGCCAGTTTCAAAGTGAAAATTTGCATCCCTCCCAGCCAACTCATCGCTTACCCTCCACCTCTCAGCTTCTAACCACAACCCCAGATGGACAAAAAATGCAGTTCGCGTGAGTGCACAGATATTCGCTACACGTGGCCTAGCCATTGGAGCCTGGTGCGTGATATAACGGTGCTGAGCGAATCACTCGCTCTTTCTGCACCAAATACGCGACGCCGAACACGATCAGTGCTCACCCAATGCTCCCACTTGATTTGATCTAAGCTGCGAAGATAGCGATGATCGAAGGTGACTAGCCTCTTTATGCCTGTTGACTTGATGGGTCAGGTCTCATAACCATATAATAGGGTTGAACAAACGGCTACGTTGTAATCGCCACCCTTCAAGGCGAGAGTGATGTCGCGTCTGCGTCACAGGTAGTGGAGATTGGCAAAAGCACCTGGAGCTCTTGCTATACGGTTCGCAACCTCACCTTCAATCCCACAGGCGCTAATGTATTTGGCCAGGTACTTGAATATTTGAACGACTTCTATTTGATCACCATCATAAGTCAGCGCAGTGATGGGTTCCTGCCAATGTTAGAGAAGTACGTTGCAATACAATGGAGCAAATCACAGCCCAGAAAGATTGATACACAGTACTAATTAGTCCAGTGCCGCCTGGCACGTTTGTGAGCGACATTTTAGGGTAATTTCATCCGCATACTCGAAGTCAAGAATTCGCTCACCAAGAAGAAGCTCCAAACCTTCTAGGTCGGGTCCAGTGAATGTTGTTTCCATGACTCTGTCCATAGCGAATTGAAATAGGAAGGGTGACAACAGGCAACCCTGTCTCACACCGCTGGAAATACTGAAGGGCGGAGAAGGTTTGCCATAAACCCTCACCCTGCTCAAATTATGCGCGTATAGAGCTTTGACAATGTTTACGTATTCACTGAGTACACCTTTTCTCAACGGACAGGGCATATGGATCCACGAAATCGAAGGCGTCTTTGGTGTCGAGAAACACAATATCAGTGGGTCACAACTAAACACAACGACGCTCCAACAATTGACGCAAGGTGCAGATTTGGTCGATGTAGCACCGACCTCGACGAAACCCAGCTTGCTTTCCGCGTATGTGGACTTCGCGAGCTCCAGAGAGTCTGCGAAATCCGGCAAAGGCAAGTACTTTAGAGGCGGTGGAAATTCGACTGATCCATCTGTGATGGTCGCATTCCGAACAGGAGCTTCCTTGAAAGTTGGATCTAGAAAGAACAGGCTTCACACGGTCGGGAGTGTCTCTTGCTCCCAAAATTCCATTTGCAACTAGTGTAAATCGCCCACATGGGAATTAAAATATGGCTGGCGTGATTCTGGCTGCACCTGCGGCATTACTCAATTTCAACGGTCTGATCTCACGTTCTAATTCCGAGCGTTAGAGCGGATCTAAGGAGACGACCCATGGCGAAGCGTACCTAGTGCCTGAAAAACTAAGCGATACCTCACATTAGTTAAATTGCTTTGCAAAGTCGTCAGTCCAATGCACCAAGCATTTTGACAGGCTGTGGATCAGCTGTCCCTCTCGTCGCGTATTGCCTCGCTAAAACCATGAATCCTGTAGCCCATTTCCCGTATCAAGATGGAATAAATTTCGAGCAGTACCAACTGCAGCAGCCATTTTCGTTTCCGATGCACGATGAGACCGCCAGGCTTAGCCGTCCCTCTTCTCAATAGCACGCAGAAATACACTGAGATTTGCCAGCCTCATTAAATACGCTTAAGTCCGTAATATGCCGACTACCATCAATATTTTACAGTAAAAATGTCAAGACAAATAGCAAAGACAGCAGCTCGATTTGCCAAAAAGCCATGTCCGCTGATAAAAAATTGACGCTCATGCAAAAAGCGAAAATCAACCGTATTAAGTAGATGCACGCATATTGCGGATTCCAAAGAAGTTTGATACACATTCAAAACAAATAGCTTTGCCAGTAAACAAGAGGTAATCGGCTGAATGGACCAAGCAGACGTCCACCGAAACGCACCCGAAGGTCGGCACACACAGCTGCGTAATCGGAGTCCACGCTCGTGCTCCAATTCGAGCGACAGTATTGGACACAGCCTCTCCAGCGTAACTAACCGCGATATGGTCGATTTGCGTCCACGGCTGCTGCGAAGCTGGTGGGCGCCAAGCCACTCTTCTATGGGTGCTATGTCCAAAGTTTGTGTTCGCGAGAATGAGACGAGCATCTTCACACAACAGTGGCAATCGCTCACCGTTATCATAGCGGAAGCGTACATCATGTGTGCCGCGCAGATGAAGCTCACGGGGGGACAAATTTCTGACTTCGGCGTTTAGATCGCCAGCCAAAACCACAGTATCCGTGCTTCGTCTGTAAAGTAGGTGATCGTGAATTTGCTGATAGAAACCATCTTTCACCGAATCAGTGCAACAGTTTGTAGGGGCGTAGGCCGCAATGACAAACAGGCCCCGTTTGTCCCCACGCGACGTCGTAGCATGGAAGGTACCATGTAATCTAACGGCGCACATCTAACTGTTGACTGGGAGCCAATCGATCAGGGCAGCTTTAGCCAGGGGACACAAAACAATGCCGACGTCAGCTTGACCGGCATTTGAAGCCGCATCATCGTCAGACAGGCGAAATGAGAACGTGCCGCCAGTGTCGCATGTGGGGATCGCAAGGTAAGCACGGAGCTCGAAGCCTGCAAACGCCTTTCCGATAAACAGCAAATGTCGATCTATTGATATATTTTGCAAAACATTTTTTGCTGTTTATCGGAAAGGCTTTTGCAAATTTCGAGCTCCATGCTTACCTTACGATCCCCACATGCGACACTGGCGGCACGTTCTCATTTCGTCTGACTGACGATGATGCGGCTTCAAACGCTGGTCAAGCTGACGTCGGCATTGTTTTGTGTCCCCTGGCTGAAGCTGCCCTGATCGACACGCTCCCAGTCAACAGTTAGATGTGCCCAGTTAGGTTAGATGGCACCTTCCATGCTACGACGTCGCGTGGGGACAAACGGGGCCTGTTTGTCATTGCGGCCTACGCCCCTACAAACTGTAGCACTGATTCGGTGAAAGATGGTTTCTATCAGCAAATTCACGATCACGTACGTTACAGACGAATCATGGATACTGTGGTTTTGGCTGGCGATATAAACGCCGAAGTCGAAAATTTGTCCCCGTTGAGCTTAATCTGCGCTGCACACATGGTGTACGCTTCGGTTATGAGAACGGTGAGCGATTGCCACTGTTGTGTGAAGATGCTCGCTTTTTCTCGCGAGCACAAACTTTTGACATAGCACCCATAGAAGAGTGGCTTGGCGCCCACCAGCTTCGCAGCAGCCGTGGACGCAAATCGACCATATCGCGGTTAGTTACCACTGGAGAGGCTGTGTCCAATACTGTCGCTCGAATTGGAGCACGAGCGTGGACTCCGATTACGCAGCTGTGTGTGCCGACCTTCGGGTGCGTTTCGGTGGACGTCTGGCACGTCGATTCAAGGGATTTCCTCCTGGGCAACTCTCGAAGATAGTTGTTTTTGCTGTACTTGTCTCTCTACATTAGTCGTTTTACACAAGTCTTCGTTGGTTTTGTTGGTGAACTTGAGTGCGAACTTGTTTTCGGTATTGGTCCGCTCTATTTTTTGTTTCTACTTTGGGTCGGTAAATTTGTTCACATAGGAGGAATGGCGATAGTTTTCATCCAATCTTTACAACTGAATGTTGAGCAAGCAGCCGCGTAATGCTTATTTTGAGGCGGCTGACTCAAATGGTGCTGGAGGGCACGATTTCTATTTGAATTATCGTTCGTTTCAACAAAGCTTTTGCGCATTATAATTAATAACCCAAAAGTAATTGAAAATGGAATACCTCAAGCTCTTTTTTATCAACTAAATCATTACCTTTGTTTTTGCGAATCAGTCGTTTTGGCAGTGAGAATAATCATAGGTGCAACTGCTTTATTGTATTGTTAATAATTTCGTGAAGTTGTTTGCTATTGCATCCATTCTATTTTTATCCGTATTTGGAACTGACAGCTCTATGTTAATTATTCTTATTTTGTTTAAGTTTTCGCATTCCGGCTTTTTACTACTGAGTCTACAGCTGTTGAAATATTATCCACCTGTTTGTTTTGGTTATTTACAATTCGTGTATGCTTTTTTAACGAAAGCTGTCGTGGTCAAACTGCTAGGGGAGTCCAAACAATCTGCCAATTATGACCATAGCAATTGCCACACACCGGCAGCTTGAATCTTATGCCAGCTGCCTGATACAGGCTGCCTATTATTTTTCGCCGGACGTTTAATTCCTATGTATGTACTAATGCCTACCCTTTGAAACTAATACCACAGTCGTGTTTTTGGTGTGCGATGCTGGCTGACCGTCCGTTAACATTTTATAATCATGTGGTTTGCAAGTAACTCACACTCGTCAGTCGACTACAGGTGACCTCACACTAGCGTCACACACACTTAATTTTCCCCAAATTCAAAGTCAAGATTAACATTGGATTCTGACAATACTCTATAGCCGACTGAGTTGATATCGAAATTCCTCCCTAAACTGAGTTTTTCATCCGCGGTTCCTCCGTCAAGAACCTACCAATAGGTTGAAAGCGTTTTAACGAACAATTACTGTCGCATTTTAATCGATGACTTGTTTCATTCAGAAGGATACAACTAGCAAACCAACGGTGGGTTTTCAGTAATCCAAGCAGATGAAATATTATCTATTCTTACAAGATAATAATGTGAGTGCAATTGAAACTTGGTATATGTGATAATTTAAGCAAAGGCGTGATAGTGAGATTAGCCAACTGTGCTTTGAGCCCAACCAAAATGATGTCTGTGTTTTCAAAACGTAAAGTCAGAAAAAATAAATAATAGGCAGTAAAAATTTAACACTATTGTGGGAGATAATGTCGTAGGTGAATTCTGCAGATCATTAAAATTGAATCAAATGTCCAGAACATAAGAATGCATAGCTATCGATTGTGCACCTACACATTTAATCCACCTAACTATGGGAGATAAGTCGATAAATTTGGGATAAAGGTAAATTTTTCCAGCCTATAGATTGGTTTATGTTTTTGTGCATGGATAACTCTTCATTGAAATAGGAACTAATTGGAAACGGAAAACAATTAAGTCAACTCAAAGTCTCATGTATAAATGTACTGATGTATTTGGGTCATTCCATTCACCAAGTGGTCTACAGTTACAGTAAAAAGCAGCAAGTAATGCTCAAAATGAATTGTTAGAGGGTGAGACTTCTTAGGACAACAAAACTTAAAATATAGTAAGACGACCATAAAGCATGGAGGTTAGTATTCTATATACACTACGTCAACATTTAGCAGAAATAGCATATAGAAGCTAATTTCCAAAACTGCAACCGTTTATTGCGGCATGATGTACGTTAGGTTGCTATTTGTTAAACGTAAGCAGTCCTTTCTCGTACAGTTATTTTATATAAGTCTAAACTTAAAACTTGCTTCGTGCCGATAGTTGCTTCAAGCTTTGCATCTTAAATTGAAAAATTGAATAGTGTTATATGAAGAATACGTTACTGATTACCAGTGCCAAATACCGTTTGCTCTGTAGGTTGTGAAAGAAAATTCTATTATTTTGCCGCCTCTACCATCACGTTTACCACATTCTCTGATGGCGCCATTTTGAAAATATTTTCCAACTCTTTTTTATCTCTGCCAGTAAGGGCGAACTGCATTTGGATCAGTGCCGAACCGTTGTGCCGGTTGACCAATCCAATTTAATCGATCAAGCTTTAGAATCTTACCCTCACCATAGAACTCTCAGGCACTATTCGCAAGGCACCTGGCTTAGTTTTGATAGGAAATACCGCAATCTTGTTCAAGGTGTGCAGGGGGAGTACATTTCGTCTGTCATTATTGTACAGATGCGGTAGTCAGATGAGATACGTTTACAAATATTTCTCGGTGTGCTCATAGAGCCTTCCAACTATTTTGCACGACCATAAGAAATGCTGCTAGACCAAAAGGCGAAGGATCACATGCTCGCTGTATCTCTATTTTGGGATGCATATATACTGACAGTACAGCACTGAGCCCGAGTAGCAAACACGAGATCACCACAAAAACAGATAAGATCCAGCAATGCGTTTCAATATTTGTCTGATCATAGTGGTAAGTTTGGTGTCGTAACGTTCACATAGGTCATTTGAATATATATGGTGCAAATAATTTCGAATTTACGAACACGAGTGCTACGTTTACTAATTATTTTCAATTAGAAAACAAGATGCGATGAGTATATCATGTGACTAAAATGCTTTGACCAAAGACACTCTATGTCCCAGAACCCAGTGAAATGTACGTCTCGCTATGATTCTAACGCTTCTGTCGGTTTTGACCGGGTAAACCATCACAGGTTTTAAGCCTTGTAAATATTTCCCGAGTCTAACACAATGTTACCCTATAAAAGTGCACAGTGTCAGCAAGTTATTGTCAGCCCAATTTTCTGTCTCAAGGGTGACAGATTATTAAGCCTCTCCTTGTTCCTTCCAACAGATTATCATGTTAGGAACTGCGAGAAGCTGCACCAATACTGGAGGAACTTCGGCGGATATCTGTCGTGAAAAATGTGGCACACTGAATACACACATAGGGCATGGAATGTTTGGAATAGCATATACTGTGGAGGATACCCCAGAACAGCAACGTACGTGCATATCCCAATGTACGAATGAAAGACGGATGACGCGTAGGCGAAGCCGCTGGGCACACCGTAGACAGAGCCGCTGGCCGCTGCGTACAGAATGATTATTCATGTGCCGTAACACTTGCTGTAATCGATCTTCGTTTAGTGCATATATTCTAATCTTTCCATGTTTTTGATGTGTTGTTTTTCCACACAGTGAAGACTGTATTTATGTTACATATTCGCAGTATTGCGTATTTTCAATTTCACGGTTGAAATGTTATGGCAAATACAGTTACCTATTAGGAGATTTGGAAGAATCATTGAGAAGAACTGTTTGCCTCAGACTGGTCTTCTTTATGAATA
Organism: Dicrocoelium dendriticum; assembly: GCA_944474145.2. NCBI lineage: Eukaryota > Metazoa > Platyhelminthes > Trematoda > Plagiorchiida > Dicrocoeliidae > Dicrocoelium > Dicrocoelium dendriticum. The sequence goes on from OX104069.1 coordinate 11,331,975, forward strand.
GCTGAATAGGTTCTATATGTTGAAAAGTACAAAGTCGCAGCACGTAGCCCAAAATTTTAAACTGTTCCAAACCGAAAAGTTCGGTTATTGAATGATTGCAGGATACTTGTGAAAACCCATTCGCATTTGGATACCTCTCTCGGAAACCTATTTTGCCGAACTGCAATCACTTCGTCGACACGCAAAATGAAGCATGATAACAAACGTGGTAAAATGCCTGAGAAATTTCATTGTTGACATACCCACCTGATGAACAGCAGCTGTTTGTGGTTCTTCTTCGCAGATCACAGACAAGAGAGTGCAGCAAATAGTTGATGTTTAAACACGAACACTTGGCTCCGTGTAGCCACAGCCTATGTTCCTTGGCCATCCAGAGAAATAGGCTGGTAATTGTTCAAAATTGATGCTTCCGGCTTAACTTCTTGTAGTATTGTACCTCAGTTCGTAATTATGTTATCCGAAATAAAAATACTTCAGCTATATACCGAGACAATGCTATAACAAGTGCTATTAACAACGCAAGATTTAACCGCCTCATAAGCTGATACTAGTTACTTTTACAGGTACTCGTTATTTAATTGCTGTTAGCAGTATCTAAAATACCAGCGAGATAAATTTGGACTGGATACACACAAGTATTGTTGACATTTAAAGAGTTAAAAAGAACACGCCTATCCTCATTTACAAGTCATTTAGTTTAAGTAACACTGTTTTAATGAATAGAAGTGACGGTATTACAAAAGGAACCGAATTCTCAAAGACGAACCGCTGTCTTTTTTGAAGGTAGAACTAGAATGCCAAAATCGAACGAAATCAGACGAAGTGCCTAAGATTGTTCCACTCCCGGTTTTATACATGCTTCTCTGTTTTATAGTCTAGGACAAGTCAGAATATATATCCAATAAGTTGTAGACAACTGAAGGTTACACATCCGGTGTACCACCAAGCCTAATAATGTCCACCACAAACTCGGTAAGCCATCCCACATCCCATTAGCTGTCAAAAATATAGCAGCCAAGAAGCAAACGAATTATTTAGCCCAGTTTTTGTTATAGCCTCATAGTTGTAGAGCAATTATAGCTGGGAACCTAATAGAAAAAATTGTTTGCACTGGATGTAGCTTTTTCCGTTATGAATATACCGCTGCTGGAAACAACAGAATAATATGTGGAAACCTAGGTGAACGAAGACAGCATTCATTTAAGTAACCGTATACCAAGACTAAAGGAATTCTCCTGAGTTTCACCTAGAGCCATCAGTTCATTTTCGACGTTATATGATACCAACAGATTGATAGAGACGCAATGGCGTCCCCTCACGGAATAGTGAAAACGGATGTTTTCATGACAACATGGAAACGATATTGGGTCTACTTAGGACCGTTTCAAACACTAATATCGCTATACAGATGACATTGTTTACGAGGTCGATAAAGACACGAGTCTTGAGAAGATAACCATAGAAATGATTAGTTCGCAGCTGCCAATAAGATATACCTACGAACTTAAACAAGAGAACCAACTTTTATTGCCGGATGTACATCTGAATAGGTGCACGGATGATTCCCTGTTAAGAAAGATAAACCAACAGGCGTAGAGCGGTCAGGATACAAATTTCAGCAGTTTTGTATTGCCTTAATACAAGCCCAACCCATTAGATTGCCACACCTTAGGGGCAAGAATGTTATGCTCAGAGACGCCCTAAATGATGAGATGAAATCCATCGAGGACGCGTTGCACGAATAATTTTAACAGCAAAGATGCATTCAGCGTAACATTCAGCGTTAAAATACTTTGCGATTGGAAGAGGTTGTCGAAAAGAAAGTTCTTTTCATATGTCTTGATTTTAAAGGTTATAGTTTCCAAACTTCTAAAGTTAAAAGGAACACAATAAATAAGAATCACTTTCTGCAGCAGAACTGCGATATAATTTTGTCATGGTTGGCGAAAAGACCCTACGAGAATGGACAATATTGGTACCTGTGGGCTGGAGCCAAAAGAGTAGATTATCAGTGTATTGTGTGTAAGTGGATTATATACGGCTGGAAGCGCAATTCCAGCTTCTGGATGAAAGCTACGTTAAAAGCGTGAATTTGATCTGTCGCTTATTCTCCCTAGACGACAAAAATGTCCTATTCACCACTGAGCATTCAGTGCGGTTGGTAGATAAATACTTCGAGTTAGCCCTTCCTTGGAGATATCGGCGAGCGAAAATTTCCAACAACTATAAGCTAGCTTGGCATTAACTGTAGTGTCCTAGCCGCCGATTATTGGGTAATTCATTACTACGAGCAAAATACATTGAAAGTGTGGCAGCGAGTCTTTAGAACATGTATGCAATTCTTGTGCAGTTCAGCAGTTACAACCTGGTTATACATTAAGGTGATATTTACCACAACATCCTCTTATAAACCCTAGAAAGACGGAAAACTCAGAATCTTTTTGCACTGTGCCACCAAGCGTAAAGATGTCCCTAAATGACCAGCTACTTCAGGGCCCAGATGCCACGGCAAAATTTATCGGTATTCTGATGCCTCTCCGTAAAGAGAAGGTGATAATCTCAACAAATATAGAAGATATGTAAATGCAATAATGTTGCCAGGGAGTGATAGAGGCGCATTACGCTTCTTTTGGTGAAAGGATAATGAGATAGGCTCTGAGGTGGTAGAGTATCAGTTGACGGATCAGCGTTTCCGTTTAACGTCGCCTCCATTCTGCACACATTCTGAGTTACGTCGAACGGTAGATAAGTGGGGATATCGATCAGCCAGTATTGTGACGGAGGCAAGTCGCAACAACCTTTAACGTAGACGACTTGCTGATACCTATGCCAACTGTAGAAAGGATTACACAGTTCGTGGCACAAATTAGGGCGATACTGAAGAGAGTGGGGTTCCGTCTATGGAGATGGTTCTGCAACTACCCAGATGTGTACGAAGCGATCCCGCTCACTGAGGTCACTGACTGTGTCAAACCAGTAGTGTATTTATCTGGGGCTGTCGTTGGGTTTTGTAATGAAATGTGGTTCTCTTCCGATTTTATTCTGACGCAAGTTAAAATTTCGGAGAGGAATTCTGGACTTTATATCCTCAATATATGACATCCTTTGGATGTTTTCCCCCATCGTCATGCCGACTAAGCTAACAATGCGAGGTTTATGCACGCACAAATTTCCCTGGGATGATCCGACCACGAGTAACAACGAGGAAGCGTGTGTGTGGGTGACCGCGGAGATTAGGTAACGTACCGGGACTAAACAGCCCTGGCAAGTCCGGGCAGATCTTACTCGTCAAAATACGATAAGTGAGAATCAGGTCCCCCCCTTATCATTCGGTAGTGCATTGAGTACATCCCCAAACTGAACATGCGTTCAGGATACGTCTGTCCTCGTGGACTCTGCACTAACCAAATGCTCACTCGTAATACCCTCTCCAAGTCCATTTTGTCTCGGTTAAGACATGGTGGACAAGCCTGGATACAATATTCCAGTTGAAGTCGGACGAATGCCGAGAATACCATCACAAACTAATTGGGTGTTAGGATTCCGAAAGAGGGGGCGGTGAAACCATATCATACGAGACGTCCGACAAGCAGCATTCTTCCAATTGTCACCAGAATGAAGTGTTGGTGAGTGTACGAGCACTTAATCAGCTTGCTGAGTGAAAACAGGGAGTTCATCACCGCCGACAACATATCGGGTGGGAGGATTAGCGGTTCCGCTTTGGAGAACAGAGCACTTGGCGCTATTTATGGGCATCAACCATAAGGAAGACCATTCCCACAGCCTATCCAAGGCACGCTGAATTGCTTCAGGGCACCAAGGATATCCACAATATTCCAGTGCTTACGGTCATCAGCAAACATTTGTGATGACCATCCGAGCTCTCTCGGCAAGTCATTTACATAGATGGCGATAAAAATTAGCCCCAGTACCGAGCCCTGCGGGACGCAAATGAGGACAGCTTGCCTGAGCGAAAGGCTACACCCCACCCGTGCGCACTGTTCCCTCCTCTCAAGTAAGGCAGACACATTGAAGGGCACGGCCAGATATACCGTAAGACTTCAACTTTAGTGAGAGTCAAAGATGAGGAACGGTGTCAAAACCTTTCCAAAAGTCCACAAATAGCACGCCTACAGCGTAGCCACAGTCTATCGCTTCGGTCCAGCTTTCACGAGCTACGAGTAGATTAGTCTGGCATGAAAATTCCTTGCGGAATCTATGTTGCGCAACACTAAGCAGGTTGCATCTATTCAGGTGCTACTCCACTGAATCCTTTATCTGATTTTCAAACAACTTGACTACTACGCTTGTCAAACTGCCAGGCCGGTAGTTCACGGGCAGAACGCTGTCACCGCCCTCAAAAATCTGACAGATAATTACCTTCTTCCATTACGAAGGTAGGATGTAACTGTCAAGCGATATTGAAAACACGCATGTGAGAGGACCACTCAGTTCAGTGGCCAATTCATGCAACAGCTTCGGATGAATTGAATCAGGAACGGAATCTTCAGAGAGATCAATGCCTTGCCGTTGTGTTAAACAGCTGAGCAAGAATCCTCTAGAAATGTTGAAACCAATTCAACCTGTGGTAAAGAGGTCTCCCGAGCAAAGATCTCAGTATACTGATCACTAAGTACGCAAGTTTTGTCACAGTCCGTTTACACACGGCACCCGTCCGCTCGTAATAACGCTGGTATGGACAGTTTTGCCCCGCTGCGTCTTCTTGGGATTAGCTGCGGTCGAGTCCGCTGAATCCTGCTCGTACTGGAGACGAACAGTCCTGAGATGTTGCTCTAATATATTTCTAATCTCTTGATAACTATAATAAGTACTGGCTGATGGAGCTGCTTGGTAGGTTCGCCAGCATCTAAAACGTTTTTTGAGGATGCCCTTGCCTGTGGTACCTATAAATGGAGGCTGTACCCGTAACACACTTTTTCTCAAGAGTGAAATATAGGTTGTGAAAACCTCCGTAAGGTCTGCCTTAAATTTATCCCAGGCTAATTGGACAGAGTAAGCTATCGAGATCTCACAGTTCAGAACTGGAGCCCTAGCTCGTATTTCGCTAAAGTCCGGCCGCCAATTATTCGGTGGTAATTCAACGGCGTCTGTTAGGGCCTTGAAAGTGCACACCGAAAGGATAAGCATGCGTTAACGCTGGACCTGAGAGGCACGCCATATGAAACTTCAGTCACGAATTCGAGGGACTTAGCAAAAACTAGATCTAAACTAGATGGTATTTGATTGTCCATATACCTAGTGGGGAAGTCCACGAACTGGTGCAAAGGCACTTGGTGAGTCAGCTCAAAAATGTCTGACTGAATGTACCTGACACGAAATTGCAAGAAAGGTCGGCCCAACAGAGTACCGGGAGGTTAAAAGCCCCTAGCAATAAACACGTATCCGCGGACTGGGTGCGAATATAGTCAAGTATCCCCATGGAAGCATTTC
>OX104069.1:11337525-11354414 GCA_944474145.2 Dicrocoelium dendriticum
TGGAAAATCGGATTAGCCTGCATGATCGCTTCGATCCAAAGCAATGCGTGTATATAGTCAATCCACTACTGGCTCTTCACTAGTGCGCGTTATATTTAGCATCACTGGTTTATTCTGTGTTATAATTCGTTTGAGAACGTTGGTGTGGAAGCTACAGGCATGCGAAAAAAGATTTCTTTCAAGAATGTTTTCAAATCTTTACGAAACTGCTAAATTTTCTAAATCAAACATGCTGAAATCCACTGTAATTCTGATATATCACTAATCACACGGTCCATAAAATTCTGTCTTCAGCTTCAGAGTTAATAGGGGTGATCTATAAAATAATGACAAAACAGATAATTCTATTTTTGATGGCCATTGCCTGAACAAAACTAAATCATTGACCCAAGCTAGTGGATCGTCTGTGGATTCACAAGCATGGTTGTCTTTTGTACAATTGATCGTTTCATATCCCATGAAAGTCGCTCGTAAAATCGAAGGGACATACATGGTTTTGAGGACCAAATTCCCTTATTTCCTATCGCGGTGACCTTTCGGGGATCTTAATGTTATCTGGGATATCAATGCCAAGACGCTTCCGGAGTTCTGCAAACCTACAATGGATGCATTGTGCGTTAATATAGAGTTAGGATGGTTTCTAGAAAAAGAATAAGTAAGCTGATGGAAGTTGAATGGAGACGAGGTAGGATCGATGATTGAAATATCCACTACCAAATTTTCATGAGTAGTAATAGGATATGTGTTTGAGTTAGATCATGCGGCCGCTGACAGCTGCTCTGGGTGTTAACCGTGATTAGCAGTTAGACATATTCCACTGAATGCTAAATATCTGTGGTTAAATCATTTTAAATTATTAAATAGTAATAAGTTTCGTTGAGTTCGTTTTTTTGGTGCATCGCCAGCTACAACTTGCCTTGTACTTGCTTCCTTTATTCAAATTTGTAATCTTAAACTTTTGCTAAATTAACAGTATGCAAAATTAAGCACCGTGGGCCTAGATTAATGAACCGATCCTCCTGTAGTTAAGTGAAACTGGATTCTTAATTAAGTGCTTAAGATTGGTGTTATCGGAGTAGAGTATTTAGTGCATGTAAGAAAATTGCTCTCATGCAAGTGTCTTCAGAAGAATTTTTAAGGTCTGAACCTCAAGAAAGAATGATCGATCCTTCATTATTAAGTCTGCAAACTTCCTCACGATTGCTTCTTCTACTTAACTAAGTTAATTACTAATCCATCATCCGACCACATATATACCACCAATTATTTTATTCCCAAGGTGAGTTAAATGCGTGAAAAGAAATATTCAACATTTGCAAAAGCCCTTTAATTTAATTTTTGGCTTGGTACTTTAGGCAGCGTGAATCCCAAATTGGCATACGATCTGTTGGATATTAGGTATTCAGTAATTAGTAGACATCGGCGAAGAAACAAATGCAAATAGTTTACGTAAGTTATTTATTATGCAGAGCACACCTGCACTCAGCGGGTTAATTGTCTTCCGATTTGCCTCAAAGATTATAGACGTATTTTCTTTCGTTAACCATTTTTGGGCTAAAATTGGCTTTGCGAGCTTGCCCGAAAACCTTCACAATTATGCAAACATCAGGCGCATTGAATTATTATAGCACAGAATAACTATGGTACAGAAGCGATCCTCACAAAATATTCACCATAATTAACATAGAATGCGTGTTCGTTGAAAAATAATTATAGTAAAAACACAGCCTGGCAGAACTTAGCGATGCCTGAATGAACGCAACATTGGTGTACTTTGTTTTTCAAAGAAATAAAGTATGGTAAATGTAAGTCAAGTGATTGTTTTATGCACTCTGCCTGGGCGTGTTTTCAGGTATGACACACATGATCTCGACAGTGTATCAAAAATGCAAATTAGTGTCAGGGCAATACTACAAATAACAGTTAGATAAAGAGAAACAACACAATCAAGTTAAAAGTCGATTGGTTAAGTCAAGGACGACAGAATGGGGGTTTCGCAAAAGATGCAAGAGGTAAGAGATGGCTGACAAGCAGTAAGCTTGTGTGCGAGCATAAATTGGCTTTCACTTCTGCCTAGCAGATGAATTTGATAAACATGCAGATAACACAGTATGTAGGGGATGACTTGTATCGGGCAGTATATTAGAGGCCAGCAGTTTACAAGAACTTATGTGTAGAAATAAGTGTTGGTAAAAGTAGATAGGGAACACCGCTATATCGAGCTATGTACTTTAATGAGCTGAAAATTAACTTAAAATGCTTACACACAAAAACCGAGAAATATCACAGGGGAACAGTACTTGCATTGCGGAAGAACATAGGCATTGACAAAGCGAACGATTACCTCATGAGGAACGCAGGAGGTTTTGAACCCAAATGCATAGTATGCCAGCCATCTGGCATTTATGAAATTTTCATTTAATTGAAATGTTAAAGATAAATCATAACTCAACAACACACCCAGATATGTTACCGATGTGGAAAACTGTAATCCGTCGCCATCAATATGTAACTTGTTGCACAGTGTAAAGAGCTCCTCGTACCTGCCTACTTTATGTAAGGAAAAATGCATCTCATGGAAAGTTTAAGCATTAAGAAAGATACCATTAGATTTGGACCATCATTTAAGATAGTTCAGAAGCGCTATTAACCTGAATGAACAATCAGCGCTTTGGTGATTAATACCCAGGACGATATCGTTCATATATTTCATCAGAGTCGCTTTAGTTGAAGCTGGCATCCAGCTGAGCTAAGTAGAAAAGTGAAAAGGTAACAAGTTGTTCAGTGAAGAACACTTGCTTTGGTGAGTAGTCGGGAGAAACATCTGTCACTGAAGCTGGTGATGTGAGTATGTTCAGCCAAATAAGCAGTTAGTAAATAGATAATGTAGGGATGTGCTGATTGACAAACGGGTCTTCTAGCAGTAATTCGCGGTTTGCATAGCTAAATGCATTTCTGTTTTCAAAGAACCACCTCCGAGTTGCTTAACGTTATTGTCAAGCGGTAACTGTACATATTGTACGAGGTAGACCACAGCTTCAATGGTAGACCTTGAACTACAATATGTAAACTGGAGGGGTTCATTAAAGCGTGTTCTGGAAAACATCATTTCGAGAAGAATTTCTGCAGAACATTTAAAGCAACGAAGTGCACGCGAAAGGTCGATATTTGTTAAATTTTTTTTCGGTAAAGGTGTAATGTTGAAACTTCGTCAACATTCGGCTATATTGTGTTGCTGCATACACATAGTGTATATACTCGCAAGTATTGTTGCAAAACAACCGGCACATTCTTTGAGTAAGACAGCAGAGAGCATGTCCGGCTGGCTAGATTTCTTGGAAAGTAGATGTCTCAGTAAATTCACTACTGTTGCACTGTCATCGAGAGGCTACGGTCTGGTAGACACTAAAATTTGGGTACAGGATAAATATGGAGCTATAGTAGTATTACACTTGCATAACTTCTGACGCATTTGCTTTACGTCTACGTCAAAGTAAGACAAACCTCTTGTAACTCTGTAAAGCGTTTTCAGTATCCTCCAGATTTCAAGACAACCTCAATTCCCTACAACAAATCGGACATACACTTCGTTAAGACGGTGTATTTCTTTATTAATACCACCTGTGAGAGATCTTACTGAGGTGCCGTCTTTTGTTTTAAAAGTTTTCTCCTTAAGGCGGTGTAGTCGCTTCGTGTAGGGGGATGAAATCCTGTGAGCTCGGAGGTAAGTTGTTTTCGGAGGACAACAGATCACAAAACAGAAGTTTTAATAAGTTGTCAGATTAGCACAATATCTAATACCTCAGGGTTAAAGAACAAATTAAATTCTGTCAGTGCGATCATTATTCGAAGTCTCTCAAGCTTTTGGGAAGAACACTGATTCCACTTGACCCCTCAATCATTGCAGCGAGTACCATTTGGTAGTTGTTCTTTCTATGCATGACTGGTGAAATTTTGTTAGTTACTTGATCAGAATTACCGATTGGAGCACGCGTACATAGGGAGAACCACTTCACATAATTGGCAAACACGAGGTCCAAGGTTGCGTTTGACCTGATGGGCAGATTTAATCTTTTTCGCCACCCGAAAACGGTGATTAAATAGCGTCACATCTATTAAAATCTCCGCCGATGGACAGAGAAAATCGATGTGTTCTATGACAGGTGTAATAAATTCATCTTAGCATTTCTAATTTTCTGGTTTTGGACAGACAAGGTATATGTAGATGTTAGCCAAAATACTTTGCGTTAGCTATTCAAACACCTCAACCTACATTGTATGACTAAACAATTGATAAACCTTCCAAAGAAAAGACACCTTGCAATAAACCAAGACTGATTAGTGTAAATAAACACTCCACTACATCAGTTTCGTTACGTAAATGCGTGATGAGCCCGATAGCAAATGAAATGTCCAACAGGTACAACTGTATTATCTACTTATTCATGGAGCCAAAATTTTTGGAACACAATGCTTCCAAGCTGCGAATACTTATGAGAAAGCAGTGTTTGATAGTTCATTTAGTTCCTCCAGCTGCGAGCAAATATTGCTGCTAAGCAATACAGGGACGCTCAGATCTTTCAATATTATTTTTCGAAGACCAGTTCCCCATCAAGAATGATAGTTTTCAACAGAATTGTTACATTTAGTATGAATTTGTTACAAGTTCTTTCGTTTACACGACCATTCGAAAATGCATGAGTTTTGATCGTAGAACGACGTAGCGAATTTAAAATATCATATGAGAGGATTCACATCCCGTGACGCTTGATGATCTAAAACAAGAAACGATAGAGCAAAGTGAAACAGGTGTGAAAGTGTGTGTTGACAAATTCCACAGAAGAATCGTAGAGTACGGCCAAATTTGAGGGCTCCATAAACTTATCTGAGTCTATTCGAGTACTTCGACGAGACGCAAATGACAGATTGCTTTAGCATGCAGTAAGATATGACTGTGGCAACCGTAAACCATATATAATCTAAACCTAAAGTGAATGACTTAGATAAAGCTCTAACTAGAGAATCTACTGCTGGCATTTCATGCGTAAATTTTGCTTCGGAAAATACGGTTTCATCCCGCCAAACACAGATTCGAATACATGACCAAACAACAACAATTGACATGATCTGGTTGGCGCTATTTAAAATTTGTACATATGACGGAGTAGCATTTTATTCGAAAAGCTCTTTTGACCTAAAGCGTCCAGGCAGTTTGGTTCATTTCGCATATTTTATAATTGACTTCTGAAACGGATTTGAATTTCGGCGAGCCCTCTAAATTAATCTCAAAAGTGCAGATGATCCAGACACATTCTAACCGACGCACGACTGATCTAATACGCTATCAAATGACACCTGACTTGAAAGAAGATGCAGTAATTCAATTAGTGAACAGGTGCACATGTATATCGAATCTTTTAAGGTGGACAAACCATTTTTCGAGGTTGTATTTCGTGCAATAAAGTGGTGCCTGGTTCTCGCCGATTTAAATGCTGTAAAACCTATCTTTGGCAATGTAATTTCGCACATTGGTTAGGATAACGAAGCCTCAATTAAATACTGATAGAACTATCCGACGAGTTCGCAAAGCAACGTTTAACTATGGTAGCGCATACAAATAAGCGCATCGAATTGCTTTCTACCATGAGCGCTCGAATAAATATTTTCTTTTAACTGACAGCACCATTTATGAAATCGACATTTTACTAAATGGCAGTTAAGGGGTTACCGGTTTGGTACGTAGGAATGACATAAAAACATACACCAAATTCCGGTTTTATCGATGGAAGCCATCATTGATTAAACGGGATCACAATAATAATAATATTGCGCGTTTTGGTTTATTTTTGTTCAGTGCTGTCAGGATAGTGTGGTTTGCATTGTATCAGCTCATTCAAGCATTATTTATGTGCACGTAGGTCATCAACTGTTGTCCGCTAAATCGGGTTTCATTGCATCATTCTACTAATACAAATAATTTAGGTCTCTGGACCGTATTCGATTGCATATAAGGCAAAATAATGAGTCAGATATATGATAGGTTTAGCCAAACGCCCTCGATGTTTAGCGATGTTTGAAGTATCCGTCTGGACAATTGCTGAGTTCCAAGTATCTGCAAGTGAAGCCTTCCTGTTGTTCATAGCCTTCTCAATGATTGGCAAATCTTTGAATGTAGTACGAAAAGTTTACCAGAAAAGGCATGTATTCTTGCCAAAATTGCTCAAATAGAGCCCATACCATGTCATCCGAAGCAAAATGACATAAAATTGCTCCTTTTTATCAACTGGAATTCTTAATAGGGATCCAACGTAAGGCAGAGCATTAACAAAAAAGGAGGTTAGAAATTGCGCCAAGTAGTGTTTTTCATACTTACCAAAGCCTAATTACTGAGATTGACCTGTGATGCCTTGTCTTTGAATTATAGTAAAATGCCCACTACTCCCTAGAACAGTAAAAATCTGTTTGTATATCATATAAGTTTATTTTTTATTTTTTTTCCATCCAAATACAAAGGAAGAAGTGTATTACAAATTCACTTTTTCTCACGCTAAATTTCATAAACTTACAACTGAGGAGGATCATAACAGTTCGTGAAGTACAGGAAACACATTCAAACCTAGTAAACATTTACGGTCCTCCTAGTAACACTCATCCAAATACAATTGTAATTCACGAAAAAGTTTATATTTTTTCTCGTTTGATAATGCTATTTGTATTCTAAAACACCCTATCAGTTTAAAGCTCTTTTATTAAATATCTAAGTGAAAGAGCCATTATTTGGACTTGATCTCTGCTCCGTATCTAAAATGGGCTTTATGCAAAAAAAAAAACGTAATGCCACAGACCCAAATTACCACACGATCGCAGTAACAGCACATACCTGCTCTATGTTCTCTTTTAACTAACGTATTGCGGATGCCGAATGCGCTGTAGTTCAAACGTGCATGTAGTGATCTCATGGCATGGGTAGTTCGTTTAAGCCCGCACGTCGTGTCAATGTACAACGACATGCAGTAACCACTGTGACCATCATTCACCTTGGCGGCAAGTTGTGCATTATATCCACCGGGACCCTATAGGAGGCCGATTCAATATTTTGACCTTCCCGTTTGCTACACTGCACACCGAAAATGTTTTTGTATTTAATCGCACTAGTCCGGTAGAGGCGCTAGTAATCACTGGACTCTAACATAGACTTCTAGGTTTTCATTTAAAACCGTCAAACTGAACCATCCAGTCGGGTTGGAAAATGCTTTTTGTAACCGTCTATGACTGACCAGAGGGAATGTTTCGAAGTACACGTCTTGTGAATAGTTTGCGACATGCAAGCTCAATACAACATCAGATTCGTTCTTAGTTGAACTATCACGACAAGAGAGTAAAACGTTTCGCTTTTTTCTGGGATCCAAAAGCACATTTTATGTTAACTCTTCTTTAGTTAAATATCTGGACAGTACGTTGTCCAACACAAGCCAGCTTTTACTAAGCTGCTACAAGCGTCCATTGTTGACTAATTTGGTTATGACGAACCACACAACAATAAAATAGATTACTAACACACTAATCATGTTCACAAGCTCTGGTTCATCTGGTGGCCGGAAAGCTTGCAGAACATCCCACACGACATGCCCAGATTGTGCTTCAGGTAAATAACTAACCAGTCCGCATATTTGTTACTAACCACAACTCTGAAATTCTTTATACAAAATTCTGTTGAGAATGCGATCCAAATACGCAAGTTTAACTCAACGTTTTTGTTCATCTTTATTTACCGACTATATATTAGATGACAACCTTGCTTCGAAAGCCATGCGCGAACTACACCACCCAAATCGCCTGTCCACCTGTTGTTTACATAACTGTCTTCCTATATGGTTCCTTGCCATTTCCATTGTAGAGCTAGGTGAACCTGCAAGTAACTCAGTCAAGCATGTGTACCCAAGTTTCAGTTAATTAGAGATGCAACAAAAATGATAGTAAAAAAGACAAATCATTGCTTAAAGCTTTGCACGCCCGGAGGCTGTTTAGTGCAATGTTGTGCAAAATTGTTTGGTGCAAGTATTTCAAGGAGTGGGAATGGTTTGCAGTCAGTGTTTATAAGATGAAAGTACGCATAACTTAAGGAATCCTTCCACTGATGGATGTTTTAAACAGATTACTGGGGTTAGACAAATGTTATAATCCCGTATGCTATATACGTCAGCGTTAGGACAGGTATTGAGAAGTACTCGGAGGCACGTCTACATATATAACCCCATGATCCACCTTAGGATGCGAAATTGCAGTTTGTTGCCAGGTGGCTATGCGCTCGACTGCACTCGCTAAAAGTTGTGCGCATTTACGCCATGCCTTCTGCGTCGTCTGCTAATTGATGGTGGCGCAGCGTTCAAGACAACACGTACCGCTCAGGCGATTGCCTACAATTGACAAAGAATTGCTACCATTTATCCTTGTATTGTAAGCACCTGATGGTAACTGCAGTGTCGCACCTTGGGATTGATGAATATGGGATATTTCTTGGGATTTAATCTGTACATTCCTTCCGATGCATTCCAACACATTACCCTTTTACGTTCAAATACTAGGGAAAGTACATCAAACGTTACATTAATGTCTCGGTAAATTAGTCCACCAGAGCACTTCGTTTGCACTCCTTAACGCTGTAAAACGACGACAGACAAGGAGACCGAGAATATAGGGAAAAAGTTGGTGGGTATCAACAGTGGGCTACGGAGAGATTCAGTACCACTGCGAACAACTTATTACTGTTCCACCTCATCCGGAACGCTGGTCCAAGAAAACTTACTGCTAATGATGCAATATTTGACAGAGATGAAGCTTCGACCCACAAGATGAGTCGCACCAACTATCTCGTGCGCCGAACATTTTGAAAAGCAGTCCAGCAGGAAATATGCGTCAGTTCCGTTCACTGAATCACCTGAGCTCAGAGAACAATCAGCCAATCAAAAATTAGAATAAAATACAGCTCCTGTACCCAAGGTCCATCCTGAATCTTTGCTGGTGGATGAAAGTGCATATTTATTGCCTACATTTGCGTCTATTTTTAGCACTATTTGTGACACTGTAGAGTTACTCTCAAACAGGTAGATGTCAATTGCTGTGTCTATATTCAGTAGAAGTCGGTGACTTTATGCAAACATCGCCGATGGCCTGCTACCAATGGTTACAAACTTCTCACATGTATAATTCTCAGGCCAGTTATTGGTATTTGTGACAGCCGCTTCAGTGAAAGCCACAAACAGGATTTTTTCCTTTTCATGGTTGCTGCAACCACGTATTTACTTTTTGTTAACTATTGCAGCATAGGCTCACCTATAGACGCCAGAATATGGGGTTTTTCTTGACTCGAAATCCGGTTTCGAGTATATTGATAGTGCAGGTTTACTACAGTTTCCATCGTTAAAATGGGTGTCTAGAAATATTATTTCTATTTTACAATGCCTCTAAAGCGATTCCTTAGAACGAGTAAGTTTCTGGTGGAAAAATGCCCAGAGTTGCCTATAATCAATTGAAGTTCGACATGGTGCTTCTAAAATACTTTGTCTTCGTTTGTAATAGACGTACTCATAAATGGCGCCGTTCCCTGATGCGCTTTGCAAGTGGAAGTACCGCCAGGCAACAGACTGAAAAACCGAGAATATGCGAATCATATAGTCTTCCGTGTTTCCCAAATAACGGCATTGCAAAAACAACCGAATATACTGATATGTTATGCTAAGTACTTTTTCATTCATTTTACACCTTTAAAGTACAAGGTATTGCTGTAACATTGGTGCGCTCAGCCACGTTTCATTATAGTTGTCAACGAAAAACAGTTGGGTGTGGTTCGTCGTTCACCTTACCTTAGTGGCTTTTATGTAAAAGAGGCACTGGTTTCCCCTATGCTTATTTAGAAACGGCGCCCAAGTATGCGAGTTTTAGGGCACTTATTCTAACGAAATCAAGCCTATACCCATTAGCTATCGAATGGGAGCAGAGTTGGAAGTAGCTGCAGCAGTACAGCTGAAGCACAAGTTCAGGCTTTGGTTTGGTTTACTCAATCTGACTAGGCTTTTAACCAGCTTACTTAAAATGAGGATGTCCTTAGTTACCAGCGGTTCACAATTGAATAAAATGTCAGTGTGTGTACGAAATACACGCAATAGTTAAGTTCTCAGAGAACACTTGTTAAATGCCAGACTCATGGAATGCTTTGCATAGCAACCGATCAACTCAAAACACGTGGGACGCACACTAGTAGACAACTCAAATTTGGCGCCACCGTGAGTGCCTGAATCCATCTAACCACTTCACCCATGTTGTTATTAACTTACATTGCACTCTCATTAAGGAACAGGCTAGAAGAAAATCGTTAAATGCGCAAGAATGACGTATTAATTTGCGGAGCAATCCGTACTCATGCACTAAACACACCACTGAGCACGTGGTGCTAATTTAGTACTACGTCTCATAGGCTCAAGTTATGTTTCATTGTTTTACCAACGTCATAATATTTTAATGTGCATTGTGTCAGTTCATCCAACAGTTAAAGATGTTGAAAGAATTTATCCTTGGTGGTCTGTAAATATAGCACTTCTTGTCTGTTTTTATAAATCCATTAGAATTAAATGTTGTCCCGTTGGCGTTTAAGAATAACCAAAATTAGGGCCTAAGTCTATGCGAGTTTCATCTCACTGCACACCGCAAGTAAACACTTTTCTGCCAGTCACTGGGTCACTGTATTTCATTGTTTCATAACTGATCGGTTCCTACTGGTTATAAGCTTTGTTTTGGCGAAAACCTTTGAAATTTCGGTCCAAACGTTTAACCAATAACGTAAGGAAATGTAGCCTGATTTACGTCGGTCAGAACAGAATCACCCTGAAAGTTCCAAACTCGCGTCTGTGTGTTCTAAATTATATTATCATAAATGGGAAAGTGTTTCTATTTCGACTTGAATGTCGGCCAGAATTAAACGCCCATGCTTATTTGTCCCGCGGATAGGTAGTCCCTCATGACCAATGGGTACCGGTAATTGTAGGCTCCGCTTTAAAAACCACTGATCAGTCTTTACAATAGTGAAGCGGATTGGATAGCCAAATGATGTTCATTTATCGCGCGTCTTTATTCGGTGGTGCACTTCCACCGGCCCCTATGCTAATATTTGTTTTGAACTTACAACCAACAGCTTAGTGCTACCTGCAGCTTTCATATTCCTCATAAGGCCAGTTTGTCTACTTATTTCGGCCTACATATATAATCATCTGGGCGAGTATGAAGGCTACTCAATCTGCTTTCATCTCGAGTTGACCTAAACGATGTACAAATTCATGAATATACGACTTCCTGACAGGGGATTCACCGTCCGCGTACACTGAAAACCAAGTTGTCTATGGTAATTCATTTCAAGTGTATAATGGTTGGTGATTAACCTGAAACTTACCAGAACACACCTATTAGTCTGCTCCACGTCTCAATTCTGAGACTGTCAGCTAACATTGTATCGTTTGTAGGAGTTACTAATGTTATAATCTTTTGGCAGTTAAGAGAACAGATGTTTGAACTGATCGCATTTCGGCATGTATCCCTCAGTTGATAATTGTCAGGCGGCACACATGCACGTTTCACATGTGTGCCGCGTTAGACGGTTAAGCCTTTCTGTCTTTAAGTGATATTCATTAGCCCAATGGATAAATAGTAGAACTGGGTGCTTAATGCAACCTTTTACATCATCATCAGTTAGGCAACTTGCGATTTTGTACCGGTATATCAAGTCCAGCTATCAAAGTGTAAAAATGCGCAGGCCTTTTGAATAAAAGCCGCGAAACAGTAATTATATATAAATTTAGGTTTACTGAAAGCTAAAGCTGTAGCAGCTCCGTCAGTGCTTAAATGTTTAAGGTGGTATTAGATGTGATCGAGTTAAA
Source organism: Dicrocoelium dendriticum (assembly GCA_944474145.2). Taxonomy (NCBI): domain Eukaryota; kingdom Metazoa; phylum Platyhelminthes; class Trematoda; order Plagiorchiida; family Dicrocoeliidae; genus Dicrocoelium; species Dicrocoelium dendriticum. The sequence continues at coordinate 11,349,453 of OX104069.1, forward strand.
ATAGACTATCTGGTTGCTGTGAAATCCTTCTTCCTGTATGCGCAAAGTTGACTCTAAGCTTGGAGAAAAACAAACAAATGGCTGGACTCCGTTTTGGTATAAACTGAGTGCACAGCATGTTACTAGTCAGATGCACAGTTCAGCTGGCGCACAGTTTCCACTGGCTGTTATACATTGTAGAGTAATCAGCTGCCATAAGAATTGTTCTACTTAACCCAGATGGAGCATTCTATCAAGCATAATGCGCTAGCCACAACTGTTATCACGGCAGACCAACCTAGCCGGACATAATAAAAATTGTCCACAGTAAGTCATCTAAACCAACTGGCTGATGCTCTAGTTTGACTGACATATACTAGTGGTAATTTCAGGGCGCTTGATTCATCAAAGCTTGGCAGTAATTTCGCTATCGTTGAGGGCAGACTACATAGCGTTCGTTGTGACCACTTACCTGAAGAAGGTACCATAAATCGTTGCACCGACCGTTGTCAAACCGGGAGCACATGGTGCTGATACCATTGTCGTGCGAACTAGGTTGCCAAATATTGTCCAACCAATGGCAGCAGCCACATACTTCTCCAGATAGGAAAATGCCTCAGTAAAATTTTCTGGGCATTATGCACTTAATGCGTTTGAATCTGAGATAAATTTGATAAAAAACAAAGTGATACACGCTTGCACTGAGTGGGACAATATGTGCCAAATTCTGTGTCCACATTAAGCCAGGCAGTATGGAGAGAACCTTCCGTTATCCAGACTCCCTAACTTTTGTGAACCAAGTCAAATACATGGGCTCTTTAATCAGTGAACGTTGAAGATTCCGTCCTCTAGTCATTCACTGGTCTCCGAACTACACTTCACTATTTCGCAATATTGCAAATGTTAAGTGAGGAAACACCGAAAACACTTGTAAAATCCACACGACTGCTGTAGAGAATGGGATGAAATTTCAATCATTATCCAAGGTATTCACGAGCGTTTGACTTGAGGCCGGATACACGCTGCAGCCATGACTTGAATAAATGATGCTTCATTCGTGAATCTTTCTCTAATCATCTAATCACTAATTCGATCGTGAATGTTGGGGTAATCTCCCTAAAATGTGTGTTCTCCATGAGTACCGAAAGTGAGAATGCAATCCAAACGGACGACATCAATGGCACTAAGTTTGTGCAAGAAAGGAATTTACTAATGAGATGAAGAATACATATGGTTGGCGTTAACTTTCGGTCGCCGGCAGTTGTAATATGAGGAAACATTTATGTTTTTTATGTGATACGTTCAGTTTGCTACTTGAATTTGGAACTCCTCCATAACCTGCTGACATCAGGAAAACGTCTGGGTTGGCAATTATGTTCTGAGATTAAGCGCCGTAAAAACCAATTTGGATTTCCTGCAGCTTGGTGTCATTAGCTCACAGTAGACTCCAAAAGTTTCATCATAAATTGTCTACGAACTACACATTTAAATTCCGCAGCCTTTTCCTGCTTTCGTACTAACGAGCATGCTCTCCTTAGTAAGCCGACGGAGTTTCGTACAACGTAGATTTCAGTTCCTTTTCCTTTTTAATCGAAATACTTCTTTCACTGACTGCGAAATCTCTACCCGGCATGATTTTCCTACGATAGGTTTCGAGCATGATAAGACGGTAAAATATTTCTGTTTAACGCCTCTGACGTTATGATAAATAATGCTAGCTTTTCAGAAACGCAGGTCACCTATTTTATTTGGTGCCATTTTTGCCTGATAGCTGTAAATTTTTCAATATCATTCGTTCACTGTTCTCCAGTTTATGTCTGGGATGTAGGACACTGAAACTCTGCTACCGTAAGTAGCGTCGCGTAAGGTTCTTTCATATCATTCTCTCGGAGCAATAAAAGGTGCGCGCATCCAATTTCTAACTTCACTTAGCAAACATCCATAAATAAATGCTAGCGAAAATGTCCGGTTTATCGCTATACAGCCACGTCACATTTCAAAAGGGATAATTAACGGAAGAAAATCGTCCGCTAATGTATAAAGGATATACGAGGGTCATTCAATAAATAAGGTGGATTTCTCCGTATAATGAGTTTTAATACACATAGTAGCTTGCATTTTTATTTTTCAATGTAATCTACTAGCACTGTCACACTTTTCCCATCAGTACACAAGCATCCGTATTCCCCCAGCGTAAAATAGTTGGAATGATATCCCAGCCAGTCGCTCACATCACTTTTGACTTCATCGTCACTTCCAAACTTCGTGCCTCTCGTGAACGCTTTCAATAGACCAGACAGGTGAAAGTCTGAAGGGGCAAAGTCTGGGCTGTAAGGGGATGGGGGAACAGCTCCCAGCCCAGCTTGTTGATGATCTGCACCATTCGGGCTGCTGTGTGAGGCCTTGCGTTTTCATGTTGCGAGATGACTCCTTCTGACTGATGACTCCTGCGATTGTTCTTTATGTCTTTCTTGACCTGCCTTAGCAGTTCACAATAGTTGTCGCTGTGCACAGTGCTGCCTTTCTCAAGGAATAAAATGGTGATTGGGCCTTGCATATCCCAAAAAACAGTGAGCATCAATTTTATCTTTGACCGCTGGTACTTGAACTTCTTCTTCTTCACTGGAGAGCCTATCTGCTTCCACTCCATGGACTGTCGTTTGTACTCAGGCTCATATTGGCAAACCCATATCCGATCACATGTGACCACCTTCTTCAGCAATTCAACACCATCCTTCTCATAGCGACAGAGACACTGCTGGCACAAATCGACACTCCTCTCTTGGTGCACTGCAGTAAGCATATTTGGCACACCGGCAGCCGAACTTCGAGGTCATCATGTAGAATTTTGTGTGCTGTCCCAACAGAAAAGTTCAAAGTCCTTGCAGTGTCATCCACTGGCACCTGTCTGTCTGACTGAATGAGGTCATTGACTGATTCGATCACTTAATGATACCTCATTTATGTAGGCCTCCTAGGGCTGCCTTATTCCTCAACACTGCTCTGCCCTTCTGTAAACAATTTGCCCACTTGTAAACATTTTTCGGCTGACACATGTGGCACCATACACAGTTGACATTCTCTTATGAATTTCAACTGGTTTGCACTCTTCATCGACCGAAATCTTGATAACTGACCGCTGTTCAATCCTGGGGCATGCTTCTTGGTCGGCCATCTAGGTTAATCACCAGAACTCTCAAATAATTTTTCAATCTGCAAAATAAATTACATCCGTGTGCAAAGGAATTAAAATAATAAAAATAAAAAGTAAGCTTCTATCTGTGTAAGATGCCATTATACGGAAAAGTCACCTTATTTATTCAATGACACTCGTATATCCTTAGGTGCACCATTGGCGCAACGATCACACAATCCTGCTCTTCCTTTCATTCAGTGGAAAACAGTAGTTCATAAGAAACAGCAATAAAGACAATGTCGTCACCAATTACGGCATCTTGCTTGAACTCATTCTAGTAGCTGATTTGATGCCTGTAGACAAGAATCTAGTGACCTCAGTTAGCAAGAACTGGTAAGTTGGTTCAGCAGTTTAGTGGGGAATGCGTCCTGAAACCAATGTTTTTTACCCGAAACAAATGAACTCATTTCTGAGCATCCTGACTCGAATGTGCATCGCCTTAAGGGATCTAGCCTGGCGCACTTAGGAAGCAAGATACACGATGGGAAAATAGGAATATAAATTGGTGCCGTAGAATGACTAATGTGAATAGTAGAAATTAAGGATTATACTGATAAGATAAATGAAAATTCAGATTTATTTTGACTCGCCGGGTTATTCGCAGGAAAACATACCAGTCTCCTCGCCTGTATGTAACGGGGAGTGCTGGTGAACACAATGTTTGTTTTGCACCGTGTTCTCTTTCGATAGCAGCTAACGTAGAACGTAGTGTAAGCTATATATGTGTTCGGGCTAGTATAAAAGTGTTATTTCTTTGGTAGAAATTACGAAAGCTGGAAGAGCGCGCCACGCTTTGGATACCCGTAGGTAGGAAATGATAATTTGGCAAGCAAGTCAATTTTAATGTTAGGCCCGTTTGAACTATGCCTCCTGTTATTACCGCCGAATTGCAAACGATGGCATCAAGCATGACTAAGGAAAAACATGTTACAACATGAAGGTCCTCCTCGCTGGCGCAGATATTCGCCGCTGTAAAACCCTTGGGCTGACAGTCTGATTTGGTAATGTAAAATAACCCTATGCTAACGACTTTTTGCTCAAAGTTGTGACACTTCAAGCTCATCAACACCGTGCTTGAATTAGGTTCACCAGGCTTGGATTGCATATTTCAAGGGTGGCCTCCCGTAGGTAATAGACACGCAAGCGGAGCTGCGTTTAGAAAGTGTCTACCTGAGTGTGGTTGATCAGGTAATCGATCGAGTAGGCCAGTGAGTTTTAAATACACAGCTGGCTGTACTTTTATTGCTAAATAGAAGGCTTGTGCGCAGAGACGAGACTTCCTTAGAAATTAACGTGTCTGTGAGCGTTACACTCTCAATTTACGTAAGATGTAGGAGAAGTCACGTTTGTTCAGCTTGGCAGTATTGCTAGGGTCAAGCAGTGTTTTTGCGGTTTGGTTCCTAATCATTACTCCCAAGTTGGTTAACCATGTGCTAAGGCCGATTCTCCGCCATTAATTCTGATTCTCTCGATGCTTTATGTGGTTTTGCATCGGTACATCAGCGAGTACATCTTGCAAGTCTTTTTGGATCGCTCGCTGATCTAAACTGGCTTTGAATTATTGCACTTTGAATTCCTGTACCGGAAGGAGTTAACTGCATGGCCGTACCAGTATTCGCTTCGTAGCAGACGCTCGGCGGTAATCCATTTCCATGTTGAATCAAGGAGCAGGGCAACAATGTTCTGGTAAGTACACATTACCACATTGTATTTAAGGATAGCAGTAGCAAAAATCGACAAATTGCGTCTGGATCGTCAACATACTTGGATAACTCAAGAGCGCACTG
>OX104069.1:11354910-11388405 GCA_944474145.2 Dicrocoelium dendriticum
ATACAAGACCGCGGTTTCGTCCTGTTGGGACTCATCAGTTGGAGATAGCCTGAGTTGGGCTGGAACTCAGAGCCTAGTGGCTCATGCGACTACGATATTGCCGAAGAAGTGACAGTACCGTATACTGCCTAAATTCTCCCGTAAAGTCTCGTACGAATCACTATGTTGGTCAATCGGACTCAAACCCCATTGAAGGGATGGCCTGGAGGCACTAATATATGTAGACCGTGACTTCATTTCCCACTGCTAAGTCCACGTTTGCCTACCTGGAGCTTTGTGCCAGCAAACACATGGCAAACGTACAAAGCTCTGCTGTGCAATCGGTGACCAGGACTTCTTATACGTGCCCAACCAAAGGCAAATTATTAAGTGCTCTCTGTTGTTCTGACGCCCCTTCATGAGTATCACGTAGTACACCTTGCCAACGCATGTTACGCTTGAGGAAAATCTAGTGCAATCCGGCACCAGCGAAGTTTGGTAAAAAACTATATACACAGAATTAAAGCGCCTCAGATCCGGAAGACGTAGGGGGCAAGCATTACTCACATACAATAGGAAGGCACTCACTGTGACTTAGTAAACCCAGCATTCAATCTGAAATTGACACTTTCACGAGGCGAATAGGCATGTCAATGATTCAAGAAGATATTTCTAGTCTTTGCCGTAGGTGAAGTGATTTCAGTGATTTTAATTCCGTGCTTGCTTGCTTAGGTGCCAATATAAACAAATTGATCAAGTACCTAGAGGTTGTTGCCAGCACGTGTGAGAAGTCATTATGCTGGTGGCGTGTTTACAACGTTTTACACTAGGTAGGTGCAAAGCGTATGTCAAGTGATTGGATAACCTCTAGCATGGTTGTTCACAACTGATTGGTTCGCTCCAACGCCATTAACTAAAAAAATAATATTGTCCGCATAACTAAGCTCAAATAGTTTTGCACCACCTTGCACTTTGAAGCTTGCATCACGTCGTTCAACCAAGGAGGAATAAATCATGGAGTCCACCACAATTTTACAAAAGTGGGGAAATTACGCAACTCTGACGAGCGAAAACTGTTGTCGGAAAGATAAGCATCAGGTTACCGTAGATGCTGAAGTAGCCTGTGATTTTCGGGTATCAAATACGTAAAATGCCGAAGCATTTCGTGAATAAAACGGTTGACTATGTTGGACACATAGTTGAAATCCAGGGGAAAAGCTATTTTCGGTCTGTTGTACGCCCAATGCTGCACTACTAAATTTTGTAGAATAATGTTTTGGATTGTACAGTCTGTCTGTACTGGAAGCCTGCTTAATATTCCTAATCCAGGTTTCCGTTTCACAGGAGGCGATACAGAAGAATTATTGTCAGGAATTATGTCATTATGGTCGTTAAGTTAATACCCATGTGACTAACTCAGCCAGTACCACCTCCCTTTGTAAACAATGACACTGCCTTTATTTGTGGCAGTCACTTTTTTCCAGACATTTTCAAATGCGAGTGTTAGTGATTTGAAAAGGGCATCACTAGCATTCTGTTATATTGCCAGATGCAGCATCTGGAAAACTCTAAAGATCTCCGTTTTTGTAGCACCGCCCCGTTCTGCCACCTTATAGCGTCCCGAGAATGTCAGCTCGATTGGTGAGAAAATGTGTGTAGCGTAACTGCCGAGATCCGTGCAAACTCCAATCACCAACTACAAACTAACCTTCTACGACTTAGCCAGCGGCGCCTGAGTAAGTGGGTTTATGGAAGCAGGGAACTGATGCCATTGCTCTCGAAAGCTTATCCGTCGACATGCCATACGAAGCGCTTTATGGTGCTGTCTCAGATTGACTTCTGGTTTCTTTGGATTACTGGTGCGGATCATTTTGAAAAGCTTGTGATAATTACTTACTGCTCCCACATCCTGCATTTCTTGAGCCTGATTGGTCTACAAAAATTTCTTATCAGCACACAGGCTTCGCTTTATTTTCTGTCTAATGTTTAGGCTGTTAACTCTTTGCTCAGAACTGGTCAAGATTTTATTTCTTGCTTCCAACCCGTTAACTGACCTCTGGTGCATCCTATTTCTGGTGGGGTTACGTATGATAGTGCCTAAAGAATTGGCTCCTACATCATACATGCCATCCAAGAAGCCATTGCTTCCTTATGTCTGTTAGTTAGATCGTGTAATTGCGATATCCTGTGTATCCTGATAAGCTTAACCTAAGCAGGGAGTGAATAATATTAAGTTTGCTAATCGAGCAAGGAGATTTATATGCGGTTCAGTTAAGTTCATGGAAAAGCGGCAGAGTTAACTTCGATAAAATAAACAGAGCAACAATTTGGGATAGAACCACTGCAAATGTAACTTATGTCAATCTGAAATATTTGGGTTTATCACTATCCCATATAAAAGAATTCAAATCTGCATATCGTTGTCTATTGTGTCTAAAAGTTTTGCTACTTAGAAACAACCGGTGTTCGGCGCACATTTGCAAGAAACAGTCGTCAATGTTCTTACTGCCATAGTTAAGTCCACAATTGCTAACCGGCTGAAATTATGACGAGTCGAGAGAACCTGTTTGTATATTCACATATTCAGTATGTTGACGACGTCTGAACTGGTAATACTGTATAGCAGCATGTTCAATTCGTGGTAGAAGGTTTGCATGGGCACATCAGAAATGTGATCACTGTGGACATACTCCGAAATTAGTAACAAACATTGGTAATACTGCTTAGTCTATTCACATTAATCGCTATCATCAAACAGGCTACACATAAGCGCTTGCTAACAGGAATCCAATCAAACAATGTTGACCCAGTCTTGGGACTGCGAATGATGTCCACCATATCCTGGCCAATAGTTGCCGTATCACAGTCTCCCGATGCGTGCAACCAAGAGCGCGAAGACACATCGGGTTCAGTTAGTTGAAAATCCCCCTAAGCGGCATAGATTCTGGTTAAGCACATGCAATATGCCTAGATAACTACGGTGTCCAACTGCGTAAAATTGCCGCTTGTGAATCTATTTTCTTATGGTTCGAACATTGAACGAGGGCAACGAAACGGGATAGTCTAGTATTAGAATAGGATGTTGCCGATAGGCGTGCATTGGTTAGTGCGGGAATATAGCTGCAGATGACAGAACTGTAGTTTATTCATGACTACTACCAATTAGGCTGTGACTTATTGGAGTAATTTGCTAAATGCTTTTAGGGAGAATAGCTGGAAAAACCGGGTAAATTTAGAATTGGTAGCAACCACTTAGCACGTTTAAGCTAATGCCTCCTATTGTGACACTATTGAATCTGTGCGGTCTACGAGGCAGGATGTCGTTGAAATTTGATGAAATGGTCATGGATGTACGTAAGCCGTGATACCGCTAGGGGTTCCAGAGTTAAATAAGGAATACGAGTAAGCTATTCAAAAATAGATTGTAGCGCAAATGTTTGCTTGTAGTGGGACGAAGAGGTGGAACTGAGTTAGTTTTGCGAACATGAAAGTTAAATTATTTCCCCTCCAAGCTGGATGATAAATAGTCTGAAATTATATGACCTCTTAGCAATGATTAGTTTGGAAAGGTAGTTCTAAAGTGGTCCGGAAGTTACACTCATCATGGCGCATTTCTTAAGCGTAGTATAAAAACCGCAGAATTAATTTGAGGTCCACCCTCGTTGAGATGATCTGGTCTAATTGTGACGAGCAGTCATCTCTAAGCACCAATTATTTAAACCCGTGTCATCCAACCAAACTGGTCGCGAGTCGCCTTTATATATCAACATCTCCGGAGCAGTGACATATTAAACACGACCAACAAACAAAAGGGCGAATTTCTGATGACGCCACAAGTGATTCCGTTTGGCAAATGCTGACCGAGCATCTGTGATGCGAAGCAAATATTACTTTTCCTTAGTAATTCCAGCATATCTGTAGGAGATTGGGTAGATACAGTTTTCCATCTGTTCAAGTTGTGTAGCTTTATTAAAGATAACTGAAACATGCAAAAGACCATCTTGGAGGAGCTTTTTACAATTTCGCTAAGTGTATCACATTCTGTACCTGGATGCTTTGTTGTCCAAGCGATTCAGATTTGTCTTTATGTTAAAAAAATGATGCCGTCGATCACCGTTGTTATGGAGAAGAAACTTTCGCTATCATGTTTTGACAAAAGGCATGTTCTTTCTTTCCTAACAGCTGCTAGAGAAAAACAAGTCTGGTCATAAGTACCACAGCTTTATGTTCAACACGAGAGGATATCTCAGATTACGTAATCCACCAAGCCGTCGGAGTAGCTTTTCTGACCGTGTCTTCCGCGCGTTAATGTCAAATTTTGGGTACAATACATGTCAAGTGTGATGGGCCGATTTCAAAGGAATGCAGATTTTGCAGCGGATATATTTTGTTTGGAGGATCTGCTGACTGCTCTTCGGAAGTTCGTTCCTTTAACGCTGGCTTAAGACGTTTAGTGGAAACCACATTAACTTTTTGATTATTGTAGACTTTATATTATTATCCTGCTCTAGAGATTACTTCAATTAAAGCTTCTTAGCTTGGTTGTAACGGCCTTCGAACTACATCCGATCATCAGCATAGGTTTGTAATGTCTGTCAGATTTCATAAGGTTTATCAACTGTTGCTGTTTGAGATTGTGACATTAAACTGTATTTTCCGCATTGAAGAACGAAAGCGGTGGACCAAGTTTGGTATAATTACAGCGTCGGCTTTGATTTCTTTACGAACATGAGCTGAAACTTTAACCTGATGCTGTGGAACAATTGCACGGCACAACAAAATTAATCTGCATTAAATGTTCTTGGAGTTCAAAACAAAATCAGCGCGACATATCCAGTCCAGCGAGTAGTGACGAACAAACCATCATAGTAGATTCGAGTTTACTGTATAAGCGCTGGAATGACTCGTTTGCTTTCGGATTTTAAGTAACTGTTCCCAAGTTCATAGCTCCGAGAATAATAGTCAGATCGCTAAATAGTGCCGATTCAATTTGCGTTCTCTAATCAGTTATCAAGAGAGGGGTTGATTTATGATGAGTGATAAATTTGGTCATACTACTGTGTGCTACCATATCTGCAGAAATGTCCGCGATATTTTGTGTCACGGGACAACGAGTGTAAGGATAAATACAAGTCAGCAAAAATTTGTCAAAAAAAGCCAATAGCGGACCGACCTTGTTGATCTGAACTTTAGGAATCCAGCATCAGGAAGAGTGGAAAGGAGAAAGCGGTGCCTGCTCGTACTTTGACAGTGTTGACAAATTATCGCCATGGTCTGAACGTCTTCGTTCAATACTGACCATACAAAATGAGTTCACATGGGCTTATAAGTCGCTCATATGAGTAAATGTAATGGACCAGGTAATGAATTAAAATTGACTACCAGAGAGGTCGGGGGCTACATGTGATTTTCTTGTAGAATCGTCACCCATAAGAAATTTTGAACTTTTAGGCAGTGGAATAATTTTCACCATTAAGTTGGCACTTTCGAGTAGTTGAAACAATTAAAACCCACAGATTATGCATTAAAATTTTGTATACGGAGGCGCAACGTGTTTCAGAGATAACAAAAACAAAGTTATCCGTATTCTGACAATTAAATTTTACTAGGTGAGAACAAAGGGATTCAACCAACTAAACATAGGTTGAAATCTCTTAACTGATATGAACAGTCAGCGATTAAATACAGTGGCATGAGTGGACTAGTTTATACGTGGACTCTGACAATGCCCACATGTAGTGAGCGTGTCCGCATCGTCTCTTCAAGTGGTAGATAATCGTGCTTGTAAAAGATAACGTTTATTAGCATTGGTTAATGTCCTTTCTTTCGATCAGCCATCGGCAATCAGCTTCATCCGTTTGACTTTGTCAGTCCATTCAATCTGCTGCAATAAATTTTCCTGCTCATGGTCTGATAACTCGGACATACACGGTGTAATAAAGTCGTGTTGGGGACCGAATGTTTCCCCATTTTCTAATTGTATATCAGCGCCCGTTTATAAAACCATGATACGGTCCATGGTTCACACGAAGGTTCCTGTAGTAGTTTTGTATACGCATTCTTTTTTGTCAAAAACCTGTGGGCTTTATCTGGTGCGTGCCAGCTCTGAAGCATTTGATGTGTCGTAGAACGAGTGGCTTGAATAGGGTATCGAATAGATAAATATAATCTTGTTCGTAGACGAAGACCACACACAGCCTACTCAGGTAATTTCCCGATGGGCTGCTAGGGTGTGCCTGGGTTAGCGAAACATAAACAAACAACACGCCAGTGCGCTGAGATGGTTAGTTTATTTTTAGAAGACCAGCCTTTACACCAAGCCATTAGATGCTGGCTGCTATGGCTTGTACGTCACCTGGTAGATGCCGAGACTATGCAGGTCTTGTTTGAAAACTGACTCCTAAATACCGGGCGGTAAACCGGAGCCGTTTTTGTGGTATACTATAAACAAATAGTCTGGTGTTTCATTACTGATTATAGTCGCCTTAGTAACGTTAAGGATGCTATGTTCCTCTATCCATTTTTCATACTCGTCCACCAGGATAGTAGCAGTTTTCATTCAACAAAAATAAACAGTCCGCATGAACATGCTAATATGGACTGTTAAGAAGCTCACAATGTTTGTCTTTCTGCTATTGTTGTCAAATAGTACACGGATTCAAAATAGCCCTGAAATATCTACCTGTATCCAAACACCAGCCTTACGACCCGGCCAGAGCACTCGAGAAGAGGACTCATGGACGTGCGTCCAGTAGTTCTCACAATACAACTGACTTGACCCCATATAATATATCTATACACATGCTTCATGTGGACTGATCTCGAACCAGCATTTGAGGAACGGACGTAGGACATCTGCACATCGCTAATCCTAACCTTGTTGCATCATGAGGTTGAAGTTCCGTAGGACCGAGTCATGGTAATTACTTCACTTGTTTATTTCGCTGGATTTTAGGATGGTGCCCAACTGTTGCGATAAATAAACGTACTCATTATGAGATGTGCCGTGCTCCTCACTTTGTAATTCCTGCGGCAATCGATTGAAAGCATCACCAACAAGAGTGAGGGAAACAGTAATGAGCTGAATTTTAAAGATATAAGCTGAATGATAGCCCAACTTTACATGTTTATACTTTTAGATGTTTATGCCACTTCCTTTACCATGCAGCATAAACAGAGTTTCAAAACCTGCTTTTATGTCGAACTGATTGCTGTACGTTTAATTATAAGAGCTCTGAACCAACGATATTTCGTGCAACTTCGTACAATTATGCACAATATTTATCAGCAGCATATGGCGTTCGAAACGCGAAAACAATAGAACGGATTTTAAATCGTAACCCCAATATCACAGGACGGCTAAAGCCCCAAACGGCCGGGTATCGTATTGCTAGGTGCGAGGATTTATAAAATAGTAATGCACCAATACAGGTGAAGAAGCGAGCAGACTTTGGCTATCGGAAAAATTTGTTCGTTTTTCTATGCCCAAAGTAACTTGGCACCTTTCTTCAACAATTCGTGAATCGGTGCGACCAGGAAAGCCAAAGCAGGTAACCGACGACGGTAGTGCGACACCGTACCAAATAAATATGGTAACTGACTTTCCTTACTCGAAGTGGATGAAGTATTATTGAGATCCAAGTTGTTTGTTCGTTCTTGCATGCCGTTTGTATATGTTTGATACCTAAGGTAATGAAAGGAATAAAATTGAAGAAAAATTTAGGTACGCTTGGAAGGTATCCGTTTTTGGACAATTTGTGCAGTAGCTTCTTAATATAGTTCGCCCATGCTCTCTTTGTATGGCCCTTACGTAGATACTCTTCAAAATATATGCGCGAAATGGAATTCGTTACCGCTGTGCTAAGCTTTGCTCGCGGATCTTAGAGCCATAGTGGTCAAGGCGTCAACATTTGAACACTAGACCTCGAGGTCCACACTAGATCAGACTATCTCCATGTAATGCGTCCAAATGAGGACGAAACCGGTTTAGGGGTGTCCAGGTTGGGAGGAGCAACACCCAACCACCCATTCGGATACGTTCTTTATGATCGTAACGACCGAGGTTTGAATAGAGATTGCGAGTCGCAATCCACCCACTCAGCAGGTACACCAAATGTCATTTGGAACGAGTCAGTTTGTTCACAATTTTGCGAGTTGGAGTGGGTTACAGGTAGACAAGTAATTGTAGGTGCTCGCTTTAACGAACCAGATAGCAAGTTGTTTCCGTGTAATAAATGCTTCATCTCGAGATAGCATTTACTTAGTTGATTCATTTTTTATTATACCTGTTTTCTGACACGTAACTTTCAGGACATATGCAAAATTTATCGCAGAAATCTTTTATAACGGAACGCCGAAGTAGCATGCGTGCGATTACATACTGCAAGCAGTACCGTGCTGGTAGCGAGCATAAAACGTGCTTAGATTGATTTGCCATAGGTACTCATTTAACGGGGTCAGTTAACTAAAAGTACATTATACCTATTTATTTTCAACGAAGATAAGCAAGCACTTTTTGTATGACCACACACACACTATGCACGTCAACTGGAAGTAGGAAACACCTCAGCTACTGTGCTGCAATGACGAAAAAGGAAAAACGGAATAAAATGCAACAGGTGCAAGCCAGCTGAGCTACCGGTAACGGATGGGCATCGTTCCGGTAAGCTATCTGCCGACTACTATGCAGCAAAAACAAAAGATACGATACAAAACTATAAAATGCTAAATAATGAGATCGAGTTTGGCGGGGAGGCTAATTCGGATGGGATGGACAAAGAAACTCACTACACGACCGTCACTGGGGTCGGCTCCTAGCTATATCACCATGTATATCCAGCCAAATGTGTTCATAGTTTTCGGACACCAACCAGGGAGTTAAGATGCTCCAACCGTGGCCAGCTTGTAAGTGAGGGACTTCATTTCTTTCGGGCAAGTCAAGGCTTGGCCACCCTTCCTCTTCTTCCATCCACATCCCCGGCGCGCAAACAACGCACCTCGCGAGAGTCAGTGGGCTGGCATGCGTAACACGTGGCCGAGCCATCCAAAATTGCTGCTTGAAATAACGGTGCTGGATGGTTCATTTCCATTAGCTGTGTCGTACACAAGGCTTTGAAAACGCTCGTTGCATACTCGGTTTTCCAACGGTTTCCAACGGTTTTCCAACATCCGTACAGTAGGGTCGAAAGTACCGCTGCTTTGTACACTGCACCCTTCATTGCGATAGTGATGTCGCGCCGGCGCCATAAGTGGCGAAGGTTAGCAAAAGCGCCACAAGCTATTACTATCCGGTTTGTTATCTCGATTTCCATCCCATGGGGGCTGATACAACTTATCAGGTAGTTGCATTTTTGTACCATTTCTAGCTGATCTTCATCAAGGTTCAGCGTAGGAGGTGATCCCTGTAAATCTTGGAGGAATGCTTTGCACTTCGATGGTGCAAAGTAAAGCCTGAAGTGGCTGACAGCCAGTGCTAATCTGTCCAGCATTGCTTGGCACGTATGAGAGCTCTCACAGATAAGGGCAATATCATCAGCATACTCTAAGTCAAGAAGTCGTTCTCCTGGGTGTAGCTCCACACCTTCTAAGTCGTGTTCAGTAAACGCGATTTATATGCCTTCTATCAATAGCGAAGCTGAAGGGGAAAGGTGACAGTTGGCATCCTTGCGCACACCGCTGGAGATATAAAGGGACGAAGACAGCTTGCCGTAAGCCCTCACTCTGCCCGAGCTACGCGCATATGATGATCGGATAATATTTAATTATTACGCAGGTACACCTTTCCTGAATAGACAGTCAAACAGTGCAAGTCTATCCACCGGATCGAATGCACCTTTGATATCGAGGAACACGACGACCGTGTGCCGCTAATATATAATATATATAATAAAGATGTGGCCAATGCAGCCACGACTTCGACGAAACCCGGCTTGCTCTTCATGAATATGGCTTTCGCACGTGTCAGTCATTCGGTAAAGGATTATAGAGGCAAGCACTTTGGAGGCGATGGAAATCAGATTGATTCCTCTATGGTTGCCGCATACCGATGGTGCGCTTCCCTTGAAAACTGTGACAATGACGGAGCAGCTCCAGTCGGTTGGGACAGTTTTCTGCTCCCAGAGTTTCACTAGTAACTCGTTTAAATCATCCACAAGAGCAGGTACCCCGCAGTTGAAGAGAGCTAGAGTCAGATCAAGTGGTCCCGCGGCTTTGTTTAACTTCCACGAAGTGATGTCACGTTCGACTTTGGAGCGAGAGGGTGAATCCAAAGTGACATCCAAGGGAGCGGGGCGATCAGTGGGCGGCGAGGAATCTAACAATTCCGACCAATTAAATGGACTTTCAACGTGCTTAACTTAACTCTCCAAGCCTTTTGACCATTAGTGGATAGGGTGTCCTCGCTGGTCACAAATTGTTTCAATAACACTAGGTATTCTACTCCCCCTCCCCTTATCACCTGGAATAACTTAGGATGGTTACCAAGGGCATCGGCCATTTCGATCTCTGAGGACGGTGAGACAACCAGGATTCGAGCTCCTTATTCAGGCTAGCATGTAGTTTTGCCTGGAGCTCTTTGCGAGTTTCATTGCGTTTGCTTCCAGCCGGAATATTAAGGCGAGCATCGATAAGTTCCAGAGAATGCGAAGAGACCCAATGTCCACCTTGGTTATTAGACTTACCACATGAGGATTTTCCTGCTGCTAGTAAGGACTGGTGAATATGAGACCAAGGTGCTTAAACTGCACCCAGTGAGCGCTTAATCAACTCGCATGACAGCATACCTTGGTAGGCATTCATAAAGGCTGGTTTCGTTAGTTGGTTGGTGTCAATGCGCTCACTACGTCGTCTTGGGCGTCCGTCAAAACGCATCCTCAGGTCGGCACAAACACATGCATGGTCTGTGTCCACCCTTGTGTTTCAAAACGAGCGACAGTTCTGGACATAGTCAATCCATCGCTAACTTATCGCAATGTGTTCAAGTTGCGTCTATTGCTAGTTCGAGGCTGGTGGGCGCCAAATCACTCCACAGCGGATGTTGTGTCGGAAATTAGCGCTTGAAAGATAAAAAGCGAGCATATTCACACAAATTAAGCAACCGCTCACCGTTATGATTACGGGTGCCTACACCATGTTGGCCGCCAAGATGCAGTACATTACTGTAGGAATTTCCAAAATGCGATTTCTGATCCACAGCCAGCACAACGGTGTCCAAGCTTCTTCTGTGGAGAAGAAGCTCCTTCAATTGGCGATAAAAGTTGTCTTTTAACGAGCCGTCGCTAGAGTTCATGGGTGCATGTGCAGCGATGACTAATAGATACCTGTTAGTTCCGCGCGACTGTGAAGTCTTAAACGAGCCAGACAATCGGAACACACACTTCCGGCTACTGACTGGAATCCAGTCAACCAGAACAACTTCAGCCCGAGGACCCAGGGCAACACCAACACCGGCTTGGCCGGTGCTCAAAGCTTCATAGTCACAAGATAGGTGAAATGAATAAGTGAAGCTGGTGTCAAATTAAAAGGATGGCAAAGTGAACACAGAGCTCGAATTATGCAGGCGGCTCTTCGATAAGTAGCAGCATTATCAGGCAAGTTCTGCTGCTGAATGACCGAAACAATGCGCGTACATTGAAACATGAAAACATAAGATTGATATAAGGAAAAATAAAACCAGTTGAACTCCTCTTAGCAGCTTCGTTTAACATTGCCTGGTCAAAGAAGAAAAACGGGGTTCTGCGTATATATGAAAGCTGAGAATATTCCATTATACAGGCATGTAAGTGAACTCAACCAAGATTTTCGTGGGAAGATTTTCAAAAACATTGTAGTTAAATCCGAAATATTTGCAACCCTAAAATTATTGTCCAAAAACACACAGTCACGTGATAGGATTTTACAAAACAAACAAAAATGCAGGCTTGTAACCGCGTTATAGAAAGATTTTAGTGTGGCATATTTAAAAAACACGTGCAGTGCTTTAAGTTAGCAAATAAAAGAACGCTGTTTTGGCGTCATTGACATTCGCATTGGTTATGGAACGTTACCCCATGGGACATCGTTTGAAAGCCCCGAGCATAAGTGACAGAAAATCTAAAGAAATTCGTCGAGCACCAACTTCTGTTCTGTCTTGATGCCTATCTGAAGTAAACCTCGATGATTGGTCTCCAAACTGAAACCGTTCAATAGGCAGCTTGTGATGCCTGTATAAGGGGGAGATCCTAGCTACCACATGATCCGACGCTTACGCCGTGCGGACAGACATACTAACCAGCACATGAAGCGGTCTATACTTAGTGATCGCTAGCGGCTATCTGGTGGTGGCTTATTCAGCGGACTAAACATATCGGCGTAGACAGGCAATCTTCTATCTGGTATTCCGCATTCATGAGGTCTGAAGGAGTCAGGCAGGCTTCCATTTACATATGGTCAGACATGTGCCGTGGTTTGGACACTTCACACACAAACCTGAATCAAAATGGCTGCTAGACGGTTACACATGTTTGTGCAATTGCTATTGTGACGATCATGAAGGACATGGATCCCATTGCAGTAGGTAGACCAACCTGAAGCTGAACAGTGAACGTTCTATGGGTGTTTAATTCTATTAAATTTGATAAGTATACAAAACTAGGAGGATCCCAAGTGTGGCATTGACTCAACGTTAGTATTTGTTCGTTTGTCTCCAAACCCATGGGCGACTTCATTAACCAGTTATCGTTTTAGTGTCTCCATATATGGCGGTATTAAAGATCATAGGGACATGTGTATTCATAGGATAATTAGGCTTTACTTCTATATGATCGCCCACACGCGTTGAGACGCTTTAAAAAGTGGCTCTCCGAATGGCACCATTAGAAGCATTTGCAATGCAGAAGAAACCTCCCTATAACCTGCATGGACTGGAATGCTATTCTCATAATATTGACATTACTCAACAAAGATACACCTAAAAGGGCTAAAAGACTACCGTGTTCATACATTCCACGTCGTCCTGCTAAACAAACGCAAGGCTGATAACTAGTGGAAACGCACGCATTTTACGCTGGTAACCCAGGTGAGTAATCGGAACAGACAAACACTGGTGTCTCACACACGGGCGTTTCTACAATGTGTTATCCATCATTTACAAAGGCAACCGCGCCCATTAATCCTGCTATGGGCAACTTTTTCAGCTAGTGTTAGGAGCAGTTACGTGTGCACGCCGTGACACACGTTGTTATCGACTTGGTAACTACTCGGAAACATTTTGTCATTGGAAAGAATGTGATTCCGAAGTCATTGTTGAAGGGGGAGAATTGTTTTCAAACCCTATGTTTAATATGTGTACGCAATGAGGCGTACATATCATGCTAAAACGCAGGATTGACATGTAACCTACGAACTTAACACTACGGCAGTCCCATGGGTTCTGAAGCGGTAACTGCTTACCGAATTGGCCCACAGGAATGGAGACAAACTAGCACTCACTAATGTCGTGTCACCGCCACACTGGGAGCTCTGCTAGTTGAAACAAAGGCTATAGATCCACTGATGGTCTTACCTACCCAGCAAACCTGAGCTTAGTATAAAATTCGCCGACTATATCAGCAGTACGTAGCTACCCTATTCGCATGAGTGTACGACCAACTGAAACAACACAGCACAGGAAACTTGTAGCTGTGAAGGCTTTAAATTTTCTATTTACAAACAAGTCCTAGATTTACCTCGTTCATACGAAGAACTGCATTGCTTCTGATTACCTCACACTACCTTAACAATTACATGAATTTCCTAAACGAAATGGCATACGGATGGATTCTCCAGATTGCTCGCAGTGGCACGATAACACTGCATACCCTATCAGGTGTGGCCAGATAGGCAAACGAGCAAGGAGAGCAACCGTGCAGTCAACCTGTAAGCCTTAAACGGTTCCCTTCCAACAGCCTGCAATGGTTGCAGCCTCAACAGCAACTACAACCAATCCGCTACTTAGTACCACGCGTAAAATGCTTGCGTCTCCACTAATTATCAGCCTTGCGTTTGTCTAGCGGGACGACGTGGAATGTATGAACACGGTAGTCTTTTAGCCCTTTTAGGTGTATCTTTGTTGAGTAATGCCAATATTATGAGAATAGCATTCCAGTCCATGCAGGTTATAGGGAGGTTTCTTCTGCATTGCATGTGCTTCTAATGGTGCCATTCGGAGAGCCACTTGTTAAAGCGTCTCAACACGTGTGGGCGATCATATAGAAGTAAAGCCTAATTATCCTATGAATACACATGTCCCTATGATCTTTAATACCGCCATATATGGAGACACTAAAACGATAACTGGTTAATGAAGTCGCCCATGGGTTTGGAGACAAACGAACAAATACTAACGTTGAGTCAATGCCACACTTGGGATCCTCCTAGTTTTGTATACTTATCAAATTTAATGGAATTAAACACCCATAGAACGTTCGCTGTTCAGCTTCAGGTTGGTCTACCTACTGCAATGGGATCCATGTCCTTCATGATCGTCACAATAATAATCGCACAAACATGTGTAACTGTCTAGCAGCCATTTGTGATTCAGGTTTGTGTGTGAAGTGTCCAAACCACGGCACATGTCTGACCATTTGTAAATGGAGGCCTGCCTGACTCCTTCAGACCTCATGAATGCGGAATATCAGATATAAGATTGCCTGTCTACGCCAATATGTTTAGTCCGCTGAATAAGCCACCACCAGATAGCCGCTAGCGATCACTAAGTATAGACCGCTTCATGTGCTGGTTAGTATGTCTGTCCGTACGGCGTAAGCGTCGGATCATGTGGTAGCTAGGATCTCCCCCTTATACAGGCATCACAAGCTGCCTATTGAACGGTTTCAGTTTTGAGACCAATCATCGAGGTTTACTTCAGATAGGCATCAAGACAGAACAGAAGTTGGTGCTCGACGAATTTCTTTAGATTTTCTGTCACTTATGCTCGGGGCTTTCAAACGATGTCCCATTGGGTAACGTTCCATAACCAATGCGAATGTCAATGACGCCAAAACAGCGTTCTTATCTTTGCTAACGTAAAGCACTGCACGTGTTTTTTAAATATGTCACACTGAAATCTTTCTATAACGCTTTTACTAGCCTGTATTTTTGTATGGTTGATAAAATCCTATTAACTGACTCTGGGTTTTTGCCAATACTTTGGTGGTTGAATATAGTTTGGCTTAATTTTATCTTTAACGGGACGGTATGAAAGAAAATGCTCTTTGCGTGTTATTATGGGAAGGCTTGACCATTCATCTTTCTATTTATGCACCTTACTTGATGCAGCTTATATGGTACTTTTTGCTCTAATTTGCGCTCGCTTTAGCATCACTAACCTCCTTGAAGTCGAATTCTCTCTACTGCGTAGACAGGATACTGGCTGGTCGCCAAGGCCTTGACATGAGAAATATTAGGTTTCTCAATCAAAGCCGTTGTTTCAAAAGCCTGACCGCAAGGCAGCGGGTTTAACTACAAGGAGTCCGCCTCAATGGATAAGGAGACACTTCATTCCAACCTCCAACCTGGAGGACTAGGAGGCTGACTTTGTCTGGCCTCTAAACATTGACCAATCTGTTTTGAGTGTCTCTAAATTTGCAAAAATGCACCACGTACCGTAGCTCAGTGGATCTCTGTGGAACACAAGCAATCGCAAAACGGTAAGGTCCAGACTCGTTGCAATGGTTTTGCTTGAGCACTTGTGATCAATTGTGAACTACTGGTTTTATTCACTAATTGTCTAATATCGAAATGCATTCACATTTGGAAACAAAGTGCGTTGCGAAGAAGAATTACCAACTTGGTATCTGGCAGACTATTGGAGGGAATCAAGAAAAGTGGAATAAACATAATATGTTGCAATAACAACGTAATTAATGCGCGATTGTAAACATTTGCTTTCTGTACGATTCCGGAATAGTAAACCTAATTTTCCGTAATTGGGTTCACATTACGCATCAAAAGGCATGTCACATACTGATCGTATTTTCCTATTGAGTGCAAGGCAAAGTAACGGTTTTAATGATAGTAAAGGCAGATGCTTACATGAAACCAGTCTGAAGTAATGACCGCAGGCTGGCAATTGATCTGACCATCTAGCAATGCAATACAGTCACGTGAGCGGGAGTATTAGTTATGGGGCTGACTTATGGAACATAGGCAGCGGAATCGCGCGTACCGCAAAATATCTTATGAGCTATGTCGAAAGGTATAAAAATGTGTCCATTTCGGCAAGCAAAATGGCAACTGAGACAGCGTTATTCACAGTGAATAAAGGCCGCAGTAATCTTAGTAATCTTAGTAATTTAATATGTTTGTCTATTTTCTTGTTGGGGAAGAATAACAGAAACAAAATACAATGTATACGTTAAAAGCTTGAGATTGGTAAAATGCACTGAATTTAAATTTGTTCACATAATGCCTTCTGAATAGTTAGATAACTAGGGGCATTTTGCAGAGCGTGCTACAGCGTATTATTGCCTACTGCGGTTTCTTAACAGAAAAGCAATCGGATGCAACCACCATTCAATGTAACAGGGCGTTAAATTCCAGTCGCACGAGGGAAGTGGCATTTTTATGGTACTGATTTCGATAATAGATATCTGCATATTTATAGCTGTGAGGCTAAATTATTTAGCTTCCACATTGAGCAGATTGGTAATTGAATTGGCTAACTCGAATTAGCGGTGAATGAGACGTTTGCCGAAATAAACCATGCTGCATACCTCCATAAGTGTTTGATGAAATCATCTAGAAGTACATAGTGACAACAGTCCTTGTCAGGTAGAGGTATGATTCCGGTAGATGAGACAACGTGATCAACCCTAACCTACCAAAATCAAACAGATTATTAGCAAAGTACATATGTAAATAAAGTGAGCAAATCGTTCAAACATTTGTCTCAGGTAGCGTGGGTGTTCGTCAAGTATGTGCCGTGCAAATAAGACGTCGTTGATAAGAAGGAAAACAAAATTTAGTTCGCAAATGACTGAATACACAGAACTTTGAAAAAATGTGAGGTGCGTCTGAAATTACGATTGGCATTCGAAGAAGAGAAATATGCCAGTGATTATTATAATGATATTCTTATTTAGGACATGAGGATTTACGGGAAGCTGGTAATATGTCCGCACTAAATCATTCTTGCTAAACATGTTTTTTTGTAAATTGAACACAACTCTCGGATATGTAGAAAGCAATACTTATATGGGATGATAATAGCCTTTATTCGCATAAAATTCCTACACGGCAGATAATATCCAAGTATGTTTCCCGGGACCACATGCGGATGATAATTTCATGTAATAGCGAACGCACTTTTTATGCCCAAGTGTAACAAAAGTTTAAGTTTTTCTGTCGCTGCAGATGTTTGTTGTGCGCTGAACACAACAACCGACGGAAAAATGGATTACCGGTGGTCCTTAGCCGATGAAACATGACATCCTGGTTGGCCAACCCTGGTTGACCTTCGGTCTTTGTTTCACTGCTCCGTTTACTTTGCAACTAATCATAAATTCGAATGACTCAACGCGGGGTAATTTATTAACTTAATTATTATGGAACAATCGATGTTAACTTGTGATAGTTGCCTTTGGCCAACGTTTCTCTGACATCGGCTGGGATCCACAATAGTTCCATATTGGACGAAACATGTGATGATAGTCCAAGTTGGATCTTTAGTTACAACGAAGATCCATGTTACTCCTTAGTTGTAAATTAAACTCTCAGTAGAATAGTTTGCTTTAACCAATATCACGTTCATATATTAATGTAGCTTAAGTATTGACCGGTTAAAAATCAAAGCTTGGAAGCTAATATATATGATGCTAGTGTACATATTTTTTCATATTTACATACAGGGTCCTGACACGTGCTTTTGCTTTTTATGTGCTCAAGTCGGGTACCGTGTTCTTTCGTACGAAGACCATGGCAATCCCGAACAGCGTGTATGAAAACGTGCGCGTTAGTTGTCAATTTGTCTAATTGCGTATGATACATCTTTAAGTGATATAACTGTGTCCGTTTTATGGGTTCGTGTGAAGAAATTTATTTTTGCTACCAACCATAATTTACAAGTGCTAGGACGCGCGGAGTGCTCATGCCTAGAAGCTATGTTTTGCTTCGACGCCTGCGTTGGATCAACTGGTGTGTTATTAGGTTTTGTCACGTAGGGTAAAGGAATGATAGAACCACCAATAATCAGGGTTTTGAAAAAGTTGTACATGGACCCAACACACATCCAATTTAAATGTGGGTGATACACTTACGGGAGCTGAGTCGTCAATACTATGAATTCAAGTGTCAATAAAACCTCATCCCACCAGCTGGCCTAGCAGTTGAGTTCCCTCATCCACCGTTAGGAAATGCTCGTGTTACTCGGGCTGACAACTCATTTATTTCCGAAAGGCATGTACACAGTATCGTTTAACTGAATTCCGCAACCTCTCTCTCTAAATGTTTTTGGTTCTCGTGGCCAGTTCTCTAAGGCAGAAAATTTACTCGGAATCCGTATGGAACACAGGTTTATTGACCACATAGTTTGTGGTTAAATATGCACTGCTTCAATGAGCTGATTCATTTATTACTTAATCGCTGATGAAAATTTTCTCTAGTAAGTTGCCCTTAACGGACAGGTCTCAGTACTTAGGTTTTGCTACAACGGGAAACTATAAAGACATTGTAACCTTTCTAAATCACTTAACTGCAATTTTTATCACTATATGTAAACCGTCGTCCTAGCCTTATCAAGCATTAACAGACGGATTTCAATATATAAGGTAAATTTACATTATTGAGATTAAGTACATTATTCAACCAGAATCGTTTACATCGAATGATCTTTGTTGCTTAGTTTGCCTATTTGATTCCACAAGACAATCAATTTCCCGTTGCTATTTCAAGGGTTCCGCGAAATTCTGTGGTGTTCTCATCTTATGTTTCAACTTTCTTATTTGCCCCATTTGTTTTAGCCTTTGCAGTGTAGGCTTGGTATTCCTGGTAAAATAAAAGCAGTGAGGAAATAACTAACGGGATCCACAAGGTCTGCTCTCAAGTGAGTGGCAAATACTACCTGGGACATACCAAAAGCTTAGCATTCATCGACACGACCCGAAATTACTAATGTCCGTATGCATGAATGCGAACAGTACCAATTTGTAACGTTGCATGCCACAATCCGCTGAATTGCAAAGTGCAAACAGGCAAGTATATTTACCTAAACGTGGAATCCAAGCAAAACACGATCAGAAAGCTCCCGGATTCCGGAGTCGTTTACGGGATCTGAGTACGAGGTCCTTAATGCCGCACTGATGGTGTAGTCCATTCAGGCCAAGAAAATCCTGCAGGTTTCCCAAATAACTAGGAGAACGGCGCACAATCAACAGCTACACATCAACTTACAGATATATTTAAATTGCTCACTAATCTTTTCTTTTGTTTAAAAGTGGAATAAGAAGATGGATTTTGAGAAACATTCTATATCCGGTGTGAGCACAGTTCACTACTACTGACTTAGCCGGTTGCTCATAGTTTTTATTCTCATGATTTTCAAAGTGGCAGTTTAAAACCACCACAAAACACTTATGGGCAAATTTTCGCTTTCAACTTTTAAATATATTACTTGAATTCAGCATATTTATTTTCCCATTTTTCCGTGATCTAACAAAAATTACCCATAAATGAAAAACTATTATTTACATGAGAGTTACGTAGTGCATGTTTACTGCACCGAAAATCTGGTTGATAAGGTGGGCTGGCGTCGAGAAATCCTTAGAGTCTACCAGCGGCTTATATTTGAGGCAGTTTTTCCCACTGAGATATATGATTGCTACAGTGAATCCTTCTGTTGATAGCGTGTCTTTGTGACCCCGCTGCCAAGAAGCAAATAAAGCAAGGAGCATTTGTAAATCCACTTTGCAATCTTGTACGGAATGACGCAGTTCGCAGCTTCTAATGAATTCCCAGCCGCAGGTGTCAATTACCTGGCACTCATCAACAAGCGAACACGCATGTAATCCATTTGAATTTACACAAAATGGGCCGTAAAGTGGGACGGAGGCTTGCAGGCACTATGAAGTAACAACTTTTGTGGCTCTTAGACGGATGTTATGTTAATAGACAACATCACCTTGGGTTCCGGGTGATTCAGATAGTTTTGTATTGACCAACAGCACTGTTAGCGAAGAAAAGCCCATCTCGCTTCGTTTATTGGTAAAAATCCCATTGGGAATCTCATCACCGATCCGTGGTTTGCCCGTTCTTATCCAACAAGTTCCACTTCCTGAAGCAAGATAGCAGAAGCAAATAATCGGACATTGCTCCATTGCGTTGTTTACTCAGATGTAGGATGTGTTTTTGTTTAAGAAAGTATACTTTCCTCTCCTTAGCTGAAGTTTC
The DNA here is from genome assembly GCA_944474145.2 of Dicrocoelium dendriticum. Lineage (NCBI taxonomy): Eukaryota > Metazoa > Platyhelminthes > Trematoda > Plagiorchiida > Dicrocoeliidae > Dicrocoelium > Dicrocoelium dendriticum. The sequence continues at coordinate 11,375,290 of OX104069.1, forward strand.
CAAAGTGTGATCTGGCACATCAATATTTTGTTTCCTGCCGAACTATGTGCTCTCTCAGTAATTGGCTGATACATCTCTGGTGCATTGCAGTGTAAACGTGTAGCAATGTGATATCTGGGTGACGTATGAAAAATATATAGATGAATTATAGCAGTTTCGCCGTTTGGACAAGTCCACCATACACAAGTAACAATCGTTCAAGGTGTCCGTGAGGTTCCTCCAAATCGTGTGAAGAGCAATCTTCATGGCTCTATTTTATTCTCTTAACCAGCCTGTAACTATGTTAGCATGTACATTACAATATCGTCGATGGCATAAAGTTCCGGGTTTGACTCTTACTGCGGCCTCCACGATGACAGCCAAAGGACGTCTGCGCCTGATGAAATACTATGAGTGGCTTGCATTGCACTACACACTGCTCCATCCATACAACCGATATCGGGTGTAAACCGGGAGGAATGAAACGGGTGGCATGTAGATGAAAGTCACGCTTCATCACTGGAGCCTGCCTGCACTACTTACACAAGCAGAGCGTAAGCAATCATGCGTTATACGGATATCATGCGTACCAGACGTACACAAGGCGGTGTGTGGGTCGCATTCTGTTTCTCACGGTATGGAATCACTATTGTTCTTAGCACGGCCACCCAGCGATTATCCACAGTCTCCTGGAGGCAGTGTATGACGAAGTGCAGGGTGCCACTCAAGTAGGCATCCAGTCCGCATCATGGATTTACAGTGACACCCAAGCATACGAGTTGATAATACCAAATAAAATTTGTCGAATAATCAAGCGAATGTGCTGACATTTTGCTTCACTAATTTAAAAGAGGAATAACTTGGTTGTCAACAAATCCGCGATAAATTCATGCTTTCAGAAATAGAAATAAAAAGTTCAAAAAAACACGAAAGAATTAACTTGACACTTGCAAGTAAGAAGTAGTTTATAGGCAGGTATTAAATAAGGTAGAAATATAAATAATAATACAATATGGCAGACCAATCAACTGAAAGAAAATAAGTCAACACGCTAGCACATGGTTAGTATATGGAATGGAATTGCATGCAGCGTACCTCTCAATTCTTCTTGCTTTCTCAGCAGGACCCGTCGTACTTTTGATGGTGGGCCTGAGTAGCCTCGCTTGCAGCTTACCAGACATGCCAGAATATGGCACTCGCAAACGCTTGTTCTACATCACCATCCGCTCGATGTTGATGGAGTGCAATCTAACGACGCCTGGCACTTCCGCAACATAGGATTCTTCTCCGCCTACAATAGGGCTATCTCCTGCACCTCAGCAACTGTCTTCCTGATCATATGGCGCTGCAAATTATTTACATAGATCAACAACTATATGTTTACGTTATGCTCCTCTTGTTCATAAGGATTTGTAATTTAATCAAAGAGCAACAATTTTAACCTTTTGAAATAAGATATTACATTGATTAAAATGTGGACAATAATGCCATGGGTAACTGTTCTTCATGCATTTAAGCGTTTTCTTGTGTTGTCTTCAGATAATCTGTATCGCAGATGATTGGTCTTAATCTTCGCAAGGAATTCAATATTATGCTAGATAGACATCTTACATTATTAACGATGATTTAACAAGCTAAATTACTACTTTGGTTTTAAGGAATATTTACAGGTGTCACTATGCGTTCACTGGTTACAGACAACCGCTGGATGTTATGTTAAATAGATATTCAGTCAATGATAGCGTTCAGATTTGGCATCGACGTAGATTAAGTTCTCCTTCCACGACAATTATTTATAATTATTTTTTTGCTACTAAGCTGTTACCGCATGCTGTGGAAATATTTGAATACAGTACATGCTAGTAGTAAATCTATGCAAATACTTAAAGCTTTGTGCTTGTTCATAATGTGGAGCATATTTGGACGTAGCGAGCACAATTCCTCTCCATATTCTCTTCCCATAACAAACATTGCGAAAATACCTCCCACTTTCTTCGTGAAACGAAATCTCCAACACGTTCCGTCCTACTTTCCGTAAAACCTTTATTACATCGCATTCTCACTATCCAAGCTCACCTATAGACCTCCGTACCATGTTGTTTATGGTTGTCAACACCATGCTACGCAACGATTAGTGTCTTTTGAAGAACTTCCCACCTCACCGATTATGTCTGTATGACCATTTCTTCTTTGGAGTATATACATTAATTGGCCGAATACATACCCTATTGAGGCTTATGAGGACCGCATTCAATTTGAGTGATCCACAAATCCCGCCGCTTTACCCCTACTATAAACACACTGTGCACCTTAGTGACGTGACTTCGTACAGTGGATGGTCTGAAGCTAGACTTCTTTACTCGGACCAAACGATTGTTAATGTAACGGTTCTGCGTTCGGAAGAATTCGCGTTGAGATATTTATTACATATGACCATTTATTTATCTGCACATTTTACCAGTATGCAGATACAGACGTGTTATTCCTTTGATCCCGTTGGAAACGCGTAACTCAAAACTTCTGAGCGAATTTTGTTGCTTGCAATTATATCTTCGGAATGATTAAAAACCATTGCATTTGTGTGGAGTGTGCAGCTGTATAAACAAATAGTTGAAATTATCATTTACAGATAAATTGGCGTCCCGAGCTAAAGGTAAATCATTAAGTTACCGATGGTTACGAAGCTCCTAGGCATGGAGCAATAGTTGTGACCAAGAGATTGGCACCCGTCGACGACGATTCCTGTTTCGATACAGCAGCTGCTACTAATGATCCGCTCAGAAATCATAATTATTCTTTGAATCGCGATAAACTCAACACTGCGGAGAGATCATGTAAATACGCTGCGAATGTTTTTACCCACATTCAAATGGCACCGTACATTATAACTTCTAAGGCTGCGGAAGTTAAGCCAGTTAGGGCTGTCAATAATTCCATGGGACCTGTAATTTTATCGGTAGTCCGAGCAAATAAATCTGCCACATCCTACCCCACAACGGAGAAAAGCAGAGAGATAGGAACATTTTGTCACGTTATATATTCTCATGTGCCTGAATGCAAAGTTAATTCTAACAAAGCATATTGCTGGACGAACAGATATCGTGGCACGCCTTTTTCAAAAAGTTGGAGTGCATACATAGCTGACTAGTGTGATACGTCTCAACCGTTACACCGCGTTGAACCGCGATTAACCCAAGTAATGCTTTAGTCAGGAGACGACGCAAAATCCGTGTACATGTCACTCATTCACGTCCGAACAACCAGATTCAATATACAAATTTTCAAAATGATTTTTGGAAAACAAACTGAACTCGGACAGTCACCGTAAGCAATGGACATCAAAACTACCGTTGTGTAGGATGTTACCGATTTGCGGACTCCAAACAAACAAAATTATTAAGCACACGGACGTGATGAATGGCGCTTTATCCAAGAAAACGCGCCATCAAAAACAGAATCGACATACCGATCTCAAACATGTCATTATCGCACAAATCTAAAGAGGTGGTCCACGAGTGATAAATGTATCACCGATAAAATGCATGCGGTTGGAAAGGTTCTCAAAATACGGCCCAATAATGTACCTGCTGTTATTTCAAAATATAATTTAAACGGCATTTCGGCCACAAACCGATAATATAATGCTGAACAAGCAGGTTTTGTGAGCGGGCATATAAGAATGATGCACATAAACAGACAAAAGTCACTCCATCATAAGCTGAATGTGGTCTTGGCATCTAGTCAGTTATAACAATTGCAACTTTATATGACAAGATGGAATGGCTCCAGAGACTGCGATTACCGTTCACCAAAAATCGACTGGCAGTCGACCCCACATGGGTAGTGGAAACCATCACCAGTAAGTAGATTTCGCAATTAGACTGCTAAAATGTCGGGTCTTCACATGCATGCATACAAAAGCACAGGGTATTTATGCTTAGCTAGCTGGGCTGCGTTCTATTCACGTTTGCACTCATCTAAATCTTGTCACAATTAACTAAACAGTCGAATTCGGAGATCACAGATGTCGAGATGTTTATGCCCGAAATGACTCTCCTACGACGCGATTGACAAACTATTAAGGCAGTGTGCTCTTGCGTTATCCAAGTACGTTGACGATTCAGACGCAATTTGTCGATTCTTGCTGCTGTTATCCTTATGTACAACGTGGTAATGTGTATTTACCAGAACATTTTTGCATTGCTCCTTGATTTAACATGGAAATGGATTACTGCCGAGCGTCTGTTACGAAGCAAATACTGGTACAGCCATGCAGTTAACTCTATCAATCAAGGAAATTCAAATTCAATCATTCAAAGCCAGTTTAGATCAGCGAACGATCCAAAACGGCCTTACAGGAAGTACTGGCCAATGTACGGATACAAAACCACATAAAGCATAAAGCTAACCAGAATTGATGGCGGGCAAACGGACTAAGCACATTGCTAATCAAGTTGGGATTGTTGATTAGGAACCAAACCGCAGAAATATTGCTTGACCCTAGCAATCCTGCCACGCTAAACTTACGTGACTTATCCTACATCCTAGGTAAATGGAGAGTGTAACGCTCACAGACAAGATATTTACTTAATGTGTCTCGTCTAGAATTTATATCGGTTTAAACATAGTAACTCAGGCCCACTTGCACGTGGCATTCTTGGCACTATGCTAACTCTCCGTTTCTTTACTCCCATTTATCTAGTACGTAACATGAAAGAATATTTTTGCCCCACGCGTACTTAGTGTCGGCCATACACGAGTTCTCGGCTTTCCTGGCGCATTCTTTTTTCCATATACGTTACTATTATTAGCGCACCAAACATATGTGAAACACCGATAAAGTCCACTTCGTCACTGATTACTTACACTGTCTAAATCGTTAAAGCAACCAAGTACCTCCGTTCGCTAGCCGAGCAGACTGTCTATGTCGTCTGGAATGAATTTTTCACCCAGTTCACTGGGCTATTGGTAAGTGCGTCTGAAACCAATGCAGTTGGCCGGAATCAAATAAAGTCTTTCTGAGAAGCTGGAAACGAAAAAGCGTTATTGCAAAATCTGACGTTGTGCGCTTAAAATACAAATCTGGCTGTGCACGTATTTGATGCTTACATGCATCAGTGAAAGATTGTGCAATGTTTGTCCACGAAGACAAACTCAAACACCAACGGGACGTAGTGACGACATTCAGTACTAATCCTAAGATGTTTTGAAGGCATGTATGAATTTCCGGAGAGTACAGCGTGTAATCCCAAATTGCAGGTGCATCAGATAACGCGGTACTAAGTGCGCAAGTCGCGACCAACTTCTTCCGACAACTATTCGTCCGTAGCTGCGAGAATGAGTCGTGATTACACACGTCCTGGACACAGTTAACACCGCCCCCGTGTTAAACCACAATAATTTTAATACAGCGAATGTGTCAAAAAGACTAGCATATTTGTGTGTATATAGCTCCTTGAATTATACGAGATGAAACCGAAGGATTTCAAAGCAGCAGCTTTAAACTTTGCCAAACCGTTAACACCGTTCTGTAAGCGAAAGTTTAGAAAATGCAGGTTCCCGCAATGTGGAGGTATGCCACGTATTCCTACATGCAAATTAGCAATCGTGCGAATTCCTCGAAACACCGTTCTATAAATCTCATCAATTCACTAATAAACTCAAGTATTTTGTTATTTCAGGGGCGCTAATGAGTTACACTGAGGGCAACCAAATAATAATCTCATAGCTTCAGAGATTCCGTCTAAGTCGTTCACGCAACACAAACTTTCTACTTGCTTTTGCCAAGCTGAACGCAGTCGGTCGATGACAGAGTAGGTGTCAACGCCGTAGATTGCATTTATCAAAACGCTAGAATGCCTCAACTAATGTATTCCTTTTCTCAGGCTTCAATTATTAAGAAATGGTGCCCCTGAGCTGGGCTGGAAGAGCTGCATACCTTTTCCATATCAGCTGGATATGAGTTCTGGCAGCGCTATTTCCGACCCGGCTGAAATCCCTCTCTATATACTCCAAAGACCAGCACTGGGAACACGTTTATTTCTAGATTTTATCAACCATTGTTAGAGTTTGTACTAGTTAAATTAGTTAATATTTTCAAATGATCTCAATATAGTTATGCTATCAAGCAGCGGATGATCATGCTGCAGTCTAGATCCAATATTTGGTTATCAGAAAACGTGATTCAGTTAAACTAATTTAAATCCAAGTCCCGTGCATTTCTCTTCAGTGTACTTAATAATATGGACTGTGAGAACAGCAGTTGCAACATGCTGCCCAAGGAATCGACCTGGTGCTTATAGTGCAACACGAATTTGGCTCATCATTACAGGCTAAAGTGACATAGAGTAGAGCAAGTCAGTGCCATGTCTTCTTACATCACGAATACGAGAGGTTTAAGTCACTACCGTTAAGGCAATGCTGAACGTCTAATATTGTAACGCTTTTCTTTATATCCGCTCTCTGCAACCCCAGCTGCAGCAATAAAAAGAACTCATACCGGCTCTGCGCACAAGCTTTCCGGTTAGAAGGAAAAGTACAACAAGCTTTGTATTTAAAACTCACTGGCCTACTCGATCGTTCACCTGATCGACCACACTCTGGTAGACACTTTCTAAATGCAGCTACGCTCGCTTGTCTTTTACCTACGTGAGGCCACCCTTAAAATTTTGCGATCCAAGCCTGGCGAACATAATGCAAGCACGATGTTGATGGGCTTGAAATGACATAAATATCTGAGCAAAATTCGTTAGAAGAGGGTTACATTTACATTAGCAAGACAGACTGCAAGCCCAAGGCTTTTACTGCGGCGAAAGTCTGCGCCAGTGAGGAGGACCTTCATGTTGTAACATGTTATTCCTTAGTCATGCTTGATGCCATCGTTTGCAATTCAGCGATAATAACAAGAGGCATAGTTCAAACGGGCCTAACATTAAAATTGACTTGCTTGCCAAATTATCATTTCCTACCTACGGGTATCCAAAGCGTGGCGTGTTCTTCTAGCCTCCATAAATTCTACAAAATCAATAAAGCTTTTTATGCCAGCCAGAACATATACATTAGTTACACTACATTCAACGTTAGCTACTATCGAAAGACAAAACGATGCAAAACGAACATTGTGCTCACCAGCCCTCAACTTTACATACAGGCGAGGAGACTAGTATGTTTTCCTGCGAAAAGCCCGGCGAGTCACAACAAATCTGAATTTTCATTTATCCTGTCAGTCTAATCCTTAATTTCTAGTACGCACATTAATCATCCTACGGCACCAATTAAGATTACTATTTTCCCATCGTGTATCGTTCTTCCTTTTCATAATTGCGCCTAGCTTGGTCACTTATGGCGATGCACATTCGAGTCAGAATGCTCAGAAAGGACTTCATTTGTTTCGAGTAGAGAACATTGGTTTCAGACGGATTCCCCACTAAACTGGTGAACCAACTTACCAGTTCTTGCTAACTGAGGTCACTAGATTCTTGTCTACAAGCATCAAATCAGCTGCTAGAATGAGTTCAGGCAAGAGGCCGTAATTGGTAACGACATTGTCTTCATTGCTGTTTCGAATGAACTATTATTTTCCATTGAATTAAAAGAAGAGCAGGATGGTGTGATCGTTGCAGCCAATGGTGCACCTAAGGATATACGAATGTCATTAAATAAATAAGGTGAAGTTTCGGTATTATTACTTCTAATACTGCTAGAAGCTTACCTTTTATTTTTGTTGTTTTAATTCCTTGTCACATGGATGCAATTTCTTTTGCCGACTGAAAAAGGCTTTAAAATTTCTGGCGATTAACGAAGATGGCCGACCAAATAGCATGCTCAAGGATTGAACAGCGGTCCGCTATCAAGATTTTGGTTGCTTACGAGTGCAAACCGGTTGAAATTCATAAGAGAATATCAGCTGTGTATGGTGCCACAAGGTTTAGCCGAAAATGTATACAATTGGGCAAAATTGATTAAAGAAGGACGGAGCAGTGTTGAGGATGAAGACAGGCCTGGGAGGCCTACATATGTGAGGTAACTTGAAGTGATCGGATCAGTCAATGACCTCATCCAGTCGGACAGAAGGGTGACAGTGGATGACATTGCAAGGACTTTGAGCTTTTCTGTTGGGATAACACAAAATTGTCCATGATGACCTTGGTTGCTCGAAGGTAAGCTGACGGTGTATGCCAAAGATGCTTACTGTGAATCACAAACAGAGGAGTGTCGAATTGTGCCAGCAGTGTCTCTGTCGCTATTAGAGAAATGGAGATGAGTTTCTAAAAAAGGTGGTCACATGTGATCATTTGGGTTTTGCTAATATGAGCATGATTCCAAACGGCATTTCATGGAGTGGAAGCAGGTACGTTTTCCAGTGAAAATGTATTTAAATCCCAGTGATCCATGAGCACTGTGATGCTCACCGTTGTTTTGGATATGAAAAGCCTAATCACCATTGCATTCCTTGAGAAATGAAGCACTGTGCACAGTGACAACTACTGTGAACTGCTGAGGCAGGTCAAGAAAGACATAAAGAACAAACGCAGGGGTCATCAGTCAGAAGGAGTCATCTCGCATCATGAAAATGCAAGGCATCACACAGCAGCCCGAATGGTACAAGCCATCAACAATCTGGGCTGGGAGATGCTCCGCCATCCCCCTTACAGCCCAGTCCTTTCCACTTCAGACTTTCACTTGTTTGGTCCATTGAAAGCGTTCACGAGAGGCATGAATTTTGAAAGTGACGATGAAGTCAAATGTGTTGTGAGCGACTGGCTGAGACATCAGTCCAAAATGTTTACGCTGAGGGAATACGGAAGTTTGTGCACAGATGGGAAAAAGTTTGTGAAAGTGCTGAAAGACTACGTCAAAAAATAAAATAGTATGCATCTATCTGTATTAAAATTCCTTATACGGAGAAATTCACTTTATTTATTGAATGACACGCGTATATCGTTTATAAAAAACGGACGATTTCCTTCCGTTTATTATCCCTTTGGAAAGATGACGTGGCTGTGTAGTGAGAAACCGGACATTATCACTAGCCTTTATTTATAGATGTTTGCTAAGTGAATGTAGGAATTGGATGCGCGCACGTTGTATTGCCCCGAGAGTATGATATGAAAGGAAGAGCCTTACTCTACGAGACTTACGGTAGCAGAGAGGCAGTGTCCTACATCCCAGACACAAACTGGAGAACATTGAACGAATGATATTGAAAACTTTGCAGATATCAGTCAAAGATGGCACCAAATAAAATAGATGACCTGCGTTTCAAATAGCCAGCATTATTTCTTATAACGTCAGAGAAGTGAAACAAGATTATTTTGCCACCTTATCATGTTCGACACTTGTAGTAGGAAAATCATGCGTGGTAGAGATTACTCAGTTATCGAAATAAATATTCAACCATTGTTGGTTAAGATTAAAATGGAAAAGGAACTTAAATCCAAGTTGTACGAAACTCCGTTGGCTTACTAAGAAAAGCATGCTCATTAGTAATAAAGCAGGAAAAAGCTGAGGAGGTTAGACCTGTATTGCGTAGAGAATTTATGCTGAGCATTTTGGAGTCTGTTGTGAGCTAATGACACCAAGTCGGAAGAATTCCGGGTTTGTGTTTACAGTGCTTATCTCAGAACGTAATTGCCAACACAGATATTTTTCCGATGTCAGCAGTTTCTGAAGGAGTTCCAATTTCGAGCGGCAAACTAAACCTATCACAGACAAAACATAAATCTTCTTATTACAACTGCCGGCGGCCGAAAGTTGATCTCATTAGTAAATTATTTCCTTGCACAACATTAGTGCCATTGATGTCGCCCGTTTGGATTGCATTGTCACTTTCGTTTATCATGGAGCACACACATTTTCGGGAGATTATCCTACACCCACGATCGAATTGGTGATTAGATGTTTAGAATGATTCACGAACGAAGCATTTTTTCAAGTCCATGCTGCAGCGTGTATCCGGCTTTAAGTCAAAAGCTCGTGAATACCTTGGATAATGATTGAAATTACATCCCATTCTCTACAGTAGTCGTGCGTATTTAACATTTGTTTTCGGTGTTTTCACATAGAACATTTGCAATACTGCGAAATTGTGAAGGGTAGTTTGGAGAACAGAATCTTAAACATCCACTGATTAAAGAGCTCATGTGCTTGTCTTGGTTCACCGATGTTAGTGAGTCTCGATAACGGAAGATTCTCTTCATGCTGCCTGGCTTAGTGTGGACACAGCATTTGACACAAATTGTCCCACTCAGAGCAAGCATGCTTCACTTTGTTTATATCAAGTTTATCTCAGATTCAAACGCATTAAGTGTACAATGCCCAGATAATTACGCCTTTGCATTATCCTGTATGGAGAAGTATGTGGCTGCTGCCATTGGTCGGACAATATTTGGCATCCTAGGTCGCACGGCATTTGTATCAGCACCATATGCTCCCGGTTTGACAACGGTCGATGCAACGATTTATGGTATCTTCTTCAGGTAAGTGGTAACAACGAACGCTATGTAGTCTGCCCTCAACAATAGCGAAATTACTGCCTAGCTTTGATGAATCGTGGGCCCTGTATTTACCACTAGTATCGGTCGGTCGAACATGATCATCAACCAGTTTGTTTACATGCCTAACTATGGACAATTGTAATTATGTCCGGCTAGGTCGGTCTGCCGTGATAACAAATGTGGCTAGCGCATTATGCTGGATGGAGTGCTCCCTCTGTGTTAATTAGAACAATACTTTTGGTGTTGATTGCGCTACAATATACTGCCAGCCAGTGGAAACTCTGCGCCAGCTCAACTGTGCATCTGACTAGTAAAATGTTGTGCACTCGGTGCAGCCAAACGGAGTACACCCATTAGTTGTGCTTATCTTCAAGCTTAGAGCTAACTTTGCGCGTATGGGAGGATTTATTTCGCAGCAACCAGGCAGTCTACTTTAACTCGATCACCACTAATACCGCCTTCCACATTTAAGCATTGACGGAGCTGCTACAGCTTTTGATCTCAGTGAACGTAAATTTATATAGAATTAAGGTTTTACTGCTTTTATTTCAGGACCTGCCCATTTACTTACTTGATTAGCTGGACAAGATATACTGGTAAAAATCGCAAGTTGCCTAACAGATGATGTAGCAAAATGTTGCATTGAGCTCCATTGTCGTACTATTCAACCGTTGAGCTAATGAATAGCACTTGAAGACAGAAAGGCTTAACCGTCTAGCGTGGCACACATGTGAAACGTGTATGTGTGCCGCCTGAAAAATTATCAACTAAGGGACATACGCCAAAATTCGATCAGTTCAAACATATGTTTTCTTAACTAACAAGCGATTACAACATTAGCTCATCCCACAAGCCATTAATGTTAGTTAACAGTCTAAGGATGGAGACGCTGAGCAGACAAATAGGTGTGGTCTGGAAAGTTTCAGGTCAATCACCAACGCTTATAAATTTGAGCTGAACTACCATGGACAAGCTTGGTTTTCAGTGTACGCGGACGGTGAAGCCCCTGTCAGGAAGTCGTATATTCAAGAATTTGTACATCGCTTAGGCCAACCCGAGATGAAAGCAGATTGAGTAGGCTTTCATATACGACCAGACGGCTATATATGAAAATCAGAAAAAAAGCAGAAAAACTGGCATTGTGAGGAATCTGAAAGCTGCAGGTAACACTAAGCTGGTAGGTATAACTTCAAAACAGACATTAGCATAGGGGCCGGTGGAAGTGCAAAGCCGAATAAAGAGTCGCAATAAATGAACAGTATTCTGCTATCCAATCCGCTTCACTATTGTACAGACTGATCAGAGGCTTGTTAAAGAGGAGCCTATGATTTCCGGTACAACTTGGTCATGAGGGACTACCAACCTTTGGGACAAAATAGCATAGGCGTTTAATTCTGGCCGACATTCAAGTTGAGCTAGAAACTGTGGTAACCCATTTAGGCTAATAAAATTTAGAACACCACAGATGCAAGTAGGGAACTTGCAGGGTGGTCCTCTTCCGACCGACATAAATCACGCAATATTTCTTTACGTTACTGGTTAATGTTTGGACCTAAATTTCAAAGGTTAAAGTCGCAATATGCCTTATGACCAGTAGAAACCGATCAGTTTGTGAAACAATTAAGTACAATGGCTCAAATGACTGGCAAAATGTGTTTACTTGTGGTGTGCAGTCAGATGAAACTCGCAAGGGCTTAGGCTCTCATTTGTGGTAATTCTTAAAAACCAACAGCACCACAAATAATTCTGATGGATTAATACAAACCGACAAGAATTGCTATATTCTGCAGACCACCACAGAGAAATTCGTTCAAAATCGTTAAAACTTGGACGAACTGACACAATGCACATTAAAATACAATGGCGTTGGTTAAAAACGAAAAATAACTCGAGCCTAATAGGCGTAGTACTAAATTAGCACCACGTGCTCAGTGGTGAGTTTAGTGCATTAGTCTGGATTGTTCCACAAATTAGTATGTCATTCTTGCGCATAAAACGATTTTCCTCTAGCTTGTCACTTAATGAGATGGCAACGTAAGTGAATACCAACATTGACTAAATGGTTAGACCGATTCAGGCATTCGCGGTGGCTACCAAACTGTGTTGATTACTCGTGGGCGTACCACGTGTTTGAGCTGATCGGTTGTTATGCAAAAGCATTTCATGTGTCTGGTATCTATCAAGTATTCTCTGAGACTTAACTATTGCTTGTATTTCATTTAAACACCGAAAGGTTTATTCAATTATGAACCGCTGGTAACGAAGTATATCCTCACTGTAAGTATGCTAATAAAATGCCTAGTCAGATTGAGTGAAACCAAACCAAAGCTTGAGTTTGTGCCGCAACTGTACTGCCGCATGCTTTTCCAATTCAGCTTGCAAAGATAGATAATAGGTATAGGCTTTGAATTCGTTGGAATAAGTGCCCCTTAAACTCGCACGCTTAGGCGCCGTTTCTGGATAAGCATTAGGGAACCAGTGCCCTCTGTGGATGCTGAAATTACTTGGAATTTAGCAATTAAAATTATAAGAAACTAATGCCATTCTGTCGAGTGTATATCAAAAGCGGGCTAACATATATAATACAGGCGTAAGGTAGCGTCCGCCGTCAAGTCAAGCGTTGTTCTTTAGTTCAACATAC